>CM040127.1:5204659-5801074 GCA_022559845.1 Amorphophallus konjac
TTGTAGTGAGTTTATTCATGGCCAGGACATGTCTGAACTGTGGGGTTGCATTAGACACAATCATTTTCACTTGTTCGGGCTCGGAGAGGGTATCCCTTATTCTTTCCGCTAGAGACCTCCATCTATCAGCATATCGGACAAAATCCTCGTCGGGTTTCATCTTTTCGGCCACTAGGTCGGTAATGGAGAGTGAGGGACCGACCCTATCCCTATATTTCTGCAAGAACCTTCTCTGAACTACTTCAAAATTCTCGGCCTCGCGGGGCTCCAGAGAATAGAACCACTCAAGCGCGGGACCATCCAATGATCTCCGAAAGAGGTACGCCAGGGACCTCTGATCATTTTGCCAATAGGAGGACTCATACATGAAGTCCTTGAGGTGAATGAAGGGGTTGCCGGTACCGTTGTATCTGCGGTACGTGGGCATTTCGGAAGGAGGAAGATGAATGACAGGGAGGATTGGCAAAGCAACCTCCGGGGTGGCTTTCACGTCCACCATCCTTCTCAGATTTTGAAACTGCTCATCCATGCGATTGAACCTATTGAGGAGCGATTGGGCGAGCTCCTCTGGGGGTGAAGGTGGCACTTGCCATTGGGGGAGAAACTGTCTCCCGGAGACTTGAGGGGGAAACCCGGAATGAGAGGGAACTGTCGGACCACCGACAGTTGGCCCTGGCTGAAACGGTGTGTGAGGAACACCGGGAGTTTGAGATTGTGACGGGAATTGGAATGAGGGAGGTTGTTGGCTCGCTTGTCCTTGAAGCGAGGGAGACTGGATGGCTTGCGCCAATGAAGGAGATGGAATGGCCTGCACGGACTCGTGGAGAGGTGCGATGGCCGGAGTTGGTTCCTGGGGCGTGGGGGAAACAGATTTCCCCTTTAGAATGGCCTGGAAGGCCCGGAGCTGTTCAGAGGTAAGCTCCGTGTTGGCGAGGACGCCCAGTAAGGAAGTGATATCCTGTGGCGGGGACGTGTCCCCGGCAGTAACATGCACCTCATGCGAGGGGTCATGAGAAGGACCCGAGTCCATAGCATAGACTCGCGGGTCGGCTGTCAAACCACGACTAGGGTGGTTCTCCTCAGAAGACTCGTGAGATATGCTCACAGTTTTCCCAGAACGCAAAAACATACACTATCAAGTAGGTAGCAGAGATTATCAAAAAAGTGGATGCTTTTACGTCCTTTTTTTGTGTTTTGATTTTGATGATTTTTTTTTTGTATTTTTAGCGAGATCCGAAGTTCACACAAAATGGGGACCCTAGTTTGTTTTTGTTTCACCGCCGTGTCAGCTAGGGTCTCTCGTCTCACCACGAACGAAATGACTAACTCCGGGGAACTTCAATGGTACAACCAGCCCAGTGAACGAAGAGGAGATTCTTCGATGTCGGGGACTTACGGAGGTCCCAGTGTAGGAGATTCTAGTCCGTTGAGAGGAATTCCCAAACGGAGAGTCCTTCCTTCACCGGGAAAGGGTGATCCTCAAAAAATGAAAAAAAGATAGAAAGGAGGAATAGATGTATGCAATGGAATGCTGACAGATATATGGAGTGGGAAAACAACAAAAATAACAGACATATAATAACAAACAACCAAACAACTGACAGTGCTGCCGTGAGCACAACGGGGGCGCGCGCGGGCGCCAAGATGGAGAGGCACGGATGGTGCCGAACTTGCAAGGGTAGCCGAGAGGAAGCAGTAGAAGTCCCACCGTGATCGCCAATCTGTGAGCGACGTCACGCGGTTCGGAGTAGAGCGGGGAAGAGGAAGAAGCGGAGAGCGCGCGGGCTCCTTCTTTTTTTGTTTGTTTTGTTTGCTGCAATACAGAGATGAGATGGAAGAGAGAAGGGGCCACCACGGGAGATTGCTCCGGCGGGGCGAGCGGGACAAGTATGATATAGCAAAATATGGGGATTAAACGGCCATAGCGGGAAGTGACTCGCCGCGACCTCGGGGGGACGGGAATGATGCAAAAATTAAATAACAAGAATTGAAACGGCCATTGGGGAAGTTACTCGCCGCGGCCTCGAGAATATGAACAGAATATAACAGAATATAGAGAAAATATGAGAACAGAAATTTAAACGGCCATTGGGGAAGTGACTCGCCGCGGCCTTGATGATATGAGCAGAATATAACAGAATATAAAGAGAATATAAGAACGGAAATTTAAACGGCCATTGGGGATGTGACTCGCCGCGGCCTCGATGATATAAGCAGAATATAACAAAGCATAAAGAGATTATAGGAATAGAAAATTAAACGGCCATTGGGGAAGTGACTCGCCGCGGCCTCGATGATATAAGCAGAATATATAACAAAATATAAAGAGAATATAGGAAACAGAAATTTAAACGGCCATTGGGGAAGTGACTCGCCGCGGCCTCGATGATAAGATGTGACCGCCAGGGGTCAAAAGACCCCAAAATAAGAAGGTGATCGCGCCTACCTCAAGAGCGGGAGATGGCGGGTTGCTTCTTCCTCTCCTTCCGGCCGGCCGACGGAGAGGGCTTTCCTCGGGTACCCTTGCAAGACAACGACAAATAAATGACAAGTGGATTAGAAAGATGGAGGTGTAGTATTCGAATCCTTGCGGTAAAAATAACGAAATGATGGCAAGACACACACCTGGTTGGTGTTATCTTTTAAACCCCTCTCGGACTCGAGTAGGAGGAAAATGAGATGATGGATGTAAGAAGTATAAGAGAAGAGGCCCCCTTGTGAAGGGGGATAGATGATGCAATATGATGAATGTAAAGGACTATGGAGAAAAAGGGGAAGAAAAGGCTTATTGGATGAGCCGAGGGTGAAATCCGGCGGAGCTCCGGCAGCGTGGGGACGACGTGGAAGCGCGGTGGATGAAGACGACCTTCCTCTCGCGAGCGTGAGCACCCGAGAAGCCGGCAGAACCTCCACCTACAAAAGAACCCACGGGTTAGAAAAATGACTCCGTAGCCTCTGGGCTCCGGCAGCCTATCGGATCACTGCTTAGCTCTAGAACTGAGGGGGTGGGCCTCTATTTATAGAGCTCCGGAAGGTGGAGGCGTCCAGGACCCTGGACACCTCCATCAGGGCCGAAATAATATTTTATTCTATTTTTATTGATTTTTTTAGAATACTTTTATGGGGGCGTCCAGGGTCCCGGACGCCTCTAACAGGTCCACCGAAAACCGACGACGGCCGCACGCGGTTTGGCACAACGCGTGGTTTTGTGAGCGGCGCCTCGTGATTCAGAAATGGGCGCGTCCAGTCATTTGGACGTCTCTAAATTTGGCTTTTGTCACACACGACAAACCGTCGTTCGGTGGCCGGCGCCCGTGAGTGAGTTGATGGAGGCGTCCAGGGGCCTGGACGCCTCCACAAGTTTATTATTATTTTTTTTATTTTTCTTTTGTCTTTTATGCCAAGGCTGGCATTTTTATTTTTTTATTTGTTTTTATGGAGGCGTCCAGGGGCCTGGACGCCTCCATTAATATGTATTTTTTTATTTATTTTATTTTTATGCCAACTGGCATTTTAAAAATATTTATTATTATTAGTTTTTATGGAGGCGTCCAGGGGCCTGGACGCCTCCATTAATATATATATATTTTTATTTATTTTTGGGCCTTGAGAAAAAATAATAAAATAAATTATAAAAATGGGGGCGTCCAGGGGCCTGGACGCCCCCATTAAGACCCACCCGGGTCCTTAGATCGGGCGTCGGCGGCCGCCCGGCAGATATCCTTCTTGGTTCCGGAACCTCCTGATGCGTTCGACTGGTGTTGATGCCGTCCGAATGCCGTGACGAGACGATTCCGGATGCCGAAAAGGGCGGAAGAAGACTCAGGAAAAGGAAGCACTCGAGCGATTCGAAATGCGTAGGCCATCGCGGGGCGTCGTATAGTAATATGAGACTTTCTCATGAGACGTCAAGAATGGCGTGTCTACAATGACATGGGTTTAGGATGCCCGTGATACCATGATAGCGAACTTGCGGGCTCGATTGGTGGACACGGAGGGAGAGTTGGGTGACACCCGTGAGGCTTTACATGTCTCGGTGAGTATGTATGCAAATGCATATTCCTAATTATACCCATAGGTTTTGGTGTTTAGCCACTCACTGTCACTTCTTGCTATCATAGCGCGCTCGGCTCGACGCAACCCTACTAGCAGTAGGGGCAGAGGGTGCTTCTTCCAGTCTATGGATTCCTTCGTCGGAACTAGATTCGCTCCATGAGCAGCTTGCCCGTGTAACACAGCGTGCCGCGGAGGCAGAGGGAATGTTTTCTGCGCAGGTGAAGGTTCCTCTTATCCGAGCTCCTCTGTTTGTGTCTCATCACACCCCTGAAATGATGGATATGGCAGGCCGAAGAGATGCAAGAGATGTTTGCTCATGCATCACAAGGGAAGGCCAGGATAGCGGAGCTGGAGGAGGAATTGCAGCGTCGCTCAGATGACAATTTTTCTCGGGACGCCATGGAGCTGAGGATCACCCTTTAGCTGGAAAGGGATGACAGAGAGAGAGAACGTGCTGAGAGGGAAAAGGACAGTGAAAGAGAGAAGGCTAAAAGATCAGTCGAGAAAGAGGAGAGGAGGGTCCTGGAGGCCCAACTATTTGAATTGAGGACCAGTCTCGGTCTCGCCGAGCAGTGACTGAAGGATGGCGAGGAACGCTACCGAAGGACACGAGAGCGTGGCTTTCGTGTTAGTAGCTTCTTTGCTGCTCCCGCAGATCGACGTCGGGGAGTGGAGATAGAAAGAGGACCCCAAAGCGGTAGAAGTACCGCTTTTCATGGTTGGATAGCACCTTCTAGGGTTTCTCGTCCAGAAAGCGGCGAGACGAGTAATGTAGAGAAGGAGGGTGGGAGCTAATGTAGGCTCTCTCTTGTTGTTTGTTTTTGTTGAGTGGGAGTGGAAAAAAATATTTTGTGCTTGGTTCTCTGCTTCTTTCTGATCTCCCGAATCCATGTATACATCTAAGCAAACAAGTTAGCATTTCTGCTCTGACTTGCCCCTTGCTCAATAAACAAACGTGATTTTGAGTTATCCTTGATAATGAGTCAAGGGGCAAGCCTTTATTAACAAAGGCAATGATAAAAAAGGATGATGAATGCGACAGACAAGCACACGGATGCAAACGAGAATTTAAAATGAATGGTGCATACAAATGCGATCATGCGAAGATGTGATTTTTGTTTTGTTTTTGTAGGTGTATTCATTTTTTTTTGTATTTTGTTGTTTGTTTTATTATTTTTTTGGTCTTTTATATTTCCATTTTTTTGTGCATGTACATTTTTTTAGCTTTTTTTTGATTTTTGGATTCGTTATTTTTTTGTTTGTTTTTGGTTTGTTTATTATTTTTATTTTTGCTAATGCACGATGACCACTTGATATAACATCTAACCTGCATGAGAACGAGGGTTTCTAGCTAACCTCCCAGGCATCCTAAGTGCACGTCTAAGTTGATTTGGGCCTCTAGACTCCTCGAATGATAATCCCGCCGGCTAAGACTTACCCTGATGACAATACCGTCATGCTATGCTTAGGCTCCCAGTTGCTTCCGACCACAGGGATTCACCCAAAAAGTGTTCAAGGTAAATGATTTGCCCGACCCGGGTCTATTTCCTCAAACCCTAGACGATATGTAATGGAACACCCTGGAACCCAAATGACCAACCGCGCGACGCTGACCCGGAATCAGACGCCGTCGCACCCATAGGTGACGCGCTTGCATTGGTCTAAGCCCGAGGTTAGGCTTAGAAGACATTAAGATGGTAGATAAGGGTCTTGACCGGCCAGAAACACGGAGACTCTGACAATGACTTCTGCTTTCCAAGATGGACAACCATACGTTTGTGTCGAAAGGTGGTTGCAGACTTTGGTGAGTTTCACCCTTCAGGAACTCCATTGAGCCTTTATCTTCAGGGGAAGAAGGAAGAGTATTAGGGGCAAACCTCCTGAGAGGACCGGTAAGACCGTTAACCCGGCGAGCCAGTAGGGGCACACTTAACTCTCCCTTTCGGACAACTTCAGACCAAATCTCGAGCATTTACATCTCATGGCCCCTCTTGTATAGAATTTGACTTTCAGTCAAAGGGGTTTCATTTGTGAGATCAGGCACGGTTACGATCAAGCTTTTCACTTGACTTTGATTTTGTTCTTCTTTTCTGATTTTTCTTGACAGATTTTTGCGAGGGACATAGTATCTTGACATTATGGAATCCCTCTTGGATGCCTGCGGGGACACTGCCCTCTTCTCGTGCTCTGACCCATGCTTGAAGAATTGGACCCTACTCTTGCCCTAGGGGTTGTGTTCGTGTTTTCCATGCTCAGCGTTTTAAGGGCGCCGGCTGTCTCATTCGGTCGAAGAGAGAGAGAACGAAGATTTAAGCATTCTGGAGCCCTTCTAGGTGAGGCCTCACCATGAGCGATGCTACCGATCTTTCATAGAACACATGTGTACATGTATGTTGCCCCTTTTGAGGGGGGCATAAGCCGAACTAGCCGGACAAGGATCCCCACGGTTCTAGCAAACCAAGACCCGGAACCTACCAAGTCTTAATAGGCCCTATCCCAACACGGAGGTTGAATGCAATGACTTAACTACATGGTGATCTCCGGGCATTAGCATTTTGAATTTTCTATTTTTTTCTTCTTTTCATTTTCTTCTATTTTTTTGTCCTTTGTTGTTGTATATATACATATTTTTGTTATTTTCATTGTTTTCTATTTTTTTTTGTTGTTTCATCTTTTTTTTTGACACTATGTACACTTATCTAAGGGTAGTATTTCTTAAGATAAAGCCCATTCCAAGGGTGGGATAACTCGATCCCCTCAGCATTGACTAGCCTATAGGCGTTGCCAGGATGCACAGCCTGAATCACGTACGGTCCTTCCCAATTGGGTTGGAGTTTAGAACGCGAGCCACCAGGTTTTACAAACATTCTTTTCACTACCATTTCACTGATTTGAAATTTCCTTTCAATGACCTTCTTTTGATAAAAACGTGTGAGTCTGTTTTGATATACACGTGCATGTTCGGCAGCGGCCAGCCTTTTTTCATCTAAGAGTTCCAATTGGACAAGGAGTGAATCACGACGTTCGTTGAGGGGGAGGTCCTTATCCAATTGTACTCTCAGAGAGGGGACCAGAATTTCGTACCGAACTACCGCCTCCATCCCATAAGTGAGGGCGAACGGGGTTTGCCCAGTGGGAGTACGGATTGAAGTGCGATAGGCCCATGGAGCTTCAATCAACTTTTCTGACCAATCCGAGAACTTGTTAGACTCACATGTCTTTTTTATGATTTTAATCAATGTTTTGTTAGTGGCCTCTGCTGGTCCATTACCTTGTGGATAATAAGGTGATGAATGATGCAATGCAATTTTATACCTTTTGCAGAGGTCCTGAAGGTCCTGAGAAATGAATTGGGGTCCATTGTCGGTGATGATCGTGCTTGGAATGCCGAACCTGGCGATGATGTTCTTCATGATGAATTTGCAGACTGTTGATGCTTTAACCTCCACGTAAGCTTCGGCTTCGGCCCATTTGGTAAAGTACTCCGTTGCGGTAAGGATGAATGATTTTTACTTAGTGAGGGAGTAAGGATTACCGAGAGGACCAATGACATCGAAAGCCCACATGGAGAAAGGCCATGGGGAGGATACTGGATGAAGTGAAGAAGATGGGGAATAAATTTTATCGGCGTGAAGTTGACACTTGACACACCTGCGGACATAGACGGCACAATCTTCTTCCATGGTGGGCCAGTAAAGGCCTTGCCGAAGGATTTTCTTGGCAAGCATTTGGCTATTCACATGGCCACCGCACACACCAGAGTGTGCTTCCTTGACGCATTTCCAGACTTCCTCTTCGTCGACACATCTTAGAAGAACACCAGTAAGACTTCTCTTGTATAGCACTTCTCCGACCAGCACGTACCTCTGTGCCACCCTCCTTATGCCTTTTCTATCTTCCGATGTGGCTTCTTCAGGGTAGGATTGATCTTTGCAATACTTGGCAATTTCGTAAAACCATGGCTTCTCCTCATCAGCCAATTCTTCTTCTAATTCTGTCAACATAATTTCCCTCTTCTCAAGGATTTCTTCCTGTAGGGCCTTTCTTGCTATCCTGTCCTTGATATTTACGTATGAAGCGTCATCGATTGCAGGGGCGTGACGCTTGTAGACGTGAATGGTATCAAACCATCTTCCTAGAGGGAACCTTAGAGATGATGCCAATGAGGCGAGGGCATCGGTCAGAATGTTCTGATGACGAGGGACATGGACAAAGATCAATTTGGCGAATAATTTGGCAAAGGCAGCAGTGAGTTCTTGGTATGACTTGAGCTTGGGATCGCGAGTGCGATATTTGGTGAGCACCTGGCGAAGAATGAGTTGACTATCACCTACGACTCGCAATTCAGTGATACGAAAAGAATGAGCGAGTTCTAGGCCAGCTAGAAGAGCTTCATATTCAGCTATATTATTGGTAACGGGGAATTTGAGCTGATATGCCAGTGGGAATGTAAGGCCTTCAGGCGACAGGAGGGCAATGCCGATTCCTTTCCCTTGGGAATTCAGAGCTCCATCAAAATATAACGTCCACATGCAATCATCTGATTGGTTGATGGACATTAGTTCCTCATCTGGAAATTCTGATTGGACAGGATCGAATCTGGGAAGAGGATGGTGAGCGAGATGCTCAGCTATAGCATACCCCTTGATCGCCTTTTGCTGAATGTAGGTGATGTCAAACTGAGAAAGAAAGCTTTGCCATCGTGCTAATCTATCCGTAAGGACAGATTTTTCCAGAAAGAACTTGATAGGGTTCATTCGGGCAATCAGATGGACTTCATGAGCTAGAAAGTAATGTTTCAACTTCTGCACTACCCAGAGAAGGGCGGCACAAGTTTTCTCCATAGCCGTGTACTTCTGCTCACAGGGGTTGAGGAGTTTGGACAAGTAATAGGTCGCCCTTTCCTTGCCCGCTTCATCGGCTTGTGCTAGGACAGCTCCCATGGAGTCGTCCAGGACTGAGACATAAAGGATTAAAGGTCTACCTGGCGTGGGTGGAATTAGAACGGGTGAATTGGCCAGATATTCTTTCAATCCTTCAAAAGCTTTTTGGCATTTAGAATTCCAAAGGAATTCTACTCCTGACTTAGTTAACTCGTAGAAAGGTTTGCACCTTTGTGAGTGCTGTGACACAAATCGACGAATGAATTGCAACCTTCCAATTAAACCTCGAACTTCTCTCAGATTTCTCGGAGGTGGCATCTCCCTGATTGCTTTAGCTTTGTTGGGATCTATTTCAATACCCCTCTTACTCACAATGAAACCAAGCAATTTGCCTGACGAAACACCAAATACGTACTTTTTTGGATTCATTTTCAAATTGAGCTCTCTTGATCTTTGCAGCACCTTAGCCAGAACTCTTGGGTGTTCTTCCCTAGTCTTGGATTTCACCAGTAAATCATCCACATATACCTCTAAATACACATGCATCATGTCATGGAATATTGCCATCATAGCCCTTTGATAAGTAGCTCCAGCATTCTTTAAACCAAATGGCATGACCAAATAGCAATAAGTTCCCCAAGGTGTGGTGAATGATGTTTTCTCCTGATCTTCTTCCGCCAAACGGATCTGATTATACCCCGAAAATCCATCCATAAACGAGAGAGTTTCATAGCCCGCTGTATTATCAACCAACACGTCAATGTGAGGCAAGGGGAAATCATCTTTTGGACACGCGCGGTTAAGGTTCCGAAAATCGATACAGATTCTCACCTTTCCATCATTTTTCATGACCGGGACAATGTTTGTCACCCATTGAGGATATAGGACGACTCTAATAAACCTGGCTTTGTGGAGCTTATCGACCTCTTCCTTCATTTTTAAAGCCATTTGGGGGTGGAAATGTCTTAACCTTTGCTTTACCGAGACGGACCCTGGTTTTAGCGTTAGGCGATGTTCGACCAGGGTGGAATCTAATCCCGACATATCCTCGTAACTCCACGCGAACGTGTCCCTATATTCCTTTAGGACCTCGATCAATGCCTCTTCCTCAGATGGTGGCAAATTGTCACTTATGAGGATGATTCTAGGGTCTTCCTCGGTCCCCAGGTTGATCTCTTTGGTGGGTTCTTCTATAGCGGCTGATGGTTCCTCAAACCTCCTCATTCCGCTAGCATATGCGTCAGCCGCGTCTTCACATTCTTCGTCCCCTTCTTCAATAGGGTACTCTTCATCTGTGAGCTCATAAACTCCGTATCCCTCATCAATTGTGCAATCCTCCTCACATTCTAACTCCGACAGATGGATGTGATTTTCTAGCAATTGAGGAATGGCTAGAAAGGCTTGACACCTATTGGCTAGATCTAGAAGGAATCGACGAGGAATTTCCCTGCCCTTGGATTTTCTTCTAGGTACTACCCTTGACTCGCTATTCCTAACCTGACTGACTTGTTCTACAGACGAAGAAGAAGTTGAAGAATGTACAGGAAGAGACCCCTCGATAGAGGGGTAAAGAAGGTCGCTCAAGGGACCTTGAATGAGTGGCCCGTAAGTCGGGGCACACTCGTGAGAGAGGTAGGAGGTCTCCTCAAAGGAGATGCACTGTTGAGGAGTTTGAAAATCGATATTTTTTTTTTCATTTTCATTTTCAATTACAAAACAATTGAAAGAAATTAGAGAATGGGAGGAGGGAACTATAGCTAGGGGGTTGCATGGCTCATTGAGCAGATCCTGGTTGAAAATTTGGCATGGGCTGAAAGACCCACGCAAGAATGTGAGTAGAGAAGGGGACCTGGGAATATCATCAGATAAACGTCGGGTCCAAGAAAGAGTCAGCAGCAACGGCTGAGGAGAATGATCAGAGAGAATGACGGAAAGCGATCCGTCAGTGGCAACTTCCTCTCGGCGAGGAAAACTTGGAATTTCAGCAATGTCAACGACATCTTTTGGTACCTCAGAGATCAAAAGTGGCCCCTCTAAGTCTGGAGACGAGAACATCTGTTGTAGTGCCATGGAAATATCCTGTATATCAATCCACTTGTTCCACTCACAATCCGGGTCATCGTGTTTCCCCTTCTTTGCAGCTCTCGAGCAACCTTCAGCCAAGTAGGCAATATGTAATTTCCCGTGTGATTCTTGCGGATAATCCCCCATCTGCATTATTGGCCCCTTTCTGAAATGGGAGTACAAGGTCCACGTGAGAGGTTCCTCATATGCTTCAAGTGGCCCTTCAAAGCCTAGGCCAGCTCTAAGGGTTAGCTTTGTCTTCTTTGGCAACTTCAGTCTTCCTTGTAATTGTGCCCCCAAACCTTTGTCCTGTTGGTAGCCAATGTTTCTCATGATCTCCCATCCCTTAGCATGGGAAGGGTGACATGACTTTGGTGTTGGAAGTGGCTTTTGTGTAAAATGGGTGCGACGAGGGTCACACACATCTAGCAGTGAAAGAATTGACCGGTGAGTTGGCCAAACAGAAGGCAATGAGGTATTAATAGCGTCCACTGTAGAAAAGATGGGCATGCTATTTACCTTGATAATCCAAGCCTTGTATGGAAACTTTAAGCACTGATGATTAGTGGAAGGTACCGCATTCATAACCTCAATGTAAGGGCGGCCCAGTATGGCCTTGAATGTGGGATCCATATCAAGGATATGGAATTCCGTGAAGACTGATGTAGGGCCCAATTCTACATTCAAGATGACCATCCCCATTGGCGGCTTTTTGCTATTATCATAGGCCGTAACCGTGATTGATGAAGGCATTATCTGTTCCATGTCAACCCCACATGATTGGAGGGTGATCATAGAGATCACATTTATAGACGCACCAGTGTCCACCAAACATGGGTCTACAGGCACCCCATTGATCTTGACTGCAATACACAAAGCATATTTTCGAGCCTCCTTGGGGGCAAGCTCATGGTGGTGAAATATAATAGCCGGTTGTGTATCAGTTGGCGTCAATACTGACGAGATTTTCTCCACTGGGAGATCCTCATTTACCATAACCCTCCGAAGATACTCCATCAAGGCGTCTTGATGGGTTTTCGACCTCTTGATTAGCTCGAGAATGGAGATCCGAGCTGGTGTTTTATCCAAGTGTTTCAACAGGTCATATTGTGTCCCGGGGATAGACTCCTCTGGCTGTTCTTCGGTGTCTTTCTCCGGCTGAGATTGCTCGGGGACCTGACTGTTTTGGGGAAAAATCTGATGGAACATCCTTCCACTACGGAGCACCATGGCTTGTGGTTTTGGCGGCACCTTTATAGAGTTAGATATGGGGTTTAGCAAGGGTTCGAGGGGTAGTGGTGGAGGAACAATTGATGAAGCAGGGGCAATAATAGGTGTAGGGGCTCTGATGAGTGGTTTGTTAGGTGGAGGCATGGTGGGAGTGGATGGAGCCTCAGATGGACGGTGAATGATAAGGGGTTTAAAAGGTGGAGGCATAGTCGAGGTTGATGGTGTCCCGGATGGGTGATGAATAATGAGAGATTTCGAGGGTAAAGGGGTTGCGGTGGAGGTAGGTGGTGCCTCGGAAGGGTGTTGGACAATAATGGGTTTGTTTAGTGGAGGCGGAATGAAGGCGGATGATGAAGTGGAGGCGTGAGAGATAATGAGAGGTTTTGGGGGTAACGGTGTTATGGTGGAGGTGGAGGGCACCTCGGAAGGGTGTTGGGCAATGAGGGGTTTGTTTAGTGGAGGCGGAATGAAGGTGGATGATGAAGTGGAGGCGTGAGAAATGATGAGAGGCTTTGAGGGTAACGGTGTTATGGTGGAAGTGGAGGGTGTTTGCTGGAGACTCGAAGGGAGGTCATCAGTAGAAACGCGGATGAGAGGACGTGATAGCAGTGGAAATGAGTGAGGTATCACTGCGGGTTGTGCTCCAGGTGGAGGATAGACAGGTGCGGGACGAATAAGGCGTGGGGATTGGATAGGAACGTGATTGGTGACAAGGACAGAGCCGCTTTCCGTATGCCAATCCTGCCCTCTTCCAACCTCCAGGAAGGAAGAGATGGGGTTGACTTGGTGGTTAGGTTGTTGGTGCGCCGGTAACGGATTCTGGAGGATGCCCATATTTGGCTGTTGTTGTGGTGCCTGCTGAGGCTGTTGTTGCTGTTGTTGTTGTTGTTGCTGTTGTTGTTGTTGTTGTTGTTGTTGTTGTTGTTGTTGTTGTCTAAGAGGATGTAACGACCCGAGAATCCGATTACCGGGAAGGCCCGATAACCCGAGACTCGTACCGCCACCCACGAGTCCGAAGACTCGGAAGGGTTAAAAGGATGGTGTGGAAACTACACAAGTATCACAAATAATTGCAGAAATTAAACAGTTAAAATATTAAGCAGGAAATGAATTTAACATTTTACATGGTCCACAATAAAATAACAACAACAGCAACAGTAGTCCACGACTAGTACAGTGACAAGAAAGAAAAGTACAGCTACACGGGGCATCCCCCGGCTCTGACCTCTGGCACTACCTCTGGACACCCGCACCCCGCTTCCGCTGCGCTCCTGACACGCTCCCCGAAGGTGGCGCCTCACCTGAAACACGGCGAAAACACGCAGGGAATGAGTCTCGGAACAAGACTCAGTAGGGATCACTCGAACCCTACCTCGAAAAACGAGAAACCACTACTCTAGCGGTAGGAAAGTACCTCGGAAAGGAAAGCCCTGTACTCTACAGAACTAGACCCTACGGCACGCAAACCGACACACGTGCCACGGTGCGAGAAGACCGAAACTCAACGGTCGAACCGTCAAAACCCGAAGGTCGGAAACACACGACTGACAGTCTGACACTCCGTACTCGACAGGAGTACCACCCACTAGAAGCACAGCCGGTAGCGTCCCCTGACGTCTTACACCGCACCGCAGGTGAACCGCCTGACATGGTAGGTCCTACCCGAGGCGCGAACACCGTACAAGTAACCACAAACAAGTGACTAGCTGGGGTCACGCCCGTCGACGTGGGTCCAACCGCCCCCAACCACGTGTGCACACACAGACCGCGCGTCCCTGGTCTGGCCCTCTGACCGGTTTTCCCCTCAGCCGGACTCTGGCTGCAAGACGTGGGGCCCAACGGTAACCGGTCCACAAACCGTCTCTAAAGGTCAGCCCGTACACCACTCCCTGGTGCGACTAGCACACGCGTACTAGTAGGCTACGACTAGTGGAGGGTCACTGAAGGAGTAGACTCTCAAGTTACGGAAAACAACGCCCAAGCCCGACAACGTGTGGGAATCACCCCACGCACTAGTCCCGTCGCACGGAGACCACGGTCGGAGAAAAGCGAGGTTGCCACCCTCATGGGGCAACACAGGAAGTGGCGGTCTACCCTCAGACCGTCACTGCCAAATGGCGGTCCACTCTAGGGCCGTCACTTGGAAATAGCGGTCTAAGGCGGACCGTCACACGGCCAGGGGGTAGGGGGAAGCGACGCGCCCACCCTAGTGCGTCGCTTGGAAGCGGCGCACCTAGGCCAGGGCGTCACATGGCACCCCACACCCACGAAAACCACAGGGAAAGTAACGCGCTTACCCTGGCGCGTCGCTTGCAAGCAACGCGTCGGGCTCAGTGCGTTACTCGCATGTGACGCGCCTAGACCAGCGCGTCGCATGGCCCTCACGCTCGGGATGGAAAGGGAAGTGACGCGCCTGCCCCAGCGCGTCGCTTGGCCCATCCACATGGGGGACAACAGGAAGTAACGCTCCTGCCCCAGTGCGTTACACGCATGTAACGCGCCTATCTCGGTGCGTTACATGGCCTGACCTCCAACGGTCAAAACCCAACGGTCGAAAGCATGTGACGGCCCAGCCCAGGGGCGTCACTAGCAAACGGCGGCCAGTCGCAGGACCGCTACAGCCCTTGACCCTAAAGGCCAACACCCAGGGAAGTAACGCACCCCTCTAGGGGCGTTACAAGCATGTGACGGTCACTGGAGTGACCGTCGCTTGCCCCAGAGCACGCTACGGCGGGAAAACCCCAAAAACACCAACCACGCCCCCGTACCTCCACCGGAGAGGGGGAAAACAAGGGGGAAGACCCCTGGGGACCCCTAGCATGCATCTAAACCACCAAAACATAGAATCATGGGCTAAAACCATAGATCGGGCGGCTCACCCCAAAACATGGAAAAACCCCAAAAACTCCCAAACATGCCTCTCTCGGCCTCCCCGCGGCCTACAAACCACGGAAAAGAACGGCGAAGAGCTAGGGAACGTCACCCTACCTCAATGGAGCGAATGCTCCGCCGGATCGTCCACGAATCGCGAAGAACGCTTGAAAACCCTCGTTCTTCCTTAAGCTTCCCACGCTTGCCGCACGCCCCCACGACCGCCTCGCCGCCGCCCACGTCGCCGCGCCGTCGCCCCGCCGCCGTCTGCAGCCGGAGGGGAGCTCGCCGTGGCCAACCGGGAGGAAGAGAGGGAGAGGGAGGGAGACACGGTGGAGGAGGAAAGAGGAAGAAGAAGAGAGGAAGAAGAAGATGGTGGGGGAGAGAGAAAAGAAAAAGGGTTTTATAGAAAAACCCGGAAAATCCGTAAAATTCCAAAAAATAGGAAATCACACCCCCGCGATCCTCGGAACGCACCGATCGCAACGGTACCACTCGTGTCCGTGTGAACAGCCCGGTTCACCCGCAACGAGCGTCCGAAGAGAAAAGCCGAAACACACACCGGGAATCGGAAAACACACGCGGAAAAGCCGCGGAACGCCTCCGGGCCTCCGAAACGACTCCGGATCGCGCCGATCCGAACACGAAAGATGTCCGAAACGAAATTTCGGACACAACGGAGCCGGACTCTCCGAAAACTAGATCCGGGACCCATAAAGAAGGATCCGAAAGGTCCGGGATATTACAGCCCTCCCCCCTTAAGGAATTTCGTCCTCGAAATTGAGAACAACCCAAGGGGAAAGAAGAGGAAGACTCACTCAAACAGGTACGGGAACTGCTGACGCATCTCGTCCTCACGTTCCCACGAAGCCTCACCACCAGAGTGTCGTTGCCACACGACTTTTACCAAGGGAATGACCTTGTTCCGCAGGCGCTGCTCTCGCCTATCCTCCACGCGGATCGGAACTCTGGGAGAGAAAGATCTGGAGTCACCTCAGGGCCAAACGGAAAACTCGAGCACATGAGAGTCATCGGGCATATACTTCCGCAACATAGAGACGTGGAACACGTCATGCACCGACGCCAACTCAGAGGGTAACTGCAACCGGTAAGCAACCTCACCGATGCGCTCCACAATCGCGAAAGGACCAATATAGCGGGGACTCAGCTTCCACGCCGTCCAAACCGCATCACCCCCTTCATCGGAGAAACTCTCAAGAACACATGATCGCCCACGGCGAACTCGAGGGGCTGTCGCCTACGGTCAGCATAGCTCTTCTGCCGACTCTGGGCCGCCAACATGTTCTGACGAACCAGGTGCACAACCTCCACACATTGCTGCACCAATTCCGGTCCCGTCAAAACACGCTCACCCACCTCAAACCAATCAAGTGGAGTCCGACAAGGACGCCCATACAATGCCTCATAAGGAGCCATGCCGATGCTCGAATGAAAGCTGTTGTTATAGGCAAACTCCACTAACGGTAGGTGACGAATCCAACTCCCCTGCCACTCCAGGCAGCAGGATCTCAGCATGTCCTCCAAAGTCTGAATGGTCCTCTCAGACTGGCCATCCGACTGTGGATGATACGCCGAGCTAAATGCCAACTCCGTGCCAAGAGCTCGCTGGAAACTCCTCCAGAATCCAGAAGTGAAGCGCGGATCCCGATCCGACACGATCGAAATGGGAACCCCATGCAACGGAACGATCCGCTCCACATAAAGACGAGCCAACTTAGGCACGCTCCAGCTGACCTTGACCGGTAGCAACCGCGTCACCTTCGTCAGCCGATCCACCAGCAACCAAATACTGTCCTGCCCAGTCGGGGTTCTGGGCAACCCCACCACAAAATCCGTGGTCACATGGTCCCACTTCCAAGCAGGAACATCCAAGGGCTGGAGAGTACCGCCTGGTCGCTGATGCTCCGCCTTCACTTGCTGACAGATCAGGCACCTGGCCACAAACTCGGCCACATCTCTCTTCATGCCAGGCCACCAGAACTGCCTCCGCAAGTTCCGATACATCTTCGTCGCACCCGGGTGCACAGTGTACCTGCTCCCATGAGCCTCGCGTAACACCGCACGACGAACCTGCTCCTCCCCTGGGACGTACAGCCTGCCACGAAACCTCGCAGCACCGTCCTCGCCAAGCTCCACATCAGCTATCGCCAAAATCCGGGGCAACTCAGGGTCCGCATGCTGAGCCTCTGTCACCTGACGACGGATAGCAGGAGTGACAGTCAGACTCGCAAGCACTGCCAACCCTGGCTTCTGGGGAATCTTGAGCCTGAAAGATACTTCGGGCACCTGTTCCCAGAGCCTCCACTTCCTCAGCATCAAGGTACTGACCGCAACCTTCCTACTCAAGGCATCGGCGACGACATTCATCCTGCCCGGCTGATAAGACAGGGTGAAGTCATAGTCCTTCATGAACTCCATCCAACGCCTTTGTCTGAGGTTCAGATCTCTCTGCGAGAACACATACCTCAGACTCTGATGGTCAGTGAACACCTCGAACTTCTCACCGTACAGATAATGCCTCCAGATCTTCAGCGCGAAGATCACTGCCGCCAACTCAAGGTCATGGGTAGGGTAGTTCTCCTCATGGGGCTTTAGCTGCCGAGATGCATAAGCCACCACTCTACCATGCTGCATCAGAACAGCACCCAATCCAACGCCGGAAGCATCTGTACACACCACAAAACCTCCCGATCCAGAAGGCAAAACCAACACCGGAGCCGAGGTGAGCAACCTCTTCAGTTCCCTAAAGCTCTGCTCACACTCCTCGGACCAGACGAAAGGCACATCCTTCCGCGTGAGCCTCGTCATCGGGGTCGCAATGCGGGAAAAATCCTGGATAAACCGGCGATAATAACCCGCAAGCCCCAAGAAACTCCGGATCTCCGTCACCGACCTCGGCCTCGGCCACTGCATCACGGCCTCGACCTTGGCGGGATCCACGGAAATGCCATCACCAGAAATCACGTGCCCCAGAAAGTGCACCTCGCTGAGCCAAAACTCGCACTTGCTGAGCTTCGCATACAACTGGTGATCTCGCAACGTCTGCAGCACCACACCCAAATGGTACGCATGCTCCTCGGCAGACTGCGAATAAACAAGGATGTCATCCACGAAGATGACCACGAACTGGTCCAAATACGGGTGGAACACCCTCTGCATCAAGTCCATGAAGGCTGCTGGGGCATTGGTGAGCCCAAACGGCATCACCAGAAACTCATAATGCCCGTACCTCGTACTGAACGCAGTCTTCTCCACATCGGACTCGCGAATTCTCAGCTGATAGTAACCGGACCGCAAATCAACCCGCGAGAACACTCGCGCAGACTGCAGCTGGTCGAACAAATCATCAATCCGCGGCAACGGATACTTGTTCTTAACGGTCACTTCATTCAGCTGCCGATAGTCAATGCACAGCCGCAGACTACCGTCCTTCTTCTTCACAAACAGCACGGGCGCACCCCAAGGGGAAAAGCTCGGACGAATATACCCCTTGGCCAACAGCTCCTGCAACTGCGCCCTCAACTCCCTCAACTCAGCGGGGGCCATACGGTAGGGAGCCTTCGCCAAAGGTCCCGTACCAGGCACAACCTCGATCACGAAATCGATCTCCCGCTGGGGAGGTAATCCAGGCAACTCCTCAGGAAAAACATCGGGAAACTCGCACACCACCGCAATGTCCTCGACATTCGGCTCCATCCGGTCAGACACAACCACTGACGCGAGAAAACCCTGGCAACCTGAATCAAGCAATCGACGGGCTCGAATAGCAGAGATAAGAAATCGAGAAGAGGCGGAACGGATACCTTGGAAATAGAAGGTCCTCTTGCTCGGATGCTGGAAGTAGACCCTCTTCATTCCACAATCCACCACCGCTCTATGAGTCTCGAGCCAATCCATGCCTAGAATCACATCATAATCCCGAAGCTGCAACGCATACAACCTGCCTGGCATACTCCGTCCATCGATCCACACCGGAACCTGGTCGAAGCAATACGGAGTGACCATAAAGTCACCCGAAGGCAACTCCACAGCCAAATCACAGGACAACTGGGTCACCGGCTCCTCGACGCTCGACGCGAAATCCTCCGAAATAAACGAATGAGACGCGCCAGAATCAAATAAAACCCGAGCCGCACAACCCAAAATCTGAACGGTACCTTCCACGAGCTGCGACGCTACTGCCTCTGCCCTGGTCAAGTGCGTGATCTGGCCACGAGCTCTCTGCCTGCCTCCCACACTAGCTGACCTGGGTAGCGGCGGATACTGTCCCTGCTGCTGCTGCTGCTGGGAAACCTGCTGCTGCGGCGGCCTCTGAGGACAGTCACGCGCCATGTGCCCTGGCTGGTCACACCGAAAACAGATGATCGGCGCCGTGCACTGCCTGCCTGGGTGGGTCTCACTACACCGTGGACAAGGTCCTCGCGATCCACCCACCGATCCCTGTCGCTGCAAAGGAAACGGCTGCAGCACACTGCCCGATGAAGCCTGCCCCTGATCTCTGGACTTCTTCTTGCCGAACCCCTTCTTGAAGAACTTCTTGACCTTCGAGCCGAAGGACGCAGATCCTGTCACCGAAGCTGCATGTGCCGGCACTCCTGAACCACCCGACGCAGACTGAAAGAAACCCTGCTGCTGAGTAGCCGACTGCTGGCTGCGACCTGACACAGACTGCCCCTGGCTGATCGGTCCTCGAGTCCTCTGCATATCCATCTCCAAGGAAATCGCAACACGAGACGCCGTCTCGAGATCAGTGGCCCCATTCGCGATCAGATGGTGCCTCAGCTCCATCCTCAAGCCCTGCACAAACTGCGTCGTCCTCACCCTCTCATGCTCCATGATATGAGGTGCGTACCGACCCAGCTCGACAAATCGGGCCCTGTACTGCAACACGGACATGTCACCCTGCACCAGCTCCAGAAACTCCCGCATCCGCTGCGTAGCAACAACATCTGGACAGTACGTACGCTCGAAAGCACTGACAAAGTCATCCCACTCGACCTGCTCAAGTGGACGAAGCTGAAAGGACGTCTTCCACTCGGAAGACCACCACCTCCGAGCCGTACCCTGCAACTGGTTGTAGGCCAACACCACTCTGTCCTCGACAGTACTCTTCGCAGAACTGAACACCCGCTCCATCTCATCAAGCCAATCACGAGCCGCATCAGGGTCTGCCTGGCCGCTAAAGTAAGGTGGATGGAACTGCATGAAGTCCCTCACTGCTCGGCCTGGCCCACCCCTGACTGACGAGCCCTCACCGGCCTCTCCGCCGAACTGCTGAGCCATGAGATGGTACATGCCACGGAGAAAACCCTCGGCCCCCGGAGCCCTCGCAGCATCCGCGGCCTCGGTAGCTCCCGGAACTCTGCTATGCTCCTCCTGGTCCCTCTGGACCCCCTGCTGGATCTCCTGACCTCCAGCCGACTGCCCCTGCTGAGAGCGAGAACTTCTCCTCGGCGCCATACTCGCTCCTGAAGCACAAGACAGAAAAACACGGAAACGGCAATGTCAAAATAAACACACGGTGCCCAATGCCAGCGTCATCTGTACATCATCGTTGTGGACTAGTGGACCACTACAATTACCTATGATTCTCATGTAATTCCACAACCGCGCTCTGATACCAGCTGTAACGACCCGAGAATCCGATTACCGGGAAGGCCCGATAACCCGAGACTCGTACCGCCACCCACGAGTCCGAAGACTCGGAAGGGTTAAAAGGATGGTGTGGAAACTACACAAGTATCACAAATAATTGCAGAAATTAAACAGTTATAATATTAAGCAGGAAATGAATTTAACATTTTACATGGTCCACAATAAAATAACAACAACAGCAACAGTAGTCCACGACTAGTACAGTGACAAGAAAGAAAAGTACAGCTACACGGGGCATCCCCCGGCTCTGACCTCTGGCACTACCTCTGGACACCCGCACCACGCTTCCGCTGCGCTCCTGACACGCTCCCCGAAGGTGGCGCCTCACCTGAAACACGGCGAAAACACGCAGGGAATGAGTCTCGGAACAAGACTCAGTAGGGATCACTCGAACCCTACCTCGAAAAACGAGAAACCACTACTCTAGCGGTAGGAAAGTACCTCGGAAAGGAAAGCCCTGTACTCTACAGAACTAGACCCTACGGCACGCAAACCGACACACGTGCCACGGTACGAGAAGACCGAAACTCAACGGTCGAACCGTCAAAACCCGAAGGTCGGAAACACACGACTGACAGTCTGACACTCCGTACTCGACAGGAGTACCACCCACTAGAAGCACAGCCGGTAGCGTCCCCTGACGTCTTACACCGCACCGCAGGTGAACCGCCTGACATGGTAGGTCCTACCCGAGGCGCGAACACCGTACAAGTAACCACAAACAAGTGACTAGCTGGGGTCACGCCCGTCGACGTGGGTCCAACCGCCCCCAACCACGTGTGCACACACAGACCGCGCGTCCCTGGTCTGGCCCTCTGACCGGTTTTCCCCTCAGCCGGACTCTGGCTGCAAGACGTGGGGCCCAACGGTAACCGGTCCACAAACCGTCTCTAAAGGTCAGCCCGTACACCACTCCCTGGTGCGACTAGCACACGCGTACTAGTAGGCTACGACTAGTGGAGGGTCACTGAAGGAGTAGACTCTCAAGTTACGGAAAACAACGCCCAAGCCCGACAACGTGTGGGAATCACCCCACGCACTAGTCCCGTCGCACGGAGACCACGGTCGGAGAAAAGCGAGGTTGCCACCCTCATGGGGCAACACAGGAAGTGGCGGTCTACCCTCAGACCGTCACTGCCAAATGGCGGTCCACTCTAGGGCCGTCACTTGGAAATAGCGGTCTAAGGCGGACCGTCACACGGCCAGGGGGTAGGGGGAAGCGACGCGCCTACCCTAGTGCGTCGCTTGGAAGCGGCGCACCTAGGCCAGGGCGTCACATGGCACCCCACACCCACGAAAACCACAGGGAAAGTAACGCGCTTACCCTGGCGCGTCGCTTGCAAGCAACGCGTCGGGCTCAGTGCGTTACTCGCATGTGACGCGCCTAGACCAGCGCGTCGCATGGCCCTCACGCTCGGGATGGAAAGGGAAGTGACGCGCCTGCCCCAGCGCGTCGCTTGGCCCATCCACATGGGGGACAACAGGAAGTAACGCTCCTGCCCCAGTGCGTTACACGCATGTAACGCGCCTATCTCGGTGCGTTACATGGCCTGACCCCCAACGGTCAAAACCCAACGGTCGAAAGCATGTGACGGCCCAGCCCAGGGGCGTCACTAGCAAACGGCGGCCAGTCGCAGGACCGCTACAGCCCTTGACCCTAAAGGCCAACACCCAGGGAAGTAACGCACCCCTCTAGGGGCGTTACAAGCATGTGACGGTCACTGGAGTGACCGTCGCTTGCCCCAGAGCACGCTACGGCGGGAAAACCCCAAAAACACCAACCACGCCCCCGTACCTCCACCGGAGAGGGGGAAAACAAGGGGGAAGACCCCTGGGGACCCCTAGCATGCATCTAAACCACCAAAACATAGAATCATGGGCTAAAACCATAGATCGGGCGGCTCACCCCAAAACATGGAAAAACCCCAAAAACTCCCAAACATGCCTCTCTCGGCCTCCCCGCGGCCTACAAACCACGGAAAAGAACGGCGAAGAGCTAGGGAACGTCACCCTACCTCAATGGAGCGAATGCTCCGCCGGATCGTCCACGAATCGCGAAGAACGCTTGAAAACCCTCGTTCTTCCTTAAGCTTCCCACGCTTGCCGCACGCCCCCACGACCGCCTCGCCGCCGCCCACGTCGCCGCGCCGTCGCCCCGCCGCCGTCTGCAGCCGGAGGGGAGCTCGCCGTGGCCAACCGGGAGGAAGAGAGGGAGAGGGAGGGAGACACGGTGGAGGAGGAAAGAGGAAGAAGAAGAGAGGAAGAAGAAGATGGTGGGGGAGAGAGAAAAGAAAAAGGGTTTTATAGAAAAACCCGGAAAATCCGTAAAATTCCAAAAAATAGGAAATCACACCCCCGCGATCCTCGGAACGCACCGATCGCAACGGTACCACTCGTGTCCGTGTGAACAGCCCGGTTCACCCGCAACGAGCGTCCGAAGAGAAAAGCCGAAACACACACCGGGAATCGGAAAACACACGCGGAAAAGCCGCGGAACGCCTCCGGGCCTCCGAAACGACTCCGGATCGCGCCGATCCGAACACGAAAGATGTCCGAAACGAAATTTCGGACACAACGGAGCCGGACTCTCCGAAAACTAGATCCGGGACCCATAAAGAAGGATCCGAAAGGTCCGGGATATTACAGAGGAGGTCTCCTGGCCTTCATCATGGTGATGCATCGCCTCATTTCATCCCAATCTATTTGATGTTCATCGTTCATATCATAGATATAATCTCTGAAATGAAAATAGTTTTCCACTATATGACCCGGCTGTCTATGGAAGACACAATATCTGGAAGTGTCGACGTTCGTGGGCCATATGGCTTTTTCCTTAGGCAAGGTGAGGAAAGTAGCAGCCATGAGAGCATTAAAGATGTCCGGCAACGACTCCGGCAAAGGTGGGTAATGAGCTCTCCTAGGGCCGATCGGCCTTCTCTGTTGTTGGAGGCCATAATCCCCGGATGGTGGAACCTGATTATATTGAGGAGGTCGCTGTTGTTGTTGTTGGAGATGAAGCGGTTGAGGCATATTGTTCTGGAAGATATTATTTTGTGGGGGAGGACGATAGGGTTGCTGACCTTGTTGCTCCTGATGAAAGGAGAATTGTAGGGGTTGTGGGGGCCTAGGATTAGCTTGCTGGTTGGGATAGCCAACCGCGCCCACTTGTTCATTTGTTACAACCCCTTCTGTTACCCCACCTTGGGCACCCGTGCCCGGCTTCCTAAACACCTTTGGCTTTGGTGGCTCGAACATATGCATGAGGGGAGAATCTTTCAGCTGTGTTTGGATATATCGAGCCCTCTCATACAGTTCCTCCATAGTGGTGAGTTTGTTCATTGCCAGGACGTGTCTAAATTGTGGAGTGGCATTAGACACGACCATCTTTACTTGCTCCGATTCTGAAATGGGGTCTCTCACTTTCTCTGCCAAGGATCTCCATCGATCGGTAAATTGGGTGAAATCTTCGTCCGGCTTCATTTTTTCAGCCACTAGGTCGGTAATAGAGAAGGAGGGACCGACCCTATCCCGATATTTCTGTATGAATTTCCGTTGCACTACGTTAAAGTTCTCAGCCTCACTCGGCTCTAGGGAATAGAACCATTCTAAGGCGGGACCATCCAATGATCTCCTGAAGTGGTATGCCAAGGATCTTTGATCGTTCTGCCAAAACGAGGACTCATACATAAAGTCCTTCAGATGAATGAGGGGGTTGCCTGTGCCGGTGTACCGTCGATACGTTGGCATTTCAGAAGGAGGGAGTTGGAATACTGGAAGGATTGGTAAAGAGATCTCAGGCGCGGATTTGACATCCACGATCTTTTTGAAATCTCGGAATTGTTTGTCCATCTTGTTCATCCTATGAAGGAGAGATTGAGTGACCTCATTGTAAGGAGCAGGTTGTGGTGGCCACTGAGGCTTTGTAGAAGCCTGAGAAGGGAATTCCGGATGAGAGAGACGTTGTGACATATCAGCAAATGGAACTGACTGGAATGTCGTATGAGGAATTGGTGGAACTTGAGATTGGGGAGGTAATTGGAAAGGGGGAGGTTGCAGACGTGGCATATCAGTAAATGGAACTGACTGAAATGTTGGATGAAGAATTGGTGGAACTTGAGACTAGGGAGGTAATTGGAAAGAGGGAGGCTGCAAACTTGTCTGCACAATAGGGAATGAGGGAGGGATTGCCTGTGCGGACTCTTGAATAGAGAGAGCAACTGGTGTTGGATTTTGAGGAGTAGGATCAACAGATTTCCCTTTTAAGACGGCATGAAAGGCTCGGATCTGATCGGAATTGAGCTGTGTGTTCGCGAGAACACCTAGCAAGGAGGAAATATCTTGTGGGGGGGATGCTTCCCCGACGGCGGCTCGCACCTCATATGAGGGCTCACGGGAGGAACTTGCGTCCTCAGCAGGGACATGTGTCCCCTGGTGACTCGGGGTCGGATTCTGACCGTTCCCGGACATTTCTTGATCTTTTTCAGAACGTGAGATTTTGCCAGAACGCAATATCATACACACTCAGACCAATAACAAAGATTAACAAATAAGTTGATGTTCAACGCCTTTTTTGTGTTTTCTTTTGTTTTCCCTTTTTTCTTTTTCTTTCTAATCAGAATGTAATAACATACACACTCAAACCATTAGCAAAGATTAACAAACAAGTTGATGTTTAACGCCTTTTTTTTCGTTTTCTTTTGATTTCCCCCCCCCCCCCCCTTTTTTTCTCTTTTCTAATCTAATGTTCACACCACAGGAGGGACCTTAGTTGCAATATTGATTTCCGCCGTGTGATCTAAGGACACTCGACTCACCACGAATGGGTTAACTATCTCCAGGGAACTTCAGTGGTACAACCAGCCCAGTGAACGAAGAGGGAATCCTTCGATGTCGGGGACTTACAGAGGTCCCAGTGAAGGAGATCCTAGTCCGTCGAGAGGAATTCTCGACGGAGAGTCTTTCCTTCACCAAGAAAAGGTGATCCTAAAAAAAGATGGAACAAAAGAAATAAAAATAAAAGGGAGGTGATATGCAATGCAGTGCTGAATTTAACAGGAGATATATAAACATACAATAAATATATGCAATAAAAGAAATTAAACAAACATCACAGCACTCCTTTTCTGCAATGATACAAATTTCTTCAGACTTCAAGGGGATTCTGGAGTAATGCACGTAGTGCACGAGGGATGAAATTGGAATGCCAAGAGTGATAGCGGGAACACGAATATAGCGCACGCGGGCGCAATCAGGAGGGGCACACGTGGGTGCCGAGTAGAGGGGCACACATGGGTGCCGAGTGGAAAGAGTGCTACTGGGAGCACAAATGTAGCGCACGCGGGCGCAATCAGGAGGGGCACACGTGGGTGCCGAGTGGAGGGGCACACGTGGGTGCCGATACAAGAGTGCTACTGGGAGCACGAATGTAGCGCACGCGGGCGCAATCAGGAGGGGCACACGTGGGTGCCAAGTGGAGGGGCACACGTGGGTGCCGAATGGAGGGGCACACGTGGGTGCCGATGGCAAGAGTGCTACTGGGAGCACGAATGTAGCGCACGCGGGCGCAATCAGGAGGGGCACACGTGGGTGCCGAGTGGAGGGGCACGCGTGGGTGCCGAGTGGAGGGGCACACGAGGGTGCCGAGTGGAGGGGCACACGTGGGTGCCGACAATATTTGGGTAACCAGAGAAAATAAAAGAGGTCCCACCGTGATCGCCAAGAGATGTGGACGGGGAAATCACACCGACGTCGAGATCCAAGAGATGTAATGTGGTGGACGTGACCGTAGCAACAGAGAGGGAAGGAAAAGAGGAATGAGGAATGGATTACTGGGTAATATGAGAGAAGTAATAGGAAGTGTGACTTGCAAGAAATATTATGGTGGATCACAAGGAAGGTAGACTTATCAGACTCCGGTACACGGCGGAGATAGGGGTCCGAAGACCCTCTCGCGCAAACTGACCCCTTCCCGGTAAGCGTGACTTACCGTTCTGCGAGCAGCTTTTTATATACCGAGGAATCTGAGAATATACGTAATAGGATTTGAGAGACACGTAGACTGAATTTGTAACAATGTGTCACTGCTCAGACAATTATAAGAATAATATGAGCAAAAGCATACCACCGCAGGACATTGGTCTTTGCGGGGTTTTAGTAGCAATATAGCAATGTCAGCAGTGATGAACATGTATGTAGAAACCACCGCGAGACATTGGCCTTACGGGATTTTTATTGCAATATAGATAATAAACATGAGTATATATACATAAGACCACCGCGAGAGATTACTCTCCGCGGGATTTTTATTGTAATATAAGTAATAAAAGGCTTCGCGAGGAATTACTTCCGTCACGTGCACCTTCGCGAGGAATTACTTCCGTCGCAGGGTTTAGACAGAAATTAAAGAAATAAAATGACAGAATAAAAAAGGCTTCGCGAGGAATGGCTTCCGTCATGTACACCTTCGCGAGGAATTACTTCCGTCACAGGGTTTAGACAGAAATCAAAGGAATAAAATGACAGAATAAAAAGGGTTCGCGAGGAATTACTTCCGTCACGTACACTTTCGCGAGGAATGACTTCCGTCGCAGGGTTTAGATAGAAATTAAAGGAATAAAATGACAGAATAAAAAGGCTTCGCGAGGAATGACTTCCGTCACGTAGACCTTCGCGAGGAATTACTTCCGTCGCAGGGTTTAGACAGAAATTAAATGAATAAAATGACAGAATAAAAAAGCTTCGCGAGGAATGACTTCCGTCACGTATACCTTCGCGAGGAATTACTTCCGTCGCAGGGACCTCCGCGAGGAATTACTTCCGTCCACGGGGTTTAAACAAAAGGGAAAATTGACAGGAAAGAAAAGGGGAAGGGGATGTGATCGCCAGGGGCCGAGAACCCCACAGAAAGTGTTCTGATCGCGTTTACCGCCGGAGCGGGAGCAGTGCGGGTCCTCTCTTCCTCTTCCGTCGGCCGGCCGACGAAGAGGGCCTTCTTTGGTTACCCTGATTTTATTATTTTTTTATTTTATTTTATCTTTTGTTATTATATTTTTTGGGGGGGTTTTGTTACTTTTATTATTTTTTTATGTTTCTATGTCTTTAGAGAGACGTGAGAAGATGAAGGAAGAAACCGAGAGGTAGATGATAGAATAAGATAATATGATATAAGGAAAAATCACTAAGAAGAATATAGGTAGAGTGAGAGACATATTCTAGACAAAACAGAAAAGAACGGAGATTGAGATTTAACAATATATAACAATAACAAGGGAGAGAAGACATACTTATTTTTGGATAAAAAATAGAGAAGGATAAAGGTGGAAATTTAACGATAAATAACGATGACAAGGGACAGAATTAGAATAGGACGAGGGAGGTGATAGTCGGGTACCTCAAAATAGGAGAGATGGTCGCAGCTTATCCCCGAACTGGGGGCACGTGAGTTGCTCCTCCTCCCTTTTCGACCGACTGAGGAAGCGGGCTTCTTGACTGGTTGACCCTTGCAAAACACAGCAGACAGAAGAAACAGATGGTGGATTAAAAGGAAAGTAGTGTAGCACCGATCCCTTGAAATTACAATGGCACGAACATATTCAAACACACACCTGTTTAATGTTACTTGAAACCCCTTGGGAATTAAAGGTGGAAAAATGGTATGATGAAGTGTGTACCGAAATATTCTCAATGCAGGGATTGTATTGTAAACATGATAACGAGTGATGTATGCAAAGGAATCAACAGACTGAACATAATGCAAAAGGGGAGAAACGCTTATTGGTGGGCGTCGATGATGAGCTCGGCATTAACTTCTCCTTCCCTTCAAACATACGCACGCAAACATTCACAGACACCTGCAAAGACACTCGCACGAACACATCTATATACATATACGGGAATAGATCTATAAAGGGGAGGTCGAAAAGAGAGGGAGAAAGGAAGAGGGAGAGAGAAGAGAAAAACCTTTTTTTTTAGATTTTTATACTTTAGTTTTATTATATAGTATGTATATATGTAAAGGATATATATATATTAACTATGTAAGATATATATATATATATAGTATGCTTATATATATATATATATATATATATATATGTTATATCTAAGAGAGGAAGGGAAGAAGAGAAAGAATAAAAGAGAGAGAGGGAGAGAATATCAGAGAGGGAAAGAGGAGATAAAAATAAAAATAAAAGAAAAGAGATGAGATGAGAGAGTTTGAGATGGGGAGAGAGGGGGGGGGAAACTGTGAGAGGGGGAAGAGTGGGAAACAGAGGGAGGGAGAAAGAGAGAGAGAGAGACGGTGGGAAAGGAGATTAAAAAAAGAAAAAAAATAAGAGAGGGAGATTGAGAGAGAGTGATCGAGAGAAGAGAGGGAGGGAGAGAAGTTAAAAAAAAAGATAAAAAAAATTGTGTGAAGAAGAGAGAGAGATCGGATGGGGAAAGAGAGAGGAAGAGGGAGAGAGGGAGAGAAAGAGAGAGAGAGAGAGAGAGACGAGGGGGACGGAGGGTGCAGAAAGGGGGAGGAAGAGAGTGGAGAAGGGAAGTGAGAGAGAAGGAAAGAGAGAGGGGAGAGAGAGACGGGGAGACAGAGAGAGTGAGAGAGATAGAGAGAGAGAGAGGGAGAGAGGGAGATGGAGAGAGAGAGAAACGGGGAGAAAGAGGGGGGTACGAAAGAGAGAGTGAGAGGGAGAGAGAGAGAGAGCAGAGAGAGGAGAGAAAGTGAGGGACGGGGAGAAAGAGAGAGAATGAGAGAGACAAGGGAGAGAGAGGGAGTGCGAGAGAGAGAGTGAGAGGGAGAGAGGGAGAGCAGAGAGAAAGGGGGGGTCGCGGTCGTCGTCGACAGCGGTGGACGGCGGTGACGGAGGAGGGCGAAGGTAGCGGCGGTGGCCTGGAGCGGCGGGGGCGTGGACCGGAGGCGGCGTCGGGGCAGGCTGCGGGAGGCTGCGGGGCGTTGGCGGCGTCTGCGTAGGCGGGCCGGAGGCGGAGCGTCGTCGGAGGCGGGCGGCGTCGGGGCGCTGGCTGCGTCGGGGGGGCGCTGCAGGAGGAGAGCGGACGGCGTCGGAGGCAGAGGGCGGCGGTGGTGAAGGCGGGAGCGGCGCGGCGGAGGAGGCATCGGCGGCGTCGGGAGGAGGCCGGAGGCGAGCGGGACGATCGGCGGAGACGCGGCGGTGGCCGCGGTGGGGAAAAGGGCCGTTGCGGCCCTTTTGTTCAAACGGGGGGGCACAGGCGACGAGGCCCCCCCGCGAACTTCACAAAAAGACCTTTTTTTTAAAAAAAAATGTAAAAGAGATAAAGAGAGGTTGGTGGAGAGAACAGAGGGAAAAAAAAGAAGAGAGAAAGTGAGGGAAAGGGAGAAGAGATCGAAGGGGGAGAGAGGGGAAGAAAGAGTGAGAAGGAGAATGAGAGGTTGAGGGAGAGAGATGGAGAGGGAAAGAGAGAGGAAGGGAGCGGGAGAATGAGAGAACCAGAGGGAGATGAGGAAAACCGAGGGGGTGATCGAGTGAGAAAGTGAGAGGAAGAGGGGGAGAGAACCAGAAAGAGAGAGTGGGTGAGGAAGAGAACTAGGGAGATGGAGAGAGACGTGGTTTCGTGTGTTAGAGGGAGGAAGGGAAAGAAAGGGGCTGTCCGAGGTGGTTTACGTGGGTGGGTGTGGTTTGTATATTTTGAGTGGGGACAAGATCCGAGAAGAATGGGGAGTGAGTTAAGATGAGAAGTTAAGATTAGTATATATATAATGTATATATGTAGAAGATGGGCCAAGCCCTATTAATGTATTCTTTTTTCTATTTTTATTTTTATCTCTCTCTCTCTCTCTTTTCGTATTTTATATATACATATATATAAGTCCATCAACCCCCTCTTTACTCTATTCTCATTATTATTATTCTCCTTTTTTGTCTTGTTTTTTTATTTATTATATATATATATATATATTATGAGATCAAATGAAATTGTAAGAAAATTGAAAATCACTCAGGTGATTCAAATGTGCGAGCTACTTTGGGGCGTCTTAGCGTAATATAGGATCTGCTCAGCGTAATGCTAAAATACCGTGTCTACAGGAACCAGCAGACAGGAAACATCATGCACTAACTTCATTAGAAACAACAACAACAATAATAAGAAGAAGAAAGGATAACAATGGAAATATTTAATACTAACTTACCACATCCTTCATAGGTACATATATGAGCTCTTTCACTCGTGTGAGTAAGGAAATGATGTTTCAGCTTAGAGCTGTCCGAGAATTTCTTTACCACAAAGAGACCACATTCATCAAGATACATAATATTGACATCCACATGCATTCGAGTATGGTAAAATTCATAACTTTTAAGTATTAACATTGATTTCTTTTGATGGGAAAAAAAGTACTCGATAGTTCACTTTTAACCTGCAAACACCCATTTTGTAGCAACAGACAGAATCAGTTAAAGGAACGAACTTTCGGATCTACTAGAACAAAGTGCTGAAACAACTTAAATCTGAAACAAAATGCAGTCTTGAACAAGAGAACAAAAAACATGTGAAACCAAGTCAATATATACTTCACACTTCAATTTAGTTTCAATTTATTATTCTTTGCCAAGGCACAGTGCTCTGTCGGCTGCAATGCTCCCGTCATAATATGGAGGTTGTGTTCAGTCAAGTCCAAATGTGAAATGGTCAGTGGTGAATCATGGGTGTCCTTCCTTCCATGTGGTTCACCATCTAAGTTACCCTCAACGTTCAAACAGAACAACTTAATTCCTCAATCATGGTTTCTGTAAAGCTTCAATATGTAGTCTGTAACGCACAGATGTTTGCCAGCATCACTTCTTACCTAGGATACATAGAATCCAGTATGCAGAGCAAAAATGCACAACTAGCTAGTCGATTGTAAAGCATGTAGGCATTTTATGATACTGAGAGCTTACATTGATCATCTATGACCATTGATACATATGATAAAGGATATAAAAGTTATAAAGAAGATTTTATGATTCCAACAGGCATAACTTGAAGGAACAATAAGCCAGATAATTCATTATATGTGGTCTTACCACTTTTCAAAAGTTGTGGTATGTAGGATACATCTGTAAGCATAGCAAAACATTCAAAGATTCAGTACTTCTTTGTCTTCTGTTTTATTTTGAAGTGTCTAAGTCTCATAAGGTAACCTTCCAGTTGCACTTCTTCAACATCTCCCGAGATGTAGAGATTAAGCATGACTAGATTCGCACAACAGTTGTAGCTTCCAGAAGGTTGAGACACTGAGAAAAAAAACAAAATGATCATGGAAACAAAACTTTTGGTCACCTGATTAATGTTATGAACATCAGATGCAATCATGGATTATCTCATAAAATACATTCCACAAAGGAGCTAAAAATTCAAGTGGCAACCTTTCTTCGACAAATACAAATGGAGTATAACAGAGTTTGTGAATCATATCTCACGAGAGTTGAAGGGGATCTGAGTGTTATATATATCTAAATGCAAAAATACGAAAAAAGATAAATCCAAGATCTATAAATGTTGCAGTCAGACTTGATCATACTTGAATATATAGTCAATGAAACTACTTAGGCGAGTGGGAAATTACTGTCATATATATATATATATATATATATATATATATATATATATATATATATATATATATATATATATCTCCAAGCAGTGCAACAACCATCCAAAAATTAAAAACATCCCATATGTGGAAGGAACAATAAGCCAGATAATTCATTAATTTGTCATCTACAGTGCATTAAGTATTTGATCGGCTATCAAGACTTAGAGGAAGCAAGCATCCATGAGTTGTTCACACCTTCAACATCCAAAAATACAATTTACATTTTTCTGGAGGTGAATATACACCTACGAAGAATGTATAGGAACAAGGAAAATCGACATCGGGACCACATCCATTATATATATATATATATATATCTAGAAACATATCCACGACTGATAAAATAAACTGATTCTTAACGGAAGGAACACCAAAGATAAAAATAAATCTAAAGTCATGATGATTCACACGAGAGAAAAAAGATAGTGTCAGTCAAAGGTAAAAGGGGGGTAACTCACTTCTAAAGCCCACCTCTTTTCTTCCTATTTTTTCTCTTGGGAAAAAACAAAGGTAAAAGACCTCCCAAAAATCACTTTTTTTCCCTTTTCCTCGTTCATATCCGATCTATTCTTCCTCTATACACATATAATACTGAATGAGACCCCGCCACCCAACTTCAGCAACCCAAAACATTTGATTTCTTCCTCTATACAAATTTTTTTTTAAAAAAAGTGTTCCCATTCGTTCTCAGCTGTACGCCTGCTACTACATAATACTACTACTTCCAAAATACCCAAATGGAACTCCAACCCTCTCCGCCAGCCCCAACCCTTCCAATATCGACAGTTCCAGCAGATTCTTATCCGATCCATTCTCTCTTGGGAATACACATATCAACAGTTCATCTGAACCCCACCCAAATCCGATCGACGAGAGAGAGAGAGAGATCACAAAGAGAGATAGATAAAGAGATCAGAGAGAGTGAGTGGGTGCCGGAGGGGGGTTTCCCTCCCCGACGCTGAAGTCGACACCCGCACCCGCTAAAGAGAGAGATGAGAGGAGGCAAGGGATAAAGAAAAAGAGAGAAACCATGTTCTTATAAGGCGAGAGTAGAGAACATGTTCTGAGAAGGCGAAAGCAAAGTGCTGAGTAGGGAAGCCGATCGCGATCAGGAAGAAGATCGCCATCGCCGCCACTATGCTTGTCGCCGTCGGGGATGGTCGATGAGATCGCGTCGCCGTCGTCGAGAGTGCCGCTAGAGAAACCCTAGAGACACACGAGAGAGTGGCGGTCGAGAAGGAGAGGGGCGAGAAGGGGAGAAAGGCAGCTTGAATGCTTGATCCTGATCGTTGCCCCGAAAAGGGGGCTTTTACGGCGCCCCGAGAACCCGATCAGACGATTGGGATTTCGGAGCAGTAGACACTCGCCCCGATCCGTGCAGCATTCTCCTTTCACGTCAAATGTGTTGATCCGAATCAGGAAAACAATTCGAATTCGGATCGGGTTCCGGATCCCGCGTATCCATTGACACTCCTACTCCCCACGACGCTAGCCTCGATCCCGCTAACGGTGACCATGCCCTACGGGTGCCGTAAGACTCGCCAGGAAACCAGCCGATTCCGAGATACCAGTCCCTCAACGGGAAACTCCTCCCACGATCGCGGAGAACGTTACTCCACAAATGACACCATTCCCTACTAAGGGATGGGCTCCCCCCTCCAGGACAACCCCCTATAAAAGGGATTCCGACGGACAGGCAGAGGACACGGTGAATTCCACCAAGAAACACACAGAGAAATCATGGAGAAACAGGCTAGAGAGAACTACACGTCCTGCTACTACTAGAGAGGCCCCGACTGTCCACCTGCGGAGAGAGGATCCCTTCCAAGCACTCTTATCGCCCAACGAGCACTCGTTGAGTGGTCACTGACAACGGCGAGCACTCCTCTAGAAGCCCAACAGCTCTCTAAGGACCACACAGACGACCTCCTTCCCCCTCTTTCTCATCTACTCTTCTTCATTCTTTATTTGACTCAGTGCTGACTTAAACATCGGAGGGTTGTCCCCTGGAGTAACACCTAGGACTCCTTATGACGCCATTCTCTCTTGTGTTTGCAGGTTTCCACGAGTGCCAGGCGATCTTCCTCGATAAATAAATAAAAAAATATGCTACAATTGCTAGGAACCAATTTTTCGCGTCTACGTATGAAAAAGAACATAAATTGATACTCGTTTCATTGGAGGAGGACAATGATGTGAAGTAACCGATCAACTATTTAGAGCCTCACAAGTACCAAAATGAGATCTCAAAACTAGATAGCTAACATTAAAGATCTCTACTCTTTTGAAGAGAGTTAAATATTTAGATTTTCCACATAAAATGTGCGTTCACAAATTCTGGTATAGAAGAATAAGATAAAGATGTCGAAGTACTCAAAGAAGGCGACACTATAGAACCATATATGCAACTAAGGAGCCACCAAATCAGCTGTGAGATCTTCCCCTTCAGAACTTCCCAAAGCAAGCTTTTCGTATAGATTCGTGATCTTCCTCTATGGTGCCCTTGAGCATCAAATTTGCCAAATGCCCATGAACAAATACATCCGAAGAGCTCTACTGCCCACTTGTTATTTTGAGACAAGTTTTGACAACATGTTAAAATCTGTTATCAGGAGTGAGCTCGATTACGTTATTCTTAGGTTTTTTTATTTTTGAGTTTGCTAGTTTATTCTTACTCATTCGTTTTACGTGAAAGAGTAGAATAAGACAACCCTAAAATAAATGCGTTAACTATAATCTATCTCAAATAATTTAATCTTTGCTATCAAATTCGATTAAAAATAGATATATAAAATAACTGATCTTATTATACCTTTATTATCAAAGTCGCCCAATGCAAAGGATCCTCGTGACATCCCCACTTAGAAAATACCCAAGTTGGATGCAACATCATCCCCACCTCAGTCAGACATTTCATGTTAAAAAGCCCGATGCATTTCGTGAAAACTATTGTTGACTCTTCTCATATAATTTGGGTAAAAAAAAAGGGTCGAACAGAGATGAAAGGGATGCCTTCTTAATGGTCTATTATAAGAAAACAACAACCAATAATGGTGGTAGCAGTTGTGGCCCATATTTGAATTAAGAAATGGGTGGTAATTTATTCCCAGTAGTTTTTTTCGCCATCATCATCCGTAGCCGCGGAGACCGGTGGTGCCGCCGCCGCTGCCGGCGCTTAGAAGTCCTTGGGGAGGAGCTTGCGGACCTGCTCGAGGGTGACGAAGAGGACGACGGTGAAGGGTCCCTGGCGGGACACCGTGGGGATGAAGCCCTTGTACAGCGCCATCGGCCCCTCCGCCCTCACCGTCTTCAGGGCGCAGTCCAGCGCCCCCGCGTACGGCGGCGGCGCCCCCGCCTCCACCTTCATGTTCATCACCCGCGTCTTCACCACGTCCACCGGGTTCGACGCCAGCGCCGCCACGAACCCCGCCGCGAAGCTCGCCGTCACGTGGGTGCCCAGCCCGTCCGCCATGGCGCCGCTCTCCAGGATCGCCTCCTTCACCTGGTCGTACGTCGCCAGCTGCGACGCCGTCACGATCATGGCCCGGTTCACCGTCAGAGAGGACCCCCGCCAGAGGCTGCCGACGCCCTCCGCACGGGCCATCCGGGTGATGGCGTCCCCCACGCCGCGGTAGTTCCGGCGCTGCGTCGGGGGGAGCCGCCCGTCCGCCTGCATCCGCACCATGGCGACGTCCGCGGGGTTGCCCACGGCTGCGCCGACCCCGCCGGCGAGGAGGCCGGCGGCGATCTTGCGGTGGAGGGGGAGGGGCCCGCCGTCGGGGGAGGACCACTTGGTCTTCAGGATGTCGTACAGGCCCATGCGGGTGGTGGAGTAGAGCGTCTGGCGGAGCATGGTCGCCGAGACGCCGGAGAAGAGCGCGGCGGGGCCCTCGCTCCTCAGGATCTGCATCCCCACGCCGACCGGGCCGAGGCGCGGTGGGCGGGGGGCGGCGGGCGGCGGGACGTGGTGTTGGGGGAAAGCAGCAATGGTGGCGGAGCCGTGGAAGGCCAGCGCCGGGCGGATGGCGGCGGTGTTGGTCACGGGGACGGGGGCCGCCTCGCCCTGCAGCTGCATGCGGACCTTGATGAGGTCGAGCGGGTGGGTGGAGCACCCGGCCACGATGGAGGCAATGCCCCCTTCCACAAATCCCTTCACACCCATGCTACCTCCTGCTGTTGCCGCTGCCGCGGTTCCTGTTGGGGGGTCCTCGACGGATGTGAGAGGGCAACTAATTAAAGACGAGGGCTTTGTTGTTTCGAAAGATCCGGTCTTGCACAGGTGGGCCGGGAAGGAAAGGGGAGGGAGAGAACTAATTAAACTGTTTGTATGTTACGACCAGTTGGAGTTGGGGTTCATCTCACTGGAGACGAGGAGATGGGAATGGAGGGAGAAGGCGATGGAGGAGGAGTGTGGGACGGAGGGCCTCTGAGACATATGCTGCTGCTCTCTCCTCTTCGATCTCTATAAGGGGAGTTCGGCCTTATGGAGGTCTTGGCGGCTGCGCTTTTTGAGCTTGGGATGGAGAGGGAGGGGAAGCCCGATGGAGATATTTATAGGTAGAGCACATGCTGCAGTGCTTGTGTAGGGTCTACAGAGAGGGTGGCGGCCCTGGTGGGGTGGGGTGCGGTGGGAGGGCCAGTTGAGAGAGACGCGAAGAAATGGGAGAGGAAAGCGAGAGGAAGGGTGGGGAAGAGCGCGTGGGGGCCGACAGGTGGGCGGGGGGAGGGCTCCTTCTGGTGGAGGGTGGATGCTTGTAGGTCTACGATACCTTTTGCACCGAATTGATAATAGATTAGTTTTCAACAAAAAGTAAATAAATCAATCAATGTTGACCCACATTCTATCTAGATTAATTAAGAATTCATCTTATCAAAATCAATACAAAGTTAAAATTAAATTCTCTCTCTCAGTTTTATCTTGTACAAAATCGGTGCTTCGGGTTTGGCTTCTTACGCCAGGATGCGTGAAATCTGGTTAGCCAAGTCTAGAAGACCCTCGGGTTGGGATCTCTTCTTCTCGCGTCAACGGCCGCAAATGGAGGGCCGGGGAGATACCGCTTCCTCGGCGGTCTTCCTTTTCGCTTTTGCGCGTCAAGTCGCCGCCGGTGCTGCTTCATCTAAAATTTAAGAGCAATTTTGATAACATAACAAGGGGTGCATATAATGAATTATTTCATTTACTCATTTTTAATTGAGTTTAGTGATAAAGTTAAGTTATTTGAGATCAGTTAAGATTAAAATTCTTATTTCAAGAATAATTCGTCTTACCATTTCACATAGAATACGTTATTCTCAGAATAAGAGTAAATTATCAAATTTAAAAAAAAATTTAAAAAAAAACTTATCCAGACCCATCTAACATGATTTATCTTAACATATTATCAAAGTGACCTTAATTTGATAACGGATTAGGACGGTGGTGCGCGTGTCATACTCCGGCTGTAATGCCACCCTCTATCTTAACCTACCTCCGCTAATTCATTCCAACTCTTTTATTGAAATAAAAAAATTTATATCTTAATTTCTATCCTACCTGATTAATAAAAATAGATGAAATTATAACAACTCATTCGACCCTAGTTAAATTATCCTAATCGATTTTATTCTGTTTGGACGACTTTGATAATTGAATAAGGGTTAATTTGAATGAGTTATTTTGTATATCCATCTTCAATCAAGTTTGATAGTAAAATTACTATACTCAGGTCGGTTAGGGTTAAGCTCCTTATTACGAGGTTAACTCATTCTACTCTCTTACACATAATATATTATCCGATTCGAGACAGGGCAATTAATCAAACCAAAAATCTAAAATTTCAAAGAATAGTCTACGTAGGCTCATCCAGGACATTTTGTTATCAAAGTTTGATAAATCGATACGGTACGACCTGTATCACACGTATCAGACCGTATCAGTCGGTGATCAATACAGTCGGTGTGTGATACGCAACCGATATATTACTCATATTTTTTTAAATATTATATATTTTATTCCATATCAAATATGTCTTCATAATTAATTTGATTCGAAAATGTAAAGTTTCCAATCTAAAACTCGTTGTACTCAAGTTTTTCTTTTTCTTTTTATTATTCTTCATAAGTTGAAGTCAAAAATTATGAAAGAAGTGACATTCGAACACATGCCCTCGAGCTCCGATCACAAATCCTCTAAACAATTGTGATACACATAACTTTTATCAAATTTTATTATAATATAAATAATTATTTCTTAACATATATTAGACGTTAAGATATCGTACCAGTAAAAAATTGATAGGGATGATACGAGCGAGTCGATAAATCTTAATTATTATTATGTATTATCAAATAGGGACTTATCAAATTGGGCAGCTTCTTGGGTGGCGGACGTTAGACCTGTAAACGGAGCGGATAGTATGATATCCGAATTGGTATCTGATTATAATCGGTCGGATATCCGAATCCGACACATTCTATTAGGGTGTATTTTTGTCACTATCCGAATCTGAATCCGAATTCGACGGATATTATCCGGATTCGGATAAACCAACTATCCGATTAGGTGTAATCGAATAGCCGAATACCATCCGGATTCGGATATATCCGACTATCTGAGTAGGTATAAAAATTCATTATATGTTCATAGTTTTTTAGTTTTTAAATATATAAATATATATAATGAATTAAAAATATAATAAATATAAAATATGATTATTAACTGAAAAATCTGAGAGCCAACCTAAAGTGATTCATGTATAATATGAAAAAAACTTATATTTATATTCGGTCGGATAATATCCGACACGGATATCTCGATATCCGAATTCGTATCCGATTAATAATCGGATATCCGATATCCGATTAAATTATCTATCGGATATTTTATTCGGATAATTATCCGATTAAACGAATACGAATTTTAATTCGATTCGAATTTTAAACGGATAATTACCGGGCCTAACGGACGCCGTAATTAAAACACTAACCTAAGTAATTAAAACACAACGTAAACAAACACAAGGTGGTGCCGTGTGACGTTGAACGTGAAAATGGTATTACATGCAGTGTACAATCTAGCTACCAATCACATGACATGCCACTGCAGCTGCTGATTTTGTCTACTCTCATGATGAGATCATCTGAACTCATTTCATTGGATGTGTCGTGTTCCATTGCTGCCAATGAGATTGGCGTCGATCACAAAGATTATATATATATATATATAAATCACCTAATGTAACGCGGCCACAGACGACGCCGTTTGCCGGCTACGAAAAATGGGAAGCAGAAGGATCAACGTGATTGGGTTGGACAATTTCGCTTTTCAGTCCGATTAAACTTTAGACAGCAACTAAATTTAAATAATACTCGATAGAAATTTGAGTTTGTGGATTTACAATAAGTTTGATCTCCATTGGCTAACAATACATATGGTACGAGGATGACGTGAGAAAAACATGGTCTTTTGCACATAACCCATGCTTAGAGGTGAAATTACACACACACACATATATATATATATATATAATATCAGTTTTGCAAATATATTAATATAAGCATGGTGAAATTACATACATATATATATATATATCAGTTTTGCAAATATATTAATATATATTATTATTTTTTAAATATATATATATATATATATATAAACATGTTATTACAATTAACTTTCATCGATGAGATTTTAAATATTTTTTTAAAGATTTAAATATTCTTATTAGTTGAAAGTCCGATGACTAAAATATCTCTCTCCTCCACACAACTGAGAGATAGAGAGATCAGCGGGGAGACGATAGGGGGAAGGTCGGAGATCAAAGGGAGGAAGGTGGGGGGTTGAGGGGGGATTTCTAGTGGGGGGGGGGGGGGGGGGGGGGGGCGGGAGGTGTATTATTGTTATTTATCACATCTGATTAAGTCTAATCATAGTTAGATTGATGGGTGACAGTAGGAAATTACGTCGATGACATATTTAATTTTTTTAAAATAATAATGATATATATGTTAATATATTTTCAGGGACTTTGTATCTATAATTTTATCTCTAAATGTGATTTCTGAGGGAAAAAACTCAAAATAAAAAGATGTTGTGCCCCCACACCTTTTTTTTCCCCCTCACGTCCATCCAGACGACTGAATTGTGCATTTAATCTTCAAACCTAAATCAAGATTTGAGACAAAATGAATAATCATGAGAAATATTTTTCTAAAAAATGAAAGCACACAGTAAATGATTTTCAATGAAATAAAAACACAAGTTTTTTATTTTCACGCGAAATCTCTCGTGAAAATAAAATCTCGCATTCACGTTGGGAGAGAAGTGGATGGAGATTTTTTTCGGTATATCTAGCTCCCATCTCTCCCCATTGTGAAATTGATATGTGAGAAAAAAAATATTCTAAACATCCAGAAAAAAAATAGTTCTTCCACATAACTTTTCACCCATTGTAAAATTTGTGTAAATTGGTTCAAAGAACAAAAGCATGGGAAAATTTAACAAAAATCAACTCCGACGACTCGTTAGGCTGAGAAGACCTCAGTCTGGTCGTCCAACCCAACCCATGTGACCGCGGCCGTTAACACTGATTGGGTTTCTGCAGCGGTCCGCGGCGGCGGCGGCGGGTCCGCCGCGGACGACAACAAACGTGTGGCCAGCGGCGCCAGCTCTGCTTGTGATATTAAAAATGGAGAAAGAGAGCACCAACTTTGACGCGGTTCGCAGTCCACACCACCGAAACCTGGGAGGGGGCTTCTCCCCACCCCCACACCCTCCCCACCATCACCATTCCTTCTAATAATAGAAGTGCAATTCTGCACGGACAGTCTTAGGGGGGCTAGACTGGAGAATCTTGGTAAATAATGCCTTCTTTTTGGGGGTACAGAACTGTTCATACCAGTCGAGCCTCCCCAAGGTGTGTCTCCGTTGCATCGCTTTGAAGGACGGGATGCCATGCCACCCCTTTTTCTATGTGGTAAATAATGGCTTTCCGGCCGGCTGTCAACGTACGTAGTTATAGGTTACAACCGAATCAGGGAATCAGCATCTAATAGATATGGCCACGAAACATGTAATTATTTGGGCGAATGAGAAGAGGGTATATACGCAACGACGGCACCAGAAGAAAGGGCACATTCGCACTTCCAAGTTTCCCGACTCCCCAAGTGGGAAGGAAATATCCACGGCAAGTAACAGGAAATCTCGACCTTGCGGTGACGAGAGAGCTGCCAGCCTTTGGCAACGAGAGAGAGAGAGAGAGAGAGAGAGGACTGCGTGTGGGAGAGGGGCATCTTCCCCGTATCAACAGGAAATCTTCAGAAAAGGAACAAACACAGGCACCATGCATGTTGACGCCCACGTAATTATAATCTAGTTGCTGCCCATCAACGACGTGGAGATGCCGAGGAACAAAGGAACTTTGTGTGGGTGGACGGCCGGGGTGGGTTAGGATCACCCATTTGAGGATGGGGGAATTGGGATCTAAGTCGTTTTATTTATTTTTTATAAAAAATGTTAAATTACTCGGATCAACTCATATCTCATTATTATCGTCATGATTCCTCGACTCGATCTGACTACCGTATCATATCTGAAAAAAAATATAATATGATACACATCAGTCTTAAGATCGGCGGAGTTTTAGGATGACTCACAATGAAAGAGTGAGAGATTGAGAAAGGGCCGCGAGTAGGAGAGGTCTTCGAGCATGGGGCGTAGATGTCGGAGTGACAAAGAAAGAGATGTCGGGGTGAGGAGACACCGGGGTGAGGGAAGAAAGAGATGTCAGGATAGTGTGAGTTGGACTTAATCGGCTGACTTGCATGTAACTCGGGCGTATCTCACTGAATCACGGTGATCCGATATGAATCACTGAATCGACGAATTTTAACTGTCATTACCAGACCGACGTACACTAGGACAAATCCTCACAAATTTATGATCAGTTAAATCCATCCCCTCACGTAACTGCTAAAGAGTGGAATTTGAATTCAAAATCTCTCACATTAAAAAAGATATGGGATGTCAACCGAACCGAGAGTCATCGACGAGGCCCAGCTATCACCAATGACCAAACATCTCACGCATTGGCCAAGCATTCTTTAAGGATCAATCATGTCTCTCCTCTCTCACGGAATCATATAGTTATTCTTATACTCGTAATTGCTTTCTTTTATTATATCTTCATCTAAATCCCTTCTCCCTTTCGGATCCCATGTTCATCACAAATTCTTCTGACCGTGTTTGAGATATAAATCCTTTGCAATGTATACATTATTTGAACTGTCCTACCGTTTCCGATGTGGTACTCTATACTCTCTCTCTCTCTCTCCCAAGAAAAGTTTTCCTCGGGGATATTCATGTGATTCAATGAACTTGACCATGTCAACAGCATACGAGCGAAGACGAATGTGGCCTCACGGGGTTTTCCGGGGACGTCGCCCCCTCTGAGCAGTGAAGAGTGGGGTCAACAAATATGTGCCCCTGAAGAGGGGAAAAAAAAAGGAAAGAAAAACCCTGTGGTGGCTTGTCGAGAATCTTAGGGGGGGTGTCCCCATTAACTAGTTTATTTCAACCGCAATTCTTTTGACTCTAGTTGATTAGTTTTTTTTTAAAAAAAAATTTACGGTGTCATATTTTTTTTTCACCTACTTTGCTATACTATTTCTAAGAGTATCAAATTTAAAACTTGAGTTAATTTTATCTCGATCAACATTCGATCGTAAAATCGAAACAGTCAAGATGGCGGTGACTAAGACCTGCTTTGTTAGGGCCACTTTGACATTCGAGTAGAATACGGGAGCCGATGAGAGAGGGAGCGATGGACCCCGCTCTTTTCTCACACACAAACACTCTAACCGGGCTCGATTAACGCAAATGATCTCAGAGGTCGCTTGCGCTAACCGTGTTCGATTAACAAAGAGATCCTTAGGGCGTCTTTGATACCCGAGTAGGCGGGTGTCTTAATCGACCTCAAAAGGTCGATTGAGATACTCGACCCCGGTTACCGGGTTTATGTGAGGGGGAGGGCGAGCGGAGGTGGGGCCCCTCGGTTAGCCGGTGTCGGCTAACCGAGGGACCAAGCCGTTGTCAAAGACGGCCTTAATGAATATGATAAGATTTTGCAGCCTATCCAACCAGAGAGAGTGTGTGTGTGTGAGTCTAACCCTCATCTTTCGCACACAAATTTCTTAATCGCAGTCAGATAACTTACTCAAGTCAAATGGATCGAATAATTTATCCTACCCCATGTCAAGGAGTATGTAACTGACTAACAAAAAATGACACCGCAAAATTATGATTGACATTTCTAAACAATTAGAGCGCTATCTCTAAATAACAAACAACTTAAAGCTGCCCAAGTGACGTCCACTCTTAGAAACGGGTCATCTACAATTAATTAAAAGGTGATCAAATTCGGTTCATGTTCATATTTGATTTGATATGTTCGGCATCTTTTGGACAAAGTTAAAATGATGTTAAAAGCAACATAGATTTTTTTTGCTTTAAAAAAAAGGAAATCTCCGGCATTCTTTTGATGGGCGTAATTAATCAAAAGATAAATGTAAAATGGAATTCCGTCGACAACAGTGAGGTGCATCAGACGTAAAACACCCAACGCTCAGTCCACACAGATTTAACAGGGACTTCTAATCAAATTGTGACCATTGATCAAGGTTTGTAGAGCTGTTCCTGCTGATCGCATCGATTTTTTAATGATACAGTACAGTAATATATCGTAATATATCGTTAAGTGTCAGATGATATTAATTTATAAATATTATTATAATAAAAAATGTTAAACATTTATCTATGACTCAACTGGTTAAGGAGTCTCTTAATTAAGGCGGAGATTAGTGATTTGAATCTTATGTGTTTCATCATTTATGACATCAATTTATAAGAAGAATAAAGGGAAGAAATATAAAAAAGAGTCGTTCGCGTGACTAAAACCTAAAATCATCCCAAAATTGACGAAGTCACTTGACTAACTTATCTAATGAAGTATTTTTTATTTAAAATAAAATATAAAATATATATCGATCCAATCGTATCAATCTGTGACAGATACGATCTTATACGGATGATTCGTTCCGTGCCAAATCGATTTGTAAAATCATGTCATTGATCATTTTGTTCTCGAAAACGTCTGGTTAAATCATAGGTTGCGGTGGGATCTGAGTTTGGGAATTCAGACCGTGATTGTTTCTCAAGTTTGACGTCCAAACCGCCGTGCATGTGAGAACATGCCACTTCCATCCAGAGACGCATTTGAACGACGACGAGGTCAGCATTTTAACTCTCGACTTGGCGTCCACCAACTGTACATGGTCTTTTACGTGGTCGTTTCGTACCCTCACCAATTATTTTCTCGGTAGAAGTCAACTCTGTTGTAGGTCAGATAGGAACGGGGGATTCAAGTCAAACATACGCTGAACTCACGAACTCACACTATCTTCACATGTTTAATTATTTTCCTGTTTTTTTTGTTTTTATCTATCCAATTTCTTCTCTTTTTTCTCCCGTCCCATGTTCTCCACAAGTTGTTCTGAAGGCACGAGTGACCAAAATAAATACCGAAACATATAAATATCGAATCATAAATTCTTCCTGGTGCAGAAATTTATTTGAACTACAGTACCCTTTTCAAAGTTGTACGTACTTTACTCTGCTGCACCTCTCTGTGTCCTTCCCAATAAACATTTTTCCTCAGGGATCATGTGATACACTTAATTTAGTATAATTATGTCAACATGCAAGAAGACGAAGGCGTCTTTCTGGGTGGGCTACAGACAAAGATGAACCCCCCCCCCCCCCCACCAAAGAAAAAATAAGAAAATCGTGTCATGGCCTTGATAGGAATGTTGGGGGCAAGATTCGATAAATCAAGATGAGACGGAATGAATAGTCTCAGTCACATATTAAGACGATTAATCTGTGAGACATAATTGGTACGATCTCATATATTATTTATATTATTTTTTTAACTAATAGATATTATATATGGGTTAGTTAGAAGTCTCATTTTCAACCGCTATACATATATTTATTTCTTTTTAACATTTTCAATTGAAAAAAATGTCAAAACCGTTGACAATCCCTGGATTTCCCGAGACACATTACAACACACGGAAAGATCGCCTAACCAACTAAGCTAAAAAATTTCTTGAGTTATTTTACATATATTATATATATAAAGGTCAGACTGTACCCTCTTATCCCGAGTCATGATCGAGACAGTCGGTTCGACCGAGACGACAAACTCTGATTGGAAGATGTCTCCACTCATTCATTTCGATCATTCGTTACTTGTAACCCTCCCTCTCCGGGGGTTACCACCTCCTTTAAAGGACGGTGGTCAAACACCGTTCACTCCCCTTGTAACTTGAAATATGTAGACGGTTTTTTATTTTTTAAAAAAGAAAAATTGGATTGGGCTCTGTCCAACTTGGCACGGCAAGTTTTCTTAAGAAAATTCTTCAACATGCTCACCTAGGTGTTGTTTGGTTCCATATGTGCAGTGTCATAACCCTCCAGTTTTGGAATCACAGGTTTCAAACATTAGTATACTTTCTAAATCTTAAAATCAGAAAATAAAAAATATTTAGATGACCATAAATATATGAAAATAAAATGTGATATTTTACTAGCCAGTTGTAATCTGGAAATTTAAACAAAAAAAACAGTGTCACGTGATCAACACCTAATATTAATCACATTTACATTGTTTTTACAGTCTAACAAACAATAGAAAAAAGATGTTCAACAACCAAGTGAGGCTGTAACCATTAAATAGATCCAACACCCACGGAGTTAGTGGGCCTAAGCCTGCTACGTAGTTATCGGTTCAGCAGTGTGATGGGCCTCACAGTTAAGATTGGGCTAGCAACGCTGCCTAGGAAAGTTAGGCCCACTATATGGAGACCGTCACAAACCAGTCAGCCCACCTTGTATTGGGTTTTTGGAAGCTATACGGGAACAGTCAACGACTTGAAAGTGATACCTCTATCCGAATAGGTAACGTCTACTAGGAGTGAGCACGGTTTAGTTTGATTTTGTTTGAAGAGAATTTTTTTCAAATCAAATCGAATCGAATTATGAGTTCAACCCGAACCAAATCGAACCGACCTATTTTAAAACCAAACCAAATCGAATCGAATTAATTCAGTTTTGTTCGATTTAATTCGATTTGAACCATAATCATATCCACTTTTAGAAATTAAATTAGATTTAAAAATGAGTAGAAAAAGATAAGGTAAAATTTTTTTTACAAAATAAAATAAATATTGAAGAAATAACATCAAAAGTTACAACTTATAAGAGCAAGCTCCGTGATATTTCCTCGTAAAAAAAATTAAGAACTTAAGTTACAGTAAAATGGAGAATGATTTGAAACTTATTTTATAGAGTCGTAAATCTCATCGGGATGAGAGATTGGACTTTTGAAATTATGGTTTATAGTTATATATACACTTATATTAACTTGACAAAAATATCTTTAAATTCAGATTATTCAGTTTGATTCGATTTCTTGAACTTCAAAATCAAACCTGTAGAGGTAGAAAACTGGTCTCTAACCCTCGTACCACACTTTTCTATTTATTTGTCGGGGAGGACCGCCGGGCACTCGTGGAAGCCTGCAATCACCAGAAAGAAAGGCGTTAGAAGGAGCCCCGGACGTTACCCCAGGGGACAACCCTCCGATACTTAAGTCAGCAACGGTTCAAGTGAAGAACAGAGAAGAGTAGGAGAGATAGAGGAGAACAGAGGTCGCAGTAGGAGATCGGAAAGAGGTGTAGAGCCTCCGGACGAGTGTTCGCCGCCCCCAGTGGTCACTCGGAGAGTGATCGCTGGGTGGTAAGGTCGTACGGGACGGATTCTCTCTCAGTCGTGACCTCTATGGTAGCAATGTGAGTAGCTCTCTGGCTTGCTTCTCTGCAGGCGTTTGTCGGTGAGATTCACCTTGTCTCTGTTCTTTGTCGAGGTCCCTTTTATAGGGGGTTGTCCTAGTGTCGAAGGCCGATCTTTTAACAGGGAAAGGCGCAAGTCATGGAGTAACGTACCCCGCGAACGTGGCAGGAGTTTTCCGTTGAGGGGCGATTATCTCGAAGTCAGTCGATCCACAGGCGAGTCTTACGGCGCTCGTGGGGCATGCTCGCCGTTGTGGGGTCGAAGCCTGCGTCGTGGGGGTAACGGTTAGTCGCCGGAGTACTACTCCGGCGGTCATCGCGCCTGGGCTAAGGCCCTTCATGTTGGCGTATCCGAGATCCGTTCATCTTGGGCCGTCCGTAATGGACCGTGACTTGCAGTGGCCTGTTAGGTGCATTGTGGACCATGAGTCGAATTGGGCTTCGTTGTAGATGGACCCGACATGGGCCGAGTCAATTATATCCTCCTCAAAATCAAACCAAAATTTTTAATACGATTCGATTTGAATCCAAACTATTTTTTTTAAAATTTTAATTTAAACCAAAACCGAATCAAATCCATCAATTCGATTTGATTTTCAGGATGAACACAAATAATGCTCACCCCTAACGTCTCCTCTGGCCTCCTTACGCTAAAGATTTTTTTATGCGCCTTCCATGTTCCATGTCATCACGGTCCATTAGCTTTCTCTTGGACAGCTTAACATGTCAACGTGAGCTCCGTCGGGCTTGGGTCAGGGAACAGGCCCGAACCGACTCGTGAGCTCAAGGTCAAACCATACAGGCCCTTGACAAAGCCTTGTACTGGGCCTGGAGGGCCTCGAAGGTGCCAGGCCAAGCCCGCTTATTCGATTTGTGAGCAGTGCTGGTCGTCGAGGGCTCCGCACAACATGGAGGACGCCTCCGGCATCCTCCTTATCGCCTGTAGGAGGGGGATGGGGCATCCCAGAGCAGAGGACCGGTGCACCGGAGCAGAGGGTGCCGAACCGAGGAGACTGGCCGGTGTGGAGGAAGATGGCCAGAGGGTCACCGTTTCTCAAGGGTGGGGGCCAGGGACGGGAGAGGGGAGGGGGCGGCTGCAACGGGGGAGACGAGGGGACCCAACACATCGGGATGGCACGTGCTGATGTGGCATCATTCGGTGAGTTGGTCATCTGGACGATGAGTCAGAATGGTCACTTAATCCACTCCCCCTTTTCCACACATTGTTTGCTCCGATGACCGTAGACATGAAAGCATACTACTAAAAAATATCTTTAAAAATGAGTTGATAATAAAAAAGATATATTTACGACCTTACGACTAACGGGAAATCAGGTTTTCCTACTAATTTTTTTCCCTTCTTACCACCGGATTTCATAGGCGGCTAGGCTAACGGACTGTTTGAATTGACAGAAAATACTGGCATTCTCAGATTCTGACCAAGAGATTTCTTTATGGCAGGCAAATCGGAGTGCGCGCGCCCACCTGAGAAGCCAAATGCCGCCGGGCTTGATTGATTAAAATCGTAGCCAGGTGGACCAAGCCATCAGACCGGCGGTCGTCCATCACCACGGCCAGTCATCATCAAACACCAGGGCAACCGGGGAAGCTGTCCACCCTCCCATTCCTATCCCTAGTTTCACTCCGTAATATCTGTGGCTTCCCTGGGCGATGCATCACCTTCCCCCGGGGACGACAGAGAAAAGAAAAGGGAAAACAGCGGGGGGGGGGGGGGGGGGGTGGTGGATCCATTCCAGTCAACTGCGTGGATTGTACGTAAAAAATAAGGAAGAGAGAGCGCCGTGGGTGCCGGCCGGCACGGCCCCTGGACGCCCGGCCACAAGGGGCACCATGTTCAAAAGTCGGGGCCCCCCTCCCCGACGCCTGGCCTGGCCTGGCCCGCCACGGCCAGGGTCGTGCTCGACGGGGGCCCCGCCCGGCGTGCCGGGTGGACATCACATCCCCGCCTTCTGCGTCGGCTCCCGCTGATGGGAACAGGTACAGGGGAGGCAGCCACGGGTCGTCGCCCACTCGTGGTGACCGCATTCGCGGGCGGCGGTGACGTGACGGGCGGGTGCGCGAGCGAGCGGCCGCCATAACGGACAAGGAACGTGTCCCCTATAAGTGATCGGACGTTAGATTATCATCATTCTTATCAAGACTTCGAACGTGTATCTTCGTGCTTTGCATGTCCGATCACTCGTTAATATTGTTGAATAGATCTGATAATTATTTATTTAAATTTTAAATAAAATTTAAATTTATAATTATTTAATTATATAATTATATAAAATTTTAGTTATTAATTATATATAAATTTAAATATTGAGATATCTGTGTTAGATATTATCCGATCAACTATGAACTTTTAAATAAATATTTAAAGATACACATATTCTATATATAATTAACTCAAATCTTAATATATTATTTGATAGTTATTTTTTATATTTTTTGTCACAAAATATAATTTAAAAATAAGAACTCTATTTACACCTATTCGATAAGTTATCTTCTATTTTTTAGGATGACGTTTAATCTATTGATAATATCTCTCAAAATAAAAATAACTTTCGCTCTTTTTTTTTTAAAAAAAAATAATCTACGACACTCTCACACGACTCACACGACTCACCTCTAAATAGATCTAATAAATATTCATTTAAAATTTGAACCAAATTTGAATTCATATTAATCAGATAATTATGCGAATAATGTATCCGACAGATAATTTGATTATTAATTAGATATAAATTTGAAAATCACACTATCCGCTCTGTATCGGATCTGTTTACGTGTCTATTGTTGAATTAGAAGTTATTTGTAGAGAAATAATTACTGGACACCGAGGCGAGTTATCTCAAAAATAAAATGTTATTATTAAAAACAAACGCGACTTAAAAAAGCCAGAGTGAGAAATGTCTCCATTTCTCAAGGAAAACTCTTTATTTTATTAATTTTTATAATTAGGTGGCATGGTTGACCGGTGCTTATAAATATTCTCATCGACTCAGTGGAGAAAATTCAAATTTGAGCCCACCCTACAGTTTTTTTTCTGTAACAACATTTTCATACAATCACGTCTTTTTTGGCATTTATACGAGCGATAATTCTATAAGTCAGAAGAAAAACAAGATCCGACATTCCGACCCGTTAAAAAAAAAATTTAACCGCCTGCCCTCGTCTAGATTGTTGGTAATGCCTCACTATGACATGTAAAAACCAGACACCCCTCTTTGATTGGTTCACGGACCCCGGTACCGTGAACCCGCGGAGGATCCGGCGGAGCCGGTCATGAATGTCACCGTCCCGAACACGTGAATTCGGACTTTGAATAATGTTTCTCCGGAAAAAAATTATAAAAAACGGCAGCTTCCTTTCTACATCCATTCACCCACCTTACCTTCAAAGCGCCGGTGGGCTCACATACCCCGAATCCGCCAGGTAGGTACGGGTGGGCACATGTATCCGTATGTGCCGTGTTGACCGATTCCGCCCACCGGGTCTCGAAGATAACGCGCCGACTCACAGCTGACCACGACCGCCCGTGTTGACCGGTCCCGTCCACAATTATTTATTTATAGGCTTTCTATACACCTGCATATGAATATTCAGATTAAGATTTACACATCATGTTTAAAAGATTAAAAAAAACGTTTGTTTATTTGATGTTTATTGCTTTGTTCATGTGTGGTATGTTGTTACGAACTCATATTTTGGCTATGCGGTTATATCCTATTACTTTAAATTTTATAATTTTTGACAAATGAAACTCATATATGTCTTTTGTTATGTCCTCTTGATAACTTTTCTTCATTTGACCGAACGTTCGATCCTTTTGTTCAAAAACTTATGTGGCTTCAGGGTACATTTTAAAGCTGACATATGCCTCTGCAAAGGATTAATTTAGGATAAAAGGAAAACAACAGAAAAAAAAATTTAAGTGACTGAGAGGTACAACGAAGATGTTGAATATTTTTATGAGAATGTCAATCTATTTACGATCAAATTATGACGGAGAAGTATGCTCCAAACTCTCAAGGGTAATCAATATCTCAACAAGTATGCTCCAAATAAAATAATTTTGTTCAGGACGAAAACTACGTACGTAGGACATGTGGAGAAGTACCAGAATTTGACAGGTAACATCAATGGCTCAGGGGTTGTGTGTAGCACCAACTTCTGTTTTTAAATGTGGTCTTGCAATAGTTGGGGTAAGAAGAACATTTAATTTGTAGGCAGAGGATCCAGGTAATATCATGACCGTAGATATAATATATATATCATTAATGATCGACGGTGATAGCGTATCGACGATCGTTTCCATGAACGAAGTGTAATGCTGATAATTTTAACCTTGTGTCTTCTCTATTTAAGATTCTCAGGCTCGTAAGGTCTTTATAAAATAATCTTTTTGAAACTTTTGTCTTCTTATTATTAATTTACAGATTTTGAGTTCAATTTACATTGTTTCACCACGTTGCAAGTTTTAAATTAAAATCTACACAATTTCATGGGTTACCAATTTTATTTACACGAGTTCGTGTGAGACTTGGGACGTTTTACATCCAGATCAATGTTATCAGAATCCAATCGGTGTTTGAATCGATCAATGAATTGGTTCGGTTGAAATCGATTGTACCATTCAATCGAATCGATTTGAACCGTGACGTCGTCATAATATTGATACATAATCCGACCCGATTCTATAACCCAAGATAATAAGAAATAAGATATAATGATCAAAATAAAAAAAATATACATGTATAATTATTAGTCATGATTAGGTAACTATATAAGTAAAAAAAAAGTAATAACATGGTTAAATAAACTAACTTTAAAATTTTGTAATATTTCACCGGTCTTGATCTTCGATCTTCCGTCTTCACAATTGACATCTATGCTCTTTTAAATTTTTAAACTTCAAATATATTTAAAATAAAATAATAAATAATAATAAATCGATAATAATATGATAATTTTATTCACACGTAAATATTATTTTAATATCTAAATATTTTTGTATTTATTTTTTTATTTTAAAGAGTGAATCAGGTCGGACCGATTCACCGATCGAACCGCGGTTCGTCCGGTTGTTTAACATTAGACCGGATCGACCTTAATCGGACTGATTCCTAGATCAGTTCACGGTCCGACCGACCGATCCGATCTGATTTTGATAACACTGATCCAGATTGGACAATCTTCGTGCATTCCTAATTAAAGTTTTGCTTTGATCCAAAAAGAAAGTGCATTGGGTTACACAGATTTGGAGTGCAATTTTGTGATCAGAAATCATTCAGTTTTATTGTGCTACTCCATTCTATTTCAATCAAAAATTACCAAGCTGTATCTATGTTACATAATAATTTATCTGTTTACATCAACAAGCATGCTTCTTAAATAAAATAAACAAAATATATTTGGGTTCATTTCATATATACACTCCTTACCTGTAAATTATTTAAACTACCATGTTTAGTTGTCAAATGTGGATGTCAGGATTATTGTTGTTATTTAACGATATTTTTAAAGTTTTTGATTAACAATAGTGATATATAGGATATTTGACGAGTAATTAACGATGATTTTGATATTTGTACGTGTAAGGAGAATATATAAAATCAACCTAGCATATTTTATGAAACAATATATGTCAAATAAAGCATATTTCTTGGATTTATAAATATTAATGTCTTATGGAAATTCCTTTGCCCTTCCGTAACCAGGCGTGCATCTGCATTTCTACCTCCCTTCATCTGTGTTTAACGTAGTAGCAGACCACCTTTTCTTACTTGAAAGTAAAGAGAGATGGAAGAATCACGGGGATGGGGTCGGTGCCAGTGTTTCAGGAGGATGGATGGATGGATTGGGAAGAGAGTCCTGGATTCCTGGTGCAGCAGCTGTTTCATCCACGGACTCTTTCAGCCATTGAATGCTCCAGGCGCGGCACCCCCCCTTCCCCTCGCTTCCCTCTTCCCTCTTTTCAACTCTCTCTCCACTCCCCGCACCCCCCGCCGCCCTCACCCCTACCCCAACACAAACCCCCCCCCCCCTAACACATGGAGAGAGAGAGAGTTGCACAAGTGCATGGCTCCTAATTATTACCGCTCTATGTTTTTGCCATCTAAGTAACAAAAGGTTATAATTAGTGTAAAAGTTCAGTTAAACGGAAAAAAAGAGATTTTTACGTTTTACAAATTTAACAAATTGTTGGTTAGTCTGATTATTTTCTTAAAAGTCTCTAAAATCTTTTTAACTCTCGTTAAAAAAATTATATAATTTATAAATATTTAAAAAGAAATATTTATGAGAATATTCTATATTGGAATGACAAAATACTAGAAAAGATAAAAATACTCTCCTAAACGTAAACCTCTCTCTCTCTCTCTCTCAACACCATCGAGCAGTGCTCCACAATGGTGGAGCTTGAGAGAGATTGGAGATCACCAACGACGTCTCGGAATGGTAGCGAGAGGGCGGGGGGAGGGGAGTCATAGCTTTGATCCGGCGAGCTTGACGAAGACATTATAGCCGTTGCTCTTGGTGAATTGGCGGACGTCTGCGATGGACATAGATCGCGTCATGCACTCGACGTTGCTATCGACAGACACATACGTCGCACATGAATAGTTGGCCAGGCAATTACTCCTGCATGCATTGACGTCTCTGGCATTGCTCACCCACTCCGACATGTTCATCCCGCTCAATTCTCAAAAGATGTCGTCCTTCACGCTAGGCCCCACAAGGGCGTTCATCTTGCACTTGAGCTGTGCAATCCTCACACAGTCGCCCGACTAGTTCTTGGCCATCCACTTTACCTTCGACCGTCGCAAGAAGCCTCTCAAGCACTCGCACGATGTCGGTGTCGCTGTGCTATTGTCGCTGGAGTCGATGCACCAGTACATTGTGTATTGTACGTGTCAGATCATACTAGTCGATGATCGATTCAACTGGTGCACGATACGTAATCAATACGTTAATTATATCTTTTTAAATATTATATATTTTTATGATAAAATATACTCAATTGGCAGTTGGTTGGAAACATTACAATATACCATGATATCTCTAAGCTCAAATTACACCAGACGCATGATTTTCTATTTTTTATTTTTTAAAAAAGATTAAAGTGAAAGAAATTTTAAAAGTCATAGGACATTTGTAAGATTAGAATCATTGGAACCTTAATCGTCTTGTTTAAATCACACGTCAACTAATCAATTGAGTTAAAAAATTATTTAAATATTTTTTCTTATAATGTATATATCAAAGGTCCTCTTTCAGATATATACATAATATTATACAACGGTATCAAATCGTATCATCTCGTATCGAAAAAATATCGATTTACGGTAGATACCATGGATCTTTCAAATCCTATTTAAGTTAAACTTAGTTGGATGAAATGAACGGTAAGGACCTAATTATATAACAGCATAATTTATAGGGGTTTAACGAGTAATAATTAAGATTAAGAGATTAATTGATAATTCGTTAAATTGATAACACATTATTTGTAAAAATCTAAAAAAAATAGAGGTAGGAAGTGGGAACGGAGGGTCGAAGAGGGAGGGAGGGCGTGGAGAAGGAGAGGGGGGAGAAAATTTACTGTTTCCCCTGTTTTGTCCTTCCCTGCTCTGCTCCCCCCGCCCCTCACCTTGAAAAGATTCTTATGTTTGGCCCCTTCCCACTCCTGCCTCGCTCTGCCTCTCCTTCTTTTGCCATTCCTATCAGCTTATTAGATAAAAAAACAACCTCTACACTGTTGGGAGAGAGAGAGAGAGGGGGCAGGGAGAGATGGACTGCGTGCAGACGTCGCTGCTGAGGGAGAGCGGCCTCCGGGGAGAAATGGTCATGCTTTCTGCCGTCGCGCACCACCAGCACCAGCAGATCCCCTTCTCGGCCTTCCCTCTGGTGGAGGAAGAAGCGTACGCGCCTGCCGACCGAGGCGGCCTCCTGTGGGAGAATTTCTCCGTGGACGACCTTCTCGACCTGGGCGGCGGCGTGGAGCAGAGCTGCGGGGACGAGGAGGACCTCCTCGGCTTCGAGGACGCAGAAGAGGAAGAAGAGGAAGAAGGGGAAGGAGACGGGTCGCCCAACAGCTCCAGCGCCTCTCCCCCCTCGGCGCTCTCCTTCCAGGCGCCCCCGGCCCACTCCGACCTCGTCGTTCCTGTGAGAACCTCTTCTGCTGTGTCCATGCCTCCGGTTCTTCCTTTGGGAAACGGGAGGGAAAAAAAAACTCTGCTTTTCTCTTGGTCTGACCCTTCACTCTGTGTTCTTCTGAAACGACGCAGGCCGGAGACGTGGCGGAGCTGGAGTGGGTGTCTCGCTTTGTGGACGACTCTTACTCGGAGTTCGCGTCCTCTTCCATTACGCCTCCGTTCCACCACCGCAGCGCGCCGTCGCCGGCACTGCCGGCGGCGAGTGCGAAGGGCGAAGCTCCCAAGGACCGGTTCACCAGCTCGAGAAACCCCTTGAAGAGGAACTGGGGGAGCTGCTGCTTCTTCACGGACTCCCTGGTGGTGCCCTCCAAGGCCCGCAGCAAGCGTTCCCGCACCGGGGGGCGGGTGTGGTCCCTCCGCCGCCCGCCCTTCCTTGCTGACAGCTCCCCCTCCTCGTGCTCCTCCGCCTCGTCCTGCTCCGCTTCCTCGTCTTCTTCCTCCGTCTCGCCCATCCTCGTGTATGACGGCTTCCTCGGCGGGTGCCCCGCCAAGCTGCCGCCGCAGCAGCTGCAGGCGAAGAAGAAAAGGGGGCGGAAACCAAAGGCCGCTGCCCTGGCGGGGGCCCCTGGGGCGGCGGACAGTGCCGGCGCTGGCGGGGAGCAGCAGCCGCTCCGGCGGCGGTGCAGCCACTGCGGGGCGGACCGGACGCCACAGTGGAGGGCGGGGCCCATGGGCGCCAAGACGCTGTGCAACGCCTGCGGCGTGCGCTACAAGTCCGGGCGGCTCCTGCCGGAGTACCGCCCCGCCGGCAGCCCCACCTTCCTCAGCCACCTCCACTCCAACAGCCACCGCAAGGTCCTCGAGATGCGCCGCAACACAGAGCTCGGCGCTGCCGCCCCCGCGGCAGCCGCAGCCGCCCCTTCTTTCTCAGCCTCCTGCGTGCCCCCGCCCCTTCCACCGTCAGCGGCGCCGCCGGCCCAGCCCCACGGCGTCGTGTGAGCGCTTCGTCCGGTCTGAACCGGACCGGTCCCGACAAACCAGGCAGGGTGCCTGCGTACATATTTTGGCGCGTACACGTCGCGTTTCTACCGCAGCATGCGGGCTCATAGCAGCAACGAAAACTAAGGTATTAACATAGTATTTTCCGACATCATATTTCGCAGCTCTTATTAGTTGAGCCCTCGCTTCTCGAAATCTCTTTTAAATTAATATACCATAATTAATTTTAAAATTTTAAAATTAACCCCGATCAAATGCTACGACAGGGAGAAAACATAGAAAGTACGAGAACTACATCAATCCACTATATAGGAATTGCATCAGTTCACTGATTTCAGAAGAATAAAAAAACATCTTATTCTTTTAAAACCAGTGAACTGCATATCTGTTCTCCCGATCGTAGAGTTTGATCAAGTTAATTTTAAAATTTTAAAATTAATTATTTATATTTATTTAAAAGAGATCCAAGAAATTGGTACTCAGTTAGAAGTTGCGAAATATGATGCCTTAAAATACTGCATTGGTACTTTAGCTTTAGCTGGTGTTATGACCCCGCATGTTGAGTTAGAAGCATAATTCACACCCATACTCTTGAATTGACTCGAAGAAGCCACGTGGTTTGTTAACCGATTGGTGTGTGGGCAGGCTTGGCGTTTACTCTTAACCTTTTTTTTTTCAAAGTGTTTTTCTTTTTGCTTATTAGGCAAGTAGAATTCTAGGGCAGAGTTTTAGATTTTTTTTTTCTTTGTACGCTCTTTAAGTTGGTGTCAATGCTCTGTCCGTCTGTGTTATTTGGTTGGTTTGTAGGAGACGGTGAAAGGAAGGGATGGGACCTCGGATTCTCACTGTCTTCCCTGTAACATTATTAATGGTTGGTGAAGTAAACGGACAAAAACCTAGATAGACGCAGAGAGACACAGATGATGGCAGTTGCAATGTAGAGTCGTCCGGACGACATGTGGATACTTTGGGTTAATCATGGTTATTCTTCCTCTTCTTCCTCGGTCCTCCCCACTGTGTTTCTCAATTCTCATCAGTCATCATGTTCTGCACTGTCATGTACCGATGTACTCTGGCTCTTTCTCTCCATCTCTGGCTCTTTCTCTCACAGTAAAAAAAATAACAAGTGGCGTTGGGAAAGAAAGGAAAAGGCTAATTATAACGACGATATTATTTTATGAAGATGTGGTTTACGATTTACGAAAGGCTGCTGATTTATTGTAAAAGCGATGGATCTCTGTCATGATGGGTGTCCGGAAGACCATCGAGTGTGGCAGTGGCCCTTGTCGTGAATGACTCAACCTTGTGCTTTCCTAATCCGCAATCTTCTCGCCGCCTGGTCCAACCCAGCGAGGACGGGCTGCCCAACGAAGCAAATGGTGTGTACCCCACCTCACTTCCCCCACGCTAGCCCTCATGACCTGCCCACCTCTGGCTTACCCATCTCTCTCTCTCTCTCTCTCTCTCTCTCACACACACACACACATATAATAATAATAATAATAATAATAATAATAATAATAATAGTGCAAGTCTCCAGTGATGGAGGACCAGAGAAGGTGGTGGGTTGGGCTGGTGCCTGGTGGGTGGGTGGGTGGAATGATGTGCGCATGACGGTGATTACAAAGGTGCGAGCCGCCGCAGTGGTGGGTGGTGGTCATGCGTCTTGCGCCGAGCGCGGGCTGGCGCGCTCGCTTTGGGCCGGTGCCGGGTCGCTCTGGCGTGACTGCGGCGTGCGTGGTGCTGCGCGGGTGGCTTCCTCGTGGATCCGCACCCAATTGCGAGCTTGCCTCCTTGGTGGGGTGGGGGGGGGGGATTGAAGCTATCTATCTATCTTTTTCAAAGTGTGCATTATGTATGTTGACAAGGAAGAGTTTAGCATAATGGTACTCGGGTTCGTGAGAGATTAAAATTCAAGTTCAAGAGACGTCCCAACATAACTCAATTTTTTCCTCCAAAATTAGAAAGCCTCGGTTAATTATGAGATAAATGATTGAGATAAAATTGACTTGTAATCTAACATGTTTTAACTTAATATTTTTTTTACTGCTGAATGTTTAACTTGAGTGATGAAAATAGTGTGACAAAATTTAAAATATTTAAGTTAAATTTAGTCGATACTCGTGTGACGTCATATATCATAGTTGTAGCACCTTTTAATCGTTCATGTATTGACTGGGTGTGGAATCTAAGATAACCTGCATATACTGTAGGAATTACTTAGGGCGTGTTTGGATTAGATGGAGTAATTTGAAAAAAATTAATGCGGAGTATAATTGTCAGGATGTCATGAATATTTTTGAGCTAAAAAATCTCGGGCCTCTCCTGCCCTCCGGTCTTCACTTTGGGAACGGTGATAATTAATAAATACTTATGTCATTAAAATGGGTACGGGGGTTTATACGATCCTTAATGGCCGGTTTGGGGTTACAAATGGGTTGGTTAAATGGCTGACTGGTTTAAAATAGATATTTAATAATTTAATGGCCTCGAAATTCACTCACAATCTTCTGCCTATGAGATTATTGAGATTTTAAGATACCCTCTTTGATGTGTATCTCTCTCCTATTAATAAAATCTGTGGAGCACGATAGAACACACATCTAACATTTTGTTGTTATTGAAATTGTGCAGAAAACTACAATCATTGAAATCCCCCGTTTATCTCAACTAAGCGGTACCTTAAAAAAGTACCTTAGAATTCTAACCAGAGACTGCAGCCCATGTTCTAATTTTTGCATGCTTTATCCACAGTTTATACCAGATAAGACAGGGGACTGGTCGGTTGAACTTGTTTTCAAACAGGCGAAGATTAGTCATAATATCCACTTAAGTCAAAGTGGGAAATTCTAAAAAAAAGAGAGAGAGGAAGCCCCTCTTTATTTAGTTTAACTAGGAGTTGTTTTTGACCTCTTCATGTGAGAGGAGATAAGGGTCATTGATGAATCAGTATTAAATGAGACTATAGACATTGTCTATAATCGCAAAATCACCATGCCATTCATATTTCATTATGTCTCACTAATTCATTTATCAATAACTTTTTTAAAAAAAAATTCCCCTGAACCCCGAACAAACCCATCAACTACATCGAAAGACAACTCATAGAATGACTCTGACTACGAGCAATTTTGAACCGAAGGGTCTCCATCCCCTCCATTGCCCGGCCCCCCCTCCAAGTTTAATAATTCAAACAGAGAGAAGTGTCCCGAAGGTTAGAGTTGGGAGTGGGTGCATCCATGTGAGTGCAGGCAGGGTGGAGGGGGGGGGGGGGAAGTCCCCTGGACAAAGACCATTCAAATTTAAGAAGAAATGGGGGCAATGGAGGCGGGCCGGGCTACCCAACCTAATCCCCCACCCAATGCCGACGCACAGAAGAAAAAGAACCACCACCACCACCCCTTTTTAATAAGGGCCTCACACCAGAAGTGAACCCCTTCTTTCTCCACCCCTTCACGTGTGCCTGCCTACTGAGATGCCACCGCTGCCACCCCCCCCCCCCCCCCCAAACCCACATGAAGTGCCCCCCTCTACGCGGCCGCCGCCCATGTCTTCTTTCTAATTAATTGCTTCTTGAATTGAATTGGGGAGGTCGGCCTCTCCGGATGATCTGTTGAGCCCGGGAATATGTTTAAATGTTTGAAAGCTTGAACTTGAAGTGTGGGGATGTCAACGGATACCACAAGAGCTGTTGGTTCGTCGATTTTTGAATTTAAAAGTAAGGGTATGTTCGTATTTGAAATGCGTTGATTCAAGGACAAGGATACCCATGTCTTTTCGTGGATGTTTTGATCCGATTCAGCTTCCGTTTGTTTTGTTGTCCATTTTTATGGGTCTCATTTCTCACCTATTTCTTGAGAAAAAAAACTGATTATATTGCTTGGTTTCTTTGTATATCGGGTACGTAAAATCTGGTTTATCTTCTCCAGGCACGTTAAAATGATATAAAATTTGATTTTATTCGTTTTATGCACGCTAGGTGTTTATCAAATGGAAATTGTGTGGCTGATTGGAGGTGCAGTAGAGTCACATAATTTGTCAAAGCAACATGGTTAAGCGCGCGTTTGGTAAGTCACCTCACTTTTTCATTTTCGTAAAAATTTTATGATCGTACACATCTTTGGTTAATCTAAGATTTATAATCATTATAAATCCTCGAAATCTCTCCAATACTTACTTATCAAGATTTTTGGACGTGGGAGACTTTTGTTTCTATAACCTCTCTCCTTAGATTTTTTATGTCTGCTCAAAAACCCAGGAGTATTTGGACGTTTGTTAAAAATTAGAGACTGTCAGGGATTATGGTTCAAAAGTCTAGGATTGATATGTTCCCAAATGGGGCCTAAGTATGTGAACCCATTTTTTTATCGGCGAAAAATAAACTATAAAAGTGAAAAAATAGTCCATAAATTCATAGAAATGAAAAATAGTTTATTCATTTTATGTACTGTTTTTCACTTATATGAGTTAATTTTTATTGATGTATAGTATTTTTCACTCCTCTCAAATCTAGATGAGGAGCGGATCGGGCTGGATACTAAACAACTTGTGTTGCATGCAATGTATCGAAGGTCCGTCGCATCCTTCCAATGATGTGGACCAATCAAAATATAATTTGCAATGCTTACAGCACACATTGCAAGTCAATATTAGGGATGTCAAAAATACCCGCAAATTCGATTACCCGCATTACCCGACCCGTGATGGGTCGGGTAATATCCGAATAAACGGATATGGATTCGGGTTCGGGTACGTTTAAAATACCCGTTTCATATTCGGATAGGGTATGGATTTAGTGCACTCAAACCCGTACCCGATCCGAACCCGCTCTTAATAACTCATTGTGCATGTTAGGCCTATGATTTTAACATGAACCCAATCTATTGCCCGTCTTGTTGAGTTTGTGAGTTTAGACTTCATGCTAAAATTATAAGGACATTTTTATAAAACATAAAAATTACTTTAGAAATGAAAGAATTGACCGGATTTATTTTTTTTCTAATTCTCATATATCTCACATTTATTTGGATGTGAATGTGGACTCATGATTTATGGACGGATACGGATATCCGCGGATATATCCATACCTGTGACGGATATACTCGTATCCATACCCGCGAAAATAATAGGGTACTATCCGGGTATGGTATTAGTAAAATTTTCACGGATAGGGTATGATATTGGTCTACCCGAGCCGAACCCGATCCATTGACATCCCTAGTCAGTCTCTTTTAATTTTCCCGTAATATTTTTTGGCAAATATGTCAATGGGCCGGGCCTCAAAAGGGGCTTTGACCTTGTTAGCCCGGGCGTGGCTCAGGCCCAATAAAAGAGCAGCATTAATCTGTTAAAAGCCGGGCCCAGAATAGTTTCGTTGGCGCAGAGAGAATAAGATAATTCTTTTTCTTTAAAAAGACAGACTTCCTTAACAAGAATATCTTAATCATATGGATTATATGCTTCAACCCTACGTATCATTTGAGAACATGTTTAAGAAAGAAGATTTTGGAATGCTAATTTTTTTTTGGTCACTTGTGACTTGTGAGTCTCACAATTGTCATTAATTAGAATCTCCTTGTCACCAACTTTTGTGCCCATGTCCCTCTAGATGCAAGTGTAACATCTTTTTACCGCGTTCAATTATAAAAAAAGGTACACTAAATGCACCCCGTGTCTTCTTTATTCCCCACTTTTGCCAACCTAGTGAATGGAATCCATATTCTAACACAGCTTTAAATGATGCCTTAGTCAGCATCATTAGGTTTAAACCTAGTACCTGTCATTCGGATCCTTAATAAAGGAATGTTATGATGCCATATTTATATTTACCCATTTTAACACCCACATTTTTATTATTTAATTTAAAAATTGATTTTTTTGGATACATGTCTTAATGGTTTGAGACCGATACGAGGAGGGGAACGAGAAAACTGGGGTTCGAAACTGTCGCTTCGTAATTTTTTATAAACCTAGGATAGATGATGATCCCGTTAACTAACAGCCAAATATACGTTCGTAATATAATCCGACGTTGGATCATCTTACTTCGCATGTTGGAGAGTGAAATCAAACTCACGACATTCCCGTCGTCGTGAGGGGAGATGGTGAACCGCCGGTGCACGTCCCAAATTTTATTTGAAAATTGAATGACAAAGAAGAACAAATTGCAGTTGCAATGCTCCAATCTCTGCAGTTTTGAACTTAAATTCAAAGCCAACCTTACCTTAATTATCTGATCTCAAGACAAAAAAACTAAAATAAGAGTGATAAATGAGGCAAGAAAAGATACGGCACCGCAAAATTCCTCTAACCCTGTTATTCACTGCCCTAGTTTAGTTGCACAATGTGACTACAAAGGCATGCATAGATTTAAAGGGGTGATGTTCGTGGAGTTAAAAATGAGTGTAAGAACCAAAATCATTAAGCTAGGTAGGATAGAAACAAAACAAAGGGGAGTAGAACAAGCTTGTTGGCTTCTGGGCTCGAATGAGCACCATCCACCTTTCTTTCAGCTTTCCATTAATCCACTTGTTTACCCTCTTTCTCTTCACCGTGTTCTTCTCATTTGGATCTTCCCATCACCAGCTTGTTCGTGCCTTGTCCACCTCACAGCACGTCCTTCTCCACACCACCTTGCTTTGCTTCCAAATAAAACTCCATCGCTGGTCTCTCACTTTTCTTACCCCATCATCGTATCATCTTCTCCCTCTCCTCACAGCACAAGACTTCATGTTAAAAAAATTTGTTGACCTTCACTATCCATTTTAGTTGGGGAGTTTAGATGAATATTTCATTTGATGTTGATGTGAGAGACTTTAGTGGTCTCAAAGAGGTATTATCCCCAAAAAGAATAAGGGTTAGAGGTCTTATAAACATACGATTGTTTTCTCAACATTTAATATATATGAGACTATTCTGTAGTCTCCTGACTTTAGCATGTGTAAGGCTAGGGATTCTCACGGACGACACTAATGATACTAGAGATTTTGGCAACCAGAGGGTTGAGATATTATCTCTAGAACAGAAGTGGAATTTTATCCTTACAGGGTGCTCGAGAGTAATTTTTTTCTTTAAGATTATTTCTCTTTTAAAAAATATTTCATTGTGATTTTTGTCATAATTTTTGAATTTAAAAAATTTAATCTTTAACATGTTTGATAAAATCTAAATAATATTTAAGACAGTATGAATTTTCCTCGTTAAGAGGTGGTTGAAGAGAGAGAGAGATAAGTGATAATAGTGTGTGTACATCAGTACATGTGAGAGAGGAAGAGGTGATTATAGGAGAGCTAACTCTTTTGAAAAAAAATAAATAAGGAAAGAGTTATTTTTTATTTGAGAAATTTTAATAAAAAGTTAACTCTCTCCCTAAATATTCGAACAGATGCTCCAAACATGATTCTATCCAAATTGAGAAAAAATATCTAAAAATACGTAACCAAACACCCAGTTGCGATGTTTTTCTTTCTCTACGGATGATACTTAGGTTACTATATTTTTAAAACATGTCTTTATGTAGTTAAAAGTTTTCAAAATTCCCTTTTATCGGACTATTCAGATCATATTAGATATACGAATGTACGTATATCTTAGCACTGCTAACCATGCAATAGAAGTGAGCTAGTTAAAAAGGAAAGCATTTTAAGATAGAACCACAGGTCACATGTGGATGTGAAACTACTATGACTTTCAGACGTGACTTGTGAGCAAAAATTCACCTTGGCAAATTCTTCACGTCATTAAGTTAACTATTACAGTAGAGCTAAATAGATGCATTAACCCAATTAGTCACAAAAGTTCTAGAGAGAGAGAAAAATAAAAGGCCACACATTTCATGACATCTTTTTTTCCCACATTTTCCCTTCAAAATTTGTTTTAGGGCAGAAAAGAGACCTTAGCCCTATTTAGAGCCACCTCCAATGTTTGTGAAGTCATTTACCCTTTAAATTTTTCCTCAAAACAAACAACTCATGGCTTGTTTAATTGTTTTCTTTCTTCTTCCAGAATGAAATCATTCACATTTCTATCGTTCACATTCTTTTTCCCATCTCTTTTATGTCTTTTTTTTTTTTGAAGACAAAAGATTACTATACGCACGGGGAGCACACCCAATTATAATTGATCAACCAAAATACATAAATTGACATGTGTAGCGGCAAGAATCCGATTCCTATGTCAGTATCACACTTCTCTATTTATTTATTGTGGAAGATTGTCTGACACCCGTGGAAATCTGCAAGCACCAGAAAGTAGAACTTCAGAAGGAGTCCCGGGTGTTACCTCAGGGGACAACCCTCTGATACTTAAGTCAACAACGGTTGTAAGTAAAGAGCAGAGAAGAGTAGGGGAGAAAGTGGAGAGGGAGGTCGCTGTAAAAGATCTGAGAGACGTGTAGACTCTCTAGACGAATGTTCGCCGATTCCAGTGGTCACTCGGAGAGTACTCGCTGGGTGATAAGGTCATACAAGAGGGGGTTCTCTCCGAGGGAATGGGCAGCCGTGACCTCTCTAGTAGCAAGATAAGTAGCTCTATTCTCTGTGTGTAGCTCTTGGTAGAAAATCCACCGTGGGTTGTCCTTCGTCGGGGTCCCTTTTATAGGGGATCCTCATGACGGAGGTGACCGATCTCTTAAGAGGGAAGGGCATGAATCGTCGGATAATGCTCCCCGCGATCGTGAGGGGAGTTGTCTGTTGAGGGGCGGTTACTCCGGAGTCGGTCGATTTCTGGGCGAGTCGTACGGCGTCCGTGAGACGTGCTCGCCCTTAGTGGAGTCGAGGCTTTAGTCGTGGGAGGGTAACGGTCAGTCGTCGAAGGCTTATCCAGCGGTCATTCTGTCGGGACTAAGGCCCTTATTGCTGTCGAATCCGATGTCAAGTCGTAGTGGGTCGCACATTTATGGGCCACGACTGTCGGGCACCTTTGGACACGTTATAGACCGTGAGTCAAATTAGACTCGTTATTGACAGCTCTATTATGGATCGAGTTAAATTTACCCTCCTTGATGTACATTAGACGTGTGACAAACATTTTTATTTTTAAAAACCCAGATTTGGGCAAGCATAAGCTTCTACCGTTATTTTGCTGGCCCAACGGCCAAACAAAATCTCCGCGGCACGCTGTGACCGTCGGCGACCAGCACTCCGACGGTTTGTCCGAACTCCGAAAACCACGTGTCGGGGAAAAAAAAACAAAGGCCATGCCCACAAAACGGCGTACTCTGATATCGTCACGCCAACACCAAACGACGAAGTGGACGTGGAGTCCTGGACGGGTCCACCACTTGGCACCCCTCTTGCCTGGTGCACGCGCGGTCGTCTCCACGAATGGGGGTAACGGTAAAATGAAAAAAAATGCCTCAGGTGGGTCCCACCGGAACCAATCGCCTAAGGGTTACCGGACCAAGGTCTAGCGCCGAACGCACACCTCCAAATTCCTTCCTCTCTCTCTCTCGTGTTCTTGCTTCCATGGAGCTGCGGGAGCTCCTCGCCTCGAGCTCGAGGACCCCCCTCCCGCTCCCACCACGGCCTCCCCCCCACCTCGCCGCATGCCACTACTTTCCCCCCCGCCTCTTCGTCGCTCCACTCTTTCGCCGCCTTTCCCTCCGCGTCGGACCCGCCATTTCCACTTGCACGAATGGCGCCGCCGCCGCCGCGCCTCCTTGCTCCGGGTGGAGGGTCCCCTGTGCCGTCGATGCCGGGGTTGGTGCACCACCGGAGGAAACGAGTAACATCTCGCCGGGTGTGGACGGTGGGGAGGTAGGTGGCGTCCGAGAGGCTGTGGAGGCGCCCGGTGCCCTCCGGCGGGAATCGCGCGAGGATTCTCCGAGGATCTGGGAGCAGATGAAGGAGATCGCGGTCTTCGCGGGGCCGGCCACGGCGCTGTGGGTGTGCGTTCCTCTGATGAGCCTCATCGACACCATGGTTATCGGACAGGGGAGCTCCCTGGAGCTCGCCGCCTTGGGTACTCTCCTCTGTCTGGGTCTTCACTTTTGTTTGCTGATGTTGTCTCTTGCTCTCTTTGTGTATGTAGTTCCAACATTGATAAATGTTTGCGATTGAGTTCCGCCCCCGCCCCCTTCTTTTTGGTGGGTGTGTGTGCAGGTCCCGGCACTGTTTTCTGCGACAACCTGTGCTATGTGTTCATGTTCCTCTCCATTGCCACCTCCAACATGGTCGCTACTTCGCTTGCCAGAAAGGTTCCTGGTTTGCTTCTCTGCCTTTCTAGAGTTTCCTTAACTTCGCAAGTTCAAAAATTGAGTGTCTGCATGCACACAACTTTTACAAGTGAATGACGACATGTCATTGGCACTCATGTGGTGTGTTGACTTGGATTGAATGCATTAGATGTTGAGTCAACAGTTTGGACAAGGATATGAGAAACAAGACATGCTTCTTGTTAAGGCGAAGGGATTAGGGGTTACAATATTTGATTGAGAAATCATTATGGTATTGGGATGTAAGCTACTCATCTAATAAAGGAATGGATTAAAAGAAAGGGAAAATAAATCTGATTATAGACGTGGGATGAATCAAGTATTAATTTTGCCATGAAGCAGCCAGTTTGCATCAGGTTGGATGTGTTTGTATTTCTGATGTCTCTGAAGTTCACAGTCTGCAAGAGATAGGAAATTGTTGTTTGCCTGCACTCAAGGGTCTCTGTTATTTTGCTTCTAGTTGCATGATTTTTGATTCACCTGATGTCTTTTAATGGGTGTTGATGAGGGGTGGCCAATTTTATATTTTCTGAACAGGCTCATGATTAGAAGAGTGCAGCATGGTTGCCCCTTTACCCCTTCATATTTCACCAACAGTCATCAACCTTTGCAGAGTGATCACTTATATCGTGGCTAACAATCAATTAAAGCTATCAGAGCAACATGTGAAAATCAGAATTCTTCACAGTAGTCTAGTTAAAAAACTGAAATCTTGTCCCTTGGAATGAAAAACAGGGGAAATCAGACTCTTTGTTTGGCCATTGTTAAAGTTTGAACAAACGTCAAGACATGCCGGCATTATCAATTCAAGGCATGTCCAGATGCCAACTTCCTTCAATACTAAACCACAATCCGCTCAGTGGAAAAGCTCTCAAAAAGATTTACCAAATCCAAATCATCTATGCTGGTTCTAGAAGGACAGTTCCCTGGACGTGTCAATGAAGGAGTCCTTACATGATGTATGAGGTAGAGCAATTCTTCTCCTACCACCTGATGTTATAAGAGAAACAATGTACTGTTGTGTCACTTGATCTGGATGGGATTGCAATTCGTTGCTGGTGAGGGCGCTCATGACTTATTCTTGTGATCTTAGTTCATGCCAACTATCAAATACTCATTTCAGGTCAGCAGTATTTTGAACATCATGCTGGGTCTCTTTCCGACTTTTGGCGAACCAACAATACTAGAAGACATCTGTTTTTCACATCTCAACTTTTCCTTCTTTGAATAGGATTTATTAGAAGATTGGATAGTATTTGAAGAAAGTTTTGTGGGGCGGTGGCGCTGGCATGAATAGAGGCATCCTATTGTGAAATGGAAATCTATATGAACAACGAATGAGAAGGGTTAGGAGTCAAGGATCTGTATAAATGAAATTGCTTTATTAGGTAAATGGCTTAGGAACTGCTGGCTGAGAACAATCAATGGTGGAAAGAAATAGTCGGGTTAACGTAATGGAGTAGTCATAGATCAATGTTATGGCTAGAGAGGAAGGGCAGTCTGCCATCTGTTTGGCTAGGTCTTCTGTTTGCTGCTAAATGGGTAAAGTGGGGTCTGAAAGTTCAGGTTGAAGATGTTAGGATGTGCTGTTATATTTGGATTAAAACCCCAAAGGAGTTGTTTCTGAATCTTTCCAGAATTGCTGCAGATAAATGGCAAAAATTATTACAGTGCTATGAAATTACAATAAATAATGTGATTTGGTTACATTATCTAGGATAAATTTGGAAAAATGAGGAGGCCAGAAGTAGATAATTTACCAGAAGACCTGTTTCAGCTTTCAACGAGCCAATATGCAGATGTGAACGAGAGGGATACTACAATTTGGTTGGAGAATAATGCTGAATCTCTGGTGAAAATCTTATACAACATGACCCAAGGCACATGACCTACAATTTAGGAGATTTTGATTAAATGGAAGGTTACTGCCCTCCCCACAGGGTACACGCTTTCACATAGTTTTTGTACAATGAATGGTTACAAAGCTTTCCAGAAATGAATGGAATCCAGAAAAAAACTAAGTATGTCCACTTTATGAAGTTATGGATGAAGAACTGGATCACCAGCTGCTAACTTGCTTAGTCACCCAGGAGAGATGAAGGATCCTTGGGGGCACTGCACAAGTTGAAGCCAACTTTTGCTCCATCCAGGGGATGTGGTACTTCTTTCATAACTTGAAGACCAGAGTCTGGTCGAATCCAGGCCAAGCTCTTCCACCTATTGCCCCATTGCACTTTGCTGGAGTATATGGAGAGAAAGAAATGGACTGATTTCCAGAATAGGAAGTCATGTATTGAAAGTAATTATTTGGATTATCCAATGGGCAAATATTATTTCTGGAAGCCTAGAAGACTGCTTTCTACAATTGAAAAATATGTAACAGCTAAGTCACAGTCAATGAGTTTGGGTCTTAGGATGTACTATCTCTACTTATCATCTCAATAAGATTCATCATGTGTATGGGGACAAAGAACAAAGGAGAGATGGCTGAAAGAAGATGACAGAGATACTGCTTTCTTTCATATTATTGCAAGTACCAAAAGGTGCAAGATGCTTACTGGCTTCAGTAAGGTGGGGGATGAATTGTTAGAGGACACAGAGGTAGTCAACCAAGGGTTCTGGAGTTTATCAAAAATTGTTCATGAAAGGGTAAGAGTGGAGGCCTCAGGTTGCTGATGGTACTCAGACAGATTTCTGCAAAAGGATTCTAAAATGTTGGTTAAGCCCTTTTAGTGGAGGAAGTTAGGCATGTGATTCTTGGCATGGATGCTAGAAAATCACCATGAGTGGATGAATTTTCTACGGGATTCTGCCAGCATTTTTGGTATGCATCAAGGAAGACCTTATGGAGGCCATTCCGGAGTTTGAAAGGAACTGATGCGGGACGGTGGACTCAAATGACCCGTCTCGGCGACTAATGAGATCAGCAAACGCGTTACAATTGATCGACAAATAACCCGACGAGTACTCGAACACCAAGAGACAAATTACGCAAAATAACAGTAGCTATGCTCTAAGAAGCCGTCCCTCGTAGCGAGAAACGTCGAACCGATCGGTAGATAGAACTACCATAGCCTAAGGTATCAATCACGCACAGGCAATGTAAACAAATCAGTGCTCTCCGGGATATGGGAAAATGTTATGACTCACTAACCGACAGCAATATAAAATATCGGGCTAGGCATCCTAAATCACTCACTGCGGCAAATATGACATAGATACTAAATAAGCAAATTAAATGAGTAGGCTCCTCACACTAACCTTCTCGCTGAAGAGAGAGGATCAAGCTCTGTCCACGTAGACCGTGAGGGAAGGGAGATGGGCGGCCTCTAGCATGGTTGTCATGACACCAGGGAGGGCAGCGTCGACTGCCACATGCATCGATGGCGTGGGCGGCTGGCAGCTGTGCTGGTGGAGCCTGAACGGTGCACAGGCGACGGCGAGGGTGGCCGCAGGGAGGCCGGCTGTGGCTGACGATCGCGGCGGGAGGGAGGTCCGGCGGTAATGCGGCCGGACGTGACTGTGCAGGGCCCAACACTACTGGAGGGGGGGGGAAGGAGCGGTGAGATTGGAGCATGGGCGCGCAGAGCGACTATCCGCTGTTCGCGCGTGGCGGTGGCGAAGGTGGTCGCGCTGCTGCGGTGGTGGCAGGTTGCGTTGCCAGCAGGGGAGGGTGGCCGCGACGGGGGAGTAGCATGGGACAAGGGAAGGCGACGTGGAAGGTGCCGGCACAGTGGCAGCTTTCCCGACACAATGGGTTCACGGGGTGGGGACCGGCGGGGACGGCGACCACGGGGGGGGGGGGGGGAGCGGCGGCGGTGGACGCAGAAAAGGGGGCCGGTGGCGGTAGGCTCTGCGAAGGAGACCGGAGGTGCCAACGGTGGTGGGAGTAGACGGCGGCCGCGGCTTCGCCGGCGTGGACAGTTACGTGCTGGTCGACGGCGGTGCGGCTGGTATTGGACTCGCCGGATGCGGAGGAGGAGGAGAAGAAGAAGAAGAGAGGGAGAAGGATGTGCGTGAGAGGGAGAGGAAAGCGACGAAAGTGACGGGGGGAGGTTTGCTTCGGGCACGAAGGGAGCAGAAGAGGATGGAGAGGGAGTGACGTGGGGGGGGGGTGAGGTGGCGGTGTAGGGACCTGGGGGAAGCTCGTGGGCCAAGGTGGATGAGTAAATGCGATGAAACAGTGCGAGAGAGGGGAGAATGGCTTCCACCTAGGGCTTCGCGCCCCTCCAGCTCCCTTCGCGGGAGGAAGACAATGGCGGCTCCTTTTCTTCAATTTCTATATTTCTCCTTCTCTCCAAAAAAGTGGGACTACATCAATATTCATATTGGAGGAAAACCCTAGTGGTCTTCCTCACTGGACTAAAGACCAAAATGACCCTGAGACGTAAAATAGTGCCAAAATAGCACCCAAAAATACATAATAAATGGAAAATACATCAAATGGGCCCCTAATGGGCCTCTCCCTAAAATAAATAGTTAACTAATCAAAAGAAAATACATCAATATGCTAATGGATCATCATCAAGCCAGAGGGATGCCGATGCCGCTGATGGAGCTCTCCGACGGCAGTAAACACGAGTCGGGTCGAACCGGTCCCGCGCTCTAGTGTCCTCACCAATCTCCCCGCCTGGGAGGAACTCGACCCTATCGAGTAAGGGTCCTGGCTGCTCTGGTACCGCTCCAAGAGGTCTGGGTCGATCTTCTGTAGCTCCTAACGTGTAACCCATGCGTCCTCAGTAGGTGGCCGATCTCTCCAACGATCTAGGTAGCGCTGAAAAGCTCCGCTCTGCTAGGTAACAATCTGCTTATCCAGTATCCGGTCAATCTACTCACGTCGTGCTGTAACTGGGGCCGCTGGTGGGCACTCAAGGGTGGGGTCACTCACAAGGGAAGGAGAAGGCTCGAAAGGGTCGCTGGGAATCACTGTGGGGTTTGGATAGGCCACCAGATCTGAGACATTAAATGTGGAACTGATACCATAGTCCGGTGGTAGATCTACAACATACGCATTAGGTTTGACACGCTTCAACACTTTGAATGTACCAGCTCCTCGAGCTTGTAGCTTCTTCACGGTTCCCGAGGAAAATCGCTCAGGTCTGACCTTGATCATTACGTAATGACCCTCCTGAAACTCTTGTAACCAACGGTGTGCATCTGTCGATCTCTTGTAGTTCGCATTGCTGATCTCAATGTGACGACGGATGCTGTCATGCAGACTCCTAATATGCTCAGCTAGTGACTCGGCTGACTCTGAAACACGGGCCTGACGGGGCATGGGGACAAGATCTATGGGCCTCCTAGGTTTATAGCCAATGACTATCTCAAAGGGACTCATGCTAGTAGACCTATTGACCGAGTTATTGTACGCAAACTCTGCTAACGGTAGGATCAAATCCAACCTCGCTCATGCTCTCCAACAGTGCAACTAGACATCGCAAGAGGTCATCCAGACTCTTATTAACTACCTCAGTCTGCCCATCGGTCTGGGGGTGATAAGCTATGGAGAACTTGAGCTTGGTGCCCATAAGATGTCATAGGGTCTTCCAAAAATAGCTCATAAATCGCACATCCCTATCTGAAACAATAGTCTTGGGTAGCCCATGCAAACGGACAATTTCGGCTAGAAAGAGGCGAGCTACCTTTGACGCACGGAGGTCCTGACACAGGGGATAAAGTGAGCCATCTTAGAGAACATATCGACCACCACCATGATTGAATCATGCCGCCGAATCGTACATGGCAACCCTAGGACAAAATCCACACTGACATCCTGTCACAGACGATCTGGCACAAGGAAGGGAGTGTACAAATCGATATTCTGCTTTCGTTGCTTAGCCGTAGCGCAAGTGCGGCATTGGGCCACGATGCGGGCCACATCACGCTTTAGGCTAGGCCAAAAGAATCAGTACTCCACCAACTCAATGGTCTTGTTCCGGCCAAAGTGGCCAGCGAGACCTCCTGCATGAACATCCCAAATCAAAAACTCGCTGACAGAGGTCCGCGGGACACACAACCTATCCCCGTGAAAAAGATAACACTCCTGAAGGATGTAATCATTGTACTCTCTAGAGGGTTCTAGCTAGAGTGCAGCGTGAATCGGACCAAAATCTGGGCAATTAGGGTACTCCTTACGGAGCCTCTCAAATCTCGTGACCTTGGTGTGGACAATAGATAATTGCAAGGATCGACGACTGAGGGTGTCTGCCACGCGATTTTCCACACCCGCCCGATGCTTGAGGACAAATGTGTAGGCTTGAAGGTACTCTACCCATCGACTGTGTCGGGGGTTGAGCTTCTTCTGAGCGTGGAGAAATATGAGGACTTCGTGGTTCGAATACAATACAAACTCCTACAGTAGTAAGTAGTGTCTCCAATGCCTCAAAGCCTGCACTATCGCATAAAACTCCTTGTCATAGGTGGAGTACTTCAGCTTGGCGTCATTCAATTTCTCGCTGAAGTAGCAATAGGGTGGCCCTCCTGACTCAACACTCCACCTATGCCGACACCAGAAGCATCACATGAGATGCCCGAGTCATCCGCTCCTTGATGTCACGAAAGGTCGAAGCAGCGGCCGTCGTCCAAACGAAGGCTCCCTTCCGAATGCAATTTGTAATCGGAGTCGTAACAGTGCTGAACCCACGTATGAATCGACGGTAGAAGGTGGCCATGAAAGCTGCGCACATCATGGATAGTCTGCGGCTCAGGCCACTCTACGATCGCCTTGATCTTCTCCGGGTCAACGGAGACTCCCTCACGAGACACAATGAACCCCAAGAAAGTAACATGACCGGTCATGAAGGCACATTTCTTGAGGTTGCCATATAGACTCTCACGAAAAGGGTGAGACACACCTGGCGTAGGTGGCCCACATGATCATCCCTAGTGCGGATGTAGATGAGAATGTCATCAAAGTATACGACCATGAACACCCCAATGAATGGTCGTAACACCTGGGTCATCAGTCGCATGAAAGTACTAGGGGCGTTGGACAGCCCGAAAGGCATGACCAACCACTCATAAAGCCCATCCTTCGTCTTGAAGGCCGTTTTCCATTCATCTCCAGATCGGATCCTAATCTGATGATAGCCACTCTTCAGATCGATCTTCGAGAACACTGTGGCTCCTGCCATCATATCTAACATGTCATCCAAGTGGGGAATAGGAAAACGGTACTTCACCGTGATGCGATTAATCGCACGACTATCTAGACACATCCTCCAAGTGTCATCTTTCTTTGGAGCTAATAGTGCGGGAACGACGCAGGGGCTCATGCTCTCCCTCTCGAAGCCCCTCCTCAGATACTCCTCAACCTGCCTCTGTAACTCAGCATGTTTTGCCGGGTTCATGCGATAGTGTGGCAGGTTGGGTAACGTGGACCTCGGAATCAAATCAATGGTGTGTTGGATATCACGCATAGGAGGCAGTCGATCCGGTAGATCCTCGGGGAAGATATCTGCAAACTCGTGGAGGAGTGAGACAATCTCAACAGGGGGCTCACTCGATGTCGGCTCAGCGATCACCTCAGTAACATCTCTTCCCACTAAGGCATAGATGATATCACACCCGGGAAGCTCCAGCTCAAACTCCCGTGCGGTGATCAATTGCAAGGTCTTGGAAATCGGGGCACCTGAGATAGTAGCACGAGGTGTAAGGGTGCTGCTAGACTGGGGGGCTTTGGGGACGACGGTGGTGCCCTGCTGCGTAGTACTGGAAACAACAGTGGGGGGTGACTATGATGTACTAGCACCAGCCGTGGCACTGGGTGAGGTGCCCTCCTGCGAAGTAGTAGAAGCTTGAGGTCGGGAGGGGTGTAGGGTGATATGCTGGCAATGCTCGAAGGCACAAGTGTTGGACTAGTCATAGAGAGTCGCATCCACATCAAATATCCATGGCCTGCCCAAGATAATGTTCCCCACCTCCATGGGCAAGACATCACACCAAATCTGGCTCTCATATGGGTGGAAATGTATCGGTACAAGACATTTGGACTGAACGGGAATGGAAGTTGTGTCCACCCAAGACACCTGGTAGGGGTGAGGGTGCTCCACAGGCGTCAACCCAAGGCGCGTGACGGTACCGGTGGAGATTGCATTAATGCAACTCCCACTATCAATGATGACTTTGCACACCTTACCACCAAGGCGGCTGTAGGTATGGAAGATCGCAGTATGTCACCAGTCGTCGCTCTCCCTCGACTGGGTCAGAATGCAGCGAACGACCCCAAGCCTGTCATCACCTGGCACGTCCTCAGTGCGAACTACCCGGATACATCCGACTGCTCCCTCCTCGGACTAAAACTCATCGGCCAACTCATCCCCAGCCTCATAACTCACCTCCATTGGGATGGGTGGAGGGTCCTCCTGATCAGCACTCTCAATGGCTAGGGCCCTCGTAAGACAAGAGGAGGCATAGTGACCAAACCCCTGACATCGATAGTAGCGGTTACGGGAACCATCGTCCTGAGGCAAACCTCCCACCATAGGGGTTTTCTCCTTCTCATCTTGCCTGACAGGTGGCGCACTAATCTGAGGGCGAGTGGGAGGGGCAGGTAAGGCTGGCACTGGCTCTCTGGTGGGGAAAGGACGAGGGCGAGGGGGAAGATCCTGGCGAGGGACCTCGGGGGGTCTGAAGGGCGGACTCCTCTGGGATGGCACAGGTATAGTACGCTGCTCGATCTCACGTACGACCTGGTAGGCGTGATCTATGGTCATCACACGCTGACGAAACAGCTCTTGTTGGTATACCCGGCGGAGTCCCCTCCGAAACCGAGAAAGGGTCGATGCGCCCTCCTCGCGAACCCCACACCTTAGTAGGAGCTCGTCAAACTCGTCGATATACTCCGAAACAGATCGAGTACCCTGAGTGATGCTCTGCCATCTATCAATCAATCGGTGTCGATACGTCATGGGGACGTACTTCTCCCGGAGTCTCGCCTTCATCTCTTCCTATGAATCCATAGGCTCCTTGAATCGCTGCGCAAGACGATCCTCTAGGTTCGTCCAGTAAGTCTGGGCTCGACTTCGCATCATCGTCTTGGCGAAGAAAGCTCGCCTAGGGTCGGTCATCCTCATCCAATCAAAGTAGCGGTTCATCCTGACTTCCCAATCAAGATAAACCTGTGATTCCAAGGAGCCGTCAAAGCTGGGAGCCTTGATGCGGGCGTTCTGAATATCCTGGTCACGGTCTCGATACACCCTTCGCTCCTCATCAGACTCCTGATCACGCCTCCTGTCAAACCTCCTGTACCCCCGGGCAGCGGGGGCCCTAGGAGTCTCACCCACCTCCTCCTCAAAAGACTCTCCATCAAAATCCTCAACCGGACCACGTTGGTCATCAACGTCGGCAACCCTAGGGGGTGGGTGCTGAGGCTCGGCCCGGGGATGTGGGTGCTGCGGCTGAGGGCGATCTACAGCCCGATCACACCTCTTATCCCGAATGACTCCCTCTAGGACAGTGATGCGACCAACCATCCCCTGCACGGTACGGTCAGACTCTGTGACCCTATCCTCTAGTGCTGCCAAACCCTCACCAAGGCGTCGATCCATCCTCTGTATCTCAGCCCTAAGCTGGTACACTAACTCAGTCAGGTTGGGACCTCCCTGAGGGTCCACCTGTGCGCCTGACACACTCGGGTGTGAACCGAACATGCTTGGGTGTGAACCTGACATCGGCGCTGGCAAGTGATACTCAGCACCGCTGCGTGTGGGCATATGACATAGAACGTGACTAAACTACGATGCATTGACACACTATGATATAAAAGGGATGTAAAATTATTATTATATATATATATATTTTTATGCAAATGACCTAACAATAAGTGCAAGACATGGAATGATAAAGAGGTGACTACCCTAGACTGTCGACCTAGGCTCTGATACCAAAAATTGATGCGGGATGGTGGACTCAAATGACCCGACTCGGTGACTAATGAGATCAGCAAACGCGTTACAATTGATCGACAAATAACCCGACGAGTACTCGAACACCAAGAGACAAATTACGCAAAATAACGGTAGTTATGCTCTAAGAAATCGTCCCTCGCAGTGAGAAACGTCGAACCGATCGATAGATAGAACTACCACGGCCTAGGGTATCAATCACGCACAAGCAATGTAAACAAATCGGTGCTCTTTGGGATATGGGAAAACGTTACGACTCACTAACCGGCAGCAATATAAAATATCAGGCTAGGCATCCTAAATCACTCACGGCGGCAAAAATGATATAGATACTAAATAAACAAATTAAATGAGCGGACTCCTTACACTAACCTTCTTGCTGAAGAGCGAGGATCAAACTCTGTCCACGTAGACCGTGAAGGAAGGGAGATGGGCGACCTCTAGCGTGGTTGTCATGACAGCAGGGAGGGCAGCGTCGACTGCCGCAGGCACCGATGCCGTGGGCAGTTGGCAGTCGCGCTGGTGGAGCCTGAACGGTGCACAGGTGACGGCAAGGGAGGTCGGCTGTGGCTGACGATCGCGGTGGGAGGGAGGTCCGGCGGTAACGCGGCCGGATGTGACCGCACAGGGCCCAAAACTACTGGAGGGGGGGGGAGGAGCGGTGAGGCTGGAGCGTGGGCGCGCAGAGCGGTTGTTCGCGCGTGGCGGTGGCGACGGTGGTAGCACTGCTGCGGTGGTGGCGGGTTGCGTTGCCAGCAGGGGAGGGTGGCCGCGACGGGGGAGTAGCATGGGGCAAGGGAAGGCGACGTGGAAGGCGCCGACACAGTGGTGGCTTTCCCGGCACAATGGGTTCACGGGGTGGGGACCGGCGGGGACGGCGACCACGGGGGGGGTGGGGGGAGCGGCGGCGGTGGACGCAGAAGAGGGGGCCGGTGGCGGTAGGCTCTGCGAAGGAGACCGGAGGTGCCAACGGTGGTGGGAGTAGACGGCGGCCGCGGCTTCACCGGCGTGGACAGGCTCGTGCTGGTCGACGGCGGTGCGGCTGGTATTGGACTCGCCGGATGCGGAGAAGGAGGAGAAGAAGAAGAAGAGAGGGAGAGGAAAGCGACGGAAGTGACGGGGGGAGGTTTGCTTCGGGCACGAAGGGAGCAGAAGAGGATGGAGAGGGAGTGACGTGGGGGGAGTGAGGTGGCGGTGTAGGGACGTGGGGGAAGCTCGTGGGCCAAGGTGGACGAGTAAATGCGATGAAACAGTGCGAGAGAGGGGAGAATGGCTTCGCACCCCTCCAGCTCCCTTCACGGGAGGAAGACAATGGCGGCTCCTTTTCTTCAATTTCTATATTTTTTTTTTCTCTCCAAAAAAGTTGGACTACATCAGTATTTATATTGGAGGAAAACCCTAGTGGTCTTCCTCACTGGACTAAAGACCAAAATGACCCTGAGATGTAACACCCAAAAATACATAATAAATGAAAAGTACATCAAATGTGCCCCTAATGGGCCTCTCCCTAAAATAAATAGTTAACTAATCAAAAGAAAATACATCAATATGCTAATGGATCATCATCAAGTCAAAGAGATGCCGATGTCGCTAATGGAGCTCCGACGGCGGTAAACATGAGTTGGGTCGAACCGGGCCCGCGCTCTGGTGTTCTCACCAGGAACCCTTAGTCAATAAGAGTTTTAACTCGACATTTGTTGTCTGTTAGCAAAGGAGATTGTGGCAGAGTCTGTTGCAGCTTGTAGACTGTAAATTTGTTAAATGGGGGTTTTAAAATCATTACTAAAGTTCTGGCATCAAGGTTGAAAAAGGTTGTTGATTCTGACCCGTCAGAACTTATTCTTGGGAGATCCATTTTGTAGAGTTTCATATCTTCTTGTTAGTCCATTCATTACCAGACATCGAAGGAGAAGGATGTCTTGTCTTCCAAGTAGCCTTTGAAAATTCTCATGGTAGAATTAATGGGAATTGTCGACTCAAAGTGTTGAAACTCATGGGTTCTGGGAGAAATGGTTGAATGAAAGGATGCATTTTCTACATCTAAATTCTCTATTCTATGGCTGTCCTTAAGGTTATTTCGGCAGCTTAGGGGTCTCGGACAATGGGACCTTGTTTCCACACCTCTATTTGTTCTCGTAGGACAGGTTCTATGTTTGATGTGGACCAAGGCAAGAAACAGCAGACTGATTGAGGGGGTACAAAGTGGGGCAAAAGGTATCATTGTTACTCATCTTCAGTTCGCAGATGATCCCCTTTTATTCTCCTCTACAGACTCAAGTAAAGGTGTCAATCTGAAAGACATCTGAAAATTATTGAAGGCATGATTGAAATCTAGCTACACTAGATCTTTATTGACTGTCCTAGAAATTCTATCTTTCCCTTTTGTGTTATATCTGTTTACATTACCAGCATCAAAACAAACGAACTTTGCCCCTGCATTTGTTTTGGCATCTTGTTGCATACTGGTTTACAGAATTATTTTAGTAAGCAGTTTGTCCTCATGTTGAAGGATGTATGGTCTTATTGATGGTCAATGTACTTTGGGTTATCTTCTTGCTGTGCTCCACCATAACTATTGCAATGCTGCAATGCAGGATAAAGCTTTAGTACAACACCAAATATCCATGCTGCTTTTTGTAGCTTTCATCTGTGGCTTGGGGATGTTCTTATTTACAAAGTTCTTCAGTACACAAGTGTTAGCTGGTAATTCTTCATTATTACTGGTTATTCTATATGTATACTTAAACTGGGTGCAGTCATCTTTATTTTTAGTTTGAAATTATCCATTATGTACATGTGAATATGAAGTTGGAACCATCTTTTATTCTTATCCACCATGCTTCTTACTTCACTCTTTGACCTTCCCACAGCAGTTGCTCACTATTGATTTTATGGATTTATTTGAAATACTGTTACGGAGTGAAATGCCCCTTTTTTTCCTTTTTCTTTAAATATTTGAATCAGTACACCTTTTATTCTTATCCATCATAAAGTGCCTAGTCTTAATGGAACTACACAATCATATTTTACTCTTAAACTAAGTATATAATACACAAACTGTAGCTCATGGTATTTAGATCTAAGATGTACTGTGTCATGGACTCATGGACTTTGATTTGCCAGGGTTAAGCATCTTACATCCTGACTTGTCTGTTCATTGTCCACATTCAGCTTTTATTGGACCAGGGAATGTACATCTACTACCAGCTGCGAGCACATACGTTCAGGTTTATTCCAACTTCTGTAAAGTACCGCTGGGAATATTTCTTTTGCACTTGGGTTCAGTTTAGTACCTTCAGAAAGTCAATATCTTCTGTTTATCCTGGTCCACAATCTTACATGCTTGAACTTCTCTTTATTATTTTTATCTAAATAAACCCCCCCCCAAACAGAATCAAAAGAATTCCAAAATTTGCGCTCCCATTGAGGTCTATTGCAGCTGAAGAGGCTCTCATAGGGTGACTGTTGACCAAGTGTACTGGATGCTTAAGCAAATTTCATTACTAGATGTGGATTGGTAACACTTGTTGTTAAACAAAATAGGGATTAAGATCATGGAAGGCAGAATTGGATCGGATCGACCTGAACTGATCCGATCGGTTTTGAGCTAAACTGACCCGACCCTCCCGACCTGATTCTTCTTGGGGATTGGGTGGGTCAAGTGGATTGGTTTGAGATTGGTCCAGATTGGCCGATCCCACACCAGGATTGACCGTTCTCGCCCGATCCCAGCAAGGTCCCGCCTATCCTTCTCCAATCAACACTGTAAAAAAGGAAAAAGAAGAAGAAGAAGAAAGGATGAAGAAGAAAAATCGGCTTGATGATGATGATGATAATGAGGAGGCGGCGGCTATGTAGTCAGAGGCGAGAGGCGACCGAGACGGCCAAGGGGTCGCCTCATGCCTCAAATGCCTAGGCGATGGTTTGGACGTTTGAGGCGAGATTTTATTATATATATATAATTGAGAAATTAAACTATATGTGTAAATATCACAAAATGCCTATATAAAGCCAATAATTTTCTTAAATTCATTCAATCCTATGTGTCAAATATTATACGATTCACTAAATTCACCGAGAATTTAACAAACCGAATTACAACTATGAAGATACGACTTGTCATTCCAAAGATCCCCCCTATTTTATCCATTCCAAAGAATTCTGGGAGAAATATGTATGAAAGAGATAAATTCCACCCTCCTAAATAAAGATCTGTTATAAAGAATGAAGAAACTAACAAATTTAGATAAGAAGCGACTTAAAACAAACCATATTTGATACCTGAATATTTGGTTTGATAACCTACTACTAATTCTTCCTCTACTTTTAGTAAATCAAAGGTAATCTCTCACATTCTGCTAGAGAAGTAATTAAAAAAACTATAAAACTTATAGGCTGACGCCTCAGATTCCACCCCCAAAACCCACATTTTGTGTGTGGTATATGAGACATAGAGAGAGTGAGACAGAGAGTGAGAGAGGGGCTGAGTCCCTCTCTGTGCATGTGTGTGTGAGAGAGAGTGAGACAGATAGTGAGAGAGGGGCCAAGCCCCTGTGTGTGTGTTTGAGAGAGAGAGAGAGAGAGATCCTTTGTGCGTCTGTGGGTGTGTGAGAAAGAGAGTGAGAGAGAGTGCATGCGAGAGAGAGAGAGGGAGTGAGAGAGAGTGAGAGAGAGTGCGTGCGAGAGAGAGAGTGTGCGTGCATGAGAGAGACATGGTTGGTAGTATCGGCCGAAACCGATACGTTTCGGCTGGTACCGATTCGAAACCGGACTCTAACACTGTAGCAGGTCCGAAACCTATTAAATAATAATTTTTAATGGTTTTGGACGAAACCATTAAAGGTTTCGGCCGAAATTGACCCGTTTTGGTCCGAAACAGTCCAGTTTCGGCCGAAATCAGAGAGAATTACTATTTTTTTTTAATTTTTTGAATGGTTTCAACCGGTTTCGGCCGAAACTGAAACCGATACTAAAACCGGTACATATCGGTTTCGGTACCGGCCGAAACCGGTACCGAAATCGATACTGCCATCCTTGGAGAGAGAGGGTGGAGAGAGATACCAGTTTGTGTTACCGGTCTGTGTGAACCATGCTCGCCGCCTTTGACCACTCACCGTCTAACGTCGTCCGCTTGCTGGTCGCCGGTTGCTATAGTGGGAAGACATGAGAGGGGAGGGGGGAGACGTGAGATCTAGGGTTCGCTTGGGCTTGAGGGATAGAGGAGAGAATGATCGGGGCAGAGAGAAACTTGTGAGAAGAAGACATTTTATACACCGGATTCTCTTATCGGGCGAGGCTAGGGGGCTTGGATGGGCCGACGATCATGGGCGGGGGTGCGCGAGGCGGCCCAAAAGCGCTTGAGGTGCTAGCCTCAGCGATTTGGGCCGGAGCGAGGCGAGCTGGCGCCGCCTCGTCTCGCCTCATCACCTAGGTGAGCCCCTCGGGCGCTCTTGATAACACAAGGAGGAGAAATGAAGAAGGGGGAGTAAAAGAAAAGCATACCTATTTATGGTCGCCATCGCCACCTGCCACCGATGTCTCTGCTGTAGCCATCACCGCCACAGGTTACCATCTCCTCTGCCTCCTCTGTCACTGGCCACCATCTCCTCCTCCGCTGCCCCAACTTGGTCATTCGTCGTCGGCCACCAGCTAGGCAGCCACCTTCTCCTTGTTCTGTTCCAGGGAGCCAGTTGCAAGGCTGCAAAATGCAGAAAGAAAGAAAAGATGCCTCGACAGATGGGGAAGGTAAAGTTGTGAAAATTATATAAAGTAAAATAATATAGGAAGACAAACCTCTAAAACACATATGGATGGCTAGGCCAGGATAGGCTGGGGATCAACTCGGATCGGCCGATCCAGCCGATCCAAATCGGTTTTTGGATTGGCGATTTGTGTCTGATCTCCGATTCTGGATTCCTTGATTAAGACGGTGTTGCACCCGAAATTATCTCAAGCTATTTTGAGAATTTGTTGCTATGCAACGTTCGATGACAAAGATGGCGTATCGTCAACACCGTCGAACTATTAGGGTCTATTGATCCAACAATATTATTATGTCCGACGTCGCAGCAAGAATATTAGCGAGGAAGAAACAAGCGTATACCGGTCAGAGTAGCCGAGTAAGTGTATCACACGGCACACACGGGCGCAAAGCTTCCTCCCTACGCGGCGACGAGCGACCAGACAAACAAACAATGCTCCCTCTGCGGACGTGGTAAAGGAGCGATCGCCCCGAAATATATAGCTCCACCACGGCTCTTCTCCGACCCGGGACGACGAAAATAGAGCGGAACGGTGGTGAGAGGGGTCAAAAAGTGCCCGGAGGGGTCAAAAAAGTACCCGTATCCGAGTGAGATGAAGTCTGCAGCGGGGTCAGGCGCATAGGCTGGCCGGAGTCACAGTCCCGCTCAGAACAGAACATCCGGGTGGAGTGCACTGCCAGCGGGGTTAGAACTGTTCCACAGAGTGCACTGGCAGCGGGGTCAGGCAGAACCGCCAGCGGGAACTCAGAACCGTTCCGAGCCAGCGGGAACGCAGAACTGGAGTGCACCGCCAGCGGGGTCAGAACCTGTCCTGTGCACTGTGGTTATGAACCGCCAGGGAAGAAAGTGGCACCGGTCAGGGAACCAAGTGCCAGTGGGGTGGGAAGGAAGTGCCACCTCCGGGGTGGGGAAGGTGGTGGGATATGGTCACCCACTCTTCCCCCCCCCCGGGGGGTTCCGGTCACCTCCCGGGCCAAAGGTGACCCTAAGAGAATTGTCACCTCCTCCTTATATACACTTGCATGGCTTGTGATGGGAGTTGGCTTTATGCTATGGGCTTACGTACGTGGGCACTTCTCTGGCAGTTGGCCCATGGCCTATGATGGTAGCTTGGCTTACGTGGGTAATTCTCAGGTCAGGTTAGTGGGGTCATTTGGCCCTTCCAACATGTAGAGGGGTCATTCATCCCTTTTTGGCATCCAGAGGGGTCGTTCAGCCTTCTGACATCCAGAGGGGTCAAAATAGCTTTTTGCCACCTCACCTTGACAGAATCAGGACAAATTCGTTCATTTGACCCCTCTGGGCCCTCCCGCCTTCTATAAATAGACCCTAAGGGTCTGGGAGAGAAAGGACAGAAGAACAACGTACGAAGCTACCAAGCATCTGGAGGAGTTTGTTTTGTTTGTCTTGGCCTGTGAGGGGTAAGTCCCCGGGTCTTGTATTTATGCCCCTACGGGGTATATTTATATTTACGCCCCTCAGTGGGCCATGTTTGTAATTATGCCTCTCAGTGGGCCATGTTTTGTAAGTCTTTACGTCCCGGGACGACTAAGTCAGGTGGTTCTATCCTTACAACGGTGGAATTACGAAAACGTCCTCCACGGGACCGTAAAAGACCAAAGTCCTGTAATTTGCAGTTATACCCTGCAATCTTTTGTAATTGGGACTACGTCCCTATCTCCCGCTCTAACGCGGACTTTTGTACAGTCGACAACTCGCTGACAACCCCTATATTCATTCGGACTCTAAAAGCACTCAGCATGTTTTATGTATGTCCTCGGGTGGGAAAATTATATGAAAACCCCCGACTTGTCAAAATTGCATATATACCCCTCCTTCGGCCAAATTGACGGATGCGTGTCTTCTATGAAGCCCCTTATCATTCCTTCGGTCCGGAAGTGTTGTCAGCTCAGTCCAGCACTCGGGTATCATCTCAAACCTAGGTCTAGGGTCTGGTAAAATTACCAAAATACCCCTGCGACCTAAAAATGGCCTCAGAGCCCTTGAAACACTCCAGAAACGGCTTCCATGCCTTGGGGAGTCAGGAACCCGATCCTACTTCCGTTCCAGTCCAGAAATTTCAGCAATGCCCTTGGCCTGGGAAAATTACCAAAATACCCCTGGGTTGATAAAATTACTGAAACACCCTCGGGGCCCAGGAAACTCCCTTTTATTTCAAAAATGCCTATGGCTCCCGCATATTTGCGTTTCTATTCCTAAATCTTCGGGTTTTGCTCAGACTTAGCCCTAATTTTATTAACTTGTTGGTGGTAAATGAGTGGTCATGGAGAGTCTCTCGAGTGAGTCTGCCCTCCACATCAGAACCCCGGTAGAAGCCTTTTTGAACTTCTTTGACAGTCAAATAAAGGTGTTCGGACGTTAGGCCGATATAAATCAACACTGACTCCGGTCAGTGGGGAAAGGTCCAGCACTCGAACCCAAATCGTCTGATACGATGCGCACACACGGGATCACCCTCTACTCAGATAGGGGGGATGTTTCTTTTCAAAAAAGAACGAAAATCTACCTTTTATCTACGATAAGAGTATTTCTAGATTTTTTCCGTGTCTCACAGACTGGCACGCCCGGTGGGACCTTTCCCGCCTTTCTTCTTTCTGTCAAAGAAAGTTTCTAAATCTTCTTCAAGGTTCTGATTGCCCCTCTTCCTCTTACAGGACGGGAAGAGGAGGGCACATCTCTCTGTTCATTTGAGAGTTCTTTGTGCATCTGCACGCCACTCCGTTCGTGCTACGCACCACCACCACCAACACTTCAACAGCGATGGCTGCCGTTATCTACGGCCCTGAGATCGTCGCCAACCATGCCAGGCTCGGATTCCTGGCGACCCCGCTGGTCTTCGGCGACTTCCCACCTGTCGTCGGCTCGCCCTTCTTCTTGGGCGTGGTACCGGTGGCTGAAGCCAGTTCAGCCACGCTTCAAACAGCTGTCGGGGGCATCAAGCCTTCGACTCCAGCAACTGGCCGGGTTAGTCCGGTCAAGAAGACCATCACTGAGGGTGTTAGGCCCTCGGTTTCAACAACTGGCCGGGTCAGTCCGGTCGACAAAACAACCGTCGGGGGCGTCAGGCCCTCGGCCCCTTCAACTGGCCGGGTCCGCCCGGTCAAGAAGACAACTGTCGGAGGCGTCAGGCCTTCTACTCCAGCAACCAGCCGGGTTCGCCCGGTCGACAAGCCAGCCGTCGGGGGTGCCAGGCCCTCGGCTTCAACAATTGGTTGAGTCTGTTCGGCCAACAAGCTAGCTTCTGGGGGTGTCAGACCCTCTACTCCAGCAACTGGCCGGGTCTATCCGGTCAATTATCCAACTGTTAAGGGCGTCAAGCCCTTCATCCCAACAACCAGCCGAGTTTCCTTGGCTGCTCCGTCAATGGCCGAAGGTGTCAGGCCTTCTGCCCCAGCTACTGGCCGAGTCTTCTCGGTCAATCAAATCACTGCCGGCGCCGCCCCTGCTCAACGGGGACAACGTCGCCGCCGCAATGGTGCCAAACCAACTGCAGCTACCCTCAGAGGTGCTGTACCTGCTCAACGGGGGCAACGCCGCCGTCGCCAGGAGGACGCCATGCCTACCACGGGCGTCACCACTGCCTCCCCTACTCAATGGGGGCAACGGCGTAGCCGCAAGGGTGCAAGGCCCGAGGCAGCTGTCTCGCGCTCCGGTAAGACTGTAATTGTCGGAGACATTCGCATTCGGCTCGATGGAGGCGAGCCGATCCTGCCCCGGGATCGTCATGTCCCAACTATTTCTACCTCCAACCGCTTCGTGCCCCTCCGCCAAGTCAGGGAGGACGGAGCGAAGAAGAAGAAGGCTGCCGTATCGGCGGCAATCCAGGGTGATGGGAATCGACGCCGAACTAGTACTTCTCATATTGCATTTATATCCTTTAGTTTATTTTTTTTATCCATGGAAAAGTATACGCACAATTGTACGGCTTTATCGGCCAATGCGTCACTCCCGTAGATTATGTGGGTTTCTATGTAATTTACCCATGGGACCAGCAAGGGGGCCCTCAGCCCTTTCCCATTGGTCCACCTAGACCATGTGGGGCTGGTCAACCAGCCTAGGTGGCCTTCTAGATGAGTGGACTAGTCATATGCCACATGGGTAGACAAAGGGTTAAGAATGTCAACATTCTACACCCATCCCACCTACCCCCATTCAACCTTCCATTCAAAACCTACCCATAGTCAATAGGCCGCCCCCCCTTCATTTTTTAATATTTTTTTTTGTGTTTGTGGCATGCAATCCCAGCCCTTCAATCCCCATCCCTAGATCTAAGGGTGGACAATTGATTTGGTTGGAATCATATAAAAGATTGTATTTTTATGTGAAAATAAATGAAAATCAGAATTTTGTTGAATGAGCAAGAGCTAGCTGCGCCCCCAGCCCTCTCTCCTCTGGTTCTCCCCTTCCCAAGCCTCCATTCTAGAGTGGTATCTCCTTTCCCCACCCTCCGGTGATCATCGGTGCCGCCGCCGCCGCCGTTCGTGCCGCCATCGAGCCGCCGCTGCAGTTCTGTCCGCGCAGTACCACAACAACTTCCACGAAATTCCCACCTCAGCCATGAGCTCAGATCGAGCTGGGAATTTTACTGGGTGTTCCAGAGGTGTCAATAACATCCCCTAAATTTTGGTTTGTCATTCAGATCCCGTTTAGTATTTTTAGATTTTCGTCCACTCTTCCACTTCTGTTCTGTCTGCTGTCTGTTTCCATTTTCACCCGCCCTGAGTTTTAGGTCTTAGGCCCACTTTTTGATTTTTTTTTTCATCCCACAAATTTTACTGGCGTTTCCTTCCATTCACCCCTTCATCCACAATTTTTCTTAATTTTTGGTTCGTCCATCTCATATTTTCTAAAAATCATTCTCAGTCCCATCTACAGTTCTGTCCACCTATTCCCAGATCCGACTACCAGTCACTCGAAAAATCATATCAAATCACCCCCACCTCCAACTCCAATTCCCAAAATTGTCCCCGTTCCGTGGTTTGATTATCTACAACTTTGAAGAAGAGCTCAAAGTCCGAATCCCATGGTAAGTAGACGGTCAACGGCCTTTTACAGGGATCTGATATGCTGATCTGAGATTTCTGGAGCAGTGGAGCAGAAGATTGAAAAATATCTAAGGCCCTGGTCCGCATAGGTTCAGAGGAATCCACTGGCCCTACGTTTGAGGATTTTGAGTCCTCTTTCCAACGGCACTGGTTTCGTCGCATTCCGGCGACGGGGCTGATCACAGCGGCCATTTTCGTCCGAGCGCACGCTGCAAAACAGCAGCAACCAGCCCGTGGGCAGCAATTCCGACGGGTACCGAACGGAGCCGCCCGGCCTCCGATCGCCGTTCCAGCGTGCCGCCAGCCCGGGGCTCGCTTCTACCAGTGTTCCCACCACAGCGGTGACACCGGGTCCCACACGGCCCCTCCGGACAGCGCGTGGGCCCCACGGTCGTGATTACGCGTGTAGCCGAATCAACACACGAAGCTGCCCGTCATCCTGAATTCGGTCCTCCCGGGCCCATTTGTGTCGCCCTTTACCTCCCTGCGTGGAGTGGGCATATTCCCATTGCTGTAATTATTGTGTGTTAAGTTCCCCGGGAGTACGAGTTTCGGCCGGGTCCGTCGTCCCCACGCCGAGCGCGTGGAGGTATCGTTCTCGCTCCCTACACTCGGCATTTGCTTATTTTCATATATACTTGTTTATGCCGCTGCTAGAGAGCATGATAGGGTAACTAGCTCGCTTTCTATTTGTATCACCACTGCTGCGAGAGTGAGCATTACCGTCCCGTGACCCGATCCGGGCACGAAAGAGAGAGCCGACCACCCTAGCTCTTGCCGGTTTCTCAACCGCGCACGTCCGACGCTTCCCTCGTTAAAGGACGATCGCGAGCTTGTCGTGTCCGTGTCTCGTCCCGCATCAATTTGGTATCAGAGCGAGTTGAGTCTAGGGTGTTAAAAAGAAAAAAAAAGAGTGTCATTTATGTCTAGGCATTATTCATTGTCTACGTCGAGTCTAAGATCATCATATTTTTAAAACAACAAAAAAGAGTCGTTTTGGGTCGTATACATCCCTTTACTTGGTATATCAAAAGGTGTTGTCCGAACGTTAGGCTACGCCTATCGGGAAGGCCGCACACTTGCGCGAGTGATCTTCGGATCGGTTAACTCCGCCATGTACCGAGTTTTGGTTATGTCTAGGTGCATTAGTTAGCGTCACATTTTGCTTTTAAAACAAAAAAAAAATGGCCTTGCATATTCATTCCTAGGGGACCGACCCCCTCTTCGCCACCATGGCCATACCCCGAACCTATAGTCCCGATGAAGTGGGCGCAATGTTCCAAGCCTTGATGGGGCAAGTGCAAAGGTTTAGTACAAGCCTAGATCGGTTTAGTACTAGCCTAGATCGGTGTATCGGGGTAGATTGGTTGTTCCCGGAGCCACCCCAAGGACCCCTTCACCATGAGAAGGACATTCCTTCCTCATCCATGAGAGCTCCAATGACATCACTCTCTATTTCCGAACTTGATTCGGAACCATCTCATTTGGAACCACCCAAGCCCGATCTACCCATATTTCTAACGGGTACACTATACATCGTCGAGCCGCTTTTTAGTTGGCTCAAGGATGGCTTGGTCTCACATCCCTTCCCATCCATGGACCCCATTCTACCTCTTGTGTCGGTCAACTCATTCCATACCACATTTCGATCTCATCACCATGTTGATACATTGGACGATCTTATCATGGGATTAGATTCACAATGGGAGTTGACGCATCTTTTGGCCCGAGGCTTTGACCAACCCGCTAGTCTTAGCTTCACCCATCCGGCCTTCGGGTCTATTACCTCCGAGTGCACCGTGGGTTGTGTCACCACGGAGGTCCTCTTACTCCTTCCCTTACCGGACGAGCCTGAATTCATACCCTTTTGTCCGAGGGAGGAATCATACTTCTTGCCTACGGTCCCCGTCCCACCCATCACAATTCAAGAAGGTGATTATCCACACCTTCAAAACTTCTACACGTGGGACCGTGACTTGTGGGAACCCACCACAAGGGGTCACACATTCTTTGACCCATTTGACCCCTACTCTAGTGGGCCCCGTGACCCATCACTTCCCTCATACCTTATCGGGGAAGTCCACTTTCATACCCCTTTCCTACGGGCCGGGTCCTCCATACCCACCAAGCCCGTCCACGATACACCTACACCCAGCTCTTCCACACCCGGCTTTCCTAGCCCTCTCAAGTCTCCCAAATCCAAAGGGCCGTCCATGCATGACTGGGTCATACTTGGACATTTAGGTGTACCTCATGCCACCCATCTCCGGTTACATAACATGCATGCATGGCACACATTCGGGTGTCCTGGTCCGCCGTCACCCATGTACGGGTCGGACTAACATTAGGTGTGTCTAGGGTCATAGTTGAGTCAATGTGCTTTTCTTCGTGTGGTTTATTTTGTGTGGTTTGTTTGCATACGTGTGTTAGTGCATGGTGAGTCTGCATGTGTCTTGTGCAAGCTCGTTGTCGTTCTCTTATGAGTAAGAGGTGATTGGACTCACTTGATGAGTATGGGATCGGTTCTACTTCTATACCCGGATCAGTCACCTATAGGGACTCAGCGGTGATTCCTAGTGAGTCTTCGAGCTGCTTCCTTCCTTTTTGAGAGTGCCCCTTCGGAGTGACCACCTTTAGCCCATAGCAGTTCGCATATCGAGTATATATGGAATAAGTAGGTGCCGATCATTTGGAGTGGAGCATACCCGCGTTACTTGGCACAGTGACAGATCCGCCGGAGTACTCGAGCATTCCTACCCCTACTCGACGGGGTCGAGTTCCTCCCACCCGGGGAGAGTTGATGGGAATCGACGCCGAACTAGTACTTCTCATATTGCATTTATATCCTTTAGTTTATTTTTTTTATCCATGGAATAGTATACGCACAATTGTACGGCTTTATCGGCCAATGCGTCACTCCCGTAGATTATGTGGGTTTCTATGTAATTTACCCATGGGACCAGCAAGGGGGCCCTCAGCCCTTTCCCATTGGTCCACCTAGACCATGTGGGGCTGGTCAACCAGCCTAGGTGGCCTTCTAGATGAGTGGACTAGTCATATGCCACATGGGTAGACAAAGGGTTAAGAATGTCAACATTCTACACCCATCCCACCTACCCCCATTCAACCTTCCATTCAAAACCTACCCATAGTCAATAGGCCGCCCCCCCCCTTCATTTTTTAATGTTTTTTTTTTGTGTTTGTGGCATGCAACTCCAGCCCTTCAATCCCCATCCCTAGATCTATGGGTGGACAATTGATTTGGTTGGAATCATATAAAAGATTGTATTTTTATGTGAAAATAAATGAAAATCAGAATTTTGTTGAATGAGCAAGAGCTAGCTGCGCCCCCAGCCCTCTCTCCTCTGGTTCTCCCCTTCCCAAGCCTCCATTCTAGAGTGGTATCTCCTTTCCCCACCCTCCGGTGATCATCGGTGCCGCCGCTGCCGCCGTTCGTGCCGCCATCGAGCCGCCGCTGCAGTTCTGTCCGCGCAGTACCACAGCAACTTCCACGAAATTCCCACCTCAGCCATGAGCTCAGATCGAGCTGGGAATTTTACTGGGTGTTCCAGAGGTGTCAATAACATCCCCTAAATTTTGGTTTGTCATTCAGATCCCGTTTAGTATTTTTAGATTTTCATCCACTCTTCCACTTCTGTTCTGTCTGCTGTCTGTTTCCATTTTCACCCGCCCTGAGTTTTAGGTCTTAGGCCCACTTTTTGATTTTTTTTTCATCCCACAAATTTTATTGGCGTTTCCTTCCATCCACCCCTTCATCTACAATTTTTCTTAATTTTTGGTTCGTCCATCTCATATTTTCTAAAAATCATTCTCAGTCCCATCTACAGTTCTGTCCACCTATTCCCAGATCCGACCACCAGTCACTCGAAAAATCATATCAAATCACCCCCACCTCCAACTCCAATTCCCAAAATTGTCCCCGTTCCGTGGTTTGATTATCTACAACTTTGAAGAAGAGCTCAAAGTCCGAATCCCATGGTAAGTAGGCGGTCAACGGCTTTTTACAGGGATCTGATATGTTGATCTGAGATTTCTGGAGCAGTGGAGCAGAAGATTGAAAAATATCTAAGGCCCTGGTCCGCATAGGTTCAGAGGAATCCACTGGCCCTACGTTTGAGGATTTTGAGTCCTCTTTCCAACGGCACTGGTTTCGTCGCATTCCGGCGACGGGGCTGATCACAGCGGCCATTTTCGTCCGAGCGCGCGCTGCAAAACAGCAGCAACCAGCCCGTGGGCAGCAATTCCGACGGGTACCGAACGGAGCCGCCCGGCCTCCGATCGCCGTTCTAGCGTGCCGCCAGCCCGGGGCTCGCTTCTACCAGTGTCCCCACCACAGCGGTGACACCGGGTCCCACACGGCCCCTCCGGACAGCGCGTGGGCCCCCACGGTCGTGATTACGCGTGTAGCCGAATCAACACACGAAGCTGCCCGTCATCCCGAATTCGGTCCTCCCGGGCCCATTTGTGTCGCCCTTTACCTCCCTGCGTGGAGTGGGCATATTCCCATTGCTGTAATTATTGTGTGTTAAGTTCCCCGGGAGTACGAGTTTCGGCCGGGTCCGTCGTCCCCACGCCGAGCGCGTAGAGGTATCGTTCTCGCTCCCTACACTCGGCATTTGCTTATTTTCATATATACTTGTTTATGCCGCTGCTAGAGAGCATGATAGGGTAACTAGCTCGCTTTCTATTTGTATCACCACTGCTGCGAGAGTGAGCATTACCGTCCCGTGACCCGATCCGGGCACGAAAGAGAGAGCCGACCACCCTAGCTCTTGCCGGTTTCTCAACCGCGCACGTCCGACGCTTCCCTCGTTAAGGGACGATCGCGAGCTTGTCGTGTCCGTGTCTCGTCCCGCATCACAGGGCCCTCTGCAACGGCCCAAGCCACGAGCTCCCCGTCCAAAGGCAGGGGGCAACCCAATTGAGGAGCATCAGCTCCACTTGAAGAAGATATGGGTCACCAAAGAGGAGGCCCGAATTATAAGGCGCGCGAGGGCGGAGGAGCCCTTCCGTATGTCAGAGCTTCAGCGGATGCGGAGTCCGCCAAGCACTGAGGCCTCGACGTCTGCGAGATTTACATCTCAGCCCCTACGGGGACAAAAACGCCGCGGAGCTGGCAAGAAGGTGTGGCCGACTTCCCCGTGGGCCAGTTCCATGCACACGGAGGAGGATCGCTCACCTCAAGCAGTCAAATCCCGAATGTCTGTCTTCGACAGACTTGGGAGGCCGCCCAAGCCGGAGCGACAACCGCCCAAGAAAAAGCGGGTGGTCCAGGTGACCGATGACACTGTCAAAGTGTTCACCTGTTACGCCACCTCCGGCGAAAAACAGCCTGAAGGCACCTCGGGGGAACTCAATCAGCCTCTTCAATATACGAGGAGGTCAAGGTCCGGGTCCCGGGGCCTGGCACAAATTCAACAGGTGCCGGCCGCCGGTACCTCTCAGCCTGAGCCGGCGCGGCAAGAAGAACGCCAGGAAGACGTCCACAGTATTGATGGGGACAGTCACTCCAGGCGCGAAGAAGAGCTGGGGGAGGAACCACGGGCCCCCACGCTGGACGAGCTCCAACGGGAAAACCAAGAGCTCAAGAACTTGCTACAGTCGCTTTTACGCGAAAAGGAGGTTCCTTCCCCGCCTCAGGCGGCACCGGCTGGAGTGGATCAGCATCCTTCTCCCATCTTGGCAGCAGCCAATGCCTCTGTTACCGCTGTAAGACTCCCACTGGCAGTGGACTTCGAAGTCCCGCCGCATGAAGCCAATGCGCGGTCATCTGCTACTCCTGCTGCAGAAAGCCTCATGGCGCAGAAGCAGATGATCGAGCGCATCGTGGAAGCAAAGTTCGCTCAACATGGCGAGGGGGTGGCTACCGTTGATTTGTACAGCGTGCCTTATCCCCTCCATCATCAATTCAAGAAGCTTCCACTAGATTGCCCGAAGGCCCCGAAACTCCAGAAGTTCAACGGGCAGGGCTCTCCGCATGAACACCTGGCCTATTACATGACGGCCATGGGTGAATTAGCCTTGGAAGAGGCATACTTGCTGCGGTATTTTGCCACGTCTTTGACCGGCACCGCCTTCCAATGGTATTCAAGGTTAAAGCCCAACTCAGTATCTGATTGGGCTGATATGCATAAGAAGTTTGTCGACCGTTTCCAAATGGTCGAGCGCAAAGTCTCCTTAGCAGAGCTTTGTTCCCTTCGACAGAAGAAGGGCGAAACAGCATTGGACTTCATCAAGCGATGGAGGGACGTCAGCATGCACTGCGATAATCCTCCGACGCCTAAAGATGCGATCACCATCTGCCGTAGGGGTCTCTCGGCAGAAGTCAGCGAAAAGCTTCTGGGCTCCAATATCAGAGGCTTCGACCAGCTCAACACGGTCGTGGCGGAGATTGAGATGTTCTTCGCTGATCACCCGGTACAAACCTCTACAAAAGGCAAACCCTCCAAAGACCGTCTGGCTAGCAGTAAGGAGGTGAATGCCGTGGACTTCTCCCCGACGAATGGAGATAAAGGGGAAGGAAAGTCCAAAGGGAAAGGCAAGAAGTCTGGTGATAAGACAAATGTGTCTTTCTTAGCGGAGAACATGAAGACGCCTTATTCCTTCAGAAAGGAGCATACTAAGATGCTCTTTGATCTATGTATGAAGGAGCAGCTCGTCACTCTGCCGGACCCGCGGAAGCCCGCGGAGGTGGATAAGACAGATGATCCAACCTATTGTGTGTATCACCGGAGGTTGTGTCACACGGTCGGGGATTGCTATGTTTTCAAGAATATAGCAGAAGAGCTCATTCAAAAGGGCCTGGTAAATATGCTGGGCCATGCAGTCGACCCACCCCAGCCTCATCCCTGGAGCCGATCGAACCGGTCGGCTAACGTGGTCCATATGGTGGCGATGGCTTCAAGCTCCAATGCCTCCGAAGCCGGGCCCTCAAGTCGACAGCCCAATGGTGGCCCCAGAGCCACTCCTCCTCCATTCTCAGAATGTTTGGCGCTGCGGAGGACTATTCGAAAAATCCGAGGGGAAGTCCGGCAGCTGCGACGAGAACAAAGACGCTTGCTGCAGTTCCTAGAGAGCATTGATCAGCAGTTGTCCACTTTCCCTTTTGGCCCATTTGCCAGGGGGTTAGCGCCAGCCCACATACGGGAGGCGGGTGTATCACCCACGGGTCGGGTCCCGCTCAGGGGTTGGCTCTCTGAAGAATCCTCAGATTCATCTGAAGACGAGGAGGACTCACCGGAAGGTGAGGAAGCTCCACTTCAAGTTGAGCTCCCAGAGAAGTTATATTCATTCCCTTGTGAGAAGACTCCAAACATCTTCTTCGCATGCCAGCGAGAAGGGCTGATAAGCCCGTCACCCGTGGAGCAGACGCCAGGTGCTGCTTTTCATCAGGGCTATTGCCCATATCATGAAGTTGTTGGCCATGTTATCCACAACTGTGAGCCATTCAAGGACCTCGCCGAAGACTTAATCAGGCGAGGGAAGGTGGATATGGGCGAATTTCTAGTCGACCCACCGCAGCCGCATGCACGAAGGAGTCTTCACTTCTCCGTCAACGTCATTCACGCTGCAGTAGCCTTCCAGTTCCCCGAGCCGCAGGAGGAGGGAGTTAGTTCCCAGGGAGTCGGTTCCCAATCGCCCAAGTCCACACTCTGGTATCCAGGGTGGCGACCTTCTCACCAGTGTTCTTTCCCCAAGGAGGACACTGAGAAGATTTTTGACAAGCTTCTGGAGGAGGGTTGGGTGTTGACACATGACCCGCCGTCTTATTACAATGAGACGGCCAAGAATCACCCCCGTTATTGCAAGTATCATGCAAGGGTGTCTCACCCCACTCGGCAATGCCCAGAGGTTCAAGACTTCATTGAAGCCCTTATCCAGAGAGGGGTTGTCGATCATCAGGGGAATTCCATGACAAGGTTACGCCTTGCAGAAGCCGCCAGGGAGACACTCCAACAGGTCCGGCGAGAAACTGAAGCTTTCTCCCGATTAGTCCGGCCAAGTGAGCCTACGGAAAATGATGAATTCCCATTACTCACTAAAGGCAAGGCCACGGCCACCTATAAAGGGCCTAAGGTCCAGAACCCAGGAAGCCAAGCTGTGGGAGAGAGTTCCAAGGTCCGTCCCAGGTCGAATCAGCCCGACATCGTCCTAAGAGAGAACTCTCGGCCAGACAACAAAGGCAAAGCCAAGACGTCAAAGCCTTCAGCCAAAACTCCTGCCAAGTCAGCAAGGCCATTAGTCGGGGAAAGGACTCAACCCCTTGAGCCCGCAAAGATCCCGGCTAAGGCCTCTGTCAACTCAGCAAGGCCGCCAATTGTAGAAAGGCCTCAGCAGCTCAAGCAAGCCAACCCACCAGACCAAACAAAGTCGGTGGAACTACAAAGCTCCCAGAGGCCCTACTGTGGACTGGCAGAGTTCCAGGAGTTGCCTCCTGAAATAATTGCTCAGGCAATCAATGCCACCTTCCAAGCTCAGCCGGAGGAGGTCAATTGGACCAAGATTGCCCCCAGAAAAAGTCGCGGCACTAAGGTTTCTAAGGAGCCAGCCCAGAGCAAGAAGCAAAATTCTGGGGGCAAGCGAGTCCCACTGCCGAAGCAAACTCCTCTCTCTTCTCAAGAGGCAACACGCCAAAAGAAGCAGGAGAAGAATCGCAGGAAGAACTTGAAGAGGAGGTTGAAGAAGCAAGCCGAGCAAGCCGCTGCTATGGAGGCTCCTAAGGAGCTAACTCCTCTACAAAGACTTCAGAAGCTCATAGATGAGCTGGAGGAGTACACTCCCCCTCATCCCACCAGGGTCGTCACTCTAGACGAATATATTCCGTGGGACAAGCTTGGGCGCAAAGCTCGTCTTCTACAATGGCTCCGAGAAATGGTTCACCGTCTTGAAGAAGGTGAAGACTTCCCAATCCCGGAGGAGCTCTCCTTATTCTACAAAGATGAGGAGCTCACTGTCAAGATGCTCGAGGAAATGCTGCAAGAGCTCTCCTGCAATATGGTGGCGATTCCGCCACCTGACAATATTTATTGTCCCGCGGCTGATAGCACTGGAGGCCAGGCACCTATGGCGACATATCAGCGTCGCTCGGCAAGAAATGGCCGGGGACGCGGCCGGGGTCGTGCCCGGGGACGTGGACGTGAAGGTCTCCCGACTCTTGACCGGGTCATAATATTCAGAGGGGAGAAGCCGGGTCCTGTCCCAGAAACTCAAGTTCGGGGAATCCCTTTCATCCTCAACCCCTCAGAGGGTTCAGGCCCCACTTCAACGGCTAAGCCGGGTGGTGTCCCTTTCACAATCACTTCCTCCGATGAAGAAGAGGAGCCAGCCAAGTCGCCAAAGCGCGAGGAGGCGTCAGAGCAAGCCGGCCCCTCCAACAGGGTCGAGCCCGTAAGTCCAGCAAGTCCTTCTAATGAAGACCAGCCTGAAGAACCTTTGTCACCTCCAGAGGAATCCTTGGCACCGCTGTTCCAAGAAGATGCGGAGGGCCAGAATACGGAGGAGCGCCCTTCTAAGCGGGAGAAGCCTCGCCAGGCTCTGAAGACTCTGGCGGAGATCATCCCGCCATTTGACAAGACCCGTGCCCGGGCAGACCGCAAAATTATTCATCATATGAAGCGGTTCCCAACAAATGTCACTATTTGGGAAGCCATTGCCTGGAGCAAAGACCTCAGAGAGGCTCTTGTCAAGATACTTCAAGATCCAGAGGCGTATGAAGCCCATGTTGCAGAGTTGCAAGCCCAGGCATATGAAGCACTCACAGCCAACATCTCCTTCACGGACAAAGACATGTTGATGTCTTCTCCGTGCCATAATGGTCCCTTATATATGAAGGGGACGATCAATGGGCATGACGTGAATCGCATCCTGGTGGACGCCGGAGCAGCCGTCAACATTATGCCTTTGAAGACTTTCAAGTCTCTATACTTGGCACCTTATTTGCAAAAGGTGACCGATGTCAAGATCTCGGGATTCAATCAGGGTTCCGAGGAGGCGCTTGGTCGGGTTGTGGTCAAGCTTGTCTTGGGTGATTTTGTCACCCAAGCGACATTTTATATCATCAACTCCGATACATCCTACAAGATGCTGCTTGGAAGACCTTGGCTTCATGAGAATTGGGTCGTTCCTTCAACTTTGCATCAGTGCATTAAATATGCCAAGGAAGGGGAGCAACATACGGTCTTCGCAGATCAAGCCCCATTCCACCCCAATGAGTGCCATCTGGCCGATGCTTCGCTATATTTTGGGAAGCCCACTTTAACAATCCCCGAGCCTATAAAGAACAAGGGGAAGCAAAAAGTGGACCTTGAAGTCGAAGAAGGGCAGCTCTTCACTGTTAACCAAGACATGGTAAAGCTGCACAAGCTGAGCCTCAGTGCCGCTTCCAAGCCGACTCAACCAGAAAGGCGGGGTGTTGACTTTGAAGCCAACCTTATCAGCCGGGTCATTGATGGGAGTATCTCCTTACCACCCAAGTGCCTTCAGCTCTTGTCCCAACGAGACGAACGGGAGGTGGAACAGTTGAAGACCTTTACAGTCTCCTATCAACGGAGAAGGAGACGCAACAAGGGCAAGGAGGTCAAACCGATCATCTTTTACAAAGGTGATTTAGTCCCACCGTGTCCTCCTAAAGATGACTTCGGCTGGGATACTCCTGCCGATGTGGTGCCAGAGCCAGTCCAGGAGATGAACGATATGCCAGAGTATATCAAGGAGATGTGTAAAAAGCAGCACATCCCGCAAACTCTGGACTCTGCTCGAGCGGCATATGTTCATCAACTATGGAATCCTCCACAAGTCCGCGGGCAGCCTCCCTTCTCCCGTAAAGATACAAGGGGCCTTGGCTATGACCAGGAGAAGGACTTCGAGGTCCACTTCGCAGTCAACACCATAGGACTGCTACCTCTCCCTAACGGGCAAGTTGAAGTTGAGCCCAACATAGATGACTCTGCAAGGGAGTCCGCTGATGTGTCTACGACACCATCACCTTCATCAGGAGCTGACAATGGTCACCCCTCAGAGGAAGGAGCAGCTCAGCCTGCTAACCACCCGCAAAACAAAGCGAGCTTTTCGGCTTCAAGCCACGAGCAAAAGTGCTTCGAAGAATTTGATGTCTATGAAGCCAACACTGATGACGAGGGAGACTTCGTCGACCTCCAACCAGCTCCACCGGAGCTTGAAGACGGTGGTCAAGCAACTGTGGACGAGTTGATCGAAATCAATCTTGGAAGCAAAAGTGACTATCGTCCCACCTTCATAAGTGCTCTCCTCAGTGAGGAAGAAAGGCAGTCGTATCGACAGCTTTTAGAAGAGTTCAGGGATTGTTTCGCCTGGACTTATAAAGAAATGCTTGGGCTTGACCCTTCTGTGGCTGAACATGAGCTGGCAATACTTTCAACAGTCAAGCCAGTCAAGCAAGCCCAAAGGCGTATGCGCCACTAGCTGGAGCTGAAGGTCAATGCTGAGGTTGACAAAATGCTCAATGTGGACTTCATAGAGCCTTGCATGTACCCTGTGTGGCTCGCTAACATAGTCCCTGTCAAGAAGAAGAACGGCCAAGTCCGAGTCTGCATCGACTTCAGGGATTTGAATAAGGCATGCCCAATGGACGACTTCCCTGTCCCAATCACTGAGACAATGGTTGATATGACCACTGGTCACGAAGCCTTGTCTTTCATGGACGGGTCGTCGGGCTATAATCAAATCCGCATGGCCGTCAAAGACAAAGACCATACGGCTTTCCGGTCTCCTAAGGGGATCTTCAACTACAAAAGGATGCCGTTCGGTCTGAAGAATGCCGGCGCAACCTATCAAAGAGCAATGACCAAGATCTTCGACGAGATGCTACATGACCTTGTCGAATGCTATGTTGATGATCTGGTCGTCAAGACAAAGAAGCGGGAGGATCACTTAGCTGACCTGCGTCGAGTCTTTGAAAGGCTCCGATAATTCCAGCTCAAGATGAACCCGATGAAGTGCGCCTTCGGCGTCTCCAGTGGCAAGTTCCTTGGCTTCATTGTCAGGTATCGAGGCATAGAAATCGACCCCGACAAAATCAAGGCCATAAGGGGACTACCTCCGCCCAAGAACTTGACGGAGTTTAGATCTCTTCAAGGAAGACTCGCCTATATTAGGCGGTTCATTTCCAATCTCTCTGGGAGATGCCTACCTTTCGGCAAATTGATGAAGAAAGGAGCACCCTTCATATGGGACGAAGACTGTCAGAAGGCCTTCGAGCAAATCAAGGAGTATCTGCTGACTCCTCCAGTCTTAGGGGCACCCGTCAGAGGGAAACCCCTTATCTTGTATATTGCTGCCATGGATGCCTCTTTGGGAGCTTTCCTAACCCAGATCAATGAAGAGGGCAAGGAGCAGCCACTGTACTACCTCAGCCGAAAACTGATCGGGCCTGAGCATCGGTACGCTCCCATGGAAAAGATGTGCCTAGCTCTGGTGTTTGCTCTCAAGAAGCTGAGGCACTATCTCCTAGCCCATCGGGTGGAGCTCATTTCAAAATGCAACCCACTCAAATTTCTGTTATGTCAGCCTGTCCTCTCTGGTAGACTCGGCAAATGGGCGCTTATCCTCATGGAGTTCGACATCACCTTCGTCCCACGCAAGGCGATCAAAGGACAAGGAATAGCGGAGTTCTTAGCAGCGCACCCCGTGCCAGAAGATTCGCCACTCAACTTTGAGCTACCCGACGAAGAGGTGTTAGTGCCTTCTCAAGAAATCGGGGAGTCTTCTGAAAAAGTCCCACTACAGATGGAGCCAGGTGTCCTCACTCTTGACCTCCCATACTGGGAGTTATATTTTGATGGTGCCTCTCGGACAATCAAAAGGGCCGGTGGCCTTACAGACTATGTCTCAGGCACGGGGGTAGTCTTTGTATCTCCACAAGGCGGCATCCTCCACAACTCTTGCGCTCTCATGAAGTCGCTGACTAATAATGAGGCAGATTATGAAGCACTAATTATTGGGCTTCAACTGGCACTGGAGATAGATATCAAGTGCATCAAAGTGTACGGGGATTCTCAGCTCGTCATCCGACAAGTACTGGGCGTCTATGATGTCCGTAAAAAGGAGCTCGTCCCCTACCATGCAGCCGTCATGAGGCTCAAGGAAAAATTTTATCTATTTGAAATAGGCCATGTCCCCAGAGGCAGCAACTCCCAAGCTGATGCTCTTGCAAAGTTGGCAGCAGCCCTAAAACTCCCGCCTGAGGGAGAATTGAATATTACAGTCAGACACCGAAGGCTCATGCCAAGTGTGCTAGACGAAGAATCCGGCCTCACTGTTTATGAGGTCGACAACATTCAAGAGGAGAATGCTCCCGAAGAAGAAGATTGGCGCGAGCCAATTATAAAAATAAAGAACGGCTGGCTCCCTCCTGATCGGGCTCAGAGGGTGCAACTGCTACGTAGGGCGACATCCTACCAGCTGATTGACGATCTGCTCTTCAGGCTCGTCCATGAAAAGGACCGATCGGTCCTCCTCCGTTGTCTTTCATCCAAGGAGGCCAAGACTGTCATGCATGAGGTTCACTCCGGATTATGTGGAGCTCACCAGGCAGGAGCTAAGATGAAAAATAGCATCAAGCTCAAAGGGTTTTACTGGCCCACCATGTACGAAGATTGCAATCAATTCGCTCGTACATGTCACCAATGCCAAGCATTTGGCCCAGTCCCTCGGCGGCCACCTAACCCGCTCCATCCAACAGCGCCTACTTGGCCATTTGCAGAGTGGGGTATGGATATTGTGGGACCATTCCCACCATCGTCCCAGGGGCACAAGTTCATACTCGCTGCCATCGATTACTTCTCCAGATGGGCGGAAGCCGTTCCACTACGGGAAGTTATAGGGGAGATAGTTGCTCGTTTTGTGCGGCACTATATCATATACAGATTCGGCACCCCCAGTCGGATTATATCCGACAATGGCATGCCATTCAAGAACAAGACTGTTTATTCTCTGGCGGCCAAATTCCATATTGATTGGAGAGCGTCGTCGATCTACAATCCCCAGGCCAATGGGTTAGCCGAGGCCTTCAACAAAACCCTCTGCAAGCTGCTATCCAAGATAGTAGGTGGCCGCAAGCGGGATTGGGGCGAGAAGGTCCACGAAGCCCTATGGGCCTACCGGACTATTTACAAAACCCCTACGGGATGTTCCCCTTTCTCCCTGGTCTACGGAGCTGAAGCAGTGATCCCTGTGGAGATCGAGCTAGCATCTTACCGTGTTGCTGTGCACGCCGGATTGCCAGGTCAAGACCAATCTGAAATTGAAAGAAGGCTCGAGGAATTGTCCAACTTGGAAGGTCAAAGACTCAGAGCCTATAAACACTTATAAGTGTATCAAGCCCGCATGACACGTGCCTATGATAAGCTAGTCAAGCAACGGGCGTTCAAGAAAGGTGACCTTGTCATGGTCAAAGAAAAGGAGGTTCTCGCGGGAAGATCCAGCGGCAAACTCCAGCCCAATTGGCGTGGGCCTTACGTCATCCAGAAGGTCTACGAAGGAGGGGCCTATACGGTCCTTGACCACAAGGGAGACAATCCCTTCCCTCCTCTCAACGGCAAGCATATGAAGCTCTACCATGCGCCACTGCAAGAGTTTCTAGAGCAGTCCTCACAGGACAATACCTCCCCTCAGTGAAGGTTCAAAAAAAAAATAAAAAAAAGAAAAGGGGTTAAAAATACTGATACCCCGGCGGACTCAGTCAGCCTTCAACGGTTGGCCGAGGGTAAAAAGGCCACAGACCCGGTCGAGGTGAAAACCCGAAAGGGCGCCTCGGGCAAAAATGGGCAACCCCTCGGTGTGAAAACCCGAAAGGGCGCACCGGAAAAAGCTAAAGGGGGCTAGCCTCGGCGAAAACCCGAAAGGGCGGTGAGGTTGGTAATGTGAAAAAAAAAATCCTCTCTCTGTCTATTCTATGGGTGGCTCTAAGTCAATGACTCCACCCCATCTCGAAAAAAAAAAATCATATTGATGCCATGGCTACGCCTTACATGTCGTTCTATGACACCTAGTCCCACTGGCATTCTGACGGTGTCATACTTTGTCCCATCGGGCTCGGCCTATGTACGCCTCTTCCGGGCTGCCGACCCATTCCGCCTATCGGTTTCTAGGTTCAGCTCATATGTCTCTTCTGAGCAGTTAAATCCGTTTACTCTCTTGTCCCACTGGGACTGGCCTCAGTATGCTCTCTCGGGCTGCCAACTTTTCATGCCTTTCGGCTCCTGTTTCATTCTAGGGAATGGCCTCAGTATGCTCTTTCGGGCTGCCAACCCATCATGCCTTTCGGCTCCTCTTTCATTCTAGGGAATGGCCTCAGTATGTTCTCTCGGGCTGCCAACCCTTCATGCCTTTCGGCTCATCTAACCTCCTTGGGATTGGTCTCAGCACGCCCTCTCGGGCTGCCAACCCATCATGCCTTTCGGCTCATCTTATCTTCTTGGGATCTGGTCTCAGTATGCTCTCTCGGGCTACCAATCCATCGTGTCTTGCGACACATGTCCTCTCGGGCTGCCAACCCACCTATTCGCCTATCGGCTTTCGGATTTGACTCTCACGTCCCACTAGGGCTGTCAAATCCACCCCTTTTCTTCTTCAGGGTCTGACCTCTGCATGCTCTCTCGGGCTGTCAACCCATCTCGTCTCTTGGCTTTAGACTTGACTCATATATCCCACCGGGATCGTCAAGTTTACTCCTTTGTCCCCACGGGCTTGGCCTCAGCATGCCCTCTCAGGCTGCCAACCCTATTTGCCTATCGGCTCACGGATTTGACTAATACGTCCCACCCGGGCTGTCGAATCCCTTCCTGTCGTCGTTTCGGGTCTGGCCTATGTATGCTCTTTCGGGCTGCCAACCCATCCCGCCTATCGGCCTCTAGGTTTAACCCGCATGTCCCTTTCGGACTGTTAAACCAACTCCTTTGTTGTTCTAGCCGGGCTTGGCATATGCACACCCTTTTCGGGTTGCTAGCTCGGTCAACCTTCAGTTTTGGATTTGGCTAATTACGTCCCACTAGGACAGTCGAATCCACCCCTTTTGGTCTCACCGGGTTCGGCCTCAGTTTGCTCTCTCGGGCTGCCGACCCATCATGCCTTTCGGCTCATTTCTACCCCATCGGGTGCGGTCTCAGTACGCCCTCTCAGGCTACCAACCCGTTTTGCCTTTCGGTTCACAGATTTGATTCACTCGTCCCACCCAGATAATCAAATCTACCCATTTGTCCCATCTCTGTGGCACACACATCCCTACGGGATTGCCACTTTCTCATTGCCTTCTGGCATTATAGGGTAAAAAAAAAAGAAAAAAAAAGAAAAAAAAGAAACGGGGTTAAAAAATATTGATGTCCCAGCGGACTTGGTTGTTTCTGTTAGGGGAGCAATCAAGGGCAAAAAGGCTTTAACCCGGCTAAGGTGAAAACCCGAAAGGGCGCCTTAGGCAAAAATAGGTACCCCTCAGTGTGAAAACCCGAAAGGGCGCACTGGAAAAAGCTAAAGGGGGCCAGTCCTGGCGAAAATCCGAAAGGGCGGTAGGGCTGGTAAAGTGATTAAAAAAAAAAAAAAAGAAAGACATACATGCAAGAGGATGGAAGCAAAAACGGCTATGCTAAGTTCTATCCTTTATTCATTAATGTCATCAAGGGAGCCCGAGACAAGCCCTCGGGAATAACTCCAACAAAAGACGGGGCGTGAGAGCCCTATGTACAAGAAAGTGCCAGAGCTCGTCAACCACGGTGTACGTCCCTCTGCAGCTCCGCAAGACGGGACTCCTCCTGGATGATCTCCTCCCGAAGCTCATCAAATCGGCGACGGCAGGTCTCCACCCTCACCTGGACAACACGATGCTCTTCGGCAGCCTCATGAAGCTCTCTCTGCAGCTCCTCCACTCGGAGAGAGGTCCTCCGACTATCCCCCTCGGAGCTCGCAAGGAGAAGACCGGCCTCTGCCCGGGCCGCTCGAAGCTCACGTAGCCGCTCCTCCTGCTCCTGGATCTGTAACTGGACTCTCTGTCTCTGCTTCTGTGCAAGATGGAGACAAGCGAACTCGCTCCACAAGCCTTCCAGCTTCGTGGCCCATGCATCTCGAGGAAGATTTAACCCATGGTAGCTCCTGGTGAATACTTCCAGACCGGTCCTCAAAGTCTCCACGGTGGGCAATAGGTCGGCCTGAAGAAGCTGGTCAAGACTCTGCAGAAGCTGATCAGCCATGCTAGCATGTAATGCCACTCCAAGTACAAGGGCGTCAGGCCATTCAACTCCAAGAGGTGGGAAATCCACAGGCACCTCTGGCGCCTCTTCTTCAGGAGCTGCAAAGAAAGAAGGAGGCCGAATGAGTGTTTGTTCATAATCAAGTGGGCATTCACAAACGACTATAAAAAGGCACAACATGGGCATATACCTGATGCTGCCGCAGACTCCTGTCCATCCTCAACAGCCGGGGAAGAATGAGCGACAGAAGCTAAGCCGGGTCCGTCAGGCAGGACGTTTGCGTCCCCACCCTCTACAGTTAAGCAATAACATGTAAATGCTTATCTATAAAGTGGCACGCACAAGATGTCAAAGTCCAGAGGACAGCTATGTACCTGTCTCAGTAGCAGCCCCTTCTTCAGCTATGCCGGGAAGGGCAGACTCTGTACCAGGAAACCTCTGGGAGCAAGATTGCTCAGTCTCAAAAGTCGGGCCTGCCTCCTTATCCTCCTCCCGTGAGGAGGCCTCGACCATCGGCTCCGTAGAAAGAGAAGCTACATGGCAAAAACAGGAGACGGGTCAGTGCCACAACAGAATCCATGTATCATTTGCTATGTTCGTTGTCAGAAACGAGCAGTACCTGTAGCATGGGTGTCTGCCGGTGAGGCACTCTCCCCTGGAGTCTGCAGGTTTTCTGGTGCGCCCTGAGAAGCTTCCCCTGTTGGAGCTATATTACCAGGGAGTGATGCACTTTCTTCAATGGCCTGACCTGAAGTTGTCCACATAACAGATGCATTAATCAGCTTGACAAAAGCAGATGCAAAATGGTAAAGAGGTCTATCATTAGCCTCTAACATCTCTTACCTGAAAGATCAGCTATGCCGTCCTCAGCTATGATGTCCTCACCAATGTCAACATCAGAGGAGCCCACTGGCGTGGGATCTCCCGGTGCTGTGGTGTTAACACCTGCTACCTCTATGGCCTTTGTGCCTGTCGAGGCATTGCCGCCAGTCAAAAGGTCCACAAGTGAGTCGGATCCCAAAAGTTGTGAGAACTCCTCCATGGATCGGGCCAAGTCCACTCCTGTGGGACAAACAATTATATGAGTCAAACAAATCTTTATAAGAAGGGCTCAATTAAACAGAATGTATGTCGCTGCATTCACCTCCGGTATCTGTTATTTCTCCTTCCTCTTGAGAGTCACTCTCACTGGATGAAGAACTGGAGGTCGTGGCGCTGGAAGTAGAGCTCGAGCTCCCGTCAGGGAGAGAGCCTGGGGCCGCAGAACTCCCACTCTTAGTAGTGGATCCACTCCCAGAAGCGGATCCGGCCTCGGAGGAGGAGCCGACATCACCGCTCGCTGACAGGCCAGATGGAATAACCTCATGAACCCCTGTGCAGCCAGCAAAACACTAAGGGGTTATTGCTGTTCGAATCTTCATGTATCAATGGAGAAAACAAGGCTGAGCATGCTACCTGAAGCCTGACCTTCTGTGGTCCCTGCTGTAATAGGCGAGGGAGAGTTGGCCGTCACCGGCATATAATCGTCTGACATCAACTCTTTGAAGCTGAAAGTAATGCCCGGCGCGGACTCATCCAGTGGCATGTCATCTCCCGCTGGGGGAGGAGAGAAGCTCATGTCAGCCCTAGCTTCTGGGGGGGCTGCGTTGAACGAAGCAAGCATGTGTTATAACATTATATATATATGCTCAGGAATGACCAGTATCTGGGAGAGCTACTTACTAGACATAGCCTCAACCTCAGGGGTTTCAACCTCCAGCCGAGGACGGGATGCTGACCTCACATCCCCCTCCTCGGGAACCTCGGCCCGAGGTCTCTTGGCGACAACAGAATCCCTCCCGATCTCAGCATCAGGAGGATCTCTCAGTGGTGCAGCACCGACTATTATAACAGCCCCACCTGCAAGTGTCATGGGAATATGTAAATGCATGTCCCAGAATATAAATATACATATGTATATTAAAGTCAGGAAGAACAGGAATCACCTGTAGCCGCTATGGGCTCCATCGGCTTTAATACTATCTGCTCCGGCTTCACTCGGAGGGCGCGTGCAACTGCCTTTACAGCATCGTAAATGGCAAGTGGAGTTGTCGCCAACTCAAGGTTAGAGAGGTACTCCAGGGGACCTGCGCAGCCCACTGCATTGATCACATGGGCCTTCCACTCAGCAAAGGTACTGCCCCCAAGTGCTCCGTCGGGTATCGGCTGGGACAACTGGAACTTTTTCCTCACCTCGCAAGATGTTTGCAAATCTTCCCACCAAGAATAGGCCTTTGAGAGGCCCGGAGCTGCGTCTGTGGTAGAGGAAGAAGAGACTCCAAGAGCCGACGCCGTCTTGTTGTTCAAGGGCTTCAAAGCCCCACTATACTGGCTCCTGTCAACAATGGGTGTCCAGCCTTTTGCTCGCCAGCGCTCTTCAATGTCACTCACAATTCGGGCAATCCCCGAAAAATGAGACCTGAGGAAGGTTGGATCGACACACAAAGGAGGCAGATCCTCCCGCTCCAAACGCTGCTCCTCAGCGGTACGAATAGCATCTCGGCGCTCCCGGAAAAGGTTGCTGACTTTGAACCACCAGCGAGCATAATAGATGTCGAAGTAGCCTCTGCGCTCCTGCTCTGGGATCGGGTACCCCGGCCCTGCCTCGCGGCAAAGGAAGTCCTGCCAAGCTGCCGCGACCAAGTGTACGTCCCTGTGCCTGTATAGCCGGAGGGGCAAAGAAAACTCTCCGCTGGAGGGGATAGTCTGATCATACCCGAAGTTCCTGGCGAACCGGTGTGGGTAGTAAGGCTCAAGTATCGTCGTACTGGAGCGTCGATATACAAGAACACTGGGTCGGATGCTGACGACCCACTCTGCTAAACCTTGGGGGGAAGGTAAAGCATGGGTGGAAACCCGGCTGACGATGACGTCTCCCTCCTGTCCAGCAAAAGGGCGGTGAAGGTAGGAGAAGTAGTCAAGGGCTATGCCCTCTCCCCTCTTCACCGGAACAAAAGACAAGGCCCGCCTGGCCCCGACTAGCTGAGCAACTGGGTCCTGGGATGGTTGCCCCGTAAACCAGAAAATCAATGGTGCTGCTGGGTTCTCGACCGGAGTCCTCCTGGACAACTCTGGAAACAGTAGCCCTGCCCAAGCACTCAAATAATGAGTGGACAGCAATATACCTTTCTCCCGTGGTGAGGAGTGGGAAGACAAAGCCCCAAGTGAATGAAAAATGTTCGCCAAGGCTGCTGGTGCGATGGCGAGTCTCTGTCCACAAGCTAGCATGCAGGCTGGATAGATCACCTCCACCCGTAGGACCCCCTCCTCTCCATGAGGGACTACAAAGCTGGAGAGCCAGTACGCCAGATAAGCTGCCAGATAAGTAACGGGATGCAGCTCCCGTGAATTCCACCCTTGTGTCGGCGCAGGCAGGTGGTGAGGATGAGAAGGAACGTCTACCCGGACCTCTCGGTACTCATCCCAGGTGGTGCCGGACTGTGCAAACTCCTCATGGAAGCAGTAAGGACCGCTATAGAAGTGGCTCACCCAGGCATTCAGTGTCACCCGCGGTGTGCGTGGAGGCCGATCTGTGCCTACTCGGGCTAAGTCCCTCCAAGTCTTCATCAGAAATCTGAAGCAGTATGGCAGGGTGTAGTGTCCCGCCCCATCTGTAGAGCTGAGGTGCAGGTCATCTGGTGATAGCTCCTCGTAGGGTCTTCCGCAGATCGGAAGACCAGAAATCCTCTGGAAGGCCCAGAGATCTAAAGAAGTCTCCCGCCAGCTGTGACAAAAGTGTTCCATCGGCGGCTGAATCTCTCCACCAGAGCCTGTAGCAGTCCAGTGTGATAAGGATAGGAGTACAGGGCAGCAGTCACTGCATGACGAATCCCTACCCTATCCAGCAAAGACCGGTAAACTAGCAGAATGCCCCAGAGCCACTCTGTTGCGCCCCGGTGATAACTATGAGAGGGAATGACAGACCACTTCCCATACCAGTTGGGAGTCTTTAAAGCCAGAACCCTCTCTAACATGCAATCGTGGAGGTATTCTTCCTGTGCAAAGCTAGCTCCGGTGGGTGCCAGAAAGAGGCCATCTACAACCTGGTCTATGGCCTTATGCTGTCCATGTAGATGCCAGGTCGCTGGAGACATCGGCGTAGCCCGGACGGTAAAGCTCTCATGTCGCTGAAAAGAGCCCAGACTCTGCCTGTCCGGATACTGCCGCTGTCGAGAAAAGCCCTCCGGGTAACTCGGATAAGTCAGGGAACACAATCCCTGCATGCCGTCTCTCCCCACCAGTATTGCCCTCTCGCCTCTCCTCTGGAAGTGACGGATCGTCAGTCTCCATGTCGATGGGAGCAAAACCCTGCAGAAAACAGTAAAGATGACGATCCAGGGGATAGTGACATGGATACCCTCCAGTGCGGTCATATGTATAAAGACCGCCTTGCCTCGCAATCCGAGACACATCAACAAGACCTTCAGCTGCTCCGGCACTCTCTGTTGGGCCCTCAGCGACAAGGATGGCAAACTCGGTTTCGGTCTCGGTTTCGCCCGGGTCCGAAACCGAGTTGACTCGGTTTCGGTTTCGGTTTCGGCCGAAACCGGCCGAAACCCATATAAAAGGTCAAAAAAATTAAATTAATTCTAAAAAATATGATAAAAAATCATAAAAAATATTAATAATCACTTAAAATCACAAAAATCATTACACATGCATTTGACTGAATAAGTTAGTGCAATAACTTTGAAGTAGACAACTACAAAAATTGAACTTCAAATATTGAACATGTGATAGTTAAAGTAATATTCCATTGTACATTAATACAAGCAGTACAAAATTAGACAAAATAGATAAAATAATTGTTACAAAAATTCATTGATTCTTACCTAATATGGATAATAATTATTAGAAGAACCTTCTCCCTCATCGTCTGGCCCTTGATGTTGATACCCATAACCATGTTGCATGTATGGTCTATATTCACTATAACCAAACAATGAGGTAGCCAAGTCCTGCATCCCTCTTTGGATCCCTCTTGGAGTGTTTGGTTGGCTTGAGCCGAATCCAGTATCAGCATAAGAATCTTGAGGAAGAGAAGAGGAACTGGCCGGATGGAAGTTGAATGATGGTTCATAACCCCACGACCGATAAATCGCTGCCTCCTGTTGGCCACCTCCATAACCTGATGGATGCCCATATTGACTCTGTGACTCATGTCCTCCCTCACCCTGACTGTATCCTCTGCCTGTGTCTGCGTGGAAGGAGGAAGGACCACCAGCATCCCCACCGCCAGTAGTAGCACCTGTAGCACCTGGCACATACGAAAATATATAATTTATCTCCTACCAAAACCTTTTCTGATTCGAACTGATAATAAGAATTTAAGTTACTTTCCAAAATAAAAAATCAAAGGATCACGAAACCTGCAGTCTCCAGTCGCCTTTTGGCCTTTGGGGATGCTTTTTCCTGTGCCGGTGTGCTTTCTTCTTGCACCCTTGACATGAATCCTGTTCCCCTTGGCGTGTGCCTCAAATAAATCTGCTTTAACTGTTCAATTGCCGGGTCCTCTCGAGCAGCAATATTTGTTCTCTCAGTTTGCCCATGCACTGATGTACTTCTTCTTAAGGATGTAGGTGCCTTGCCCATTCTAGGAGTGACTGGCCTGCTATCTGAGTCGGAGTGTCTAGCTGGCTGAAAATCATGTTGCTCCTCAGTGTCCTCAACAACCCTAGACATGTGGGCATGAGTATCTCTGGCCCTCTTTGATTTTCTTCTTAATTCGGGATCCCTTTGCTCATCTTCATCTAGTATGCCCTCTGCCCATCTTCTATCATCATCATCAAAAACGGGCTCATCAACCTGCTCTCGTGTCTCCACCCAAGACTGCAACGGATTCTCATCATCAAATAAGGCATCCACATCAATTTCTGCGGCGGCATCCCCGGCGGCGCGTTTGTCTCGCAGCTGTTGTCTCAACCTCATATTCTTTATTCTCAACCTCATATTGTAGTGGCAGTACACTAATTTCTCTAACCGTTCAGCCTTTAGCCGATTGCGAACCTTTGAGTGTATAAGGCTAAACGTGCTCCAATTTCTTTCACATTGACTTGCTGATGTTGTTTGACTGAGCACCCTAATTGCAATGAAAGCCAATGCATTGCTACCCATATCTCGGTTGTTAACCATTATCCACCAGTCAGCTGTTCCACCAACCATAAAAAAATGCATTTTAGTTGTAAAAATATATATTCATCAGGTTAAGAAATCCAAAAAATAAAATATACCTGGGCTCACTCTTCCCACAGCGTATTGCAATTGGGAGTCAGCATATGTCTCAGTCCTCATTCTGTAATGGTTCATCTACAAACATAAAGTAATAGATTAACATAACTACTTAAATAAATTCTATACATGTTATTGACAGTATCAAATAAAGGCGAACCTCTACTTCGGCCTCTAGTCTCTTTTCTGGATTCCTCGATAAACGACCAATAACTTTTAAAGTCCCTTGAAGCACCTCGCCATCAACATGTGCATCGGCACCGTACATAAATCGAGGGTTGAAGAAATAACCTGTATTTGTGTATAATTAACTAAATAAAATTTATAAAATAACATAAAGGCATTACCTCAATTTCAGTACAATTAATCACTCACCAGCTGCATGCAAGTCATGGTGTAATGTGTTGTCCCATCTCTGGTCAATAATTTTCCACCATTTTGCATAATGTCTGGGAAGGGAATGCTGCAACTCCAATTTGGCACGGTCCATGGCCTCGTATAGATAGCCCATATCATTCTTCTCATCGCCATCCACCATTCTTAGGACCTTCACGAGAGGTGTGACTACTTTCAAGTACTGTGACACCCTGTCCCAGAATTTGTTGTCGTCCACGACGTGGCAGACATCCAGATAATCCATCTGTGTATCAACATTGCCCTTGTCGATGTATTCCCGCAGGGCATTGTGGTACATGAAAGCTTTCAGCTCATTCTTGTACCTGTGCAGATAAATGAAAATTGAAGCTGCATCAACTGCTACATATCAGTAAGGATAAAGTATCAAGAATTGAGATCAATCTTATACCTGTGCAAAGACTCCAAAGAAATAAAATTGGAAGCAAATCTGGTTGGGCCTGCACGGATGATATCTCGCCCTCCACTGGCATGCGCCCTGAACATATTTAGTATCCTAGGATGGCCATAGATATACTGTGTGACTTTTTGTGCCTTGTCAATTGTCTTCTTCACATGCTTTTCCTTCCCTATGTCTTCAAGCATCAGATCAAGACAATGTGCTGCACATGGGAGCCAATATAAATGACTGCGCTTTTGCATCAATTTCTTTCCTGCAGCCTTGTAACTGGCTTCATTATCAGTCACCACCTGCACAACATTCTCCTCTCCAATTTGTTCTACCATGCCATCCATCAAATGAAACAAATAATTTGCATTCTTTTCATAATCTGATGCATCAACTGATTTCACAAACACTGTACCGCTGATGCAATACACCAAAAAGTTTATCATGGACTTTTTCGTGGTACCAGTCCAACCATCACACATGATGGTGCATCCTCTCTCCACCCATATATGCTTGAAGCTTTCAACCCAATCATGGAGCTCCTCAACCTCTCCCTCAAGGCCACGCCCGTATATGTCTCGACGTGAGGGGGCTTGCAAGCCAGGGCCAGCATCTGCTATGGCATCTATCATAGGTTGGAAATATTCACTTGAAGCTGCATGTGCAGGGACACCTGCATGAAAAAACCATTTGCAAATAGATTTAAATGCATGCCCTGCAACTTCTGCTGATTTTTTGACCCCTCTCATTGCTTGCTTGATTTTAGGTTGTGTAGCTTGGGGCCTTCTGTGCAGATAGCTGTCCATGGGACCTGTTCCCTGCGTATGTGGGGCAGCACCAACGTCAGGACGTCGTGCAGCTGTACTCTCATAGGTCCCTGATCCCATGGCTCCCTTCCCTTTCCTTCGAGCGGCTTGTTCACGCTCCCTTGCTTCAGTCAGCTCTGGATCAGAATCCTCAGTGCCTTCCTCATCATCATCCCTTCTAACCCTTCTGCCAGAAATCTCCTCAGCAATTTCAGCCTCATCCTCAGCCCTTTGTTGCACCCTCTCCCTTTTCCCCAGAAGGCATTGGCGCATCTCTTCTCGCACCTCTCGGGGACAGTTGTCACATTGTCTGACCTCTCCTCTTACCCCTGCCAAATGTTGTTTTCCTCTGGTAATTCCGCCATACATTTCCTTACCACAGTAATTGCATTTCACCTTTCTTCTCTTAGCATCTATTAAAGACATGTGGGCCCACCCCGGATCCTCCTGCCCTTGCTGCTCCTGTGTTTGCTGACGTCTAGGCATGATGCTGCATTAAGACAGTGACACACAAAAAGGTATAAGTACAATTAAAAACTTAACCCTTAATTAGCAAGTAACCCTTAATCACCCTTGCAAAAAATCAATTACCAGTATGATCCCACCCCAAAATCTTCAATGTAGTTTAATTGAGCTTCAATTTAGCCTAAGCAAACTGACTTAGACAAAAGCCCCAAATTTTATATACTAATTAACCGTTAATTATCATTTACCCCTTAATCACCTTTTGAAAAAATCAATTGGCAGCATGATCCCACCCCAAAATCTTCAATGAAGCTTAATTAACCTTCAATTGTGGCTAAAAAACTCGAATTAGACAAAAGCCCCAATTTCTATGACCTAATTAGGGCTTAATTAGCAATTAACTATTAATCACCCTTGGGAAAAACTAATTACCCGCATGATCCAACCCCAAAATCCTCAATGAACCTTAATTTAACTTCAATTGAGCCTAAGCAAACCAATTTAGACAAAAGCCCCAATTTTTAAAATCTGATTAGGGTTTAATTAGCAAATAACCCTTAAGCCCTTAATCACCCTTGGAATAAACTTAATAAGCAAGACTTGCTTACCCCAAATTTTTAACCCAACCAAAAGAACACAACAAAATAATCAAACAAAACCCAATGAAATTAACCTCAAACAAAATAATCAAACCCTTGAAGTTGAAGTTGTGTTGGCGCAAGAAGGCTCCCTCAGACCTCAGTCCCTCTCGGCCTCTCCCTGTCGGACGGCCTTTCACCCTTGGTCGGACAGCTGCCGGCAGGCAGCAGCCGCAGCAGCCAGCAGGAGCAGCCGCAGGCAGCAGCCGCAGCACAGCAGCAGCAGGCCGCCAGCAGCAGCAGCAGCAGGCAGCGGCAGCAGCACAGGCGCGGCAGCGGCAGCAGCGGCAGCGGCAGACACCACCCGCGACTGTCACACCAGGGGGGGAAGGTTTCAGCCGAAACCTGTGGGTTATGGGGTTTCGGGGGCCAACATTGGCCATAAAGTCACTAGTTTCGGCCGAAACCAAACGGTTTCGGGCCGAAACCGTTTGGTTTCGGGCGAAACTCGTATCGGTTTCGCCCGAAACCGATACCCCCTTTAGTTTCGGATTGCTACAGTGTTTAATGTGTGTTTCGGATCGGTTATGGCCGAAACCGATACGTTTCGGCCGAAACGTATCGGTTTCGGCCGAAACTGCCATCTATGCTCAGCGACCCATGAATAGCCAAGGTCTAGTTGGTTGATGTTGCCATCATCAATGGTACGGGGAGGGAAAGGCGGCATCCGCCGGTCCGTGCGCTCAACCCCGCAGTCGTCAGCGCCCCTAGCACGGGACCTCCTCGACCGACCTCCACTCCCACTGCTGCGAGCCATGGCTGAAAGCACAAAGAGGGGAAATAAAAATGAAGAAGCGTCAGGCTAAAAATATTTTTGGACAGTAATACGATCATTCGATGCAGTCTAACAAGTTGCATTCCAATCCCTTTCAAAGGGCACGGGCCATCCGTCTCATGCCTCCGGCCGTGGCGGACGTTCCGTGGGGGGCATTCGTTGCACCCGAAATTATCTCAAACTATTTTGAGAATTTGTTGCTATGCAACGTTCGATGACAAAGATGGCGTATCGTCAACACCGTCGAACTATTAGGGTCTATTGATTCAACAATATTATTATGTCCGACGTCGCAGCAAGAATATTAGCGAGGAAGAAACAAGCGTATACCGGTCAGAGTAGCCGAGTAAGTGTATCACACGGCACACACGGGCGCAAAGCTTCCTCCCTACGCGGCGACGAGCGACCAGACAAACAAACAATGCTCCCTCTGCGGACGTGGTAAAGGAGCGATCGCCCCGAAATATATAGCTCCACCACGGCTCTTCTCCGACCCGGGACGACGAAAATAGAGCGGAACGGTGGTGAGAGGGGTCAAAACGTGCCCGGAGGGGTCAAAAAAGTACCCGTATCTGAGTGAGATGAAGTCTGCAGCGGGGTCAGGCGTATAGGCTGGCCGGAGTCACAGTCCCGCTCAGAACAGAACATCCGGGTGGAGTGCACTGCCAGCGGGGTTAGAACTGTTCCACAGAGTGCACTGGCAGCGGGGTCAGGCAGAAGCGCCAGCGGGGTCAGAACCTGTCCTGTGCACCGTCAGCGGGGCCAGAGGCAGCGGCTTTATGGTATGGGCTTACGTACGTGGGCACTTCTCTGGCAGTTGGCCCATGGCCCATGATGGTAGCTTGGCTTACGCGGGTAATTCTCAGTTCAGGTTAGTGGGGTCATTTGGCCCTTCCAACATGTAGAGGGGTCATTCATCCTTTTTTGGCATCTAGAGGGGTCGTTCAGCCTTCTGACATCCAGAGAGGTCAAAATAGCCTTTTGCCACCTCACCTTGACAGAATCAGGGCAAATTCGTTCATTTGACCCCTCTGGGCCCTCCCGCCTTTTATAAATAGACCTTAAGGGTCTGGGAGAGAAAGGACAGAAGAACAATGTACGAAGCTACCAAGCATCTGGAGGAGTTTGTTTTGTTTGTTTTGGCCTGTGAGGGGTAAGTCCCCGGGTCTTGTATTTATGTCCCTACGGGGTATATTTATATTTACGCCCCTCAGTGGGCCATGTTTGTAATTATGCCCCTCAGTGGGCCATGTTTTATAAGTCTTTACGTCCCGGGACGACTAAGTCAGGTGGTTCTATCCTTACAACGGTGGAATTACGAAAACGTCCTCCACGGGACCGTAAAAGACCAAAATCCTGTAATTTACAGTTATACCCTGCAATCTTTTGTAATTGGGACTACGTCCCTATCTCCTGCTCTAATGCGGACTTTTGTACAGTCGACAACTCGCTGACAACCCCTATATTCATTCGGACTATAAAAGCACTCAGCATGTTTTATGTATGTCCTCGGGTGGGAAAATTATATGAAAACCCCCGACTTGTCAAAATTGCATATATACCCCTCCTTCGGCCAAATTGACGGATGTGTGTCTTCTATGAAGTCCCTTATCATTCCTTCGGTCCGGAAGTGTTGTCAGCTCAGTCCAGCACTCGGGTATCATCTCAAATCTAGGTTTAGGGTCTGGTAAAATTACCAAAATACCCCTGCGACCTAAAAATGGCCTCAGAGCCCTTGAAACACTCTAGAAACGGCTTCCATGCCTTGGGGAGTCAGGAACCCGATCCTACTTCCGTTCCAGTCCAGAAATTTCAGCAATGCCCTTGGCCTGGGAAAATTACCAAAATACCCCTGGGTTGATAAAATTATCGAAACACCCTCGGGGTCCAGGAAACTCCCTTTTATTTCAAAAATGCCTATGGCTCCCGCATATTTGCGTTTCTATTCCTAAATCTTCGGGTTTTGCTCAGACTTAGCCCTAATTTTATTAACTTGTTGGTGGTAAATGAGTGGTCATGGAGAGTCTCTCGAGTGAGTCTGCCCACCACATCAGAACCCCGGTAGAAGTCTTTTTGAACTTCTTTGACAGTCAAACAAAGGTGTTCGGACGTTAGGCCGATATAAATCAACACTGACTCCGGTCAGTGGGGAAAGGTGCAGCACTCGAACCCAAATCGTCTGATACGATGCGCACACACGGGATCACCCTCTACTCAGATAGGGGGGATGTTTCTTTTCAAAAAAGAACGAAAATCTACCTTTTATCTACGATAAGAGTATTTCTAGATTTTTTCCGTGTCTCACAGACGGACAACTACTCTTATTAACATTATCATATTTCTTGTTTCTAATGACTGCCCCTTTGAGGTAGAAACGAATATGAAAAGCCTAAGATATCTTTTGATGCCTAATTTTGTACATGCTTCTCTGATAGGGACATATCCATCAAATTAATGAGGGAAAATGATGGGATATGGGAAGGACATATCCATCAAATTAATGAGGGAAATAAATGCCTAAGTCCCATTAAGTTCTGATGGAAATTCATATGTTTTCATATGGAGTTCATTGCCCTTTATAACCTGTGGAAGAAAGAACTATGCACGAAAGTGGCAATGAAAATGTGAAGACACTTGTGATACTTCAGTGAAAATAAGCACCATATCTTGTAATACCACTTTGGTAGAGGGTTAGCCCAAAAGTGGGTTAGCTCAACCTGGCTAACTTAGCCCAGAGTTAATACACTTTTACTTTGATAAGAGGGGAGTTAACTCGGAAGTAAGGAGGTGAGTTGACCTACTTTTAATCCAGTGTGATTTGGTAGGTAGTGGGTTAACCTGATAATAATGACAACTCAAATACCACATTTGTCCCTCCCATTTGAATTTTTTACCTATGGCCACGTGTTTTCTCTCTTTCTCTCTCTCTCGCACACAGCACAGGGATAAAATTTCAGAATTTTCATGGTTCCTTTCAAAGTGAAAATAATATTTCTCATATTTCAAATATGTAATATATGTTGTTTTTAAATAATGTATATAACTTTGTAGCAACCTCAATTTGAGAAACAACAACTAAATCAATGTAGCAGCCTCAAATGTGTATCAAAGAAATTCAAATACTTACAATGACTAAATGATGCGGGACAGAATAGGAAGACTCTGTGATGGGCTGAATTGGGCTCCTGTCCCGATTGTTAGTGGACCTGTTGTTGGGCCACAGATGGGCCGACTGGGCTTCAATTGGTGTTGCTGGGCCCACGTATACCTTGGGAGCTTGGGCTCCCTATTGTTGTGACCTGGCAGGGCTGAGAGCGGAAAAGAACGAGAGAGAGAAGGGAGAGAGTGTGGGAGAGAAAGAGGGCAGAGGGAGGGAAGAGAGAGAGGGAGAATAGGGCTGCCGGTGGGTGGTCCTCCTGCAACTTGGAGGGAGAAGAGGGAGGAGGAACATGGCGGTGACTGGGAGGAGCGGCGTTGCTGGCGGTGGCGTCCTTAGCAGATGGTGGTGGCGACGGCGGTGGCAGGTTTGCAGAGGGGTTGGAGCAGGTGCGGTGGAGGTGTGGCCGGGTGGGTACGGCTGTGGTTGTGTAGGGGAGGGGAACAATGGGGTGGCAGCGTAGAGCGCAGAGGAACAGAGGGAGTAGGGCTAGAGAGGGCGGCGCCACCGGCAGATGCAAGTGGCGACTTTGGGGGGGTCGTTGACTGGCGTAGGGGCCGCCAGTGGTGGCGGCGGTGATGGGCTGCCTCTAGTACAGCGGCGGATGGGGGGGATGCAGGAGGTTGGAGGCGGTGGCCTAGGCGGGTTGCAGGCGAGGCCAGCTGCACGGGGGTGGTTGGCGAGCTTGGCCTCCGTTGATGGGGCCTTCCTGTGCAGCGATTGGGTTGGAGGGAGGGAGAAGAAGAAGAAGACGAAGGAGGAGGGAAGAAGAAGGGGATGGAGGTGTTGATGATGAGGGGCTTCACACCCCACAGGACCTAGGGCATCGCACCCCACAGAGAAAATAACTTGTGGCTCCCTTTCAAAATTTCATTCATCTTCATTAATTTAAAAATTTGAGATTACACATATTTATAGAGGATGGAACTCTAATCGTCCTCCTCTCAGACCCAATGACCAAAATACCCTAAGACCTAAAATAGTGAAAAATTGTACCCAAAATTTATAGAAAAATAAAAAACACGTGACATAGCTCTAAACGAGCCCAATAACTATGAAAAATTAAAAAAATAATCCTACCCACTTACGACTACTAGAATAGACTCAAATAAAATAAAAATACATAATACATCTGTGTAAGTAGTGTCTAGTGCGACATGTCAATCGAGCCCGTCGTCTGACGTCACGAGTCTCGCTCCGCGACAATCTCCATGGTTCGAAAAAAATCGTCCTCGAATTTTGAAGTGTCAAAGTAGGACGAAGACGAACATAAGAGGACAAACATAGAACTCCGTACATAAAATCATATCAAGGATCTCGAACTGTTGTCTCTCATGTGCATTGCAAAAATCCTGCCATATCAAATCAACTGGAGATGTCTCCAAGAACAACACATCAAATGACTGGTCAACTAGTGGCACAATGGGACGTAAAAGAGGTGCGTCGAACGCGTCTGCAGAGATAAGATCCAATACAGACTCTACAAGTAATGCATGATCCCAACTGTCAGAGGGAGGCGAGACGAGGTCAACGAAGTCTGGTGGATCACCCTCGAATAGTGTAACATCAACCAAATCCTTGTAGAATTGCTTAAGCGCTCAGTTTGAAATCCTATAGTAGAGTTTTGATACGTGTGTCTGATTGATGTCAAGTGTATGACAAAACTCTTGTGCGAATATGTATGCCCACTGAATCAGCCTTGGGCAAATTGTTGCATGTTGCTAATTCCAATGTGTTGCCATTATGTTTTCTTAAAAGGTTGCTTTTCTCAACCCAGTTTTTAAGCCTTCTAAGGAGCCAAGGGATTGAGAATTCTCTTATTGCATGATGGTGGATTTAATGTTCATAAAATTCTGTGTGGACTGTGGAATGCTAGAAAAACTTAATACACCAACGTCTTTCCAGATTTTCTTTTTTAGCCAGTAAGGATTTTCTAGAGCTGGTGAAGTGAAACAATTTCTAGACCACCTGCTTTCTAAATCCACCAAAATGCATCATACTCGGTGTATATTCTGAGATGCGTGTAGCGATTAAGTCAGAGGAGTCTAGCACAAAAGGTGTGCAATGAACAGGATTTCTTTTTCTTTTTGTTCCAACTTCATTCTTGTGTCTATAAACATAAGTTGTCTTCAGGACTACATCTTTGTCTTTCGACTGTGTTAGAAGAAATGGAATGTTCTTTGTTTCATCATTTATCACTTACTAGGGTTTCTCTTCCTAATTTTATTGCTAAATTATTTTTTTACCAGATTCGAGCATTTGCATGGCCTGCAGTTCTTGTTGGCATGGTTGCTCAAAGTGCTAGGTAAGAATTCTATTATTGTCTCCCTTTGTTTTCTTATTTTTTCTGACAGTGAAGATGTTCAGATATGAGGTGCTAATATTTCTCGGGATACTCCTTTCTGCTTTGCCTATGAGAATCACCACAAATTTACCATAGCATTTGGACTATAAGCAGGAATGGCTGGTTGCCATAGCACTTGCAGTTTCTGCTTATCAGAAAAGGAATTGAGAAAACACAATTTAAGTGGCACACCTTTCCAATTAATGAGGATGAAAAATTATGCTACATCAATTACAAGATCACCAACATAGTAACAGCATCATCAAATACTGCTTTGAGGATAGCAAACATAAACATATCTTCCATCTCCTGCTGCAGAATACCCCACTGACGTGCAAGAGTCGAAGGACATGGTAGTCAGCACATTAGTGGACTTTCATTCTGACAGCTACATCTGATGGATGACCCTGAGTACCTCATGACCATAGCCCCTCTGTGCACACCTGGAAATTCCTCCATGCCATGTTACCAACTTCAGCATAATCTTCTGGCTGCAAGATTGCATCTTGAATGACACGGAGCCATCCTGATTTTGCAGCCCTTCCATTGTTTATTTACTTGGACAATGTCTGAATGAAAGTTAGAAGCTGGTAGGTTACTGGCGTTGCTGTCAGGGTCACTGTACCATTTCCAATGCATGTCGGCTTTCATTTCTGCGAAGGCTTCAACATAAGGATCAGAGTCTGATTTGCAGTTCTCTACCTGGACTGCCACAAGAAAGTCAGCTAGACACAAGTATACACTCCCAAGCCTCCTCTAATGTGTTTTGAGGAGTGTACATGGTGATGCCAGGATTGCGCACCTTCTCTTCCATTGGTGTGGATGGAGTTTTTTTTTTTTTTTGGTGACGAGGAACCTAGCGAACCAGAAAACCCCGGGTCACGCACCCCTCAAGGATTGAGCACGTGACCAGGTAAAAAAAAGGGGAGGGGATAACCGGGTTCGAACCCGGGATCTCCCCCAAATGGGGGAGGGTGGAGTGTGGATGGAGTTAATATGAGAAAGGAAGAGGAACTTACCATATGCTTGAGTGATATGGGAAGGTGAAGCTGCTGGACGAGTGCATGGCAAGGATTGCAGAGTCAGATTGGCTCGTGTGATCCGCTGGGCCCAATTGATCTCGTTGGGATTGGGATTGGCTTAGAATAGGTTTGGGTTGGTTGATTACGGACCAATCCTAGTCCAAGTGAACAAATTGTCTAGCTTTTCTTTTAAAAAATTAAAATAGGTATTGTGTTCTGCCGTTGACATCAGATTGGTATTGGCCAATTCCGATTGGCATTGTCCAATTCTGATCTGAATCAGCCTTTCTGGATTGGGCTTGGTCAATTCTACAGACCATGGTGCATATCGTGTCTTGTGGTAAGGAGATTATGAGTGGATATGGGCCTTGGTGCTGCAGATGATTTATATGAGCAGTGGGCATTGACTTGCGATAAAGGAGGGAAGATTAATGGGAGGCAAGAATCCAAGATTCAGCATTGGGCATGGGAGTGGCCAACTCTGGGCTGGTCCAAATCAGCCAACCGTAACCCAATTGGGGTTGCTCCCATCAAGTTGGGACCAATTATATTTATTTTGTTCTCTTAAGATGTGAATATATTAGATAATTCTCTAAGGGGATTTTATGCACTTTTATATGCCAAGAAGAGAAAGAGGAGGAGGAGGCCTGGCAGCAGGAGGCACGTCACAAGGTAAGTCCCTCTTCCTCGCTTCTTCTTCTTCTTCAGTTCTCTCTCTTCCCAGATAGGGACATGTGAGGGTTAGAAAGGTGGGGCTTTAAAGGGGTGGAAGGGGCCGGGGGGGGGGGGGGGAGGGTTGAGTTGGAACCTGTGGAGTTAGCAATGAGTTGGCAGATTGGCCAATCAGGGGATAATGCTTGGCTGGATCAGCTGATGAATCAGGAGCGGGGAAATGGGATCAGATTGGGTTGGCAAAGCTGATGTGATCAGTCAATCTGGCATTACTCAATCCGATTCTTGAATCCTAGATACATGCTAACATATGGGTGCTCCAGAGATGAAGGGATTGTGCATTGGGGAGAGAGATGGTTGACATGATCAAGAGATGAGAGGAGAGAGGTTGGTGGAATAAATCAGAATTGTGTTAGAGGTCCTCAACATGTAGTGTGAGGGCACATGTGAGAGATAACATGTGGTCTTATAAAGGCTCAAGATTGATTTGTGGATTATAAACATCTTTGGCGTCTAGAAGAGTTTAAATGGCCTGATCTTGTATGCACTGCTGGGGTTCACACAGGAACTTACATTGTGTGATCTTACAGACCCAACATATGTATACCTGTACATGGATGCTGCATTTTTTACTTTTTATATGTATTTAAATAAAATGATTTCCAAATTTTCTTGCACACGCAATAAAAATATCAGCTTTTCCAGGTTTTTTGATTATTAAGTCTTTTACTGTGTCAACTAATTCAGAAAAGTCATTTTGTTTTATGCATATTTCACATTGAAACTGCTTGAATTTCTTTTCATAACTTTTGTGGTTTTTTGTGTTCACACAGTTTAGGCATGAAAGATTCGTTGGGTCCATTGAAGGCTTTAGCAGTAGCTAGCGCTGTGAATGGTTTTGGTGATGTTCTTCTTTGTTGTGTTTTTAGCTATGGCATTGCTGGTGCTGCGTGGGCAACAATGGTGTCACAGGTATGAAGTATGAACACCATATTTTTGAAAGTAGTATCATGGAGGATTTTGATACACATGCACATGCATGAATGCCACTATTGGTCTAGTGGCTAGTTCTACATTTTATTTGTGCACTCTAAGTGTTAGTTTTGGCTGAATGGCTACAAATTTCTTGTTTCTGATACAGCATTATAGCCATTAAGACAAGCCATCAACTTCTATTTTTTAGCATTCTTTCTTTGTGTGAATATTCCTGAACTCAAAGTCACAAAAAATATTGATGCACATTAACATACATGAACGTAATTGTTGAATCATACTAGTAGCCATTTCTTCTACCTTTTATCATGCTTTCTGAGAACTAGTTTTGGTGTCACTAGAGATGTGTTAGTGTTATAACCTTTATATCCTCACATCAACCATCACTCATTTGTTTGCTCACTGTCTCTCCCTTCCATGCCAGCATTTACCCCAGATGTGTGAATGCTCACTCATACACATACATGCAAAGCCCTGGGGGTGGGGGAGGAGAGAGAGAGCATCACTATTTCTGCCTGCTGAGTTTTCCAAATCTTTTCATATAAGCTATTTTCTTACAAAATTTTATGGCCTGTTCAGATTATTGCGGCGTATATGATGGTTAGGACTCTAAACAAGACTGGCTTTAGTGCTTCAACTGTTTCTCTTCCTTCAGTGAAGGAACTTCTTCAAATCTTTGAGATTGCTGCTCCAGTGTTCATTACAATGACATCAAAGGTCTTCAAGAGCTGCTTACTATTTTTCCATTCTTCTGTCACTTTGCTCTTGTTCTGACATATCTGAGTCATACATGGTTAGGTAGCCTTTTACTCCCTTCTTATGTATGTTGCGACGTCCATGGGAACAATAACTGTTGCAGCCCATCAGGTGGATATGATTTTTCAGTTTAGTCATTTCTTGTCTTACATTTAACTTGTCAATGTTTAACTAGCTGTCTGAACGACCTATTGCGTTATTGAAGGTGATGATTAATGTCTTTTGCATGTGTACTGTGTGGGGTGAGCCACTCTCACAAACTGCACAATCCTTTATGCCTGAACTGATACATGGAATTAATCGGAGTTTGGCCAAGGTTTGAAACATTTTCTCCATAAACTGACTTTGCGTAGTTATGTTATTGTTGGGATTTTTTTTGTTGCATTTTTTTTAACAATTACATTCAATTATTCTACTTACTTTCTTGTGCTGTCATTTGTGTTGGCAAAAGCTGCTTAGTCCCATATAGGTGCTCACAAGCACTACCCTCTACATAATGTCAATGATGGGGATCTTGAGGCAAATTGGCAAAAACATGAACCACAAACGGAGTCAAAGACAATGCAAGCCAAACGGACGTTATCAAGAATAATCTCTTTGGGCTTCTAGTTGTTAGGATTTTATGGTTTTTATACAATAAATAGATCCTTGGTCCTTGAGCAGTTATTTTTATCTTTAGGGTGTTTTGTTAAATACATGTGTTGCACTGAGTCAGTTATTTGTTTTGAGTGGGTAAAGTTGGTACTATAATTGTAGTGCACTCTTATAAACGATGACAGATGCCCTAACAGGGGCAGAAGATTATTGTGAAAAGAAAAAAAAATGTTCCAGAGTTGCAGTTCCCGATATTCTTCTGGCATGAAGCCGCTCTTCCTTACTTCCTTGCTGCTGATGTACCATCTGGGCTGAAGCTATCGCATATGTCTGAACTGCTGGCTGCCTAAGTCTTCTTCTCGTTTCTTCTTCTCCTGTTTCAAGAACACTCTTGGTAAGAGGTTCATTGTCCTTTCCTGTTGTTTTAAAGTTTGTTGGCCTTATCTATGGAAGGCATTGCTAAAGCATCGGCCCCACTTTCCCTTCTCATGTCAGCTATCCATCGCAACCTGTACAAGTTGTTGTCCCTTTTTTCCAAGGAAGGAAGGAAAGAAGGATTGGGGATCGGACTCCGATCGGCCAGTCCAAAACCAATCCAGGTCGGCCGGATCGGTCGATCCCAATCCAATCCAGGTCTGATCCAGGCCAACTATTTTTTAGTTTAGAGGTTAATATGGGTTTACATACTTTTATAAGGGTTTTTATGCAAAAGTCTAACAAATTGTCGAGGTTCTTCCTTCCCCCATGCCCCCTTACCCCCCACTCCACTGCAGGGCTGGGGGTGGCGGAGGATGAGGGGGAGGAGGCACCGCCAAGTATTTTCTTTTGTTTGATTTTCCCTTTTATTTTTTTTAATTTACGGGATGGGTAGGTGGGACTGGCCTGGGGATCTCGCCGTATCAGCCAATCCAGCCCCATCCCAGCCCGATCCACCCAATGCAGGTGAAAACCAATCCTTCTTTCCATGTCTTTTCCCATTATTTAATTCTCCTGCTTCCTCTACTCATGTCAATTCTCAATTAGTTGTGTGGTTCTCTCTTTACCCTTATTTTTAAACCCCTTCCCAAGCATTAGATGCAATGCCAGAACCCTCCCAAGGTTGCCTACTGTACCATCCACCAGACCTCACCTATGAAACTTGTTGAACACTTACACTAGGTTACATATTAATTTGGAAATGAGTCTTCTCATTCACTTGATTGTCACATCTGAAAGAATAAATATAGCCTTGCATTAGTGGGGTGGGTATCTTGCAACAGTGAGGATTGTTTTCTTGAGTAATTGTTCCTGAAATCCTCAATGGCAGTTGCAGCTCTTTTGTGATTGTGATGTACTGATGTTATTAGATTTGTTTTTGCAAATTGAAGCACATTGCAATTTTGCATGCACATTATTTAAAAAAAAACATTCCATGCTGCATCAGATTTTGGTAGCAGAGCCTTGCTCTTCTGCTGTGTCATCAGTCATCTTATTTAATCATTAGCTTTATTCTTGCATTAAAAAATTGAAAAACACGATTCATGTTGCACCTAGGCTGTGGCTCTGTTGCATTTGGTCTGCCATAGAGTCATGCCACACTTGTATTTCATATCCTTCTTGAGTCCTATCTTTACTTTAGTTAGTGGCAACTGAACTCTCTAGTTTGACCATGGTGAATGCGGCTAATGATAGAGTTGATGATGTCCTTGCCACTAGGATGGACCAGTTGGAGACCTGACTTGATCAGTTGTTCCGTACCCTTCAAACCATAGGGGATAATGCTCAGCTCTTGTTTAGGGACCCACAGGATAGGCGTGGGGGTGGTCATAGGCGTTGTAAAGAGGTAGGCGCTAGGGCATGTAGAGCTAGGAGTCCATCTGAGTCACGCGGTCCTCCAATTGTGAGGCCCTCGTTGGGGACAAAACCAACATATGGATGATGATGGGTGGGAGAATACTAGGCATGGATGGCAGTTTCGGCCAAAACCGTCCCGAAACGTATCGGTTTCGGCCTTGGACGATCTGAAACCAACCGGCCGAAACCGAGTGAAATCGGAAGCCAAAAGTAGAGCAAAAAAATAGTATTTTATTTGATTTTGGGTCGAAATCGATACTATTTCAATTTCGGATTCGGCCGAAACCAAAATCGAAACCGAAACTGCCATCCTTGATGCTAGGAGACATTGAGCACATAAGAATCATCATGGCTCCACCAGGATGGTCAAGTTGGAGGCTCTTAGTTTTGATGTGAGGGTGGTGCCCATGGTGTTTTTTGATTGGTTGACTGACATGGACCATTTCTTTGACTAGTATAATATGTCAGAAAGTGAGTGGATCCAATTTGTCAAAATGAAGCTCACTGGTTCAACCAACATATGTTGAGCGGCAGATCAAACGCCTAGGCCAGGAGCCCATCACTTTATGGTCTTAATGAAGGAGAAACTCAAGGAAAAGTACCTCCCTGCATCCTAGGTTAAGGGACCAGCTCTTGACCCTTTGCCAGAGCCTTCTTTCAATAGTCGAGTACATGCACCAGTTTGATGAGTTGATGGTCTGTTGTGAGGTTCAAGAGGACCCGCGCATGACTCTTTCCCAATTTCGTACTGGGTTAAGGTTTGAGATCTGTCGAGAGTTGATGTCACATGTCATATATGTAAGGATTCGATCAGCCCGGTACGGACAACGCAGCGGATAATAAAAATTTATATACCCAAACCCGACTTTGTGGAATCCTAGAACCGTGCTCTAATCGATGCAATAAAACTCCCAACCCCTAACTGCGGGTTGTAGATCTTTACCTTGCACGGAACGACGCTGTCCGCAGTGCCCGATGCAGATTTTCGCGAACGCCGAGCTGCACAGATGTACGGCCTCTAGAGCTGATCCACACGGATCCTCGCGCAGTGACGGTATCCTCCCGTCCTTCCTCCGCGCGCACAAGCTGCGGATCCTCCAAACACGATCTTCTCTAAGCTTTCCCCTTTTTGAGAGAGAGAGAGAGCTACTAGGGAGAGAGAGAGAGCAAGAGGGAGGAGAGAGGAGGAGAGAAGCTTTTCTTCTCTCCTTTTAATGCTTGGTTAAGGTAGATGAAAAAGAGCTTCACGTAGGATGCATATATATAAAGGTTGGGTGCTTTTCAAAAGAACCCATAAGGACCAATATTGTATATGTATCCTTCTTATTATTGTACATATGTATTAAGCCCTTCTTATATTCCTTTCCAAAAGGAATTTAAGGCTTTTAACATATACATTTGTACAATAATACTCCGTCACCCGAGAATCCATTGTGTGTGATCCTCTAGACCCATAGTCACTCTAGTTTAAGGCCCATTAACTTCTAATTCCCAATTAGAAGTAAATTAAACTTATTATTCGCTTCTACTAGAGCCGAATAATAGTTTAATTTATTTCAAACCTTTGATCACGTTGGGTCAAGCAAATCCGCGTGATCTCAGAGGACGCCGGGTTCAAACCACCTTGTCTGGTACCCGTAAGTCTACAGTTGCCGCATCGCTATAATCCCTCGCTCCTTCTATGAGTCTGGTTCGATCGAGAGTATGGTTTCTGTCAAACCCCATGATCGTGCCATTCGACTATGACCTCCTTAAAGTATATGTTGTCCGTTCTAAACGAACTCACACGACCCTGGCCAGGGATTTAATGGAGCGTCAGTGTCATGACCCATTAACTGTATTATATATACCCGACAGTGAGCGATCCCTTCTTGACCATTGATGATCTTCACACGTATCCTGAAATGGTTAATGACTTGGCAATTCATGACTTGTGGTTAAAGTCACTTATCCAACTCATTAAACCATTCCAGTCCTCGAGTAAGATCCAATCAATGTCTCAGGTCAAAGGACCAACGATGCTACTGAGACAATTAGATCTTCAGTTGACATTAGGTATAATCAACCATCTGAAGATCCAATAGCGGATCAGTTCAGTGTACATCCTCCGAGAACGTACACCTACACACATGTATCGGTGCCCCGCACCAGTGACCATGAGACTGCTCACCCATACATCATGTGTACTGGTTTAATAGGTAATCAAAGTCCCCGAGTGATTACCCTCCAACCAGGAACAGTTTAAGGTATGTGTCTATGTAAAGTCAGTCTCATGATCGAGATCCTATCTCGAGTTGACTTTACAACCACATATCCTAGGGACATCGTAGAGTAATATACAATTACAAATTTACGCTCAAATACCACTTCGTTAATAATGAACAAGATCGTACAACTATCGGGCCTACCCGACCCAAAATTGGCCTGTAGCACACCAATACTAACAATCTCCCACTTGAACTACAGTCAATTGCCCACAACTTTGAGGCCCATCTTATCCCGATGGCGCTCAAACACAATCTGTGTCAAAGGCTTAGTCAGTGGATCTGCTATGTTGTCTTCTGACGGTACACGCTCTATCGCCACATCTCCATGATCAACAATCTCCCGAATAAGGTGAAAGCGCCTCAGAATGTGCTTCGACCTTTGGTGAGACCTCGGTTCCTTCGCCTGGGCGATGGCCCCATTATTATCACAAAATAATGGGATGGGAGCTGATATCTCGGGAACTACATCGAGTTCCAAGATGAATTTCTTCATCCAGACGGCTTCCTTAGCAGCTTCAGTCGCAACAATATATTCTGCCTCCGTCGTCGAGTCTGCAGTCGTATCTTGCTTAGAGCTTCTCCAACTGACTGCCCCTCCATTCAACATGAATACAAATCCAGACATGGATTTGCAGTCATCTGGATCTGACTGGAAACTAGAGTCTGTGTAAGCTCTAAGCTGTAAGTCCTCTCCTCCATAAAGCAGAAAAAGATCCTTAGCTCTTCGCAAGTACTTAAGGATGCCCTTTACTGCCTTTCAGTGCTCTTCGCCTGGATTTGCCTGATATCTACCGACAATGCTCAAAGCATTGACAACATCAGGCGGTGTACATAGCATTGCATATATGATTGACCCTATGGCCGAAGTATAGGGTACCTTATTCATGTGTGCCACCTCCTCAGATGTTTTAGAGCTCATCCCCTTAGATAGACAAATTTCATGTCTCATAGGAATGAGACATCTTTTGGAATTTTCCATCCTAAACCTTTTGAGGATAGTATCTATGTACATGGATTGGGATAATCCTAACATCCTTTTAGATCTATCTCTGTAGATCTTTATGCCCAGCATATAGGATGCTTCTCCCAAATCCTTCATGGAGAAGGTCTTGGACAACCAAGGCTTAGTTGATGTCAACATCTCTACATCATTCTCAATGAGTAAGATGTCATCAACATAAAGGACTATAAAGGTCACAGAGCTCCCACTGACCTTCTTGTAAACACAGGGTTCATCTTCATTCCGAATGAAGTTGAAAGATTTGACAGCCTCATCAAATCTTAAGTTCCAGCTCCGAGATGTTTACTTCAATCCATAAATGGATCTCTGAAGTTTGCATACCTTATTAGGATGAAGCATGGAGGTGAATCTTTTAGGCTGTACCATGTACACCTCTTCTGACAGATTTCCATTAAGAAAAGTTGTCTTCACATCCATTTGCCAAATCTCATAATCCAGGTATGCAGTAATGGCAAGGAGGATTCTGATTGACTTAACTATGGCCACTGGCGAATATGTCTCGTCATAGTTGCCTTGTCTTTGACGATACCCTTTCGCCACCAATATGTCCTTGTATGTGTCAATATGTCCATCTACACCGATCTTGATTTTGAAAATCCACTTGCAGCCGATAGGGACTTTCCCTTCGGGTACATCAACCTAGTTCCAAACTTTGTTGGTGTACATGGACTGGATCTCTGAATCCATTACCTCTTGCCATTTCTCGGAGTCTGTACTACGGATCGCCTCCTGGTAGGATTGAGGATCTTCATCCTCATCGATGCATACCTTAGAGGACTTCTCAGAGACATCTAACATATCTCTCAGGTTGTCTTGGTAGTCTACCAGATCTCCGTAGTGTCTGTGTTTCACTCTGAATAGGATCAACCGATACAGTCTCATCTAATAAGATAATGTCTTTAGGTTGTGGTTCTTGGATCTCGTCCAATTCTATCTGGCTCCCACTATTTTTCTAGAGTAGATATTCTCTTTCTAGAAATACAGCTCTCTTAGCCACTAAGACCCTTTGCTCAGAAGGGTGATAGAAATAATATCCAAAGGTCTCCTTTGGATATCCCACAAACCTACACTTATCGGTTCTAGATTCAAGTTTATCACAATCGTTCCTCTTCACATGGGCAGGACACCCCCAAATTTTAATGTGATTAAAATTTGATTTTCTGCCTTTCCATATCTCATATGGTATAGAAGGGAACAGATTTACTTGAAATCCTATTCAGTAAATAGGTTGCAGTCTCTAAGGCACAAGGATGGCAAACTCGGTTTCGGTCTCGGTTTCGCCCGGGTCCGAAACCGAGTCGACTCGGTTTCGGTCTCGGTTTCGGCCGAAACCCATATAACAGGTTAAAAAAATTAAAATTAATTCTAAAAAATCTGAAAAAAATCATAAAAAATATAAATAACCACTTAAAATCACAAAAAATCATAAAAATCATTACACATGCATTTCATTGTATAAGTTAGTGCAATAACCTTGAAGTAGATAACTACAAAACCTTGAAGTAGACTTGCTTACCCCAAATTTTTAACCCAACCAAAAGAACACAACAAAATAATCAAACAAAACCCAATGAAATTAACCTCAAACAAAATAATCAAACCCTTGAAGTTGAAGTTGTGTTGGCCTCGGTGTGCGGCGCAAGAAGGCTCCCTCAGACCTCAGTCCCTCTCGGCCTCTCCCTGTCGGACGGCCTTTCACCCTTGGTCGGACAGCTGCCGGCAGGAGCAGCCGCAGCAGCCAGCAGGAGCAGCCGCAGCACAGCAGCAGCAGGCCGCCAGCAGCAGCTGCAGCACAGCAGCGGCAGCAGCACAGGCGCACAGCAGCGGCAGGCACAGCAGCAGCGGCAGCGGCAGCAGCAGACACCACCCGCGACGCAGACAGGCTAGACAGGAGGGGGGGAAGGTTTCGGCCGAAACCTGTGGGTTATGGGGTTTCGGGGGCCAACACTTGCCATAAAATCACTAGTTTCGGCCGAAACCAAACGGTTTCGGGCCGAAACCGTTTGGTTTCGGGCGAAACTCGTATCGGTTTCGCCCGAAACCGATACCCCCCTTTAGTTTCGGATTGCTACAGTGTTTAATGTGTGTTTCGGATCGGTTATGGCCGAAACCGATACGTTTCGGCCGAAACGTATCGGTTTCGGCCGAAACTGCCATCCATGCTAAGGCATAGCCCTAGAGAGACAAAAGTAGTCCTGACATGGACATCATGGATCGGACCATGTCTAATAAGGTCTTGTTTCTCCTCTCGGATACACCATTGTGCTGTGGTGTATACGGTGGAGTCCAATGAGAAACAATTCCATTGTCTTTAAGATAAGAAGTGAATTCATAGCTAAGGTATTCTCCTCCTCGATCTGATCGAAGAGCCTTAATACTCTTGCCAGTCTGTTTCTCTACTTCATTCTTGTATTCCTTAAACTTCTCAAAGGCTTGTGATTTATGCCTCATTAAATACACATAGCCATATCTCGAGAAGTCATCAATAAAAGAGATGAAATAGAGGTGACCCCCTTTTGCTTCCATGGACATGGGTCCACACACATCCGAGTGTATGAGCTCGAGAAGGTCAGCAACCCTCTCACCATGTCCACTAAAAGGAGCCTTGTTCATCTTCCCCATGAGACATGACTCACAGGTATCAAATGGCTTGTATTCAAATGAATTCAAATACCCATTTGAGTGTAGGTAAGAGACTCTTTTCTCACCTATATAACCAAACCTGCAATACCATAGATATTCATAATTCACTTCATTAGCATTGGAAACCTGCATAACATTAGAATATGTATCTAATATACATAAAGACCATTGACTAATATACCATTGGCTATCATCAAACCATTATTCATTATAGAGCACCCAGTGCTATTAAAAGTCAATGTATATTCAACGTTATACAAGCTAGAGATTGAAATAATGTTCTTAATAATATTAGGAACATAATAACAGTCATTCAGCTCCAGAATGACCCCTGAAGGTAAACTGAGACGAGCTGTCCTGACAGTTTTGGCAGCAACTAAAGCTCCATTGCCCATCCTCAGCTCAATCTCCTTTTTGCCCAGCCGCCTTCTATTTGCCAGCACCTGCACAGAGTTGCAGATATGAGATGCACATCCAGTATCTAATACCCATGATGTGGATTCCATATATGACAAATTAAGGTTTATGACAAAAATACCTTCATTTAGAATTGCCTTGCAATTCCTTTTCCAATGCCCTGTTTCCCGGCATCGAAAACACTTGTCTTCCTTTTCATTCTTCTTGCCCTTTCCTTTGTCAACTTTGGTGAGTTCCTTACCCTTGGCCTTCTTCTTTCCCTTCCCTTTGTCACCTTTGGTGGATATCTGGGTGGCCTTCCTTTTCTTATTGGCCCAGCCAACAATCATTACAGAAGATGATTTATCTTTCTGCATTGTCCCTTCATCACTTTTCAACATGTTGAGCAGCTCCGGGAGAGTTGCTTCAATTCTATTCATGTTGAAGTTTATGATGAAAGGAGAAAAGGAATCGGGCAATGACTGGAGAATAAGATCAATGCACAGTTCAAGATCTAACTTGAACCCCAGTGCATTGAGTCTCTCAATCCACTCCATCATTTTCAGTACATGAGCCTGTACTGAAGCACCCTCTGACATCCGTGTCCTGAAAAGTTTCTTGGAGATATCATACCTCTCAATCCTTCCCTGCTCCCCGAAGAGCTAGCGTAGGTTAAGAAGTATGCTTCTACAATCACTCTTTTCAAATTGCCTCTGCAGCTCAGGAGTCATAGAGGTCAGCATGTAACATTGGGCAAGGGAAGAGTCTTCTGACCATTTGGCATAAGTCATTAAATCGCCCTCGTTGGCATCAGGAGTTGGCTCAGAATGAACCGTGTCCAACACGTAAGCTATTTTTTCGGCGGTGAGGACTATGCGTAAATTACGCAGCCAATCCGAGAAATTCGGTCCAGTCAGTCTGTTGGCATCCAAGATGCCACGGAGGGGGTTGGACGACGACATCGTAATCTGGATAAGAAATAAAAGACAACTTAACATATGTTCAAATTCTAACTTAGATGTGATTTTCTATCTTAGTTAGTCCCACTATTTTTCGATCGAACTATATAACTCTCAGTATATAGAACGGGAGATCAGCGGGATCATCCTAGTGGGTCGGAATCCCAACGAGACTGAGGTAAGACCTTGTGGAAACCACAACAAGCCATATCCCATCTCAAGGGCAGTCAGCAGACACTTGCATCTAATGCAATATCCGATTTTGGCCCCCGAGAAGCCATCCCCTTGTGGAAAACACAACAAAGGATACTTTCGGTTAGATCTAACCACCATTATTACATAGCAATGAGTTCATGACCTGACCCTTGTGGAAAGCACAATAAGGTCAAGTTCAATTCCTCACTCCATTGAGACCCAGCCTTGGAGTGGCATCCTGCCCCCAAACTCATGGACCTTGTGGAAAGTACAACAAATCCATGAGATGAAGACATTCATTCACCCCATAATGATGGAGGGCCACGACTACTCCTAGAGTCACGTTTACCAGATCTAAAATTAAATTGCGAGGGAATTTATTTTATCTTGATCTCACCCTAAGTGGTAATATAAATATATTCAATATATTTACCGTACCTAGTAGTTTGCACAAAGTAAATACATCCAATGCACAAATTAAACCGCAAGTGATCATGGACACTAGTCCTAATACTATTAAGACATCCGGCTCGCTTCTGAAGCAGCTGGATCATCCTCGTCGGGTGTGCTCCACGCTTTCATTCTCCGATGTCGCATGAATTACATCTTTTACACGGCACGCAGGCCGGCAAAATTTAAATTACATGTCAATAAAATTCCAGAAGCCCTCAGGGCGAGTACAACTGTGAAGGGAGATAGAAGTACATAGGAATTTCAACAGAGAGAGAAATGAGGCTCACAGACCCCAAATAATTACATTAGCTATGTCCGTGATCACTTGTCAACCCACACATATCAGATCAATCAAAGGGTTATTTTGAAAATAATCCTTATATTTGGATTGAAAAGTGGGATGTGCAAACAAAAATAAGCAGGCTTTATTTAATTTTAAAAATCCAAGCTGGATTAACTAAAATTAAAACATATAAGCAAGCCAAATCAATGTATCATTAAGCAAAGCATACATAGAACCATCATTTATAGAAGGGGCATACATATTTGAATATAATCCAAATAATATAGATAATTGAGATAATTATTTAAAATTTAAATTTAATTATCCAATAATCAAATTTAAAAATAAATTTAAATAAACTAATTATTTAAATTTAAATTCAAATTAATTATCCAATAAGTTAATTTGAATGTAAATTTAAATAATTTAATTATCCTCAATTATTATTTTTCTAAAATTCAAAATTTGAATTTAATTATTATCTAATAATTAAAAAAATTTAAATATTTGAATTTTCTATTATTATCTTCAATGAAATTAAAAAACTGAATTTAACAATTATCTAATAATTAAAAATTCAAAATATTGAATTTCTCATGACCATCTTCAATTATTACACTATTATCTCAAATAAAGTGATAATTATCTTAACTCATTAAATTCAAAAGTTAAATAAAATTTAAGATTTGAATTTTTCATTGAGAAAAAAGATAATTACCATATGAGATAATAATTAGATTAATTTAATGTGCCTTTATATATATATTTATATTATATATATATATCAATAGCACAATAAATTAATAAAAGTAATTTTTTAAAAAAATAAAAAAACGGCGGTCAAACGCGCAGGTGCGGCCGCCCATGCGGGCCGCGTGGGCGGACGCGCCCGCGTCCGAGTGCGGGCGCCCGCGCGCCCGATGTGGCGGGCGGGCGCACTGCCACCAGCGGACGTTTTTTTTTTTTTGCCCGGGAACTGAGGATGCCCAGCATCCCATTCCCTTGTGGACAGTCATGAACAAAGATGCCCAGCACCCCATTTCAATTTTAATAATTGAAGATCATGAAAGTTGCCCCTAAACATGGTTCTATGCGGAGAAATTGCGTCGATCAGAGCGCAACCTGGCTCTGATATCACTGTAAGGATTCGATCAGCCCGGTACGGGTAACGCAGCGGATAATAAAAATTTATATACCCGAACCCAGCTTTGTGGAATCCTAGAACCGTGCTCTAATCGATGCAATAAAACTCCCAACCCCTAACTGCGGGTTGTAGATCTTTACCTTGCGCGGAACGACGCTGTCCGCAGTGCCCGATGCAGATTTTCGCGAACGCCGGGCCGCACAGATGTACGGCCTCTAGAGCTGATCCACACGGATCCTCGCGCAGTGACGGTATCCTCCCGTCCTTCCTCCGCGCGCACAAGCCGCAGATCCTCCAAACACGATCTTCCCTAAGCTTTCTCCTTTTTGAGAGAGAGAGAGCTACTAGGGAGAGAGAGAGAGAGAAAGAGGGAGGAGAGAGGAGGAGAGAAGTTTTTCTTCTCTCCTTTTAATGCTTGGTTAAGGTAGAAGAAGAAGAGCTTCACGTAGGATGCATATATATAAAGGTTGGGTGCTTTTCAAAAGAACCCATAAGGACCAATATTGTATATGTATCCTTCTTATTATTATACATATGTATTAAGCCCTTCTTATATTCCTTTCCAAAAGGAATTTAAGGTTTTTAACATATACATTTGTACAATAATACCCCGTCATCCGAGAATCCATTGTGTGTGATCCTCTAGGCCCATAGTCACTCTAGTTTAAGGCCCATTAACTTCTAATTCCCAATTAGAAGTAAATTAAACTTATTATTCACTTCTACTAGAGCCGAATAATAGTTTAATTTATTCCGAACCTTTGATCACGTTGGGTCAAGCAAATCCGCGTGATCTCAGAGGACGCCGGGTTCAAACCACCCTGTCTGGTACCTGTAAGTCTATAGTTGCCGCATCGCTATAATCCCTCACTCCTTCTACGAGTCTGGTTCGATCGAGGGTATGGTTTCTGTCAAATCCCATGATCGTGCCATTCGACTATGATCTCCTTAAAGTATATGCTGTCCGTTCTAAACGAACTCACACGATCTTGGCCAGGGATTTAATGGAGCGTCAGTGTCATGACCCATTAACTGTATTATATATACCCGACAGTGAGCGATCCCTTCTTGACCATTGATGATCTTCACACGTATCCTGAAATGGTTAATGACTTGGCAATTCGTGACTTGTGGTTAAAGTCACTTATCCAACTCATTAAACCATTCCAGTCCTCGAGTAAGATCCAATCAATGTTTCAGGTCAAAGGACGAACGATGCTACTGGGACAATTAGATCTTCAGTTGACATTAGGTGCAATCAACCATCTGAAGATCCAATAGCGGATTAGTTCAGTGTACATCCTCCGAAAACGTACACCTACACACATGTATCGGTGCCCCGCACCAGTGACCATGAGACTGCTCACCCATACATCATGTGTACTGGTTTAATAGGTAATCAAAGTCCCCGAGTGATTACCCTCCAACCAGGAACAGTTTAAGGTATGTGTCCATGTAAAGTCAGTCTCATGATCGAGATCCCATCTCGAGTTGACTTTACAACCACATATCTTAGGGACATCGTAGAGTAATATATAATTATAAATTTACGCTCAAATATCACTTCGTTAATAATGAACAAGATCGTACAACTATCGGGCCTACCCGACTCGAAATTGACCTGTAGCACACCAATACTAACAATATACACTATAGATCAGACCTTCCAGTTGGCTTCGGAGTATGAGTAGTGTTTTGGACTACCCATCACCAGGAGAAGTCTTTTCCAAGCCGGGGAGTCTTCTTGGAAATTCGGATGGTGATAGGCAGTTGAGAGGTGGGTGTTGCACCCTAAATTTTTTCTAAAAGAAAAAAAGGGGGAAGTAGAAACCCAAAGGGAGTCCCTCCGGGTTCTACAATCCCGGAGGGAGCTCCTCCGGGTATTCCAAACCTGGGGGGACCCCCTTCGGGTTCTGGAACCCAGAGGAAGGTTTCCTCTCTCCCTCTCTTAAATTAAAGTAAAAAACACTCTCCCTCTCTTAAATTAAATTAAAAAAATGGGATTAAAGGGGGGAGAGGAATACTCGGAGGGACCACCTCCAGATTCTCAATACCCAAAGAGATCACGTCCGGGTTTTTAATATCCGGAAGGACCACCTTCGGGTCTTGCAGACAGAAGACAACCCCTCTAGGATTCCTCCTCTATCTTCTCTCCTTTCTCCTCTCTTTCTCTCTCAATCTGCAACCCGGAGGGATCCCTTCCAGGTTTCAAAACCAGGAGGAAGCCCCTCTGGGTTCCCTTTCTGTCTCTCAATTACTCTCCTCCCTTTTGCATTTATGCCCTTCTTCCTTTCAAACTCGGAGGGGCTAAAATGTCCAAAAGTCTTTTCACCTTCTCCATCCAAAACCAGGAGGGACCCCTCCACGTTTCTCACCTCCAACTTCTATAAATGGGAGGGCTTGGTCATTGGGAGAGGGGACTTCCTCACTAACATTTCTCCACTTGGAAGCTTGGAACAAGAAGGAAAGGAATAGATCTTGGTGCAGGTGGTTGAAAACTCCCCCCCCCCCCCCCCCCCTTAAAGGCCTTGATGTTCTTATTAAGAAGACCCTCAATCAAGGATATGTTTACATAAACACCCCTACGAGGAAGAAAATGTCTCGTGCCTTGGCAAAATTCTTGTAAATTACAAAAAATGATGCAAAGTCTCAGAAGTGTTCAAGATTCTGAAAACATGCAGAGAATTGTGGAAAAACCCTTGAAAGATGGGAAATTACAAAAAAAACCCTTGAGGGAATCGGAGCTTGCACCTCTCCCCCTTGGAAAAACCTTGGACATGAAGTATGAAGCATGCAGCTTGAAGCCCAAGGAGGGACCGCTCAAGTGTTCTCTTGAAATGAAGTAAAAAAAAGGGTTTTACATAATATCCGTCATCATAGGATAGAAATCATGCATATGCCCTCATGCTGGATATTTTGAAGATCAGAAAATAATGTGAAGACTTGTTCTTGTGCAAGATATTTTCTGGACACTTGGCAAATATGCCCTTGGGAAGATGTTCTCTGAAATTTGGACATCTCAGACATACCCTTGCATAGGGTATTCTCTGAAGATTGGAAATTGCATAGATACCACTGCACAGGGTATTCTTTGAAGTTCTGAAATTATAAAGATGCCCCTGCACAGGTATTTGCAGGGAAGATCAGAAAATTACATAATTACCTTCTACTGTTGGGAGAATTCTAAAAAAGGCCCCTGCTAGTGGCAAACTGCAGAAAAAACCTTTAAAAGATCAGAAATTGTAGGAAAACCCTGAAAAGATCAGAAATTATGGAAATATCCTGATCTGTCAAAAAATTACAGAATTACCCTCTGCTGTCCGGAAATTGCAGAAAAATTCTCGAAAGGTAGAAAATTGCAGAAATATCGTCTACTGTCCAAAAATTGTAGAAAAACCCTGAAGTGTCAAGAAATAACAGAAATACCCCATGCTGGTGGGAAATTATAGAAAAAACACTAAAAGACCCAGAAATTATGGAAATGCCCATATTTATTGGAAATGCCCATATTTATGGGAAAATTGTAGAATCTTCCCTATTTGTGGGAAAATTGCAAAAAGTCCTTGGAAGGTGTCGACCAAGGATCAAATACCCCCGGAAGGCATCCACCAAGGATCGAACACCTAAGGGATAATCACCCAAGACACTCTTTGTCTTATGAAGGCTTGTGCTTGTACATTTATAAAAATATGAGAAAGGGGATATCCCCCAATGTGCTTTGTTCCTAAGTCCTAATGGATATTTTAGAAAACAAATTCAAGAAAATAAATACATATCAAACATCAAGGGGCGGCCAAGGAGATCCAAGCATGAAGACCAGTGCACGCGCCTTGTGATCAGAAAAGTATGTTAATTGCAAATATACCCGGGAGAGTCAAGAAATGATAGAAATGTCTCAGATCGTCAAGAAATGACAAAAATGTCCCGGGAAAGTTAGGAAATGACGGAAATGTCCGAGAAAGTCAAGAAATGATATAAATATTTGAGAAAATCAAGAAATGACAGAAACGTCTAGAGATAGTTAAGAGAGGACAAAATTGTTCCAAGCTGCCAAGGAATGACAACTATACCCAGAAAGGGTCAAAACTTACAAGTATGCCCTTGCCATGTGCACAAATGTCCATTAAAGACATCAACTCAATAGTTCGATCACGATCAAAAGAGTGAACATGACCACGGGTCTTGTTAGTGATCATATTGGTGATCCAACGAACCGATGGTGATGAAATATGAAAGCAACAGTCAGATGTCGATCTGGAGCAAATCTAACAATCGAATCTTAATCATATTCAAATTCAATAGATCGAGAACCAATTCAACGGTCAGATCTTGATTCAAAGTAAATTCAACGGTCAAATCTCAATTAGGAATAAATATGATGGTTAGATCGTGATCGAAAACATATCCAATGGACCGATAGTGATCATCTTGGCAACCTAGCGGTCCGATCGTGATGTGATTTAAATTCACGTGTTCGAATGTGAACAAAAGTAGAACCAAAGGTCCAGCTACAGACTGAAGCATATTCAACGGTCGGATTGCAACCGGATGTAAACACGAAGACCTGATTGTATAATCGGGACCAAATGTAAAGGTCTGAAAAGACCGATTACAGACGATCAAGGATTGAAAGTTTTGAAAGTTCTTTGAAAGAGTATCCATATTTAATAGGCGATCATTAAGATCTTGACCATTAGATAAAACCCTAAACATTACAGTGGATATCTAGGCAAAAGGCGTTCTTTGATAGTTAATCAAAGGTGTTCGAATTTTACGTCGGTGTAAATAAACACCAACCACGATTGGTAGAGAAAGGTCTAGCATACGAACCCGAAATTATCTGATAAACCAAACTCGCGGAATTAATAACATTTATGCTAATCAATTAGCTAAAAAATATGCATATTTATCTCGTAAATTGATATAAAATTAATTTTCCGCATGTGAAATAGTGGGGTACTAGGCCCCTCTGCGCCTAAGGGTGGCTTGCCTACCGGCAGCAACCTCTTGAGGATGGTAAAGGAAGAGAGATGGCCATGGATGGTTCTAGGGCCAATACTTGTATTCGGTGCCAACAAAAGGGCCATCATGCTTTTGAGTGCCTCTAAAAGAACATATATTTTGACATCTCTCCCGATGACCCAGTGTAGTTTGAGGGTGAGGAGTTTGTTCACCACCCTGAGGGTGAGCCTAGTGATGAGGAAGCTCTTGAGCTTCATGAAGATACAATCAAGTTGAATGTGGTGAGGTGCATGATAGCTCAAGAGAAAAAGGAGGATTGGAGGCGGACTTCCATTTTTCGCACTTAAGCTAAGTGTAGGAATAAAGCTGGAAAGGTGAGCATTGATGATGGGAGTTGCCTTAATGTAGTTTCAAAGGGTGTTGTGACGAGATGCGGGTTGCAACTTGAGCCACACCCCCATGCTTACAAGGTGGCATGGGTTGATTGCACCATAATCCTTATTACTCAGAGGTGTTTGGTTCCTTTGTAGTTTGGTACATACCATGATAAGGTTTGGTGTGATGTCTTAGAGATGGATGTAGCTCATCTACTGTTAGAAGGATCTTAGATCTATGATCGTGATGTTACTCATTATGGTAGGTCCAACACATATGTCTTCATGCATAGAGGAAACAAAATCAAATTAGTCCTTGCACCTCCCAAGCAATTGAAGGGTTCTGCAGGCCCTGAGTCCATCCCCACATCTTCTTTCCCTATTGAGAGTAAGAGGCCCTTCCACACCATTGCTCAGAGCAATTTGAACCAGGGGTGGTGGAATAAGGGGAAGTGTTTGCTTTGGTGGTTAAGGAGGTGAAAGAATTTTAGGAGTAAGAAGGTGCAACAATTGCTCACTAAGTTTAATGATGTCACTCTTGATGAGTTGCCTCGCATTAAGGAGATCCAACATGTTGTTGATTTGGTTCTTGGGGCTCCATTGCCCAATCTTCCTTACTATCGGATGCCACCCAGTGGACATGTTGAGATGGGAAGACATGTGGGTGATTGACCGAGGAAAGGCTTTCTTAGAGATAATCTTTGTCCTTGTGTAATGCTTGCCTTACTCTCAAGAAGGATGGTACCTGGAGAATGTGCATTGATAGTCGAGCAATCAATAAAATCATTGTCAACTACTAATATCCCATATCAAGACTTACTGATATGCTTGACATGATGGCACAGGTAAAGATATTTCCCAAAATTGATCTTAAGAGTTGGTATCATCAAATCCCCATTCGCCCTGGTGATGAATGGAAACCGACATTTAACACAAAAGATCTATATGAGTGGCTGGTCATACTTTTTGAGTTGACCAATGCACCTAACATCTTCATACGTGTTATCAGTCAAGTGTTAAAGTCATTCATTGACAGTTCTTGGTGGTGTATTTTGGCAATATCCTGATCTATAGTAGGACCCGAGATGATCACCTACTTCATTTGAGGAAGGTGTTCATGGTATTAAGGCAAGGGAAACTCTATGTCAATCTGAAGAAGTGTGCTTTCATGAGCTCTTGAGTTAATCACTTTTGGGTTTGTAGTATCGTCAAAAGGGGTGTCTGCTGACCTTGAGAAAGTTAGGGCAATTAGAGAGTGGCCAGAGCCAACCAATATCCATGAGGTTCGCAATTTCCATGGTCTCACCACTTTCTATCACCAATTCATCAGAGGGTTTAGTACCATCACAGCTCCCATCACTGACTTTATCAAGAAAGGGGAGTTTGTGTGGACAAAGACTGCTTTGAGGGCTTTTGCTAAGTTGAAAGAGAGCTCGACAAAGTATCCTGTCTTACGTCTCCCTGATTTTTCCAAAGTCTTCAACGTATCTTGTGATGCCTCAAGGATAAGGATAGGTGGAGTCCTTAGTCTGGAAGAACATGTTATTGCATTCTTCAGTGAGAAGTTGAATGAGGCAAAGCAATGGTATTCTGCCTATGACAAGGTATTTTGTGCGATAGTGTAATCCTTGCACTATTGATGTCATTATTTGCTACTGCATTAAGTTCGTCTTGTACACTGATCTCAAGCCCTCAAGTATTTAAATTCTCAAAAGAAATTAGGGCCCCGACATGCAAAGTGGGTCGAGTTCCTCCAAAAATAGACCTTTGTTCTCAAACATAAAGCCAAAATGGACAACAAATCTGTTGATGCATTGAGCCATCGCATTAATCTTTTGCAAACCTTAAATGTGAAGGTGGTGGGTTTTGAATCAATCAAGGATCAATATGCGACGTGTCGGGGGTTTGGAGAGGTCTATGCACATCTACCTGAGGGGCATTCAATGTCTAGTGTGGACAATCTACTTCATGATGGTTACCTGTTTAGAGGGTTCTGACTATGTTAATCGGGTACTTCTTCAAGAGATTTTGTCATTTGGGAGTTGCATGCGAGTGGCACTGCATGACATTTTGGGTGAGATAAGACCATTGCCATGCTAGAGGATAGACTTCATTGGCCTAGCCTTGTTAGACCTCACAAATTTTATGATATTTTTCTGATATTTTCAGAAAAAGAAAATTTATTAATTCATGACATGGTGGCGCATGAAGGTATAATACCCTGCCGTCACATGTTTTGATCGTTTAAACGTCCTTGGGATGCCGTTAGGTGGAATTATTTACACAAAGTCCACGTGTTTTCATACACGGGAATTTCATCAAACACCTTGTGGGCGGACCCATGACTCTGGTCAACACAAAAAATAACTATATCTCGTTTCCGAGAATTGTGCCTGATACATCGGGGTGTGGTCTCTACATTCCGGATCTTGTGGACAGCAAGGCGGTGTTAAGAACGACTAAGAATCACCAAGAAAACTCAAAGGAAGAAATCCCCTCGTGCTGCCTCCTTGGAATGTCTGCAAAGAGCAGTAAAAAATGGTTTGAAGGAGAATAGATGGAGGTTTTTATAGCCTCCCTAGGGCCACAAGCCTGGGGGATTTCACCCTCTCTGTTTACTGCGCACAGGAGGGCAGGAGTGTGCTTGGAAGGGGCCAGCAGGGTGCCAGCAGGGTGCCAGCTGCTTCCTCTAATGCCCGGAGGGGTTGGGACATTGTTCACCATGACCGGATGCACCTTGGGAAGGCCATCATGCCCGGGGGGAATGAGGTCCCGACCACGCGATGAAGCCCGGAGGGGTTTGAAGGGATATCGGCCTGTCCATGAAGCCCAGACCACCCAGGCAGGTCCTGACCTGAGCACATGCCCAAAGGGGCTGGGGATGGACCGAAGGGGGGGGGGTGGCCTCCTGTGCATGCCCAAAGGGGCCTTGATGCTCTTGCGATGCCCGGAGGGGCTATCAAGGGCATCCACTGTGCAATGAAGCCCGGGAGGCGTGGCTTGCCTCCCTTGATGCCCGGAGGACTTTGATAAGGAGCCCGGCTGCTTGTTGAAGCCCGGAGGGACTATACCTGATTGGTGAAGTCTCGAGGGGGGCCCGGCTTGAGCACGATGCCCGTGGGGATTCCCTGCCTTGCTCGCGATGCCCGGAGGCACCCAGGGAGGACCTGGCCTGTGCAGTGGAACCTGGAGGGATCGGATGGGGCCCTGTCATGCTTGGGATGCCGGAGGGATTCCTTGGGACTTTTCCCTGGTGGTGATGCCCTGAGGGATTGAGACAAGGCTTCGATGCCCGGAGGGATAGGAGGAGGAGGGCATACCTTTTTTGTTTCTAAGCCCGGATGGAGGTTGCAAGGTGCTCCCCTTCTCCTCAATGCCCGGATGGATGTTGCAAGCCTTCTTCTTCCTCCCTCAATGCCCGTATGGGCCTCAAATGGGGGCTGCGGCCCTCATCTCATGCCAGGAGGTGCTCCACAAGGCACCCCCTTCTAGTCGCCTATAAATAGTAGGCTTGCCCAAGAAGCAAAGAGAGCTTGGGAACTTCTGGGTCTTGGGTTGAAGGCTTTCCATTTTGGGAGCTTGGAGCCAAGGAGCACGAGGAGGAGCTGCTGCCCAGGCTTGGAGCTGCGAAGGAGGCAAGTGCCCAGCAAGGACTTCTTTGTAAAAAAGCTCATAAAAAGCATATTTGTAAATATACCCCATTTTTATGAAGGGCATGTCCAAAACTTAGGACAGTTGCAGCTCTTGCAACAGCGAGGATTGCTTTATTCTGTGTAATTGTTCCTGAAATCCTCAATGACAGTTGCAGCTCTTTGTGATTGTGATGTTATTAGATTTCCTTTTGTGAATTGAAGCACATTTTCATGCACATTAATTAAAAAAAAACAGTTCATGCTGCATCAGTCAAACCTCCACCTTCTACTACCATGTTTTTTTTACCATACCATATACCGAACTATATTCATATCTTCGAGTATGTCCTTTAACATGAGAACATATCTAGGTTTCTTTTGCATTTACTGGGATCTCCCAATTTGACCCTAATGCAGTTTGATGTGGCACCACTTGCTGTATGACTCCACTGAGGCGAGTTGCCTCAATGAGCCATATTGGAAGTTTTAGAAATAGTTCAAGGATGTTGATTGCTGTAATAATAAATGTTGACCATTGATCTTACATTTCACTTCCTAACACTGAGTTACCTCATATTTAACTTGCTTTCATATTTTTTTTTGAACGTGGGTGGTATCGTATATAAAAGAGAAAAGTATACATGGAAGGGGGGAGCGCTCCCATACGACTCCCAAATACAAAAGGCGGTAGACCACTGACTGTCTTGGGAGCAAAATAAAAGCAAATAAACACCTACCCGCTAAGCTCAAAGCCCCATCCAGGCCCAAAAGCCTTCAAAAGGCTCCACACCTAACAACCCCGACCACCCAACCAGACAACTCCCAAACATTAAAGAAATGCAAGTGCAAGCACCCCAACGAAACCACACTCACTCTCCTTTGCCCTTTCTCCACCTACTCAGCCTGCTCCACCCCTCCTTTCTTGCCGGCAGCCTCTGTCTTCGCCTTCCTAGCTATGTCTCCCAGCCACCTACGTTTGATCAAGCATAAGGTGGACTTCAAGTCTTTATCAATGCCTACATTAGATACACCAATAAGCCTAGCAGTCTCACTCGCCTGAGTCTCCATAAAGTTCTCCACCTTAGCTAAAATATCTTTGAGCTCCTCCTTGCTAAGACTCCCGTTCTCATTCGCTAAATCCTCTCCTTGATAGGCTTCCTCGACTTGCTTGCATGCCGCGGGCAAGTCTTCCAACACCCTAGGTGGGGGAGACAGGGCCAAGATCTCCTGCTAGTCAAAGCCTTCCAACGATGTGATGCCCGCTTATGTCTCCGTAACGAGAACCCCTTCCGCAAGACTAACGGCAGGGGATGCGGCGCCGACAGGCAAAGCAACGGAGCTTGTCGGAGCTGATCTTCAATTAGAAAGGAGAGGGAAGGCAGTTCCTTGAGAACATCCTCTCCCTCCTGCCACTCTCTCTCTTCCCACTTTCATTACCCTCGCAACCATCGCTACCACCCCTCCATCAAAGCACTCTACTTCCCACCTTTGTGGCTCGAACAAGCTACTCAGCTGCTCTGTGGGATCCACGGGGATCTTGGAGGAAGGGACCGTTGTTGAGGCCGGATGAGAAGGAGGGGTGGATGCATCTTGGCGTCGCTTCAACCGTTTCTTCGAACAGCCTTCCGCTGGCAAGTCCGGCACCGGCCACAACAATTCCTCGCATATGGCCGTAGGAGGGCCCACTGATGAGGCAGGGAGGTGGAGACCGTCGCTCCTGGTGCAGCCACGCCCTTGTCTCCCTGAGAAAGCGCAGACATGGGCGGCCCACTGGCAACCACACCCAACCCCAGAGAAGAGGCTGGAGCCTCCTGGCACACCTGCTCCACAGTCATAGCCACAGCCTTCCCCTTCTCTGGTTCACACTCCACCGAAGCTGTAGAGCTAAGTCCCACCGCCGATGAGAGGACGAAGGCCGCCGGGGAACTAAAGCCGGCGTGAGGGTGGCCGTCGAACGAGGATGCCTCTGTGAGCCCTGCGGATCCTCTCACACCACCTACACCACACTAGGGATCGAGCAAGGAAAATGAAGCTCATTGTGTCCTAACAGTCCCGAAATCCCAACAGAAATGGGTAAGTCGACCTGGGGTGTTGAGTTGGGCCTCTGGTCGAAAGACCTAGTCCCACCCAGCCTGAATCGACTCCACTCCGGCCCGGTCTACACAGAACTCCAGCGCCACAGGCGGGACGGTTCGAATTCGAATTGCCCACCCACAAACCATCTTCAACCTCCTGGAAAGGGCGTGGTCGCCCTAGGTTCAGCGGCAACGACCGCCTCCCCTGCGCCTCCAGACGGACCGAAACAAGGACAGCAAACTCAGTCCCCCTGATGACGACTAGGATCACCGGTGAGACAGCCGGAGGAGACATAGCCTTCATGAGAGTTTCAATGCAGTTCAGATCTCTGGGACCAGCTGCAAGGAACCGGCCCAACCGGGCTTCATCCTGCCAAATGCCTTCACGAGGAAGGCCATTCCAGCTTCATCACAGAGCGGCCCACCAGCTTGACCCAGATTTCTGACTTGCCTAGGGATGGATAAGTCCCTCACTCAACCGAGCAGGGCTGGACCCAAAGGAACGACACTCCACTCCACTCGACAGGATCCCGATTGCCACTGCCGACTGCACTTCTACCGGACAGGAGCCGATGGCCAGCAGGCCATCCCGGTGTATACGCTTGACCACCCATGGACCGACCCTTGGCCACCTCTCCTCAAGCAGCACCCTAATAACACCCTCCGCATCGACACTCCCTAGGACAGGGGAGATCCAAAGGCACCTCCCCAGCCAATCCATCTGACCTGTCATAGGGAAAACCCCGATGTGAAAGGGCACCCCTTTGGCCACTAGAGGCCTCTGAGCCAACCCCGTGAACTTCACGGCCCCCGCATAGGAGCCACTACTCTGCCCCTCTACGGTCCTCTCCACCGAAGCGCGGCTCGCCACCTCCCTGCAGGCCTGATGAAAATGGCCCCTCCTCCCATAGAGGAAGCAGACCGGTCCCAGAGAGCCCCGACAATCAGCCGGAGGCCTTGAGCCCCGAGACGCAATCCCTCTGGAGAGGCCCCAAACGAAAACTTCAGAGTTTCTCTCTAGAAACAGCTAGAGAGAGAATCATCTGGAACGGGGTTCAACTTGCTCTCATATTCAATGTTCAATTCGATTTATGAATACAATGGTGTCTCTGAACCGGCAGGTGTCTCTTTCTGAAACTGACCTGTAGTAAGCTGCTTTTGATAGCTCTTGTTCTTACTGTTGATTTAAGTTTTGATCAGCCGTGGTACTAGATTCCATGTCGAAGAGTTTTATTTTGTGGTATATGTGCTTAATTATATTCAACCTCCAATCAGGCACGGACATTGTTGCGGTCACTTGTTATTATAGGAGCTTTGAGTGGATTAACTCTGGGTGTTATCGGGACGTCTGTACCTTGGCTTTTACCTTACATTTTTACCACAGACAACATGGTCGTTGGGGAGGTAATTTTCCTTTCCTTCCTGTTGTTGCATTTTATTTTAACAATGATAATGCTAGAAATGTTTAAAATCAGGTATTCTCGCCAACTGTGGATCCTATTTTTCTTTTTGCTATGTGGTAGTGAATAGACATTTGGATGTCATGCAGCTTTTGCCTGCCTGTATGTCATGTTTTCTCAGTTTTTTTTGGATTGGCTTCCATCTGGATTAGTTTCTAGTGTAACACTTTTTTCTACTATGTATCTTTTTAGTTTGCAGAAGATTTTAATTTTATTATTGTGTGGGGTGGGTTTAGAGTTAGGAGAAGATTTACGGGCTTTATTTTTCTTTCTTGGGTTTGTGTGATTAAAGGAACCGCTCGCTCTCTGTCGCCCTGATTGTACTCTTTATTTAATAAAATTGGTAGTTCAATCCACTTTTCTTTTAAAAGAACTTTTTCCTACAAAGTGACTTTAGGGTGTAGAAAAATGTGATTAATTTCTATAATTCATTAAAGGCTGGATTGCAAGAAATGGACACTACGCACTTGATTCCAGATTATCATGCTACATCTTTTCTAAGAAGAATTAAAGACTTCCTATTTTGCATTACACTTTTTATTGACTGGTGATATAGCCACTCTTTGGATTCTTCACAAACAAATTTGGTGTATGAAAATACCATAGACCGAGTCTTTGGCATCCATTTTCCCAAGGCCATTCTCACTTAAAATGAGGAAGAAAGTGGAAGAAAGTGTTTGTTTTATTTTTGCAACACTAAAAAGTATTCCTGTAATTTCATGATTCAGTTTACAGAGTGGGAGATTATTCTGCCAATATTCTATTGTGAAAGATGGTAGGCTTTCCACATTTGAAGGGACATAGCAGGCTTAGCAGCTAATATAATATTTGCATAGGCACAGAGTGATATTTTAACATCTATTCAGAAAACGTGTTTATGCTATTCAGTGTGTTATGTTGTTATTTCAACTAGTCCATCTCTGTAATTGATTTCAGTTTACCAAAGTTTTGCATATGCATATTATTGAAACTGTATGGCCAGTTGGTGATGGAGTTGCTGGAATAATTACAATTTGAGGATTTAGGATGCTGAATACCTTTTTGTTTATCTTTTTAATGCTTGTTTCATATCTATCTATGCTCTTGTTTTATGTTAACCCAGATGCACAAAGTGTTGCTGCCATACTTTATTGCATTGTCGGTGACACCTTCAACACATAGCCTTGAGGGAACATTGATGGTAATGTTGGGATGAATATACTATCAATTTGGTAGTTTTAGTATTCCTTTTTGCATTTATTTATATTGGCTAATCTGGGAAATTATATCGGAATATGTTTGATGAAAAATTCTAAATCACATACTATCCTAGCTTATGTTTTGGTTTAAAAAAGGAATTGTAGACTTCCTCACCCTGAAATGCTAAGTAGTCAAGGTTGAAAATATTAACCATTCCAGGTCTTTGGAAATCCGAGTTGTGCCAAACGATTGCTTTAAAAGGGGTTTGGGCTTGGGGCTTGTCTTGCCTCATGCCTTGATGCCTTTCTTGCAAATTCAAAATTTACAGCAATCAATACTATAATTTATCGTAGGAAACATTAATACTTGTGAAGGTTTATAGTCAATCTGAGTTGTATTATGTGAATGCTTAATTGCATGGTGAAGTTTCAATTGGTTTGAATTGTTTATAAATGTTTATTTTCCCTGTTTCAATGTCTCTCAGTCACACAGGCCTCGTGTTGGATTTTCCTGAGATGAAGATAGATTGACTGGTGTTTTGTTTTCAAGGATTTGTTGATCCTTAATGTTTTCTGCCATGTCATCTAGGTGAATTTAGCATATACAGGTGGATCATGGGACTGGTTTAGGAATTGGTGTTTAGTTTTGGGCTTGCTACGTTTGTGGTTGATTATGACCCTTCAAACGTTGATTGAGATGAGAATTTGGTTGTCATGTTAAACCCAAAGTCCAGCTCCATCCTTTGTTCAACATAATCTTTCATCTGTGATGAAGAACCATGGCCAAATTTGACAAGGAAATTGAAGTGATCCGCAGATGCACACAACCTACATGAACTCTTGAGTGCAATGCACAATTGTGGTGTTGCCGATGAGTTTTGATCGTAGATCAGTGAGGGAATAAGCCTTAAAAAGAATGGAATGACTGGCATTGTGGGTCCTCTGGGAAGAGCAAACCCAGATCTGTCAACAGGAGTTACTACACCTAAGCAGCTCCATGCTGACGTTGGTGGCGGGGGCGGATTTCCCTGTCATGAGAAAAATAATTACTACACCTGCCATTTTAAAGAGAAGCATTGATACCAATCACATCTATATCCACCCACAGGACAAAGAAAAAAAATCCCGTGTAATTACTGAATGAATATATGTTGCATCTGGAACATTAACTAATCTATGCATTGATAATTTTGTGGTATCCTGACAAGTACTGTGAAGTTCCTATCTTCAGGAGATGTCATTGCCCATGCAAAATTTCAGTTCACATGAGATATAAAATTAGTGCTTCGGAGTTGGTTAACTTTTTTCCATACTTGTGCAGGCTGGAAGGGATCTGAAGTTTCTGAGCCTGTCGATGCTTGCATGCTTTTGTTTTGGTGGCTTCCTATTGGTATGATATAACCCTGGCATTTTACTACTGTGTTTATATGTGCATTTGTCTATAGAGGATGCATTTACTCGCATTGATTTCTCAGTCTTGCATTCATTGTAAATAGCATGCAGCTGGCTTCTTTCCCCTTCAATGGTTCTATGTTAAGTGCAATTGTGATAGCAGTCAATAAATTGACTTAATATTGGGCTACCATTCCTTTTGAGGTAGCTATGAAATAACCTCAACATAATGCACTCCCTTTTGAGATTTCTCACTAAGTTTGGTATAAGATGCCATGCCCAATTAGCCACTGCCTGTTGCCTAATTTTGATTATCACACTTGCTGTATGTTGAACAGTGATGCCATGAGAACACTTCTCACTGTAGTTTTTATGTTTAGCATAGGATACTGACAAGATTACTCGTGTTTGCTATACTGTTCAAAAGCAAGGAAGGCAGGATTGGAAATTGGGCGAATCAGCCTTGGATTGGTATTTAATTGACCTAGATGGTTAGGATTTCTAGTTTAGTCCCATACATGTCATTCTGGACATTGGAGTCATTTTTGGGATCTTCATGCAGCTATTGGATCCAAATTGGGTTAGTCGGGGGATCACTATGAATAAATTCTATTGATTTTGACTATTTTAAAATATTTTGTTGCAATGAATTGGAATGTCCAAGGCGAGATTGGTGGCTGAAAATCCTCCTGAGCTGGGTCATCTGATTATTAAGCACAATAGCCGCTTACACAATGTTCAACTTTACCTGTGTGATTTAGAACCCTGAAGAATCGAGCATCGTTTCTGATTATGCTGCTCATGTGTTGTTTTATCCAATCATCTATTGATGATCATCAAAATGGCCTTTATCATTTTTCTTTCTTAGCTTCTGTGCACTGAAGAAGCCAACTTACCACTTTCCTCCAGCTTTCTATCGGATGCATACTTTTTAAGATAATCTTGACTTAATCTCCAACTTGTGTGGGAATTCATTGTTCTTTATTTAGCATAATTTATTATTTGCAACACATTTAAACTTAAATGGACCTTAAAAGTTAAATGGGATTACCGTCTAACACATTGTATCTTTCCCCTTCAGTTGTTCTGCGGTAAGAGTTTTGGCTTGCCTGGCTGCTGGTGGGCTCTTTCAGGATTTCAATGGGTAATGCTTTCTTATTTCAAAAATATTGGGCTTGCCATACATATGCAGTAGATACCACAGCAGGAAGAAATCTGCCTAATTACATTAGATGCATTTGTCTGTTGCTGTTTTAGACGTAGATACACTTTATGGTCGTGTTGTATTATGCATTTTTTTGAAGTCATATTTCAACCATGTCAAAAGCTCAAGTGGATCCTATCACCCATATCTGAACTTTGGAAAGAAGTTTGATTGATGGCAGATGCCATCTCCTTTCACCTCACCTTCCTCACCCCCCCCCCCCAAAAAAAAAGGAATCTTTGAGGAAAGATGGGTGCAAATAGTCTTTTTGCTGTGCATGTAGTCTTTGTGCTCACTGGTTGTAGCTGAGTTTCATTCTCAGTGAATCTTTATGGAAAGATTGGTCCAAATACTCTTTTTTGCCGTGCACGAATTCTTAGTACTTACTGGCTATAGCTGCTCTGCAGGCTCGCTTTTCTCTTGCTTCACAAAGGCTTTCTTCTCCCAGTGGCATGCTGTACAATGAGAAATTTTACCAGCATGACCTTGTGAAAGTAAAAGCTGCATAAGCTCTTACATTCCCTATATTCTCCGGCCTTCAAAAATGGGTTGATTCCATTAGAAGAACTGGCTATATATGGAGCTACAAGGCTTGAATCTGGGAGCAGATCAAAAGAACCTATGTAATGGCGGCCTTCAAGGTGAAAGCGTTATCCACAGGACCAAAGGAAAGCGCCAACATCAAAGGGAATACACAGCTAACATATCATTTTTGAACAATTGTTTCATTATTTGTGTATTCATCACTTTTTTTTTTTGGTCTTGAATGATATGCAAAGGACATACACGGCTAGCATATCATTATGAACAACTATTTCATTGCTTGTCTACCCATGCAATCTTTTTTTGAATATTGTTGAGGTATTCTTCAAGTCAAATGTCTGAATCTTCTTGTGGGGTTACAGATGTAAATGGGACCATTTTGTTCATATTAGAGAAACTTTAGTAGAAATTCAATGCTGGCCTGAATGCTCATTTTAGTTCTTCCTCAGTATGGATTTTCCAACTGTCGGTAACCTAGGTGTTGTCTGTTTCTTTGTAATTCTCTGGTTTTATAATCAAGGTTTTAAAATTGTCATATTTTTTTATTTTAAAGCTGAAATTATTTTATTTAAATGACTGTAAAATAAAGCAAGATATTTGTTTAGTTTGTTGTGATTTCAACTCATGTTTTCTTCAGTTTTAATTTCCAATGGATATCAACCATAAATTAAAACAAGAGAATCGTAGTGTCATGTGGGTCCACGTAATGTCATTTATATTATTTTACGATCAAACAAGCAACTGGAAGATATTGTAAAATAAAATAACTACTGTGTTTTATGATGAAATAAACAAGTCTCTAATTAAATATTTTATCAAACATCCCTTAGAGCGACAACCTTACAGCAAATGGGCTTCTATCAACTTTCGGCTTCTTTTCTTTTGGATCATGTGCTTAGATAGGTTTGGATTGATCACGTGAAGACATAAATAATTCTCAAGGAAGATGGACGTGGTTCGCTTACCTGTCCATTCTGCGTGCATTCTTCCGTTTACAAATGAGCATCTATACACTCATTAGCGATTACAAAGTTGAAAAATAAACTTCGGGAGACGGAGAACTCATTATCTAAATTGATATAAATTACGATAGTAAAAATAGTTGTTCACCAATGGGTGTTTGGTCTAGTGGTATGATTCTCGCTTCGGGTGCGAGAGGTCGCGAGTTCGATTCTCGCAACACCCCCCTTCCCTCCTGCTATAAAGTGCTTAATGAGGTCTTCTTCTTTGTTTAATTGTAATTTTTTATTTTCGGCACCTACGACAATATTTTTATTTTCGGCTTATTGCACCCATTCTACTGCTTTACCATCTGAAAATCTTGGAACAGATTAGGTGACTTTATTAGATAGTCATCCACTTAAATCACCAAAATCCTCCTGGTGAAATTCACACCAGAGTCATGTCACTGCCGTAAAATTGACTTTCTTTCACCCGGAGTAATAAAGATTAGGTGACTTTATTAGATAGTCCTCCACTTAAATCACCAAAATCCTCCTGGTGAAATTCACACCAGAGTCATGTCACTGCCGTAAAATTGACTTTCTTTCACCCGGAGTAATAAAAATATTTTGGATAACAGAGGCTACATGGCTTATTTCAACGTTTTTCATATACAAATCTGCTAAAAATTAAATTATTTGAGGATCAATCTTAGATTCACATTTACATGTATACCTTTCGCACGAAAATTAAGTGTCATATATGTCCTTATCGTCAATTTCTATTAATGAATTATTAAAATCACTTAAGAGAGAGAGAGATAAAGAAAAGGCAAAATATTCTATGAATATCTTGATTAAAATTTACCAGTACAGAGGTAGAAACATACATTGTTGGGTTTTCACCATTTGGTGGTCCACTAGTACTTAGTCATGTTTTTGAGCCGCACAATCAGATATATCAGTTTGAGACAGTATGTGACGACCCGGAGATCCGGATATCGATATATCGATATCATCGATACACCGATACCAAGAACTGGGGAGGCCACCCAAGAGGCTGAGGGGTCGCATAACGAATTGGAATCACGCGCAAGCGCATATTAATTAGATTGAAAGTTAAAGATTTGTGCGGAAGCAAATTTTAAAATATCAGAGTGATAAACAGTATGTACACTAGTCCAGAGTCACAAACGTACAAGTCCACAGCACAAAGGAAGTCCCAAAAGTACAACTACACGGGGTATACCCCGGTCAAAAGTAACAAAAAAGGACTGTCGAACTAACGCTCGCACTCTACAAGCGATCCCAAAGAATGGGGGAACCACCGGCGGGAGGCTGCGGCTGCTCACATGAAAGAAGAAGGAGTGAGTCACAGCCAGACTCAGTAGGGGTCACACGGATCCCTACCACGCCCTAACAAGCAGGCATGCAAATATAAAGCAATTAGAGCATGCATTTAATGCAGCAAACATGCATTGGCATAAATAACACAAGTGTAGCAAAACTGTAAAGCCTAACTAACAGTCAAAACATCTAACTGTATGCCAATACAAATGTATACATTAGCGTCTGAAGCTAAATCTACCAGTAGAAAGAATCCCAACTACTCCAGGTGACAAGAGACCGTAGAAGGTACCCACAAGAAAAATAGAGACCAGAAGCGTCCACTGACGGCTTATACTGCGTCTCAAACAACTCGTAAGTCAGGCTGACAACAAGCGAGAGGTGTAACAGTACCGAACCAAGAACTAGTCAGAGTAACACTCGTCAGTATCAGTTCAGGCCTCTGACCACGTGTGCACACACTGACTTCTGCCTAGAGCCAGGCCTCTAGCTAGTTTTCCCTCCCCGTAGGACGCTACGGTGAAGAGCCGAGGCCCACGGTAACTAGCTTAAAAATCGCTCGACGGGTACGCCCCTTCCACCTTTGCCAAGCGGATCAACACTGAAAGTGTCAGGGCTAAGTCTAGTGGTTCTATCACAAGGAAAGTGGAAGTACTTTACCGGGATCTAAAAAAAAAGAGCCATTGTTTATAAAATAACATAAACGTAGCGGCCATGCAACATGAAATGCATTAGAAGATGAACCGACCATCTTTTGAATGTCAGAGGGTGTGACGGTCTAGCCCAGACCGTTACAGTGTGTGACAGTCTAGGGCGGGTGCGTTACCTCTCTGTAACGCGCCTACCGGGGGCCGTCAGGCTCACCCGAGACTACTTCCCCACACACAGGGGACATCAGTGTGTAACGCACCAAGGGCAGTGCGTTACATGACTGTAACGCACCCCCTTAGGTCCGTTAGAGGCACCCGAGAGCTATTTCACTGAAATGCAAAAAACACAGGGTGTAATGGTCCAGGGTAGGGGCGTTACACTGATGTAACGCACCATCCGAGGCCGTTACAACCACCCGAGGGATAATTCCACACACAGATTTTCAGGGGAAATGTAACGCACCTAGGCTGGTGCGTTACAACACCCTAATGGCCCTAGGGAGGACCGTTAGGTCGACCGCCTCACCCAGCTACTCAGAAGCTGTGACGCACCCGCTGGGGCCGTCACACAGACGTAACGCACCGGGGGAGGTGCGTTACGCGTGTGACGGTCGCTGAAGGGACCGTCACACGAGTTTGGTTACGAGTATGTCCGTTTTGAAACCGGAACATCTCCCGGTCGACCGAAATTGACGGGGCTCGCACTAAAAACCTGTTCCCTGCTCATGCACATAACCATAACACCAAATAAACACTAGGGAACATAAAAACAAAGCCCAAGGAGTGATTTTTCATGAAATAGAGCTAAATTACACTAACACGAGGATTTCCTCGAAAATGGAGAAAACGGCCGTGCATGGCGGTGCAAGTGGTGTCCAGACGATCCTAGCCAGGTAAGGTTCCATCCCCCTATCTCAATCAAGTCGAAAGTGGACGACCGACCCCATGCTAGGGCGAAACCTCTACGCTCCTCCTCGCCCCGTCCCGTCTCCTCGGACCACGATCCGTGCCGAGGTGGGCGTCAACGCGTCCACGCCGCGATCCGTCGCCGTCTCGCCCGCTTGCCCAGTGAGAGAGAGAGAGAGATCGTGAGTGAGGGAGAGAGGAAATGGAGAGAGAGAGAGAGATCGAGAGTGAGGGAGAGGGAGGGGATGGGTGTGAACGTGGGGGAGAAAAAACGTGGCCAAAAATATATTTTTTTTTTGAAAAAAAATCACTTTTTGCAAAAAGACCTGCAAACAACATAAATTGTATAAATGCCCAAAATATATATATCAATGCACTAACTTAATCCTAATAAACGTCAGAAAATGGCCTAAAAATCTGGGGAAAAAGCCGAAGTTCACAGAATAAAGTCTGAATCCGAACCATCAAAGATTCGTTAAGGCACGGGCCTTACACAGTACGAATTTCTTAAATTCAAGTCTGAGTTTGTACAAAATAAATCATATCATATCATATTTTATTCGGATCGAGTCGATAGGAATCATTGATAATGTGAACCTTGATTACACCATAACTTATATTGTTTTGAGGGTATAATCTATATATAATGCTATGAAAGTCTGTTAAGGATGGAACACCCAAAGTTAGACAAGATTAGAACTGATTCGGTTTCTCTCTAAGGGTATGTTTGCTAACCGAATGTGATTAACGCAAGCGATATCAAGAGGTTGAGTGCGATAACCGACCCCGATTAACACGTTTGTGTGTGAGAGAGTGATATGATTAACGCAAGTGATCTCAAGAGATTGAGTGCGTTAATTAACCCCGATTAACATATTTGTGTGTGAGAGAGTGGTAGAGCCCACGTCGCTCTCTCTCACTGGTTCTCTCATCCTAACAGCAAAACAAATGGGGCCTAAAAATACAAGATACGAAGCCCCTCGCACAGTTGCGTATATACGCTGACTTAATAGAGAGAGGGGAAAAAATCAATGGAGAACTGTAGCGCGGGTCTCAGCTCTCCATCTATGTTCGTCTTTCTCGACGTGTATGTGACGGGTGAGCTTGGCTCCGTGTGTTCTCCCAGCAGGCCAATACTCAGGACATAAACTTCGTATAAAGGATATAAATATACATACGAAGTTGCACGAGATTTCACTTCTAAGACGCATATACGTGAAAGAAAACCCTTCCACGTATATATATATCTCAAACATTTCATATATACCATTTCAAAATTTTCTTCCTCCGTCCATGTATCCCAGACTGGAGCCATGGTTTGTCGACCCGGTGCGTCTCGCACCGACTCGCACGACTCGACCCGACCCAGATCGGGATCGGGTCGGCCGGGCCGTGGGTCGCCACCGGGTCGATCTATTATTTTAATATTATATTATATGATATTTTATATATAATGTGTATTTTTTTATTTTATTATTTTATATTATATTATATATATATATATATAAAGTGATATTTTAGAACGAGACGGACCGAATCGGACTGAGACGGGACCGACCCGACTCAGACCGAGACCGGATCGACCGAGTCGACCGGGCCGGCAAACTATGACTGGAGCGCGGTTTCTTGTTCGAAGGACAAAAAAAAGAGGAAAGTCTGACGCCTTCTGGTGCGACGCCGCCCTTGTCCCCGAGCACCAGCAGCAGCAGCAGCAGACGATCATGAAAGCGCGTGTCTTGGAAAAACCCTTCCCTCCCTGGCCCTCTGGCGCCTGTGACTATGTATGTACGTCCCGTGTACCCCTTCTGCTCGCCTCACACCCCCCCCCCCCCCCCCCCACACCTTGTCCCCACACGCCAGCTGCTCTCACAGTGCGCTGCACATGCGCGGTGCCCGGGCGCGCGGCCTCCGCGCAACGGCTGCTTCGAGGAGGGGCCAGCCGGGTGTCCCTCGGCGGTATCGGGGGAGCAGCGCGCGCGCAGGAAGGAGGAACCCCCTCGCATGCATGCAGCTGCAGCTGCAGATGCATGCAGGGATCCAAACCTGACATCTCGGAGAATGGCACTGCTCAAAGAACTGCCGCCTTGCTCACCGACCAAGGAGAGGAGTTGCAATGGGGTTCTGCAAAATACCCATCCCTGAAGCTGAACTCGCCTCACAGACTGAGTCACTGGTACGTGGTATGTGATAACCGGTCTCTAAACAGTAACCAAATTGCCAAGCGAGGGGAATGAACAGAAAGCACGGAATAATAACTGGCCATGCAGAAAAAAAAAACAAATATTAATGGCAGGTTCAGAGCTTTTTTTTTTTGGGGGGGGGGGTTAATATTGTTGGCATCCCCATGTGGATATATTAATTAGATCATGTGACGGAAGGAAGAGAAATGGTGAAAGCCCCATTTTTAATTTAGGTTTTTTACATATTAATCCCTATAAATATAGTGAATTGCCGATTAGTCTCTCCATTCTGAATATTATCTTAGAGATCCTTACAATTATTAATATTTTATAAATAAGTTCACGTAGTTTATCTCCGTCTTAAAAAAGGAATATTCTGTTGAATATTCCGTCAATGGCATGGAAAAGATTAAAATACCCATCTCTCTCTCAGACACATCCATGGGACTGGGGAGGGCGGCCGGAGGGGGAGGGGGAGGGGGGAGGGCGGCCGGCGGGGAGGTCGCAGGGGATGGGGGGAGGGCAGCCGGAGGGGCCGGAGGACTCGGCAGCCGGAGGGCGGCCGGCGGGGGAGGTCACAGGGGATGGGGGGAGGGCGGACGAATGGGTCCGGAGGACTGGGGAGGGGGGAGATAGCAGGGGAGGGGGAGGACATCACCTACGAGATCCACATTCCCCAGAGAACCCACCCGTTCAAGATATGGAGCCGAGACGACGCCGACAGAAAAGGCAAGGCCGAAGAGGAGGAGCAAGAAAGAGACACACTACCTCACTGTTCTCCTGCCCACCACCCTCCTCTGCCGACGCCGGATGTAGAGGAGCAGAGGGAGAGGAAGGGGAACACAGGGATCCGCCATGTGCTTAAGGAAGTGAGCTGCCGGGCGAAACCGTGGGAGGTCCTCGCCATCGTCGGCCCCAGCGGGGCCGGGGAATTGACCCTGCTGGAGATCCTGGCCGGGAAGCTGGCGGCGCCCGCCGTTTTCGTCAACCAGAAGCCCGTCGACCCCGCCCGGTTCCGAAAGATATCTGGGTACGTCACCCATAAGGACACCCTCTTCCCCCTGCTCACGGTCCGGGAGACGTTCCTTTTCAGCGCCAAGCTCCGCCTCCGGCTGCCCCATAGGCAGCTGGCGGCCAAGGTGGAGTCTTTGATCCAGGAGCTGGGGAGGTCTGATGGGGAGGGGGAGGGGGGAGAGGTCGACGCTGCTTGATGGAGAGGTCGACCTCTCCTCACACCCCTGCCGGGGATGGGGGGAGGGCGGCCGGAGGGGGAGGAGGGGGCCGGAGGACTGGGGAGGGGAGGACGGCCGGAGGGGGAGGAGGGGGCCTGAGGATTGGGGAGGGGGGAGATAGCAGGGGAGGGGGAGTGTCGACTCAAGGAGTCGACACCCGCCCAGTTGCTGGCGGCCGACAAGGGAGGCCAGCACGCTGTGCAGGGTCTGGTTCCTCTTGGCCGCCGCCTCCGCTTCCTTGAGCTCAGACAGCCGCTCCGGAGTGAACGGGAAGCCTTCTTCTTCTTCTTGCCGGGCTTCGCCTCTCTCTGTGACTCGACGCTCTGGAGCGTGCAGTCGCCGAACCCCACGGTGGATATCCTCTCCAGTAAGTCCCCGGAGAAACTCCGGCTGCCGCACCCCACCGAGCGGGACCTCGCCACCTTCCGGCCGAATGACGCAGACGCCTGGCTTCCGCTCCCGGGGCTGTCGTCCGCCTCTTCTGCTCTCACAGCTGTCGTCGCTGCTGCTGCTGCTGCTGCTCCTACAGGAGCCACGGCTGCTGGGTACTCTCTCCTCGGGGTCTTGGCGTCTTCTTGAGGTTTGCTGCTACTTCTGTTGGCGGTGGCAGAGGTCGCGAGGGCGGTGCTGATGGCCGGTAGTTGCGGTGGCTGCGGTAGCAGCTTGATGTCTCTGATGTACGTGGTGGCTGGGGCCGTGACGGTACTACTGCCGTTGGCATCCTTGCTACCTCCGCCACCCAATGCTCTTCTGCGTTTGGCGGCCATGGTTTTGCTCCTGGGGCTGGAGGAGCGGTGGTGGCTGTTCTGCTGGGAGGAAGAGAGGTACAGGAACGACCAGAAGCTCTTCTTCCGAGGACTGTCGAACTTTTCCGGGTCCTCCGTGATGGCGCCGCCTGCCCGGCAGCCGTCCGGGTAGCCGCCCGTTGGGCGGTGCGCCACCGATTTGCTCCTCTTGAAGACCGGGTTTCCGCCGTTGCTGCCGGAAGACGAGGAAGCCGTGGTGGAGATGGCAGAGAGGGAAGAGGAGCTGGTGGTGGAGGACATGGCCTTCCTGCTGACGGCGCTACTTGGCCTGGCGGTGATGGTGCTACTGCTCCCGCTGCCGCCGAACACCTTCTTCTTCTTGCCGTGGGTGGTGTAGAGAAGCGGGATCATTGCAGGGGAGGGGGAGGGTGGCCGGCGGTGGAGGGGGAGGTCGCAGGGGAGGGGGGAGGCACCTCTCTCTATCTCTCTCTCACACTCTCGCACTTAACCCAAGGATAAGTTAGTATTTTCATTACCTTTAGTATGAGGTAACTATAGTTTAATTAACCGAATGAACGGTAGGGACTTAAACGTGTAACGACTAAGATTATAGGGACTATTAAAATAATATTCAGAATAGAGGGACTAATCGGCAATTCGCTATGTTTATAGGGACTAATATGCAAAAAACCCTTTTAATTTAACTATAGCACGGGCAAAAGCAGGGTGGAGACTGGAGAAGCGTCTGCAGAACCCCACGGGAGAGCAGCCTGCTGCCCCCACCATCCCCACCGGAGGGCGGGGTGGGGGGGGCTTCACCCGGCAGGCTCACGGATGCTAAATTAACCCCCGGTTGGGAACCCACGAGGCGGCAGCGATCGGGCAGGCGCAACTGCTGGCCTTGTGACTCGCGGAATCGAATCGCATGCCCCCACCCCCTTGTTGGTCTGCTTGTCCGGGGTCCTTTCTCCTCCCCGAACAAGTTGCAGCGGCGACTGTATATATGCAGCGGCGACTGTATATAAAAAGAGTACATATCCACCGGGCAACAGAGGCACAGATTTGATTGAGCCTGCGATTTTGACTAGGATAAACTATCCGATCTTGACGTGAGCATGCACACTAACCAAGCAGTTTCATCGGTGAATCTTCAAAGCTAGCTAGTTCTCATAAAAAGTTTCTTCCTTTTTCCTCACAGATCTCGAGCAGGCTGTGGCAGAGGTGGGGGGAGGAGTGAGGGGTCCCCCATCTGACAAGCAGTGCGCAGAAGGAAAAAATGATGCGTTTGAAAGGGAGCGAGCTCACGGAAAGCTAAACAAAGCTGCCGAGGAAAAAAAAAAAAAAGAGGAAGAAGTTGGGGAGCACCGGGTGATGCCCACATGACATGATGCCCCCCGAAACCAGATCCCCTGCACCATGGGTCAGTGCCCTGTGATAATGTGGTGCTTTGTCAATGGTTGTGCTCACTGTACCACAGTGCTCTGCCCACACACAGAGGGACAACTTGTTCTCTCCCTTCCTCTTCTTCTGCAACATCCCTGGTTACTTACGTGTGTACCGCTGTCACTGCGTAGCCCCAGTTTCCCCCTTTCTCACATCAACCAGCCCAGTTAATAAAAGAGGGGGAGAAAGAGAAGATCTAAGTTCAGATTCTGGTCTTTAATGGAGAGAGGTATTCATATATAGTAGGTTGCTGCTCTCCTTTCAAATGTACCGCTTTGATGAGTTTGAGCTTTGAAGTGTGAGTAGAGAAAAGAAGAGCGCCAGCGGCAGCAGCAACAGGAGGAGGAGGGGAGAGAGAGATGGGCAGACTCTGGGGTCTGCTCCTCATGCTGGTCACTGCCGTCCTCTGTGCTCAGGTCCTCCTGCTCACCAGCGCCAAGACCTTCCCAGGCGACGTCGACGCCCTGCGGCAGCTCAGGGCGGCGCTGGATTCGACCTCTGTCCCCGCGGGTTCCTGCCTCAGCTCCTGGGACTTCGCCGCCGCTGATCCCTGCGACTCTCTCTTCTCAGCAGCCCACTTCACCTGCGGCTTCCGCTGCGACGCCCGCGACCCTGCCGGCCTCGCCCGCGTCACCGACGTCTCCCTCGACTCCGCCGGCTACTCGGGCTCCCTCTCCCCTTCCGTCTGGTCCCTCCCCTACCTCCAGACGCTGGACGCCACCGAGAACCGCCTCTCCGGCGGCATCCCGCCGCCGCCGCCGTCCGCCGACCTCCGGCAGCTCCGCCGGGTCGCGCTCTCGCGGAATGCCTTCTCGGGGGAGATCCCCGCCGGGAATTTCCCCGCTCTGGAGGAGCTCTATCTCGACGGCAACCGGCTTTCTGGGTGGATCCCGGCCTGCACGGCGTCGCTCTGGTCACTACGGCGGCTGGAGCTCCAGATGAACAACCTCTCCGGCGGGATCCCGGACCTGCGGTCCATGGAGGGCCTGACCTATCTCGACGCCAGCGACAACGCCATCTCCGGCCCGCTGCCACCCGCCTCGGCTCTGCCGCCGTCCCTCGTGGAGCTTTCGCTGCGGAGCAACGCCCTCAAGGGGCCCCTCCCCGCCGCCCTGGTGGCGGGCCTGCCCAACCTGCAGGTGCTCGACCTCCGCCACAACCGCCTCTCTGGCCGCGTCCCGGCGGCGCTCTTCTCCCACCCGGCGCTGCAGCAGCTCACCCTGTCCCACAACCGGTTCACGTCCCTCGAGTCTCCGGGCTGGTGGCGTCGCGCGGCGGACGCCGGCCGCAGCGAGCTGGTGGCAGTCGACCTGGGTCACAACAAGCTGGGGGGGACGCTGCCACTCGGTTGGGTCGGGGCGATGCCGAGGCTGACGGCACTGACGCTGGAGAACAACCTGTTCACGGGGATGATCCCGACGGAGTACGCCATGAGGGTGGCGGCGGGGTGGGCGGGGAGTAGCGGCGGCGGCGGCCCCGCGGTCTCCCCTCTGGCAAGGCTGGTGCTGGCGGGGAACTACCTGTACGGGCCCATCCCGGGGCCGCTGGCGCGGGTGAAGAAAGGGGAGGCGACGGTGAGCCTGGCGGACAACTGCCTGTTCCAGTGCCCGGCGGCCTTCTTCTTCTGCCATGGCCGCCACCAGAAGCAGCCCACCGTCTGCCGCGGCTTCAACCCCGTCATCCCCTTTGCACCATAGCCTCCCTTCCTACCTCCCTCCTTCACTTCCTCTCTCTCTCTCTCTATCCATTGTAGAAACCATCAACTACTTCCTCTATTCTCTTCATCTTGCTCACTGTGTGCCGTAGTGAAGTGCTGCACTAGCAGCAACTGATGCTGTTGATGACGCTGCTGCTCGTGAGGACCGTCAAAGCTGGAAGCTTCGAAGGGAGGGTACTGTGTCTGCATGTGTATTAACCCTTCAGTACACTGTAGATGGTGGTTCTAATTAAGATGATGTTCCAAGGGGAAAGCATTCCCCGGGAGAGGAGGATGAGAATGTACTGTGAGAGTGTGAGAGCTCAGTCCTCCTCCTCCCTCATCTGAGAAGAAGCCTACTTGTGAGTGATGTAATCTTCCCTACTGTAATCCTAGCAGGTCGGTTGATCTCCTAAAAGCTCTGTCCTTTTCTGAGCTCGTTTTTGGTCCGGGAATCTTGCGTTGGGTTCGGCGGTGGTAGCTGCTGCCCCGTGGGTTCAAGATGGCGGGTGGCGCTGGTTTTGCCAGGCCGGCTCTGGCGACGAGTGGTGGCGGCGGTTCTGGGCTGAAGCGGCGGTTCTGGGCTGAGGGTGCGCCGCTACCGGCGTCGGGGCGGGGGGGGGGGGGGACCCGAAGTCCCGGTGCTGCCACTGGAAGCGGGTCGGACTCTAACCGACTCCCATTTATTGGGTCGGGTCCACGGAGCTAATTGATTTTTATTTTTTTATGGTCCACGGAGCTACACCGATCTTATTTAATAGTCAAGTTCACGTCATATTTATCGACAAATATTATGGCATTTGCCAATAAATGTCAAATTAAAAAAGTCATATATTATGGCATGAGTAATACTTGCTATAATCATAGGTTGTACTTCTATCATGTCAAATCGAAAAATCGTCTCCAATTTGATCCATGAACATATATGTGACAAAATGATTGGGACGATTCATGATGCGATGACCGTGTAGGTTTGCACGACGTGTTTGATATATAGGGATAAAAGTTCCGGACTTGTAATTTTCCATGGACAAAATAAAAAACAGTGTAAGAATTAAATGTACATTTTAGGTAGAAAATGTAGTGTACGATCGAATGAAATATATGGTGTTGGAATAAAAGAAAATTATTTAAAGAATGACAGGTTAAGTGCCGCCGTGATAAAAAAGCTCAAAAGAATAGGCTTCAAGACAAGGTGACAAATTGTATCGAGCACAAAATCACAATTAATTACGATAATCCTTATAATGTTGGTTAATACGTATGGAACTTGTCATTGTTTCGGGATACATGAATAAAATGTATTGTAACCCTTTGATTTCATATTTCCTCATCTCGTAAAGGCAATATACAGATTAGACACATTAATTATATTTGTACCTCCAGCTTTCTTAGGGATCGGTTATAATCAATGATTTTTGGAAAACTGATTAATTTGTTGTAGAAGGTTTAAAGATAAAAATATTAGATTTTTGCTGACTTACTAGATCGAGATAAAAACAGAGTTATTAAGAAAGAGTTTTGACGTTCATAACTACTTAAGATTGGTTATGACTTAAGTCACAATTTATGAAGTAACTTCAGACTCAGGAGGTTGTTTGTTCCAACATAAAACACTGTTAAAGCATCATAAAACCTAACAACATCTAAAAGTTTGGCCAAGCATGCCCCTAACGAGCTCTCCCCTTTTCCCGGTTGATGTGGAACAAAATTGGGGAGATGGGCTTTGGTCGAGGAGAGGACGGGGTGGCGGGAGGGTGGGGAAGGTTTGCTACAAATAATAATGGGAAATGGTTAATACTCGTCCCAGACAGTTAACTGTCCGGGACGTTTAATATCCGTCCCAAATGGTTAACCGATGCGAATTAGATTGGTCACACGGGGGCGGGTGTATTACACCCATCTCCGTGAGTCAATCCCGTCCCAGATGGGTAATCGCCCGGGACGGACACCGAGCATGACTCAATAATAATTGGACTAGGGTCATCCTAATTCCCACATGAGGGGCCTGCCTATATAGTTTGTTCCTTCCACTCGAGTCCTCAGCCCCGTCCCCCGCCCAGATGGGATGTGCTCTATTTGATCCACACGGACTGGCCCATTCCATGGGGCCGCCCCTATTAAGGGCCGGCCCATGTTGTCGATAACTGAGCTGCTCGCTCAAATCTGGTGTTTTGCTTGCTGCATCATCCACGGCGTAGTAAAACTTTTTAAGTTTTTTAGGTGGATCTCAATCGGTTTACATGACTATTTTTTTTAAGAAAATTAAGATCAGGCACGCTAAATGAGCCTAAGTGATTGGCCCATTATTAATTCTGAGCAAACAGGAGCAATCGGATCTTTATTATTGTTATTTATTTCAACCAACAATCGGATGGTCATGGTATACACGTAGATCTAACTCGGGTCGATTTGAATTTTTTTTTAATAAATTTTTTGCTTTCACTGTGGAGTCACATAATAAGTGTAGCTTACACTGTGGGCGGTGTAATTAGTCAGACTACAAAGCTACTATGCCCCCGATTGATTATCCATATATCCATGAAATCTTTTGAAATAACCACTATACCCCCAACTTAATTTATCATATTGATCGTAATATCTCTCAAATCTCTAGGCTCGAGTCGCAGGCTATTGGGGTTACATCCTGTGTAAATGGTGATAACTCACTCACGTGAGATTATCATTTTATCTGTATTTTTATTATAAGAATATATATATATATATATATATATATATATATATATATATATATATATATATATATATATATATATATATATATATATATATATAACAATGGGCAACGGCTGCCCTCTCTAGTGTCAGCTACACTGGGGCATAGATAGAGATTGCATGGGAGGAGGGGCACTGGAGCGGCACCCCTAGCGGGTGCGCGCGCGCGCACACACACACACAGAGAGAGAGAGAGAGAGTCTCACCCTCTGACGTCGACACCACTACGTGTGGAGTGAGAGAGAGTGAGCAAGCATGGGAGAGGGGTGAGGGTGTCTCCTCCTCCGGCGTCGGCGCCCCTAGCGTGGAGAGAGAGAGAGAGAGAGAGAGAGAGAGAGAGACCTCCTCCGGCATCGGCGCCCCTAGCGGGGAGAGAGAGAGAGAGAGAGAGATCAAAGGGAGTCTCCCCCTCCGACACCCCTGGTGGGTGTAGAGACCTAAAGAGAGAGAGTGTGTGTGGGGGGTGATGTGAGGCCGCGATAGAGAGAAGTGGGTTGGAGGGGGGCTGTAGTCGGGGAATTGCGACATAGAGGAGTGGGCCGCAGGGGGGCCTACGGTTGATGAGAGGGTGAGGGCGGTTGGCGACTACTGCATTGCGAAAGGAAGAGGGCCAAGGGCTACTGTCGGTCGAGGGGCACTGGGCAATGACGGTGGTGATGAGGCAGTTTTTGGGGCGGGAAGTGGAGGTCCGACTATTGCAGGTTGTTAGGCTTGGAGGAGGGTGATGTGGCTCGTGAGGGAGCAGGGAAAATGGGTGGTGGTGGGGTGCTCAATCCTTGGAGTAGTAGTGGCAGAGCGAGTGGCCCTGGAGGCTGAGCGACGATGGTGGCTGTTGCTGCAGTTTGTGGGAGGAGGGTGGTAGGGAGCTGTCGAGCTGTTGGGGGTGGTTGCTAGCGAGCGAGGGCAAGCTCAGCTCAGGTAGAGGAGAGCGGCTGTCGTTGGCTAGGACGCTAGCGGAGGCACTGGTGCAGCAGTCGTTTTGTGCAGGCAAGTGTGAAGAGGGAGATGGGAGGAAGAGATGGGGGAGCGGGGTGTCCTGGAAGTGGCGCTGAGGTGGTGATCACAGGCAACATTGGCCTGTTGCAATGGAGCTCTCTTGTGGTGGGAGCAGTTGTAGGTAAGGAGGAGAGAGCTGGAGGGTGGCAGAGTAGGGCCGGGGGAGTTTGGTTGCGATGTTAAGTGCTTGGTGGCACTACATGGAGGCATACGTGGGGTCTTGCAGGTGTGTGGCTGACAATGAAGGGAGAGGGGGTGGGCCTGTGGCAGACGCAGTGGGTTAGGGCGGTCGTGTTGGTGAGGGGGGTCAAGCGGAGGTTCTTGATGGCCCACACAACACCCCAACAAAGAGGATCGTCGGTGGGTTGGTGCGCCGCGGTGTCACTCCCTCCTCCCTTCTCCACTCTTCATCGCAGAGAGAGGGAGAGAGAGAGAGAGAGTTGACTAAAGGGAAGAGAGAGTGAGAGAAAGTTGACTAAAAGATAGGTTAGTCAATTTTTTTCTCTCTTAACTTATTTTGAGTTACGGTTTGTCATGCATCGGTGACGGCAAGAGTATGATACGACCTTCATAAAGATTTGAGAGGTATTATGATAAATATGATATAAGTAGTGATATTGTGTTTATTTAGAAAGATTTTAAGAGTACGATAGTAATTTTTCCTTTAATTTAAAGTGTGGCAGTGTGGTAAAGTAAAATGTAGGGGTGGGCGGCGCCGCCGGAGGTTGCGGGGTGGGGTTTATCAACATAGAGAAGAAGGTGGTTCATCTTCTTTCTTCCATCGTTCTCATTCTGTTGGGAACCGAAATATCGCTGGAAGGCAAGAATGGGAAGGCCTTTAATTGGGGATGTGAAGGGATCCACAGCCCGGCGAAAGAGTTGGGTATGAAATTTATTAACAAATTGGCCTCCGCGTGAGCATGCATGCTACTTGTGCATGGCAGAATCGTCGTTACTTTCATCGCATCACAGAAAGAAGCCTCACATGCCATCTTCTGCACATTCATACAATGGATATCGCACCACCCATGCTCATGCAACATAATGCTGGCATGGCGAAGTTGCCAGAGCCCACTGTGCCATAAACTAAACAGATGATCAAGTAGAGAAGTAGAAGTACGCTATAGAGAAGATCAAGTAATTGAGTACAACACCAGCTAGGATGACTATTATGGGAGAGTTCTAGCAAGAAATTTTCTTGGTCAAAGAACGGCTTCTTACAGATAAGTCACTCATTATTAAGAAAAAGCAATCAGATGAAGCACATTTCTTTCACATCTTCATAATAGCTCATTGTGTGTGATTATGAGACAATATATATATATATATATATGTGGGTGGTCCTCATCTCATCAAATACCTAGCTACGTCAAAGGCAGAGCAAGCACCCCCCCACCCCCAACTTTCTATAAAGCTTCCAAGAACATCAAATACACTAGTAAAAGCCTCACACGCTCTTATCTCTTGTCCCACTAGCTCCACCAGGCTAAGCCCCCACAAGTGAAATAGCCGTCGAAGATGCATAAACACTTTATCGAACATCTTGAAGTGGATTCCATGACAAACCAATTCCACCCGAGAAGACACAAAATGTGGGAACAAATGATTGTTATATATCATCATCAAAATTTGTATAGCAGCATCCATCCCATGTCTCCATCGCCCCTGGAAACTACTGATAATGTGTTACATGAGCGTACTGTTGCCTTTGTTGTGGAAGGGGGGGGGGGGCGATTGTTGTAATGGAAGGGCCACACTCCTCTATAAGGCTCTAACCCTTCCCAAGTACCTTCTGATGCGAATAGCTCATTGAAGAGATCAGAAGGGCCCTTCTGAGAAGCGATGACAGGCATTGGCAGAGAGGGAATAGGGAATTGAAACCTGCCTACGAGTTCCTAGCGTCAGTGATGGTCCCAAAAGAGCAAAGTGGCCGACTGAACCGAAGAGGGGGAAGTGCTATGGGGGAGCCTACTTGGTAGTCGTCCAAGGGCCGGAGAGGTGGGTCGTCTTCCAAGTGGCACCATAGTCTTCTGCTCTCTTTGTCGTTGCCACTGCAATGAGAGTAGATGATCGTACTTCTTCCACCAACTTCACACGAGGATTAGGGTTGCATGGCGCAAGTGGGTTAAGTTGGGACCAGGATTTTCTCATCTCGAGTTTAGTGTAGACAAGTGGGCATCCAAATTGCCGTAGCTCTCTATGGGACTTGTCATGCCCCCAAAATGGTATTTGGGCCGACCAATCTCTCAGCCCACTCATGAATAGTGCCTCAGTTACATGTCCCAAATAAACCCAAATGCAAGCCCATAAAGGAGACCCCACCTTACAGAGTGGGATGGGGACTAAAGTCGAGGCGAGTTAATCTTGCTGCACACTTATAAGGTAATTCCATATATTGGGTGTGTATCAAGTTTTTATTATTTTTTTAAATATAGGAAGGTGGGGCCCACCTCATCTATATGCTTGTATAGCCCATCTCCCCATTGGATGGCCAATTTCTTTTTTTAAAAAATAGATGGTTCAAAAAAATCAAGTTCGTATGGACCACTGATCTTCATTTTTTTATTTTTTTAGGCCATCCAATGAGAGATGGGCCATAACAGGTGAGGTGGGCCCCCACTTCGAAAAAACTTAATACACACCTAAGGTGTGTAATTACCTTAAATATGCAACAAGACAAACTCTAGGCCTGAAGGACAACAAGCATGCTTATTGTTGATATTCGCTGATGATCTTGTTGTATTTTTTAAACCACCGATTGGAGTCTGCCCGAGTTCTCCGAAGTCTTTTATAGATTCATTTTCTTTCGTTTCGGGGCTACAACTTCGTAAGGAGCAAAGCAAGTTGTTCATTGGTGGAGGAATATCCCACAAGCATGCTTACTCACATATTCTAGATGTCCAAGAGGGGAAGTTGCCGGTTCCATACCTTGGGTTACCCCTTTTCTCAAACTCACTTAAGTGACATGTACCATTGTGATGGGTTGTTGGAGAAAATCAGAACCAAGGTTTTGAATCGGCGGACTAAACCATTATCCATCCAAGGCAGGACGTATGGACTTAAATAAAATCTGTTCTTATGGCTTACTCCTCGTATTGGATGGCTAGCTTTGCCATTCCCCGAGGTGTTTTGAAAGAAATCAAGAAGCTATTCCAGACTTTTCTTGTGGGGGGATGATGATTGTAATATCTCGGATCTTTCGGATCCTTTCTTCGTGGGTCTCGGATCTGGTTTCGGAGTGTCCAGCTCCGTTGTGTCCGAAATTTCGTTTCGGACATCTTTCGTGTTCGGATCGGCGCGATCCGGAGTTGTTTCGGAGGCCCGGAGGCGTTCCGTGACTTTTCCGCGCGTGTTTTCCGATTCCCGGTGTGTGTTTCGGCTTCTTCTTCGGAAGCTCACTGCGGGCGAACCGGGCGGTTCACCCTGGCACGAGTGGTACCGTTGCGATCGGTGCGTTCCGAGGATTCCGGAAATGTATTTTTCTATTTTTTGATATTTTTTCCGAAAAATCAGATTTTTTTTATAATCCCATTTCTTTTCTTTTTTTCTTTTCTCCTTTCTCTTTCTTCTTCTTCTTCCTCCTTCCTTCCCCAACCGTGGCCGCCCTCCTCTCTCCCTCTCTCTCCCATTCGGACGCGGTGAGCCCCTCCCCGGCTGTTGACGGCGGCAGGGCGACGGCGCGGACGCGTGGGTGGCGGTGAGGCGAGCTCGTGGGCGTGCGGCAAGCGTGGGAAGCGTGGGGAGTTCGTGAAGCTTCAAGCGCTCTTCGCGATTCGCGGGTGATTCGGCGGAGCATTCGCTCCATTGAGGTAGGGTGACGTTCCTTAGCCTCTTGCCGTTCATTTCCGTGGTTTGTAGGCCGCGGGGAGGCCGAGAGGGGCTTGTTTGAGCATGCTTGGGGTTTTTCCATGATTTGGGGAGAGCTCGCCCGATATATGGTTTTAGCCCGCGATTTCACGTTTGGATGGCTTAGATGCATGCTAGGGGTCCCCAGGGGTCTTCCCCTTTGATTCCCCCCTCTCCGGTGGAGGTATGGGGGCGTGAATGGTGTTTTTGGCCGTTTCCCGCCGTTCTCGGTTTTCCGAGATGGTAGCGGTCTACCAGTAACCGCCTTCACTGGTAGCGGTCGGGTGGGGACCGCCTTCACCAGGGTTTTTGACCGTTGGGACTCGTTCTGTCGGCAGGCGGTCGCGGTCGTGCGACTGACCGCGACTGCTGGTGGCGGTCAGGGGGCGACCGCTTTCACCATGGGGTCCGGCACGGTCTTCGACACGGTTTTTGACCGTTGGAGTCTGGTCGCGGTCTCCTGGAGACCGCTACCAGGTAAAAACGGTCATCAGGCGACCGCGTTCACGTTTCGCGCACCAGGGTGGTCGCGGTCCCAGGAGGACCGCGACTAGGTGGTAGCGGTCCTGGGTCGACCGCGACCACTGGAGGCGGTCCTCCGGTGACCGCGACTCCTTTTCCTTATTAGCCTGAGTCCCGGACGAGATAGTCTCGATCTCTGTGCTGACCCGTAGTCCGACTGATGTGGGACATCATGTGGGGGCTACACGTGGGGGTGCCGTGGGGTCCCGGGAGGTGGTGACTTCGGTTTGCATCACCGTGCGTTAGTGTGGGTACAAGGAGCGTTCCTCGTACCTGTGGTTGCGACGTTATTTTCCGTAACTTGAGAGTCTACTCCCTCAGTGACCCTCCACTAGTCGTAGCCTACCAGCACGCGTGTGCTGGTCGCACCAGGGAGTGGTGTACGGGCTGACCTTTAGAGACGGTTTGTGGACCGGTTACCGTTGGGCCCCACGTCTTGCAGCCAGAGTCCGGCTGAGGGGAAAACCGGTCAAAGGGCCAGACCAGGGACGCGCGGTCTGTGTGTGCACACGTGGTTGGGGGCGGTTGGACCCATGTCGACGGGCGTGACCCCAGCTAGTCACTTGTTTGTGGTTACTTGTACGGTGTCTGCGCCTCGGGTAGGACCTACCACGTCAGGCGGTTCACCTGCGGCGCGGTGTAAGACGTCAGGGGACGCGACCGGCTGTGCTTCTAGTGGGTGGTACTCCTGTCGAGTACGGAGTAACAGACTGTCAGTCGAGTGCTTCCGACCCTCGGGCTTTACCGGTTCGACCTTTGAGCTTTGGTCTTCTTACCGTGGCACGTGTGTCGGTTTGCGTGCCGTAGGGTCTTGTCTTGTAGAGTACAGGGCTTTCCCTTCCGAGGTACTCTCATACCGCTAGTGTAGTGATTTCTCGTTTTACGAGGTAGGGTTCAAGTGATCCAGTCTTGTTCCGAGACTCATTCCCTGGATGTTTTCACCGTGTTTCAGGTGAGGCGCCGCCCCAGGGGAGCGCGTCTGGGGTGCAGCGTGGTGCGGGTGCCCAGAGGTAGTGCCAGAGGTCAGAGCCGGGGTATACCCCGTGTAGCTGTACTTTTCTTCCTTGTCACTGTACTAGTCGTGGACTATTGTTATTGTTGTTATTTTCCTATTATAGACCATGTAAAATGTTAATTTATTTCCTGCTTAATATTATAACTGTTTAATTTCTGTAATTATTTGTAATACTTGTGTAGTTTCCACACCATCCTTTTAACCCTTCCGAGTCTTCGGACTCGTGGGTGGCGGTATGAGTCTCGGGTTATCGGGCCTTCCCGGTAATCGGATTCTCGAGTCGTTACAATGATGCTACGGTTTATCCAATTCAAAGTTTGTGATGGTGAGGCATGGAATTTATGATTGGATCCATCATCCATGGGTTGGTGGTCAAACCTTAATGGAGATTAACGGTGATGGGTTACGCCAGTCCCTTGGCTTCTCTCTAAAGATGCTAAGGTAAAAGCTCTTCTTGCTGATGGTGCATGGTCCTTGCCCCCGGCTACGTCACAAACTATGTTGGCTGCATGGCAAACTGTATCGTCCATCCCGATATATATAGTTCATGGGCAATCTGATCACTATGCATGGAAGGAAATTCAGTCAACTGCATCAACTGGAGAGATTTGGAGGGTGATTAGAAAACCTTCTCCCAGGTGTCAATTGCTTCTGAATCGAATACCTACTGGTGATGTGCTCCTGAAGATGGGTTTCGTTGGCCCATATATATTCCACATGTGCAGAGCCTCGTTGGAGACAAGAGACCACTTGTTTTTCACATGCACCTTCACTAGATGGGTATGTCAGGAGATTTTGAAACGACTTGACATCAATAGGCAACCCAAGACACCCTGCTTGCGGAGGCTTTGGTGATTTAGAGTTCCTTCCAAAGCGCTGGCCATGGTCAAGCAAGCCATTATATTCAACATTTTTCGATGTGTAGTCTAGCACATCTGGAAGGTGGGCTCTAAAGCCATCTTCAAAGGGAAAGTCTTCATCAAGGATGCATCTTCTCCTCCATGCTCTGGATGATACAATACTCATTATAGCATCAAAAAGATGGAGTACACCGCGATCTTGACGTAGTGTTTTCCTTTTGAGACAGTTTCATATCTGTTTGTAAGTTTCTTGTTTATCGGATCCAATTGCTAGGCTGCAACAATATGGATTCCTAGTTGTATGTTGATTCTATGAGTTTAATGAGATTTCAAACCTTTTATCCCCCAAAAAAAGTTGTCTCCTAATTCAACATATGCTTCTAGAATTTAGAGAGAGATAGACACGATAACACATATTTTCTCTCCAATCCAAAAGTTTCTTTTAGTGGTATTTTGAAAAAAAAATAACTTCTAATCATTTAAGTGTGATCCACGTACTTCATAATCCACCACATCAGAAGTCACCCTTTCTCACAAATGTTTCAAATGAGGCCTTTGCCCAGTACTCGTATCTATTTTAGACGGGGTTTGGCCGTGCAAGTACATAATGCATATGAACATTTGTTCTTTACTATTCTTAACAAACTCCCCGCTCGTCTCGTCTAACATAATTATATTAGGGACCATTAATTGATTTGACCGTCAGAGAGAGGATTATTCCCTCCTCCCACCCTCGGACTATCTTAATCAGTGGTCCAGTACTGACAACATTCTTTAATTTCTAGCTGTGGGCAGCTTAATCATGGCCGAGCACAGCTACTTGCCAGTCATCCTTGGCTAGCATTAACCTTTCAACTTCGAGTTTAGCACGTAGTATATATATAGGCCTCTCCTTGAGTGAGTGATCAAATCTTGAGCTATCAAACTTCATCTAATGCTAAGTACCTCTTCAGAATAATCGGCAAAGGTTAGTTTCGTCCTCGCTGATATAATATGTTAACTAGATGGAGGGAGGGTATTCATGATATAATATGTTTAAATGATTGATATATTTGACAAAATTAACCTTTATAAAGATATATATGTAAAAATCTTTTTTAGAAAACAAAAATCTCGGGTCCTACGCATCATTTAAGTGGGGTAGTTTATGGCCTACGGATCTTCAAGTTCATCTCGCATAGGTCACGAGAGACCTGCGGATTATTTTTCTACTGATGATCTCAATTTCAAGATCATCAGCATACATGTGCCTAATTAATAATTGCAGTTATGCGAAAATATATTCTAGTAAAATGAAAAAAAAATATTTTAAATGTTAAGATTTATAGGGTGTTTGGTTACGTTTTTTTACCTCATTCTCTCTCAAATTTAAAAAAGAGAGATAGAACTCACTTGTGAGGTGTTTGGTACGACTCTCCTAAATTTAGATTACGTGCAATTGATGTGCATCAGCTTGTTGCATCACACGGGGTGCAGGTTAAAAAAATAAGGAAAGGTTGGCTTCAAATCAGCCCCCATGTCTATAACGCTTGATCTTTGATCTGACAACTGAAAAAAAAAATAAAAATAAGAGAATCATACAGCCTAAATGGGTCCAAAATAATTGGCTCAATGTTTTGGACAAACAGAAATGCACTTTCTTCTTCTTCGTCGTCTTTTTTCAGTCATTTGATAAAGATCAGACAATATGAATATGTATGATGGCTTGTGGCATGCTTTTAAAAAAATAAAAATAATAAAATGGCTGCACCTCATGCTGTGCAGTAAGTCGGACTCTAGTTTACTTGCACACTCAAATAATTTATTGAAAAATGAGATTGTTGTAACCGAGGCCTCTGATTTTTGGTAACCATGTTGGCTTATTGAAAAAATAGATTTTCGTAGTTTTCTTTCTTATTTGTGGTCACTTTAAAGAGGGTACTGATATAATTGAGGTCATCGAATTCAAACTTGGCGCGAATTTCACCAAAATGAGTTCTTATAACTTCCGTAGTTCGGGAATAAAGCATCTTTGTACTAAATTTCAATTTAGAGATGGATTTTATCCGAAGTAGGGAGGGACATATTTGTGACCCAATATTTACACGGTCTAACGGCCCATCAAAGTCTGCATAACCTAATAAGTGGCAGTCTCAGTAGGATCCACTTATCACGGGACTTTGATATAGCATATCGACGATGACCCACCAAGTCTTGGCTCAGGCTCCCGATTGAAGGTTCCCTGATCCTCGGGCAAAACTTAACCAAGAATCGATCGAGCAATCATAAGGTGGATGAATGCTCCCTCAAGGAGTCCCCAAATCTCGGCCTTTCTGTCCAGACAAAAGATTATTCTGAAGAGGTATTCATGATATAATATGTTTAAATGATTGATATATTTGACAAAATTAACCTTTATAAAGATATATATGTAAAAATCTTTTTTAGAAAACAAAAATCTCGGGTCCTACGCATCATTTAAGTGGGGTAGTTTATGGCCTACGGATCTTCAAGTTCATCTCGCATAGGTCACGAGAGACCTGCGGATTATTTTTCTACTGATGATCTCAATTTCAAGATCATCAGCATACATGTGCCTAATTAATAATTGCAGTTATGCGAAAATATATTCTAGTAAAATGAAAAAAAAATATTTTAAATGTTAAGATTTATAGGGTGTTTGGTTACGTTTTTTTACCTCATTCTCTCTCAAATTTAAAAAAGAGAGATAGAACTCACTTGTGGGTGTTTGGTACGACTCTCCTAAATTTTAGGGAGATAATCCACTCCTATACAAATCTTTCTCAAAAAAAAAAACAACTCATGACCATTTTTTTTTTGAAACAACTCTCGTTCTCCCCCCGTGTGTCTCCCTCCTCTGGCTCGCCCCCCCTCCCCTCCCCCGACCGTTCCCCCTCCCCGCCCTCCCCGGCGGATCCCCCTCCCGCTCCCCGACGGATCGCGCCCCCCCTCCCCCGACCGTTCCCCCTCCCCCTCCCTCCCCAGCCGATCGTGCCCCAACCCCCTCCCCCTCCGGCTCCGGCGCCCCACGCGCAACCCCAACCCCCTCCCCTCCGGCTCCGGCCCCAAACCCCCTCCCTCCCTCCGGTTCCCCCTCCGGCAGCGCAGCCCCTCCCCCTCCCCCCCCCCTCCGGCTCCGGCGCCCCCGCGCGCAGCCCCTCCCCCTTCCCCTTCCGGTTCCCCCCCTCCGGCTCTGGCGGCCCCCGCGCGTGCCGCCAGCCCCTCCCCCCCTCCGGCTCCGGCGGCCCCCGCCCAGCCCAGCCCCCTCCCCCCCTTCCGTCTCCCGGCGGACCCTGCGCAGCCCCCTCCCCCTCCCCTCCCTCCGGCTTCGGTTCCAACTCTCCCCTTCCAAATAATACTATATAAATTTTAAAAATATATCATTTTTACCTAACAGATGTTATCAATTTTTATCAATTTTAAAATTTAAGTTAAAAATTAACATAACATAATTTTTGAGATAAAAAAAAATTCTAAAAAAAAAGTACTCCCAAAACACCCCCATTAGACACTCCTCAATATTTGAGTTGAATGGATAAGTATTTGATCTACCGAGTCATTTGAAAAAAAAGCTCCATACGTAAGATTAATTAGAAGTTTAAAAAATGTAAAAATAAAAGGTAAAAATTTTATTTTTGAAGAAAGAAAGAAAGAGAAAAGAATGTAGAGAAGATAACGGGAAAAAAAACCTCATAACCAGCCGCTTCGTTTCCCCCTCGTAAGATTTGGAGAGAGAGAGAGAGAGGAGAGGGAGAGGCTGACGTGAGCCATCCTCGCAAGACCTGACAAAAAGAGTACCGGAGAATTGTTGGAGTAATAAAAGCTGTCGCAAGATGCGTGGTTGGGGAAGTTTGGCGAGGGCAAGAGTGAGCAGATAACAAACATCCCTCACTCTCGCACACTGACTGACAGAGAGTACGTACACTGGACCGGAGGAGGTCCTCCACGCCGTGGCCTCTTATGTTCTTTTGGAGCGGCTCCCTCCATCATCTTCTTCGGCCTTCTCTCCCTGTTTTGACAAATTATATGTGGCCTGCAACTATATATATATATATATATATTTATATATAATATATTTATTTGTTTATATATATGTGGTCAGCTAATTACTACGTGAGGACCCGCAGAAAACCACGTGGCCACACCCGGCCCCCCTCTCCCCACCATTAATTAATTTCCATTTGTCTCCTCCCGACAGCTCCCAGCCGGTGTTCGCTTGGGACATATATCCCTGCAGGTAATATCAGGTACGTAGTCTCGGTATCAGTCGTCCTAAATTTTTACTGAAATGATACGGTACGTTATTATCTCATTTCGTCCCGCTTTATCCCGTTTGATATATATATATAATATATGTTAAATAACATAATAAAATTTTTTAGATCGATTAGTTAAGTGGCTTTTTCGGTTTTCTCAAGAGGTCTCACGTTCGAATCTTGCAAATGTCCCTGGGTGCAGAATCACTTAGCCAACTCACCTATACAATATTTCATAATTAAAATAATATATATAATATATAAAGTGTCCCGATTACGTGTCACGCCCGTCTCGATTTGAAAAACCCTGAGTATCTATATGAGGAGAGATTCATTATCATCGGTGGATAACGGAAGAGCGATGTTATCGAATTTAAAATTATATAATTTAATATTTAAAATTTTAATTTATATCGTTATATCTTTGATATTATTATAAATTTAATTACAAATGAAAAATTATTCAAATCTGAAATCAAAAACAATAGATATTATATGATACAAAAAAGTATATTGTCTAAGCCGTTCATTTTATGTGTATGATACCATAAGAAATAAACATAGAATTATATGATTTCTAATCGACAAGCTGATAGTAGAGAAGATTTAACGGTATAGATTAAAAATTTAAGATTGAATCGTATGATTTTAAAATTGATGACATGCTCCTCATTGTTATCGGTGGCAACAGATATCTCTCCTCTATATATATATATATATATATATATATATATATATATATAACTTTCATGATGATTAATTATTTTACTATTAAACGTCGAATATATATTGAAGAGTTCTAAAGGGGACTAGATAGCTAGTTGATCATGGTGGTGCAGTTCCCTCATAAATATAAATGAACATATACATAAAAATGTGGGTGCATATCTATTATTATTCTATATATGTAGTGGGACCATGATTTGTCGACCCGGTGCGTCTCGCCCCGATCCGCACTGACCCGAACCGACCCGACCCAGGTCGGGACCGGGTCGGCCGGGGCTGTGGGTCCACCACCGAGTTGGCCTATTATTTTAATATTATATTATATTATATTTTATATATAATGTGTATTTTTCTATTTTATTATATATATATATATATATAAAGTGGTGTTTTAGAACGGGTCGGACCGAGACGGGAGCGACCCGAACCCCGACCCAAGTCGAGACCGGGGTCGGCCGGGTCGACCGGGCCGGCAAACCTTGAGTGGGACTACACGCGCGCATAGTCCTGCCATGGAGAACAATAGTAGTGCTTAGTTAATTACGTAAAAATAACTCTACCGATGGCTCATGAATGCGGGCGACACTTAATCATGCCAACAGATCGAGGAATTAAAAAAAAGAGGGGGGGAATGGATTTTTATCACCATACATTCATCTATGGTATTCAGCATGGTTCGACGACTCGGTTTTGACTCATTTGACTCGGGCGTACCATATCAGATCAGAGAAGAAACGAGTCAGGCCGACTCGTGCCGACTCAGGTCGAGTCGGGTCGAGTCACAAAGAAAGTTAGTGTATTTTAGATGTACCGTATCGGATCAGGAAAGAACTGATCCGGTACGAATCACCGAGTCGCGAACCATGGTCTTCAATAGATAATTAAAATGGCGATATATATATAAATCTCTGCTCTAATAATTTGAAGGGGGCACGTGTGCGCGCATGAGTGCATATGCATGCGTGAGCGAGCACGTGTTGGGTAAGAAAAAAAAAACTCTTCAACGCAAAACTAGCCAGCTAGCAGCTCCTCTTTGTCAACCGTCTGGTTGGTTGGTTAATTGCTGGGAAACTCAATTATTTTCTTCTTTTGAACAACAGTGACACCACCACCAACTCCTACCCAGCGGATCAATAATGTATTTTTGATCGATCGTTTGAAACATGAGAATACGTACGTACGTCCGTCTCCAAATTAAAATATTTGTCTTTACATGAAGTGACCATGATGCGATCGATCTTTCACCTCAAAAAAAATAGTTTAGAGAAAATATATGATTAATCTACGTGGTACTATATATCTTGTCCAATTAATTATAACCTCAAGGTTATTTTTTCTTTCTACACTCCTATCTCACACTGAATTAGTTTGGACTGCCCGATTACCCACTTCATTTGGGGCAATTAATATTGTTTCTTAACGAGGATGTTTGATTACATTTTTTTAGATATTTTTTCTCTCAAATTTTATTTTGAGAAAAGAACGTGGACTAAATCATGTTTGAACATCTCTCCTAATTTTTAGGGAGGGAATTAACTCTCTGTTAAATTTCTTCAAATAAAAATAACTTTTTTTCTTATTTTTTCTTCAAAAGAGTTCTCTCTCACAACCACCTCTTTCCCTCTCCACACATAAGTCACCTCTCTTGCTCTCTCTCCCATAACCCCCCTCTCTCTCTCACACACACACGCACGATTATCACCTATCTCTCTCTCTTCAGCCACCTCCTAACGAGGAAATTTCATACTCTCTTAAATATTATTTAGATTTTATCAAACACGTCCAAAAGCTAAATAAATTTTACAAATTCAAAAATATGACAAAAACTACAATGAATATTTTTTAAATGAGAAACAATCTTAAGAAAAAAATTACTCTCGAACATCAAATTATTAATTCTTCGATCTTCGACGATACTAGAATTACTTGTGGATAATGGTAACCTTAAATTGTACAATCTATTCACATGGGCTGCATCATCATCAACAGCACTCAACAATTACCCACATATGCGCTTCAAATGGGAAACCTAAGCGCATAAGCAAATAAGCCACTTAAGGAAATGAAGAAATTAAACGTGCATACAGATATAATTAACCCACCTCTCCACAAGTAAAGACAATATAATTAATAACATTCGGTAGTTTCTCCTCGGAATCTGTTGTCTTGTCAACGACAAAAAAACATAAGCTTTCGTTTCATACAGTTAATTTGAGCCTGAAAGATATTTCCATACAGGGTCATATAATGAGTTGTAAAGGTTAGTCAAATGATAATTATCTGTCGTTTTGCCTCGTCTTATTAGGATTTAGACAGCCTGGAGTAATGCTTATTGTTTTTGTACCCATCTGAAAGTAGCTAGGGTTGCATGAGATGTCCCCCTCCAAGTTCTGTGAATAAAATCCGATCTTAAGGTTAAAAAAAGGACAACCGAGTTCGATTCTCTTGACACACTGAAAATCCCATCTTTAGCCACCTAGTTTATAGACATTGGCAGGTTAATTATTGATGGTTGAGTTGGACTACCTAACACGTACATGTTAGATCATTTATTGCCCCCACTGGAGGGGTCAGTGCGGTCTCCCTCCCTTCAATTCATTGGCAAAGGTTACGGGAGCTGACGTGAACTATATATATATATAAAAGCCTTCATCAGATTGGGGAACTAGCTAATTAACACCACCCAATGGCGTAGAAATGGGGAGCATGCAGAGGCTATGTACCCCGAAAGTCCTTCAAATGATTGGTCACCAAGGGTACGAGGCAAGACATCTGTTATGGAGAGCATGCATGCTGAGACTATATATGTAAGATGATTATTTAATGGCTGACTAATGTTATCATCTGTTACTTCCATCCGTTAATTAATGCATATTTGTCGACACATGATGGCATGCATGGAGACCTAATGAGGCTTTTGCGGATGGTGCTGCAGTTGTGTTCGAGATGGCTCTCCCCAACTTATTTTACCGAGGGTCACATTAATTAGCTCGGCCAATTTATTAGAAAATAAAACTGGTAGACTAGCTATTCCTTGAATTTGTCTAAAGAGGTTGCCAGTTAAATATTCTCTTCACCCATCGTCTACGTCAAGACAAATAGCAAATAAAATGAGGGAAAACGAAATATTTCAAGAGGCCATCATTTAAAACACCGAAGAAGAATATACTCTGCAACGCATGCATGTCAGATGCCACAAAAGCTTAAGAGAACGTACGGTGGGTAATTGGTGTAGGGGACGGGAGTCCCAAACATTCAAATATATCAAAAGCAGGCTACCTCACGTCATGAAGCAATGTGTCATTAATTCCTAGCTAAATCTGAAATATATAATTATCTCTACAAAAAGGTTGAAGTGATGCTCATAAACCAGACCTAGCTAGTTCAAATTGTTAAGTTGCATCAATGTGAAACTATATCAATTCCCTTCTCATATACTGTCTACAACATACATAGTTGATATTCCCATTGTGGGATGCAATATATTGTTTAATTACAGTCAGTGTTATCTACCATCTCGAGGATGTGGACTGATTCGAGGTTAGATTGAATACTTAAGAAACAGAAAATTTTTTACGTACTCTTTGGCTTCGTTCTAATTATCCGGAGGGCTCATATTAAATTAAGTCACTTGATTTTAAAAGATCAAATGACTTTTAATATTATTTCAAAAAAATGACCTTTGATACGGATGAGAGCAAGCATGGTAATTAAGGGAATACTATACTATTTTTTCCTACGTGGGGTCTCTTTCTTGCACATTTATTGTCGGAAATTTGTCAGGCGCCCCTCCTATACTCATCGAGTGAGTTCCTCGTTTACAAACCTATATATATATATATATATATATATATATATATCAGTTATGTAGAACATTTTACAGTACGTGCCATTTTTGACCATGGTATACAAATACTACGTACATATGATGTAACCTCGTTAATGTTTGAAGTTTGATTCATAATGAAAATTGAGGAGGATAAATCGACTCGATCTGTGTAAGGCTCATTTTTGCCAGGTCCAATTAGGCCCATGATCCACGACGCGTACAAGGACTCGTGGTAGCCGTAGCCCATAACAAGCGGCCCACGGCAATTGGGCCCTTGAATTCGCCCAGCGCAAGAAAGGGCTCCGACCCAGGGCACAACGGCCGCCAGATGATCCTCCGGAGACCCGAACATTACCTCTCACGATGTCGACCTCAACTCCACTAAGGGCGAACACGCCCCCAGACACCGTAAGACTCGCCAGAAGACGTTTGACTCCGGAAGAACGGGCCCTCAACGGAAAACTCTCTACAATCGTGGCAGACGTTACACGACGACTTCCGCACTACCTTGTCAAGGGACTGGCTCTTGCTATCAAGACAACCCCCTATAAATGGGACTTCGACGGACAAGCATGGACACGGTGAACTTCACCAAGAAACGCACACCTAGCTCTAGACACGGGAAAAGAGAAGCCAACTTGCTGTCCAGAGAGAACGCCCCTGTCAAGCACCGGTTGCCCTCCGAGCACCCTTCACACCCAAGAGCACTCTCCGAGCGCCCACTGGTCATGGCGAGCATTCTCCGGAAGACGTCCGTCCCTCCAGGCTTCATTCACGACCTCTCAGCTCTCTCTCTCACACTCTTCTTCCTGCTTCTCTATCTCCCTGAGTGTTGACTTAAGCATTGGAGGGTTGTCCCCTGGGACAACGCCCGGGCTCCTTCTAACGCTCTTTGTCTGTGATGTTTGTAGGCTTCCACGGGTGTCAAACGGTCTTCCCCGACAAATAAACATAAAAATATGGATACGAGGGCTAGGAACTATTTTTTCACCTCTATAAAAATGTTTACCCGTACCTTTCATATATATATATATGTCTCCATTATTGAGACTTTTACCAAAAGGAGTTTTTTTTTTTTTTTTGCATTACTAACATGTATATATGGCGAGAATTATAATGTGATGAAACATATAACAAAGCTTTAATTATTTATGTGTTCAGCGTTTCCTCTTTACTTGTTCAGTGACTTAACTCTAATATATTTTTCATATGACGCACCCTTAACTGACATGTTTAGAGGACTAATTAAGAAGGGAATCGGGCATCTGCAGCCCTCACCCAGTCAGAAAACAGACTGAACCAAAGTGGATCCTTTAAATGAAGGAATTTCCTGATCTATTAAAAAACTTTAACAATCATACGGCCAAATGCAGGAAAGAGCACATTTCCTTTTCATGTAAACTACCAATAAGAATCACATGCAGAAACAAGATGTTCCACCGTCCATAAAGAAGAGAAGATTGCCATTGAAGGAACAAAGCATTATATATATATATATATATTTATCTATATCATCATCCATGCACCAGATGCCCAGGAATAATGGACCTTAATAAAGCATTCCATGTTTTCTTTTGGGAGTTAAATGTGTCCAGAAGCTGTTCATGAGGGTCATGCTCAACATGCATGGTGTGTTTAAAAAAAAATTACGATCGTACTGTTAAGGAGATTCCCTAGCATGTTTCATGAAATTGATATATATATATAAGAAACAAATTAAGCACCATTCCAACTATCTAGCCATGTCAAGAGATCGAAAAGAGTGATAAAGACATGGAGAATCAAAGCAGGAAAGAAAGGGTTTACAGCATTTCTTCCTTTCTCCCGTATATATCAAGACTGAGGAAATGTGAGCGGCGGCTTATCAACGACGAAGAGTAGGTTAATTAGGGCATCCACAGCTATGACGCTGCGTCCATAATGCTATGGCTAATATATTAAGCTGCACCACCATCCCTACGTATATAGGGAGGAGAGAATAGCACGTGATGGGGGGGGGTATATATATATAAATATACAGTATGTGGACTTCGATAGCATAGGGATCTGTAGCACTCTTTCCTGGGAGCTTCTACTTCCCCAGTCCCCACTGTTAGCCCAGGAATATTGCCATGTACTGATAAATGTGTATACACACTCTCATGAATATATATATATATATATAACAATGGCCGAAAGAGGAGAAGCTTCTGTATCCTTGGAAAGGAATCGACGCCCTTGCAGTGTCGGATCGAGCCCTTTCTGACAGCGCCATGCCACACCCAGCATGGTGCTGCACCCTAGCTTGTCATGGCGAGCATGTCCACTATATATATATATATATATATATATATATATATGGAAGCAAAGGAGTAGGCTGGCGTAGAACCCAACAGGTACAAATACACAAACACGTAAGCTTGCATAGCATCTATATGTGCAGGTGTGTGTGAGTTTCTGTTACTGGAATGGGGTTACATTGCCACCAGACAGCATTAAATTAATAACATGCCGGGGCGGGGTGGGGAGCTAGGGAGAGGATGTATGATTAAAGACCTGGGGAAGAAGGAAGCCTTTCCAATCTTCACAGGGCTCGAGGCAATTAATCGACAGATACCGAGAGAGATGGTAGATTGTGCGGTGCGTATGTGTGTGCATGTGTGTTTGTGAGAGAGAGAGAGAGAGGGGCGCACTGAGGAATAGAATAGGATCAGCGGTCTTTTCGGGGCACATACGGTTTGAGGAGCTCGAGCCTTAATATGCTCCCCTTCCCATGTTTAACAACGAATCCCAAGGTATGTAGGACCCGGAAGAAGGGTGTATGGCAATTAAGATTGAGCTGCTGGGAGGGTGTTTGGCGTGGAATGGAGACTGTCAGTTGAAAAGATTGTGGATTGGAGGCAAAAAAATTCGAACGTTGCGGAGACAAAAGAAAATAATTAGCAGAATGAATAGACGTGTATAAGAGCGTGTTTCTTTGACACAAAATGTGACAAATCAAGGAGATTAGCAGAATGAATAGACATGTATACGAGCGTGTTTTCTTTGACACAAAGTGTGACAAATCAAGGAGAATAACTGCGAATGAAATGGCAGCCATAAGTGGAGCTGGGCCTACCGCGGACAGATAAACGGCGGTGCACAGAAACCTTAGCATGGCAGCAACAAGAGGGAGGAGAAGTCCAATGTACGGGTCACATCCATCCATCTATTCGAAATTCTGGTGAATGTGCCGAAGTGAAACCCAAGGAAGTTTCATGGCCAATCATCGTCAGTAAAATGGGCTATAACCTTTCCCCGGTCCAACCATCCTACGACAACACTTCCATGGTGATAACAAAGTTATGCTCAGGACGCAACTAATTGCGGATGAAGCAATGATTGGAGGCTTTGTAGTCGTCATGTATGGCTCCCGATCGCCCTCTTTCCTCCTCATCACATTTTGAAACGCATGCAATAGAGAACAAAGGGCTCGATATATATCGACACAGAACAACACTTGCGGGTCTTCCACAACAAAGCGTACTGCAAACGGGAAGATCTTTGGCAGTCTGCCCATTTCCGGAAGCCCCTTACAAGGTGCAGAAAGTTCATTGCGCAAAAGATAATAGTACCAAACTATATATAAATATATATATATATATGAACCATCGTATAACAAAAGAGATGTGGGGTGGGGGGGGGTGTTGGGAGAAGGCAATTCAAAGCGGAGAGTCGTTGAAGACTGGATGAAGGGGAAAAAAAACGTTTCCTTTTTTTTTGTTCTATCCGTCAATTAATGCAAGAAAGAAGGAAGATAGACCTTAGACTAAGTTCTAACATTCATCTGATCTTGATCGACTAGAGAGAAGAACAATGCTCAATGACTGAGATGACTAATGGCCTAACAAGTTGATCAGGAAAATGATGGCTGCTGCCATGGCAATGAGTGTGGTTGATGGTGGGTACATGCTAGCTAGAAGAGTTGGCTCACCAAGAACTCGTGAAATTAATTGGTAGCTGATGCAGTAGAGAGCGGGTGTTGCTATGCTGCTGCTGCCGTCCATGCGGCAATACTGGCAATGGACAAACCTCCCCTAGTGTCTCGGGTGGAGGAAAAAGTGCGTACCCGCCATGAAAGCGCTGAGGGGAGTCGGGTATAGAGACGCCGGGTCGAGCATGGAGGACGCCCCCGTCACCGCCGCGGCCGCCGCGGCAGCAGTCGTGATGCTCCCGGTGGCGCCACCCGTGGTGGTAATGGCGGCGGCGGCCGCGGCCGATGAGGAGGACTCGTCTCCCGGATGGGACGTGTACTGGGAATCTGGGCCTTGGTCGTAGAGGATCCCCTTGAAGACATGGCCGCCGATGCTGACTGCCGTCTGGTAGGCGTACTGGTCCTCGGCCTCGTCCACCGCGCTCACGCGCACGCACCGGAACACCGCCGGGGAGCTCACCTCCGGGGGGAAGCTCTCGGCCGCCTCGAGCCCTCCTGTTCACACCATAATGTTGCAACATTACACGAGAGGAGTAGAGCTAATTGGAAAACATGGAAGCCGGGGAGAGAGGCAATTTTGTTGGAACACCAACGCAGACACATGGGACAGGTACGTCGAAGATCCTAATCTCTTTTGCTTTGCTTTCGACTGTTGATGTGGGAAGGAAACAAAATACAGCCAAGAACTGAAAGGGATCGATCGAGTGGGTGTGGTGGTGCAGGAGAACAGGAGGGAGTGAACATTTGTGAATAGACGGCATCAAAGGAAGGATTTTGGGGGAAGAATGGAGTGTAATGTGAGGAGGCCATGGGGCGAACTCGGAAAGCGTAATAGTGTGCAGTGGCCATGAAAAGGGGACTCGGAAGAGATGGTGGTCATTGAAGGGGGAGGAAGGGCCGAGGGAATATATACCTGACGTGGTGGAAGTGGTGGCAATGGTGGCGGGGATGCGGGTGCAGGCGAGGGTGGTGCCGACCTCCCTCGGCCGCTTCGAATGCTCGGCGCCGCTGCCGCCGCTGCCGCTGCCGCTCCCCCGGATGACGAGCTGCGACTGCTGTTGCTGCTGCATCGCGGTGGCGAGCTGCTGCTGACGCTCGCGGCGCTTGGCGGCGGGGACCCAGGTGCTCTTGACGTGGGTGGGGCACTGGAAGCCCCGGCTCTTGCAGCACGTCCTGCACCGCATGTGCATGCAGTCCTTCTTGGCCTGGTTGCCGCAGTCCTGGCAGCTCATGCCGCTGCCGCTGCCGCTGCCGCCCCCTCGCATCCCCCGGCCGGAACCCCCGCTGCTGCCCCCCGATCCCCCGCCCCCCCCACCCGTCCCGGCCGGATCATCTAGCATCATGCCCAGCCCGGCGTAGAGGTGGTGGTGGTGCCGCTGCTGCTGGAGCTGCTGCTGGTGGTGGTGGGTGCTGCTGGTGCTGCTGCCATAGCTCGAACCCCTTGGTGTAGGTGGTGATCTCCTCGGCGTGCCTGCCGCTGCCCCCGCTGGTGTAGAGGAAGAGGCTATCCGTGGGGATCTGGTCCCCGGGGGTTTTGGTTCTGGCTGCTCCCACCGCCCGCCCCCTAGTGAGAACCCAGCCATCGTCCCCGGCACTCAGCTGATGACGCGCACTTCAGTACTCCCCGGAGCAGAAGATCCATGTCAAGCCAGAGTATACCGGCTGCGCACCTCACCCGTGCCCAGTCATATCTCTAGCTTCTCTCCTTCCCCAAATCCGCGGCAGTCTCACCTGAGGGAGATGCTGTTACTGAGATAGGCAACAAGGAGAGAGAGAGAGAGAACGCGGGGATTAGGGTAACGGAAAGGATTGGAGGATTCGGATGAGGAGAGTTGGAGGGAGAAGAAAGGAGGGATATGGGGGTTTTCTTTTCTGACCCCCTGTTCCTTTTAACTGAGATATATCATTCGTTGGTCTCCTTTCCCTGGACCCTCTCTTCGCTTCCCCTGTACATCCTTTATCCTTTATGAAGAAGAATAATAGAGCGCAGAAGAGAGAGAGAGAGAGAGGGGGGGAGGGGGGTCGGTGTTGTGTGGGGAGAGAGGGACAGCTGCGTGCGTATGTATGTATCTGTGTCTCTTCTATCTCTTTCTCTCGTCCCCCCGCCCCGCGTCTGCACTGCTCCTGCGCTGCTGCTGCTGCTGGCGAGCTGTTTGCTTGCTGCTGCTGCCGCCCCCCCCTCTGCTCTTCTCTTTTCTATTCTGTGTTGCCCCTTCCTCTTTTGTCGACACACGCACGTCGGCGTCGGGATTTCCCTCCCCTTTAGTACATAAAACTAATATATAAGATTACACTTACATTTATGTCTCTCAGCTCTTTTCCATGCCATCCCGCGCCCACCTCGTTTCTCTCTCCCTTGCTTACACACTGAGCACCAACGGCGGGCCAGCGGCGGAAACAGGCAACAGGCGCAGCAGCAGGCATCAGCAGCGGTAGTGAGCCGAAGCAGCAGCTTCTGCCGCTTCTCTCCTCCTCGAAATCCCTCTCTCCCGTACACCACCTATTTATAAGCACATATAAATATGCTCGACTCTCTCTCTCTCCCTCTCTCTTTCTTTCCTTCCTCTGTCTGACCTCTTTTCTTTCTTTCTTTCTAGGGATCTGCTCTCTCGTTGCCCCTCTCTCTCTCTCCCTCTCTCTCTTTGTGTGTGTGTGTGTGAGAGTGGTAGTGAAGGGCAATTAAGAAACGGAATTAGAGCACCTGCAACGCCGCCGCCACGGAGAAAGGAGCGGAAAGAGGGAGCTTTCTGCAACCATTCTCCTCCCTCTCCTCCTTCTTGCTCCTGCCTTCTGCCTTCTTCTGCTGCAGCCTCTTTCCTCTTCCACCTCAATTTATTGCACCACCACTCATCACATCAATAAAATAAACACCCAGAAGAAAACAGCACCTCCCATTCTCCTCTATTCGATCACCCCTCATGGACTTCAGAGTCTTGTTCTCAATCCCTTCTCCCCCACTGCAATTCCAGAGCCAAATAAACCCCCCCCCTCTCTCTCTCTCTCTCAAGACAACACAAGGGGCAACAGGTGGGTACTAAAAAAAAAGAAAGAAAGGCAGCAATAGGAATAGGAATATGATGATGTGAGTGACGACAACACTGCTGAGCACAGGAAAATCTACCCCTTGCCCTCCTTTCCCCTTCCCCTTAAGATAACTACTGCTTCCGTCTGTACATGTGGTCGCTTTACTGCTGCTCACCATGTTAGAAGGAGGTCGCCATTACACGACCTCCCCACCTCCCGCCCCGGAAAAATCTACCCTCCATCATGAGCGTCCCTTCCCCAATCCGACGGCCTCCACGCAGCCACGCGTCCACGGGCACCGTCTGTCTCCCCGCTGCACGACGTCCTTCGACCGGAAAACCCGCTGCTTTTATCGCCACCACCCTCGCTGCGACCTTTATTGCGAGGAGGGGCTCGATATTGATCCGTTTGGTTTCCATCACAGAACCTACAAAATAACAACAATAAATATGCACTATATGTGAATATATATATATACATATATATATATATGTATTTCATAGATTTGCGTTTGTACGTCACTTTGTACACATGGTGTTAAAGAAGTAAGCTGCTGTACTGGTAAAAAAAGAGCGGGGGGGGGGCGAGATGGCGTGTTGGGCTGGAAATCTTTTAGACCGTCCTCGTGTTGCCACTGTAGAAGTACGGCCGTGAACTTGGGATTTATAAGAAAGTGAAGGGTATCCATCGCTTTCCGTGGTTGCTCGTTTTAAGTTGTAGATCACCTTCGCAGAGGAAGAAAGGAAACTCGTAGAGACATGAACAAGACTCCTAATCGTCTTATCGCACTTTTTAAAGTTTATTTGTTGAAAAATATTAACTAGTCACTCGTGAAAATCTACAAATAATAGGGAGAAGTGGTCGGAAAGAATCTTGAGTGTTATCACAGTAGATAATTCTTCGATACTTAAATTAGTGATGCACTTTAGAGAGGAGTATCATAAAGAGAAAGGTCGGAGACTTAAGAATAGAGTGGATAAATATGTGTATACAAACAAGGACTCTTGGAGTGCTCGGAGAGTCTGGATAATGCTCGGAGAGTCTAGGAAGTGCTCTAAGCAGTGGGCGAAGGCCCCTTCTCTCTGTGCGTGTCTCTATCTTTGTATGCATGCATGTGTGTGTCCGTTTCCGTGTGCCCCCTAGGTCCGATGAGGGATCTATTTATATGGGTTGTCTTGACGATGAGAGCCCATTCCTCAATAGAGAAATGACGTGGGTCGTGAAGTAACACCTCCTTGATCTTTGGGAGAGTTGCCCATAGTACACATGCCTATTCTGGAAGAGGGGTCTCGTGACGAGAATCTCGTCATTGTGGGCGTGACCCCGTCCTTGTCGGGGAAGGATTTGCAATGGCGGAGGTAACGTTCGACCGTTGACGAGTTCTTCGGCACTCGACACGCGGGGCTCAATGCAGACCGTGGGACGATCTTTCGAGCTGTCTTAGGCCTGGCGCTATTGGGTCGCGTTGAGCCTGACGAATTTTACCCCCCTCAGTAACTAATACATGAGGATAACAGTAGTGAGTTTTTCTTGTTCAATGCCATATTTTGTTGAAACCAATTAAATTGTCAACACATTTCTTCAGACATCGTTGTATATATGCACCAAAAATAAATAACAAAATTAAAAAAACTAGAGAAATACTAATGTGCCATATTTTATCAACTCATTTCTCTTTATAGTACTTATAATCCTGAGCAACTATGGAGTACTCCTTAATTACTAATGAAGGAGATTTTTCACATAATTACGAGACTTATGCCCGTATGAATGATGTTACCCCGAATTGGGGACTAGTCTGGATACAGAGACCTTTTGTTGAGCAAATCTTCTAAACGTAAATATCACCATCCTCACTCGTGTTAGAAGACGATGACGATGAATCACAGTTATATAAACAAATATCTACATAGAAAAGACACAGAGAAGGAGAAGAGAAAATAAAAGAGAGCGAGAGCGGGAGAGACAATACACATAGATTTACATGGTTCGGCTGATTAGATTATCTCCTTACATCCACGGAATCTTAGTCAGCTTTCTTATCTGCACTAACGTCAAGAACATAGATTACAACTGCGGTGGCCTATCTCTGAGACTTGCCTTTTCAGGTTATTTGGGTTGGGGTAGCCCTATTGGCACCTCTTTGTTTGCGTGATAAATCGGGGTACCCCACCAAAAGTTGTCTTGTTCACTTTGGTCGCTCATATAAGGTATTCCAGTTGAGTTAGGATATTATAGACTCTTATCCGAGTTTATCCCGGGGTAAGTTGTTCTACCAAAAAGATAGAATAAGGAGTGTTAAGTTTTTTCACACTTCTCGAAAAGATATCCCGGATTACCTTATCTCCCAATCAAAATATTTTGGTATATTTTTTAGAATACTCTATCTGCGGTGTAACTTATCCGCTTAATCTATTCCGCAATCAAATAGGGCCAATACATCATATATATATATAGGAACCCTAGGCACTACCTGACAAATGTTTATTAATCATTATATGAGAATATTCCCCCAATTGTTGGCCATATCTAATAATTGGTTACAACGACAACGACACCGTGTTTTAGACTCCTGACTGTACAGAAATGTCACACACATGCTTAGGACGAATCGATTCGCTTTCCACTTGGGTCTCACCTGATACTCAGTCTTCTTTGTCTGGATTTATGACGCAGATGATATATCGTCTAAGCTCTTCATCTGCCTTTGTCATTTTACGTATGGCTTAAATAATGTATCGTCTAAATCACATTCCACTTAGACGTTACTTCGTCTAACTCACGTTCAGCATCCGACTTAGACGATGTATCCTCTAAATCACTTTTAGTATCTGACTTAGACGATATATCGTTTAAGCCACTTTTTCACTTAGACGATATATCGTCTAAGTCATCTTCAGCTTCCAATTTAGGTGATATTTCATCTAAGTGACTTATATTTCATCTAACTTGGGCTTCGTCTATCTTGTACTTAGATGATCTATCGTCTAAATTCCCTAAACTTTGTCGGTCATGAATATTTATCACTTTAAAATATGTTAGTCACATCTAAAACAAGACCCTAAGGGCCCCTTCATATGTGCATAGTAAACACTCGGACATAGGTGTTCTCAAATCCAAGTGTCAATTTTTTTGTCGGTCATTGATATTTATCACTTTGAATATGTGAGTCCACATCTAAACAAGATCCCTAAGGGCCCCTTCATATGTGCATAGTAAACACTCGGACATAGGTGTTCTCAAATCCAAGAGTTCAATTTTTTTTTCTTTAGTGTAAGTGTCGAAGGGTGGAGATTTGAACACAAACCTCCCCAGTGGGAGGAGGGGATGGATAGTATCATTGACCATAGACTCCTTGGTTTTATTATCTCATTTGTTTAACTCCCATTTCGGCTATCTATTCATAAGTTGAAATGGTCAACATATATATATATATATATATATATATATATATATATATATAATATCAAATTAAGTTCAGCGCTTCTACACTGAACAATATCAAATTAAAATCCACATTTTCTTGTCATTTGATTTTCAAAACAAACAATAGAAAAAAAACAAATTAAATGGCAAAAAGTGGCATACTATAGCATTTCTCGAAAAATATATATAATATACAGTTTGTTTGATGTGCTATTCGGATTAATTACTCGTCTTAACATCATCGTACATGGTCGTGAAACTTTTGACTCTACGATCTATTTGAAATGCTACTAATTATAAAAACGAGTCATATATGCAAAATATTGGATGACTCCTTGGGAATATTGTGCACTTTGTCAACTAGTCTCGCAATTCGCATTAATCTTCTAATAAAACCATTTCACATGTTACTTAATTATACCGTTGTCTCATCTTTTTGAAACAAGAAGCTACTATATATTCTCTTTCCTGCCTTAAAAAAACTGCCACAATTAACGGAAATACCACAATAGAAGACTTCTCCAATCATTTTGGTACGTAGTAGAAATTGTAACAGCACCAGCTAGCACATTTAATACAAAGAATGACAGAAAAGGGGTGCATATCATGTTGGCTAGCTGTTGTTCGTGTTGTGTGTGTGTGGGGAAGGGGGCGGCGGGGGGGGGGGTATTGCTCTGATCAGTCGAATGTGGAACTGGAAGATTCATAGTTCACCTGTCCCAACGCTCCTTCTCCTCCACTTCTGGTGTCTCCTTTCTCTTCTTTTCCAATTTCTCTTCTTCTTTTTTTAATTCTCCCCACATTGCTTCCTGTTTCCTCCCCCACTCTTCTTTCCTATTACTGCTGCTGCTACTGTTCTTCCTTCCTTCTTTCTTTCTTTCTTTCAAACATATCAAATACCACCAAATTAAGCCTCTATACCATTACTCTGCATGCCCATACTTAATCCTTTCTCTGCAGACCCGAAATCTGCCGAGTACGGCTATACGCCGCTCGGCCCGATTGGGAGCCGTGCCCCTTCCTCCTGATCTGTCCCCCCAATTGACGTACTCCAGCTTACATGTCAAAAGGAGAAGCAGGAAAACGCTTTTGGTGAGGGTGGGAAAAAGAAGAATCGGCCAGCACTGTTCTTTGTTGTTAGATGGCATGCACTCCATGACCTCCTCCCCTGAAGGGAAGCTTGTTGGTGAGGGAATCTCTTGGGTTTTTTCTTCATTATCCACTTCAGTGCATCTCACATAGCAGAAAGAAGAGGAATATTTCCTGTTGCTTCATGTGTCTTTTCTCAGACTTGGGGTGAAACGCGTGTTAAAGAAGAGAGAGAGAGAGAGGAGTATGTAAAAGGAAATGGGAGAGGGAAAGTAGTGAGGGCGACGGTAAGAGAGAGAGAGAGAGAGAGAGTAAATAATTAAGGATTTGATTAGCTGGAAGGAGTTGAACGATGTGCGAGACTCTCAATAATTGTGTCTCTGTCTGTCATTCTCGAGCCCTGCGCTCGCCCCCCCCTTCCGGCACAGTTGACTCTCTTTCCCCTCGGCCTCTTCTGTCTCTCCTGGTTGGCACTCCCAAACTTCAAACTTCGATGTTATTACTACCTCTCTCTCTCTCTCTCTCTCAGGCAGAAGAAAAGCTGGGGCGACGGGGATTACCGGATTAAAACAAAGTGCCACTGATCCCTATGTTAACAAACTCCTAGGCTTCTCCCACACGTAGTAGTACTGCATGTGACCACCAGATGCCGGAAGTGAAGGCACTCCTCATAATAGGGTGGATGCTGAACTTCTTATAATACCGGGTGATGTTAACGGCGGCTTGAGGTCCTCCCTCCTCTTGCTGATTATCACCGCCACAACAAACCATGAGCCCTGTCCAGCATTAATTTGCATCAGCTGGCTGATGCTCGCGATGCTCCGCAGGCAAATTTTCTTGCGCCCAGCTAAACAGGTGATCATACTGTTCCCTGGTTGCTCTTGACTCGAGACCTGTTTGGTGGGTTTGTATCACAGGCAGCCAATGAGAAGATGCAGCACCGGGCGCGGATTCAGGAATTGTCACATTTCGTGGGCCTCATTCGTCAAAAAGACCTAACTCACAACAGTACTTGAATCGCTTTTTCAAGAGAGAGATTGCATTTCTTTGAGGGTAACAATGTTTCTTCACATGCTATGTTTAGTTTTAAGATTATTTTTTTCGAACGAAGGTTTTGAATTAACGAACGTTGCATGTGCAGTATAGATACGGATAAGTCAGACACTGAGATCGATCATGTAAACTAATCTCTTAATTATTAGAAGAGCGAGGGAACATTAAATTATTGAATGTTTAATTACCCACATCACCATCTAAATATGGAAGAAGTAAGGGTGACTTAATTTGATGATAGATTAGGATAAGTTTAATTCGGGTAAATCCGAGGTGAGATAAGGGTAGAATGAGTTAACCTTGAGTAACTCAAGTATTAACTTTATCCGACACGGTCGGGTGATATATCGTGACTCTTAAATTTAAATAAATTATCTATATGCAAAATAATTCATCCTAATTAGTATTATTTTATTGCCAAATTGACCCTAAATAAGCTTGAATCCCATTAGTCCGGCATAACGCCCTGCTTGTACGCGACAAGCATGTCTCGTTGGGGCTGGCTTAGTTCCCGGGTCTCTCTCACCCGGTTAACGCGTGGAAAATTCGGAGCTTCGAGCTGTGTGGACGGGGGAGAACCCTGGAGGAAGAGGGGAAGAGTGCCGTGGAGGAGGGGACGGGACAAATACAACGCAGAGGGACAGGATCTCGCAAGCCACACGTGCCGCGGATACGCGTACCCACAAGAAAATTTGCCACAATTCCCGCTGAGGTTGTGCCCACCTCACCGCGACGTGACAACCGTCCATTCACCCCCTCTCAACCCCACTGTGTGATGTGATCTCCACTCCCTATCTATCCCTCTCCAAAGCACTGTGTGTTGGTAACCACTGGGTGTGCAGGTGTCCCCACGTACCCCCCAATACACACACACGGACGGGACGGGACTCCTATTCTCTCTCCCACCCCCCTCTCCCGTACACAAGCTCTCTATAATTTATTTGAGGGGTCTAATCTAACAAGTGGCCTTTTCTATCGACAGGGCGCATAAGCAAGAGCACTAGACCAGTGTTTCTCTGTTCCTGCCCAATTATCCGCTCATTAAAGCCATCTCACCTAACGTGGGTGTTCCTGAAGAAGAAAGACGAAAGGCACAACCCTAAAGAATTCTCACCTTCACAGAAACCATCTGGACGGAGCATCCTTCTGGTCTCATTCATTTCTGTGCGAGCTAGCCACACTGTGGATCCCCAGCTTCTCAAGCCTCGTACGTATACCTTGCCACAGAGAGACCCTTTTGCCTCTCTCTGTGTGTTTGTGTGTGTGCGTGCGAGAGAGAGAGAGAGAGAGAGTTGGGGGGAGATGGTCCATGATGAGAAGCGCTCGAGGGGACACATGAGCGCAGATGAGGCGCTTACGCACATGCTGGCACGAACGCAAGGAACAACAAACGGAGATCACTTAAACAAATCGGGGGTCGCACGCAACGGGGGCGGGGGGGGGGGATGAAGAAGGGATGGACGGGCACAGAGAGGCCGGGGCACAAGGAAACGGGGTCCTTGTGCATGATCCCATGTTGGCAGGTCACCATCCAGCGCTTTGTCTCCATCCCTCCCGGTCTACTGTTGCTGAGAATAAGGCCACAAGAATAGATATGCAGATAAGATTCATAGATCATTGTTTAATTAGACTCGTAGAACCATGGCATAACTAATCCCCCATACACACAGGAGGCGCGGGGGGGAAGCATACACCACACACCGTCTACTACATTCATATCATTCACATATATATATATATATATAAATATATGGTCTGCTCCTTTTATTATTTATTATGCCCTCCGGTACTGTACTAGCAAAATATGCAGTGTTGAGTGTTCGCTTCCCATTTCTGTCACCTCTCGCGTATTATATTATAATAATAAGTACTGGAGGGTGGGAAGGACCAGACACAAAGTTATCACATGAAGATTAATTATTATTATTGTTACTGGAGGTCTTTAGTGCACCTCTCGTTCCAATTCGCTTATCTATGCCCTCTGGTTTTTCTTTTATAAGATGTCGGGTGCTCTCTCAGATAGCTTTCCCGGCACATGCATATATAAAAATATTAAAGGCAATCATATGCTGCTACTGTTTCATCCGCGAGTCCACTTTGGGACCCCCCCCTCCATTATTTCACCTGCGTTGCCTCCTTTGGGCAAGCAACGCACAAAATCCCCCCTTTGGTATCCCAGCAACACAAGCAGAGTAGGTGAGGTACGAAGTTCCTGATCAGTGATCGAATGATGGGTCTCTAACTTGGCACCAAACTCATGCAAAGGAATTGATTCAAGTTCATGGAGGCTCTTGGGGAACTTCTTCTGGTACGTAGTTCTTCTTCTTGCGACTTGTTTGTGTTGGTGGTGATGGTTGCGGTTGTTGTTGTTGTTGTTGTAGGGTTTCGATCCGTGGGCAATCAAAGAAAAGGTCAGATGGGCATGTGACTACTTCCTTAAGACATGTCCGAGATGGAGGAAAGATTGGGGACCATGACAGCAGCCACCATTCACCCTCTTTAATATGACCTACACAAGGATTCCCCCCAAAAGCGTACGTACAAGCCTAGGACGAACCCTCCCCTCCCCCCCCGCCCACCACCACCCCACAAGGAGAGATTATGATCCCTGTGACATCTACAAATATTCCTAATCATAAGGAAAGACAACAAGTGAGCGTGCCATAACATGTTTAGATGCCTAGCCCAACCTAGTTAGATACTGCTCTTCACAGCCGTAACATGCTTAGATGCATAGGCCAAGCTACTTAGTCGCGGCTTTCTCGACCTCCTTTCCCCCCACCCCACCCCACCCAACCCACCGGTGTAGTAGAGATGAAAAATGTCCAGAGAGTAGACTGAGGTGATCCCAGATATTCCCCAGCGTCTATCATGAGCTTTTTTTTTCCCAAACTGTGAGTGATTGCAACATGTCATATATATATATATATAGTTGATGGCTATACATATACTTGTTCTTATCCTTTTCAGCTCCTTTGTTGGATAGAAAGAAACCCCTGGATAGGTCCACAAAATCCAGGTATATATATATATGTATATATCCCTTCTTTCTTGTGCACCCGGGGATTCTATTGGTCGCTTGCCGCTGGTCCGGACCGCCTAGAGTTCCCACCGGCCTTTGAGCTTTGATGCTTAGCCGACAGAATATAACTAGAACAACGTCGGCAGTAGACTGAGTACCAGGCTCAGCTGCAGATGTTATGTAACCCTCCCAACTAGCTAGTTCCATCGGTCCCTTTCTAATGGCGACTGTCAAGGTAGGAACCCCTCCCCAAGGGGCCGGGCAAGCGTCGACTCACAGCTCACATTAATGTCACTTGTCTATTCAAGTCTCTCTCTCTCTCTCGCGCGCGCGCGCGCGCACACACACTCTCTCTCTCTCTCTCTCTCTCTCACACACACACACACACACACACACACACATACACAGAGTACCCATTTCTAGCTAGTTTCTGGTTACAAGAAGAGTTGAAGCTACTTAAGTCTTACGCATCTTCTATTACAAGAGACTAATCCGTGATGTGGCTAAAGTTTCAAGTTTTGGGTAACTCAAAATTTCGATGCCTCTCCCGGGCTGTCTTGTTTGAGCACAGGGATACCAACCGGCAGCATCTCCTATTCTTGCAAAACAAAAAAGTTTGGCGAACAGACACTCCCGGGGACCGCCGTGGACGACAGATATGACCCTTTCGGGCTTGTCTAAAGTGAACATTTCCCTTCTTCAAGTCTCTCTCTCTCTCTCTCTTCCGTCTCCTTTCAAACCCTCCCATCGACGACTATTGACCGGGGGAGCCAGAACCCATGCCAATCAGAAATCTCCAATTCTAGGCGTGAATTTATGAAATCGTCGGCGCTTTTCGGTGGGGTAGGAATCGCTTTTGTCCACTCCCGGCGGAGAAAAGAACAGTCTTTTGCGGCTGTTCTCTGTTAAGATCGATTTAATATCTGAAAGTTAGGCCGGTCGTCAGGATTCAGGGGGGGAGGTCCAAATTCTTCTTCCATATGTAGTTCGTGCTTGGGTAGTGATCTTGTTGGGGGAATCACGTAATTACTCACTCCGCCCGGTCTTATACGCGGACACTAACGTTGTCCTCATACGGATGTCCAAACCCAGAAGAATTTGACTACATGCCATATTCCCTGCATGTGATAAATTTAAGCTTCAAAACCTGCTCCATGAACGAACGGTGCCAATCGATCTGCGGCAAACTAACATTACTGAATCTCTGCCTTCAGCTAATGATCAGCAATAAGTAAACGAGCATTTTCCACCGGTGGATGTGCGCATGCATGATGGGTTTATTAACGTACAAACGCAATATATATTTAGCTTCTAATTAATTACCCATTAATCCAGCTTAAATTTTCTGGCTAGCTAGTGGCAACCATTAATTAGACGAGCACACGTCTTCCTTAGTCATGGCTGTATGGACACAATTCCTTCCAAGAAGCTCTATCTCAATAGGAATCATGGCTGTCTGAGGCCACAATTCCTGCCAAGAACCTCTTGGAGATGTTCTTGATTTCGGATCAATGGCCGCCACATGCACCGCTTCTTGCTTCCAATCGGAATGGACTGTCTCCCAATTTGAGAAGCGAATCATCTACACTCTTTGATTGTATGTAATCTCTCAATAGTCAATTATAACATAATCCAACCGCTTTAAAAAGACGATCTTTATTTCTAATCTTGTTTGATATATAGTATAGATCTAGACGATTTCTGTTATTGCACAAGAAGTGAAGTGAAGATCGATAATACACAAATTAAGATGTGATGTAACACCCAATTATGAAGTGATATAATATTATAGGTGATATGTACGTGCATTAATATATTGTATCATTTTGATGCAACATTAATGTTATTTGTGATATAATATATAAGGATGATGTAGAGGTAGAAAAATGATATCTAATCTTTGCACCACGCTTCTCTATTTCTTTGTTGGGGAAGCTCGCCTGGCACTCGTAGAAGTCTGCAAACACCATAGAGAAAGGCGTCAGAAAAAGTCCTGGGTATTATCTCAAGGGATAACCCTCCGATGTTTAAGTCAGCAAAGGATCAAGCAGAGAGTAAAATAGAGCAGGGAGGAGAGAAAGTGGTGGAGGTCCCCGTAGTAGGTTTGGGAGAGTTGTAAATCCTCCGGACGAGTGCTCGCCGTTGCCAGAGATCACCCAATGGATACTCCTTGGGCGGTAAGGGTGCTTGGAGGGGATTCTCTCACAGACCCGAATTGTCGTGACCTCTGCAGCGGTCGCGGAGTGCGGAGCTCTTTGGCTTGTTTCTCTGTGGGCGTTTCTCGGTGGAATTCACTGTGTCCTGGACGAATTATCCTTCCTCCTTTTGTAGGGGGTTGTCCTGGAGGGGGGAGCCCATCCCTTAGCAGGGAAGGATGTCAATCGTGGAGTAACGTTTCCCGCGATCGCGGGGGAGCTTCCCATTAAGGGACGGTTATCTCGGAGTCGGCCGATTCCCTGGCGAGTCTTACGGCACCTATGGGGCATGCTCGTCCTTAGTGGGGTTGAGGCCGACGTCGTGGGGGGCAACATTCGGTCGCCGGAGGGTCATCCGACGGCCGTTGCGCCTAAATCGAAGCCCTTCCTGTACTGTCGAATCCGAGGTTGAGTCGTAGTGGGCAGCGCCTTTACGGGTCATGGATGTCGGGCGCCCTTAGTCGCGTTGTAGATCGTGGACCCGAATGGGTCAAGAGAGATTGTGCCTTACATGGGCCGAGCCGATTTTACCCTCCTCAGATGTGATACAAGATATTTCATAATTGCGATATTTTATATACTACATTGTTTCATTGCCTTTCCAAACTTAATGAAGATTGTTTATGCGGTTAAAATATGTTTTTCCAATGATTCTTTCTTTGGAAGTGTCAAATTGTGACTAATTACTCAGAGATTTTATAAGCTAGGCCCTTTAAGTGTGGTAGGATCCGCTTCCCCCAGTGTGAGAATAAATCCTCACCTAGAAGGCTTCCCATCACTACATTTTCCCATTCCACTTTGCACATCAGCTGCTCCAGAACGTGATTCTCGCGATTCTCCTTTGTCCGCATAGAACCGATCAAAGAGAGCAACTTGGTAAGCCCGGTGGAGGATGTGATAATTTTTTTGAAAAATGGTTAGTGCACATCCAGGGGTTATTACACACCCGAGTGTGGTACAAATAACCCTAATTTGTGGTGCAAATCACAAGTCGGATAGTCCTAAAAAACTTTAAGAAAAAGTTCAAATCAAATATATAGTGTTAGACTATTTTTTTTAATCGATCCTTTTAATTTTTAATTTTTGAGCCGTCATATGAGGATATATGGCTTGCACTAAAATTAGGGTGACTTGGACCTCTTGTCACAAAAATTTAAAAAAATAAAAAATTAAATCTAATGAACACCCGTTGCGGAGGGCATATCTTGCCAGCCCATTAGGGCCTGCCTGGTCAGCCCATCACTATGGCCCGGTCCTTTGGTCTTGCTATCCTGCACGTCGGCCCAACCCACCTCATGCTCCAACATAGACCCGATGCAGGTACCGTGCCGGTGTGCATCTCCTCCGTCAGCGGCCACGATGCACGTATCTGGTAGCGTATTGATGATGTGAGGCAGACCAGTCTAACGACGGGAGAGGATGACGCCACCCACGCTGCTCTCCCTGATAGAATAATTTCACGTCCCCTCTGGTGAGCCCGGTCACATTAATAGCCGATGAGGCTTGTTGCATTACTTAGTGGTAGAGTTATCCCTCTGACGAAGAGACGCGAGTTAGCGGCCACGCCTCCCTGCCTCTTCAGGGACAAGAGTTGGGCAGGTCACGTCTTCTCTGACCATGACAACCCCACAGTCAACCTCGCAGCAGCAGTATAAATAAAGCACTGGCCCTAATGCTAGGGAGGTACCTAAACCCCCTCAAACTTTCACTCTCTATGGTCTCCCTCCCCCTCACTCTCCTCGAGTGCTCACCACCTTCCCCCTCAATTATCTGACTTGATCGTCAGAGGGTTGTCCACTGAGATGACTCACAGTACTCCTTAGGATCCTTCGTTTGTGGTTGAAGGTCCATCTCTAACGAGTGCTCTTTCCTTCTCAGTCAAATAAATATCTTTAGATATGTGGTTCGTGATTTGGACGACCAATCATCTACCGCTACTCCCGGGGATATGTAATAATACTGGGTGTGCAATGAGCATTAATACATACTCTACCTTTTTACATGAGCCAGTCTGCGAGAGTTTCATTCAGATGCTCATTAGCTGTGAGGAGGAGGATAGGTAGGCAGATGAGGAGTGGTGCTTTGGACAGCAGGTCCCGCCACAATTAGACAAGAGTACGTGTGGACTGGTAGCTAGCAAGCTAGCTCCTATGGGGTTAGACGCCGCATGCATGGCCCGTATGCCATACCACCCACCACAACTAGGACATCACTGCACATGACTTCCACTGGAGGGGATCGAGCCATATATATATATATGTATCCATCCATGCTCTATATGTACGAGATGTTTGGATCAGAAGGCCGGCGGCTTCTTTTCAAGCCATAGTAGATCATATATAGGAGTTGTATATATAGCTGTGCACACTCTACTTCTCCGGCCATGCGGCTGCAGCAAGAGGAAATTAACCTACAAGTCCACGAGGGCCATGCTGGTCAGTTTCGCTGCATGTTACGGCTCTGCATATATAGCCTACTCTAACACCTTGTAGGGATCGAGCTCTTAGATATATATTGACCCCTCACCTCAAGCCATGTTTCTTCTCCCCATGCCATGTTCTTTTCGAAACACTGCACGTGCAAAGAGCTCAAGATTTGGCCACAACGTAACGTAACGTAACGTAACGTAACGTACGCCTTGGGTGATCAGTCAATCCCACTGCCGTTCCTGGCGTCTTAAATATTACTGGTCCGGTTTTCATACATATATACATAGATGCCCTCGTGGGTCATGGCTAATTAATTTATAAGCCTGTGAAACCCTAAATCGTTTTAATTGGTTTGTACAAGCAAAGATCCTATGAATTGAATCGGGCGCAGTATATATATATATATATATATATATATATATATATATTATATATATATATATATATATATATATATATATATATATATAAAGAGAGAGAGAGATTTTGACATCTTAAATTAATCCTCGCCTATATATATTTTGACATCTTAAATTAATCCTCGCCCGGCTTGGATTAATCGAATATATATATATATATATATATATATATATATATAGAGAGAGAGAGAGAGAGAGAGAGTATAGAGAGAGAGAGATCAGATGCACTCAATGGCGAGGGTGGGTGCGTCCGCCTGACGTCACACAATCCGCGTCCCGCCATCATCTTCCATTATTTGTTAACGCCTGTGTCAGTATATATATATATATATATATATATATATATATGTATATATATACCAAGTATGGAACCGGGCTATATGACGAGTGTCGTCCATGCATGTGCCTGAACAGCCTATATAAGTATATATATATATATATAGTTTTTAATTAAGTAAGTTTATTTTTTTCACTTACAACTTTAGTTTAGGAAACAAATAATTAAACGAAGCACGTACGTACAATCATGCAGGTGTGATTACGGCGCCGTGGGGGTGGGATCGATACAGAATTAACTGGCAGTGTATCATATCGCATGCATGCAGTCATTTGATCGATCTTGATTGAGAGCAGCTTGTGAAGTGCCCTAATTAATTAATTAATTAATTAATTAAGATTGGGTATCATTTTATCATTCTCTCCGCATGCTCTTCTGCAAAAAACTGTAATCAAGGTGTTGATCAAACACGAGGGTTGCTGACGCTAGCTCTGCGTCTTAATTAATTTGGGTTCTTAATTTCGATGGAGGAGGCATGCAGATGACCCAGATTAATTATGTACGATGACCGTCAATTTGGATGTATATGTGTGTCAAAAATTAAATCAAGCAGACCACAACACGAGGATGCATGAGATGAATGGTCCGAGGATGTCACATGAGTGGCACTAAATCGATCAACAGCCCCTCATTGTTTGAGGTCGACCTTCAAAGCATGTGGAGAGAGAAAAATGATGAAATTCTAAGAAAACATTACAAGGAAAAGTGATATTAACGATCGAATTTTTTGACGATTTTATTTCCGTCGGAATATCTGTCATAATTTAAGATGAATTTTAATTGAAAAAATATTTTTTGATGAATTTTTAACTGATATTATCCGTCAAAAATATCAACTTTTCTTATAGTAAAAATATGTTCATCTAAAAATACCCTAACAAAACTCGCGACTTCAAGGCTGGAAAACCCCCAAAGATACCAATGAATTATGACATATAACTAGGATTTCAATCTGGTGTTATCTAGGGTGGATGATTTTGAAATCTTTTTTATTTCTTATTCCCTAGAGGTAAGGTGAGATGTCTCCATCTGCGTAGTTAATTTCTTTTTCTTTTAAAAAATAAACTATTTTATTGGCTAAAAAAATTGCAATCACTATTGTATGCCCTTGTATGACAATGATCTATAATGTGTTTCGAAGAGATAAGAATTTGAAGTTTTACATGTGCCCCGTCAGTGGTTGAGTGGACACCCTCCTCCTTTCTATTTAAGAGGGAGGTCTCGGATTCAATCTCGGATTCTCCCTTCTCCGTTAAAAAAAAGAAATATCTATCGAAAAAAAATTGAAGCTTTACATAGATAATAGTAAATTAAATCATTTTAGCACCAAATTATAATCTCACTAGGAGCTAGCCTCTTTCCCAAGATAGAAGATAACAAGCAGCTATGGTTAAGGGAACATCACCTCTTATGCTGTCACTACGATGAAAAGGATCTACATACCAATTAGTAAAAGACTTTTGCAAAAGGACCTAATTAAGGTTGATATGTTTATTATGGGCCACTTTGATAACGGCTTAAGTTAGGGACGGATAGTTTATCCGGGTTAGCCCATCCCACCCCTAACCCTAACTCGAGTAGATTAACTCATTCCACCTATTTCTTAGGAATGAGTTAATCCACTTAACCCTATCCGACTCGGGTTAAGAAAAAAATTATCAAACAAGGAGTAACTCACCCGACTCCAGTTAACTCATCCTAATCCAGTTTAACACGTTACCAAAGTGACCCTATGGGATTCAACTTAAATATATAGTTATCAAATATGTGATCCAAGATGTGGCCATACATGTACAAGTTGCTGGAATTGGCTGTCCAAGATGCAACTCATAGATCACTAGCTGTATAATATAATAGTGTGCATATTCTAAGGACTCGACTGGATTAACACAATTTGTTCATGAAGCCTGTACGTAGTAGGATGATAACTACTATTAAGCTGGCATTCAATATTCACCCATCATCTATGTAGGCTCAAATTCTCTCTTTAATTAGGACATCTACACCGTAGACCATCCACACTGCCCATGTGGTAAACACAAGATATATATATACGTACGTACATACGCACATACATACGTACATATATATTCCACGTCATAACTACATGTGAAGGTCCATGGATGAGCGGAAGAGCTAAAAAGGGCAAAGAGATCACATTAACGAAGAAATAGATAGAGCATGGGTCAACGATCAGGATGGTCTACGTTGCCAAACCACAATTCTCAAGGTCAAATAGAGAAGTAGGCTAAAAACTGTCCCTACTCATCGGGCCATCTATGAAAAATTCAAAGTATACATTGAAAACTATACATTGACAGTGATAGACGATCTATCAATAGAAAATGGAGAGTAACTGCTACCAATTACTTAACCTTTTGTCGTTTTCACTTTGACCGGGTTTAATTGGATGGACAGCTGCCTGCCCACCCCCCCAACCAACCTTACCCACGTTGATATTACAAGAGGTCATTTGAAGTGGCCAGCTCTATCCCTTCCCACAGCAACCTTTCAGGAAAATTGATTAGTGGGCACCCGGGCTTATTACACACCCCGAGTGTTGTATATTAAATTTAATATTTTTAAAATTTTGTGATATTAGATTCAAGTCATTTTTTAAAACTTCTCAAGAGGGTTCTTCCCTCCATCCCCCCCCCCCACTCGAAGGGGGGTGGGGGCAAGCAACACTAAGCATCACTAACTTATTATTACAGTTTTATTAAGAATATTATATACGCTTCCTTTTCTCTTTCTTTATCTTCTTCTTCCTTATGAAGGCTAGTGGTCTGGTTGTGCCCTCTAAGGGCCACTTTGATAACTTATTGGGTTAAAGGCGGGTGGCCTACCCGGGGTGACCCACCGACCCTTAACTTAACTCGTTACCAAAGTGACCCTAACCCGGACTCAAGTAACTCATTCCACCTATTTAAGTGGAATGAGTTAATCTACTTAATCCTATCCGACCCGAATTAAGGGAAAAAGTATCAAACAAAGAATAAATCACCCGACCCTGATTAATCTACCCTAATTCACCTTAACCTGTTACCAAAGTGGCCCTAAGAGTTTAGAGCCACTTTGATAAAATGGTAAACCGGATTAGGGTGGGTTACCCGGGGTGAGGTGACTTAATCTTGGTTAGACTATTTTTATCTTAATCGGGGTCGGCTAGAGATAAGTTTAGATTTTTTTTCACTCTAATCAAAAGGGTAGAATAAGTCACCCGGGGTGAGTTAGGGGTGGGCCACCCGGGGTGACTTATCCGCCCCTAACTCACCCCGTTATCAAAGTGGCTTAAGGAATTTAAGTACTAGGGTTGTGATCGTCAGTTAGCACAGTGATTTGGTTATCAAAGCGATTACAATAATTCCGTTCAAATATATGTCTGTCTTATTAAGCATATGCCAAACTGATCCTCTCTTTTTAAAATTTTCTTTTCTCTTTCACCACCTCCTTAATCCCTCCAGCTCTTTGATCATTGTGCAGTGGGCACGCTGTATCAAGAATCATGTGAATGGGGGCAACAACGTGCAATCAGGTGCTATGTATCCCAGCCATCCAATCGTGCACATCTTTTTTGGGTTGTAGATGGCTGGCCCTAATTAGCAGGTGGCACCTAATGGGTTGGGCCCAATATGGCCTTTCAATGTTAACCCACAAAGCTGACTCATATGGGCCCATAATTTCGCATGGATCTTAGCCCGGTTAAAGTTTTTAAATACAAAATGAAATATGTGATGAGCTATTTGTATATCAACCGTTATAAACTTGATGGCATTAAGGCCGTGTTTACTAAAATTTTTAGTTGGAAGCCATTTTTAATTTATACTTCCGATATCAAAACTAATATTAAATAAATATAATTATAAATAATTTTGATTAATCACAGAAGTCAAACGTTCCCTCATGGTCAACTCTGTTTTTATTTCAATTTAACAAACTCCATTCGGAAAGAAATAAAGAGGAAACTATGTAAATGACTCCCAAGATCTAGTGTCCTCACCTTCCTCTACATCTAATCAAATAATCAAAACGAACTTTTTGAAAATCGATTACAAAACAAAATGGTAAAGTTGACTTATTGAAGGTGAGTTGCAAGCAACCAATAATTAAAATATCACAATTTGAGTTGACTTATGCTTAATTCACATTCATAAAATTCACCTCCAATACAAGTGAGCTACTTACGAGCAATTAAAATTTGTGGAAGTATAAAAATACTTCAAATTAAAAGTTGGGTCAAACACAATACGAACTGAGAAAATAATATTGATTACTGGTTTTAAATGGATAGAAGAAAATAATTGGGTTAAAGCGAATCCGGCTTTGGCTTTTCAAGCTCCCATCACTTGAGTTGAGATCCGGCAGATGCCTATAAATCGGTTCAAATTGCGAACAAGCAGCAGCAATTAACGAGATCGAGAGAGTGAGAAGAAGAAGGAGGAGGAGGAGGAGGAGAGAGGGGATGTCGTCTTGGAACGATGACAGCAACGGTGGCACCGCGACCACCACCAACGGGAGCAGCAACAGGAACAGCGGGAGCGGCAACGGGCTCGGTGGCATCGGGGGCGTCCTGGAGATGGGCAGGGCGGACCGCTCCGTCTGGCTGATGAAGTGCCCCGCCGTCGTCTCCCGATCGTGGCAGAGCGTCGCCGCGTCGGCGGCTGCGGCGGGGGCGTCCGACTCCAGCGTCCCCAACCCCATCGTCGCGAAGGTCGTCCTCTCCGTCGACCCCCTCAAGCCCGACGGCAATTCCCAGCTCCAGGCAAGCCCTGCCCTGCTTCCCTACTTCTGCTCCTCATGTCACATCTTGTGCCCTAATTTGTGGTGTTGATGAATTAGATCACTTTCATGTTACTCTTGCAACTAGCTTTTCCCAAAATCTTCTAATTCGGACTGGCGCCTTGACTTCAAGACGCATTGGATGGGGATAAACGCGCAACTCTCTGAAAGTAGTTACACCGTCTGGTCTAGATTCTTGCAAGGAATATTCATGCAGATCTGTGGCGCTTTGGAGAGTGCGATTGTTGCAGAGCGGAGTGGGGGAGCAATTTTGCTCACTTGATGAGAAGTTGTGAGATGGATAGAGGTGTGAGCATATGGTAGCTGTTGTTGGGGCTTTTTGTGAGCTTACGGGGGACGATTTTGGGATTTACATGGATGATCTGGACGAAAATGCTGCCTGTCTCTTTGTGTAGAAGAGGAGTTGCTCCTTTTTAATGCAATGATGAAGGATGAGATGCTGAAAGACACCTGGAATTGATCTAAAAACAAGGTGACCTTGCAGACAGTTGTCAGCCATGCTTTTTGAACCGGAAGCATTCAGAGAAACAATTAAGAATAAGAAAACATTAGGTGCTAGGAACCATATCATCTTTTAAAGATGTAAAAGGAGATAAGAATTTGATAGGGATTTGGAAAACCATGGGAAGCAAGTTGAGGAAATGCTGACTGATTTTTTGCTTTGAAGATGAGTTTGGTTGGGGGACTGGAATGTTTTTCCTACTAGTTGGCACAATGGCACTTCAGTGTTTTGCTGTCTTGTGGGCTAGAGTCTAGATTTACTCATCTGGCTTGGGATTTTGATCCTCTTGTTTTGAAGATATTTTTTTCCTATATGCGAATTAGGGATTTGTATGACTTTGGGTCAGCATGCTAGCTCTGAATGCTTTTGGCATGCTGACATTACTGGTTCTTTGGTGGCTGAACTTATTTCATAATGAGTTTTAGGGTTATCTAGTCATCAAAAGTTGCTATTTTTGAATTTTTTTTGGAAGGTGGTGCTGTTTCTGGATTTATGCTTCCGTTTTGTAGTTTTCTTAAATTCCTTTGTTAGTTGGGCATAGTTTTCCTGGGTGTATTGTATCTCTATAGTTAGTAATGAAGTTTGTCTATATCCCATGCTTCCTTTAAAAATAAACCGAAGTCAAAAAAGTGACCAAGGGGACAGTCTTCATCATCAAGAGGATTGTCTGAACTCCCAACTATTAGTATTAGCTGCAAAGACTTTCTGATTTTGCAAAATTCCTTGATAAATAGAAAAACTCTTGCAGAACTTACTTATACCTAAAGATGACTTTGTAGCTAACATTTGAGATCTTGCTACTTATTGTAATGTAAGCACTGCGTCACATTGTAAACATCATTCTGTTGCATTGGAAACTTGTTATGCCAATCATGATCCCTCATCTATAAGTCATTTTAAAAGTCAGATTTGTTTCTTAAATCACTTGTGAATCATTTAAAACTATAACTATATTTTCAATGGCTACTTGCTAAAATCTTTTTCATAGTTTTAATTGTCTCTTAGTTTCTTTGTGGTTCTCAATTTCTCTTAGCCTCTTTTTATATACTTTTTTTTTATTTATTTCTTTGTTCTGTTCGTATTTCTGTTGTTTGTTGGCAGTTTAAGATGGAGTTGGCCCACAGTGATTCCGGTAATACTCCCAAGAGTTATTCACTGAATATGTTCAAAGACTTTGTTCCTATGTGTGTGTTTTCTGAATCAAATCAAGGTGAGGATGGTCTAACAACCCATGCATGAGTTGTAGCTATGGTTCTTTTTTCTATTTTTTTAAAGTATTCTGGCATTGCCACAACATGTTACATAATAAATTTAAATGCATCATTGTTGTATTTTTTTGGCTTTTCTGAAAAAACAAGGGAAGCGTGGTGCTCAATATGCTTCTCTCTCTCTTCTCCTCTCCCCCTCCCCCCACACGCACGCATGTGCAGTTCTGTTGGACTGCCTATTATTGCACATGATTAATTTTCCTTAACAATGTTTGTACTAGTTTTCATTGAATTGTAGCTTGATATAGTTTAGAAACACCCATGAATCCAATGTCATATCCAGATTCCAGACACACTATGATACAAGGTTTTTGAAAACCAGTACAAACACTCAGTCACACCATGATTCAATGGAGTCTTACAAGGTTTTTGAAGGTTTTTTGGTCTACTGCATCAAACTATATGGTGAATTGTTTTCTATTTACCAGATGGTATGTTCCTGTTTCAAGGGTTTTGACTTAGTTTGAAAGTACAGTTTGCCTTTGATTTGTAATTCTGTTGGATGAGTTTCGTTATGATTAAGAAGGTGTATGTATTCATTTTCCAATAATAGACTTGAGATAAAGAATATATATGTATTTATTATCTAATAATAGACTTGAAGGAAGACATAGTAACGTGAGAACATTTGGTTTTATTTTATTGCTTTTCTTTCTTAACAACCTATGGACATCCCACATGCCACACTTTTGTCACTATGGGGAGAAAGGAACAACATAGTCTTCAGAAAAGAAACGAGAGCGACGGATAGGACTGTCTCTTTCATATGTGAATCGTGAGAGAATGAGGGAGTAGGCTTAACATATATGTAAAGTTGATTAACAATTCCTCTGTTTTTGGCTTGTTGGGGGGATAGGGTGGATCACACAGCCTTGGTGTGTATGCTGTTTGTAAATGGGACTTTTGGGAGCACATTGACTATATTTGTACATCCCTTATTTATTTTAATACAATGGTGATACCATCCACTTTCAAAAAAAAAAGGCAACCTTTGGACATCTCCCAAATTTGAAGTTATGTATGTTTCCTTTTCGGCTGACGAAAAATCATACGGTGGGTGACAACAAAGCATGAATAAAAAAACTGAAAAATGGGTCAGAACTGGTGAGGGAAGGTTCCTTTTTGATTCTCCAGAATGGATCTGAGCTTGTACAGCCACACTCAAACAGAGAGCGAGGAATGGACAAGGGGAAGGAGATGAAGGAAAGAGGGAAGAAGGAAAAAGATAAGTAAAAAGAAAATGAATAAGGGAAAAAATGGAAGTAAGCCATTGGTCATCAGCTGAGCAGGTTGGGAAATTAGGTGGAAATAAAAGAGTATGCAGTCATACCTTAGTCCATATGATAGAAAGCAACCGTCTAGTGGTTGAAAATGCCTTGCTCACTGATTTTGAGGTTCTTTCTTGTTGAAGAAACGACGTTAGAGGGAAAGTGCTCCAAATGTAACTACATTTTCACTTTGATCAGTTTGGACACATCTGATATCATTGATAGGATCATGGTCTGCAATCTCGTGTGAATCTTTCAAGATCTCTTAAGATTCTCTTACTTTCTGCCTTGCTGATAATCAAGATACTTGTAACACATAGCACTTAGCCAAAAACAAATGCAATACGTGCAAGTCATGCGGCTATCGTGCACTTGGACTAGCCTCCCCATTACTTATGGCTCATTCGAGTCTGACTGTCTGAGGGTTTTGAGATCCATCCCTTCCCTCCACCCTCACCATGGTGCTGTAAACACTTGGAACTAGCATGTAGTTGCTATCAAGCCACCTGTCGCAATCCATTTGCTGCTATCTACCTATTGAGGACTGCAGTTTGTTTTTTTTACTTTTTTAAATCTTTTTTTTAGGAATTTGACTTCATTTTTAGTGTTTTTTAAAAAACTTATATTCCATTTTCAGAACCCCACTTCCTTTTGGATGGGTCCCTTGTTAGTTACTATCTGGCAGGAACTGCTATTCCTCCCTTTTCCAGACCCTTGCTAGTTATCTTTTCTATATGACTATGCCTGACATCTAACCGGGGATTTCTTGCAACTAGTAAGACCCTTTTGTTGATTGCATGGATTAAAGGATGTATCCAAGTATTGGAGCTAAGCTTACCCTAAGTAGCTTGAGACATCCAAATGGTAAGGTAAGTATGGTAGCCGTTGGGATGAGCATATCCCTAAAAAGTGAATTTGAGATTATGCATCTGAGTATTCAAGTTGGGATAGGCATATCCCTTATAGTCAAACTAGCCATTGTGGATAACCGTACTACTCCCATGAGTAGCTCGAAACATTCGAATATTGAAGGTAAGTGTTGTAGCCGCTGAGACAGGCATATCCCTTAAAGTGAGCCTGAGATGATGCATCTGAGTACTCAGGCAATCAGACTAGGATATGCATATCCCTCATGGTCCAATTAGGCATTGGAGCCTGCATCTGACCTTGCCCTATTCTTAGGCAGATCAGCCATCTGGTCCCAAGTATTGGGAAAGGCAGGCCAGCCAATTCAAGATGGTCAATTTTTTCCTCTCTCTCTCTCTCTCTCTCACACACACACACACACACTCACTCATTCACTCACTCACTCACTCAATTACAGAGAAATTGGATTGGCATTGGCTGATCCTCCTCCAAATTGGCTGATTAGGGTCATGATTGGCCAATTCTGCTATCCATGCAAAAGAAGAATAGAGATAGTACATGCAGGCTATGCACAAGATCTTTTCCATTCACCTTTGAGATGGTGTATTTGTCAACTATTATCTTACCCAAGTGGATATATGGCGCTGTGTTCTTAAAGCTATAGTCTACAATTGAGGTTCAATTCTGCTGAAAGCATACCTAGAGGTGTTGGATAAAGGAATGGTTTTTGAGTATATTGAATAAAAGAACTATTATAACAACCATTATTCTCTGTGCAAAGTGGAAAGAATGATAGTTTCTCAATCCAAATGATGATTTTGGTCAGTTTATGTTTCAGTGCACCAGGCCTTCTAATTCCTTTTTCTTTTTTTCTAACATGCCTCATATAGCTAGCGGCAACTAACTAATACCTTAGGCCACTCACCCGTACCTACAGGTAGTTGATCAGAATTGAATTTGTAATGTATGCACCAAAAACTCTTTGTTTCGGGTCACATGAAGAATACTGTTTGTGCTAAATGAAAATGGTTTCTGGAAAGTGGAAAAAATACATTTTTTTGTCTTATACGTAGAAACATGTCTAGATATACTTTTGCCAATATAGTTGTGTGAATCATTCCTAATTTATTATTTTCCAGAAGTTTGGCTACAATAGGGAGTGAGACGGCAGAAAATGTTGTACCTACACCAAAATATGATACAGAATTAAATAGTAACAATCAATGAAAGATATGCTTTCTTCTTGCATTTGGAGACAACACACATCTTTCATGTTTTCCTCAACTGTCTGGTTTAATTGAACCCTAATTGTGATCTACAGCATGCAATCACTGTAGCACGTGATTTTATTTGTGATTAGAATACCTCACATGCAGATAGGTTGATCAAGTTTCCCTTAACTTCATCATAAAGGTGCACATTCACATATGCTTTAAATGTTTGAATGGGAAAGTAGCCCATGGTTCGCCGACTTGGTCCGACTCGCCCCGACTCGGGTGACTTGGATCATAGCTAGAGGGTTCCGAGTTGTTAATCGGGCAAATCCCACCGAGCCGCTATGATCTATTTAAATAATATTATAATATCTATGAATAATCTAAAAAAATTAAAAAATTAACAGCTATAGTAATGATGTAACAGTAGTCATAAATCTTGCATTTTATGGATGAAAAGAATTAAGCTCTATTGTTGAGTTTGCGACTCGACCAACTCAGTCTGAGTGGGCTTCGAGTCGGGCCGACTTGTACCGGATCAGGGGGAATCCAATCCGATACGGATTCCCGAGTCGTCGAATCCTGAAATAGCCTTGAACAACCTACCTGAAATTACATGTAGAGATTGGTCAATTGTTGCACTGTTCGTTGCTGTATAGTCTATTCCAAAAGTTTGAGCCAGATTATGGATCAAAGTGAACAAGTGGCATAACATGGGTTTCATTTTTTCACTTTCTTGATGGCAAGCACTTTTTTGATTGACAGAAGGAATTTTGTATCAGGCTAAATGATCAATACTGATGAAAACCTAGTTCACATGGTGGAGGTAAGAAGAAGGGAGGAAGAAGATGATCTTGCATATAGAAAAGCAAGGCTGATCAGTTGGTCCTTGTCTCCCCTCTTTTCTCTTTATATTTAACCAAAAATCAACAACCAAAATATGAGAGAAATACCCTTGTTACACAAAAGACCACTCAGGGTTATTCCTGGAATGGGTCCAGTAATGAATCGGTGTGACACACTAACATAAGTTAAACAGATCCCCTCTAATGGGTCCAGTAATGAATCGGTGTGACACACTGACCTGTGCACACCCTATTGGCTCTTATTCAACATTAACTCCTACACCCCCTCTGATGTTGAGTGTAGATATCATGCATGCACAGCTTGCCTAGGACAAAGAGGAGTTGATCCTTTGGAACCCCTTTTGTAAACACATCGACGACTTGCTCACTGGAGCAAATATAAGGCAAACACAGTTCACCACTGTCCAAGCATTCATAGATGAAATGTTGGTCAATCTCTATGTGCTTGCTGCAGTCATGCTGCATCGGGTTGTTTGCGATGTTGATAGTGGCTTTATTGTCGCAGTACAACCGCAAAGGGTGTGGAACCTTCAAACCATTGTCCTGCAAGAACAATTTCAGCCACAACAATTCTGCGAGACCATGAGCCATGGCTTGATAATCTGCCTCGGCGCTCAACCAAGCACAAATAGTTTGTTTCTTGCTGTGCCATGCAACCAAATTGGTGCCGACATAAACACAGTAACTAGAGGTAGATTGGCGATTCTATCTAGAACCTGCCGAATCAGCATCGGCATAGGCCTTAATTTGAAGAGATAGTGATTTAGTGAACATCAACCCTTTGCCAGGACTGCCTTTGACATACCAAAGTATTCTATCTATAGCCTGTGTATGGGAGGACTGAGGTGCATGCTAATTGACTCACAATACTCACAACATAAGTAATATCTGGCCTGGTTAAGAGTCAAATAGAGCAGCTTGCTTACGAGATTCTGGTATTGACTTTTGTTCGCATCAGAAAAACAACTCCCCCTATTGACTAGTCATGTGATAGTTGACCTCAATAGTAGTGGTGTCTGGTCGATTACCCAAATTCCTTGTAGCTATCAGCAAGTTAAGAGCATATTTGTGCTGACACATAGATACCATCACTTGAGTAGGCAACCTCCAAGCCGAGGAAATAGTGTAAGAGTCCCAAATCTTGATATCAAATTCACGGGCCAGATTAACTTGAGGGCATTGATTTTATGAAAATGGTCATGAATGATAACCTATGTAGTTAAAAGCGCGCCTAGGCGCTGAGGCGAGGCGAGGTGCCCCTTGGGCGCCTCGCCTCGCCCTATCTCGCCTCACTCTGACCACACTTTTCTGAATTAATTAGTTTCTTCTCTTTCAGAATGCTTATTATATTGTGAAATCTTTATCAGTTTAATGTTGTGTCATTTTATTTAGTGAATCATAATAATTTGAATCATAGGATTGAATGAATTTAGGAAATTTATTGACTTTACATAGCCATTTTTGTGATATTTAGACATATAGTTTACTTTTTGAATTAAATATATATATTTAATAAACTTTTGCCTCAAATGCCTCAAACGCCTAGGCCATCGCCTAGGCCTTTGAGGCGTGAGGCGACCCCCTGGTCGCCTCGCTCGCCTCACGCCTCAGACTACATAGATGATAACCATATCATCCACATAAACCAGAAGAAGCACATCTTGCCATCCTTCCATTTCACAAAGAGAGTGTGATCAGCATTGCTCTAGATGAACCCAAACTATAACATGGTACGGCTGAACTGATCAAACCAGGCACGGGGAGATTGTTTTAGACTATACATGGCCTTCTTGAATTGGCACACCTTCCCATGCATAGGATAGCCAGGGGGTGGCTACATGTACACTTCCTCTTGGAGGTCACCATTCAAGAAAGCATTCTTCACGTCGAGCTGTAACAGAGGCCAGGAGTGCCGGGCAGCAAGGGAAATAATCACACGAATAGACTTAAGCTTTGATACAAGACCAAGGTCTCCTTGTAGTCACTGCCATAGGTCTGAGTGAAACGTTTGGCCACTAGCTACGTCTTATATCTGTCTATAGAACTATCTGGCTTGCACTTGACATTGAACACCCACTTCGAGCCAACAAGCCTGTTTCCTGCATGTGGATTAACTAATTCCAATGTGCCATTCTTGTGGAGGGCCTGCATCACGGATCAGGTCTTTCACAGCCTTTACAATAGACTGAGGTAAAGAGACATGAGACAAGGTTATAATAAAAGAGTAATAGAAAGGGGATAGGTGAGTGTGAGTAACAATGTTAGAAAGAGGATGCTTAGTATGAGAATGGGGGGCACTTACTAACAACAATAGGAAGGTGGAGATCTGACGGTTCCAAAGGAGGACCTGAAGGCTCAACAACAGCTTGGGATGGACTAATTGGGGGAGAGGCCTCAGCCTACTTCCACTGGCGATAGTAAGTGAGGAGCTCTTTCGTGACTGCATCGGTTGATGGCAGTGCACTTGCAATAGAGGGAAGCACTTTCGTGGCAATGGTAGGTGCAAGATCAGGAAGAGGAGTTTGAAAGGACAACCTAGGAGACGTAGAAGATGAAGACATCTCCTTGGTGGACAGAAAAATAAGACTCGTGTTCACAAAAGTCGTATCTTTCAAAGTGAACTTTCGTTGTGTCTTGGGGTTGTAACATTTGTATCCTTTTTGAGTTGGGGAATACCCTAGGAAGGCACCCATCACAGCACAAGGATCAAGTTTATTGTGACCGAGCTAAAGATAATGGATAAAGCAAAGACATCCAGAAACTTTGTGAGGCAAGGGAAATAAGGGGCGGCCCAGACACAAAAGGGTGACATGGGCCTATAATAGTCAGGGACTTGAGACGGCATCTTATTGATGGCATATGCTGTAGTAAGGACTGCCTTCCCCCTCCTCCCCTCCCCCCCCCCCCAGCTAAAAAAAAAAAAAATCTTAGGGAGGTCATGCTGAAATAGGAATGCACGGGTGGTCTCCAAAAGGTGATGGTTTTTTTTCTCAGAAACGCCATTTTATTGTAGGGTGTAGGCACAAGAGGATTCATGAAAGATGCCTTCATTTTCTAAAAATACATTCAGATCTTTTTTAAAAAAATTATCTCCCATTGTCAGAGTGAAACACCTTGACTTTTTTGTCATATTGATTTTCCACCATTTTACAAAACACCTCCACCATTTGTGGGACCTGATCTCTGGACTTCAATAAATAAATCCAGGTGCACCGTGTAAGTCGTCAATAAAACTTACAAAGTAACGACATCCATCCAAAGACAAAAACCAGAAAGGGCCCCAAACGTCAAAGTGGACAAGCTCAAAAGGAAAGGAACTTTTATTTGTTGAAACAGGGATTTGCGTACGGCATTTTTTAGCCGACTGGCGGACATGGCATGTGAGTGACTCTTCACTTATTTGACTGAAAAGAGGACAACACATGACTCTTAATGATCGAAAGGACAGATGGCCAAGGCGAGAGTGCCACAGTAGAATTTCTTTGATCTGTTGACTGGAGCTCTCATGGACTTGTGAATCTAGAGTTGCTCCTCCTCCGTGCAAAAGTAGAGGCCTCCTACCTCACACCCGTAGAAAGTAGAGGCCTCCTACCTCACACCCACTCCCAATCACTTGCCTTGTTGTTGCACCCCAAATTTTCTCGAAATATTTTTGAGATATTCCCCTCATGTTAATCGATGGGCGCAACGCTGCTTAAAGCCGACACTGTCATTTTGTGGAATATCTCCACGATACCGGGGTCCATTGACTTGATCATGCTCAATCGTGAAATGCATCGTAGCAATAAAAAAGAGGTGGCAGATTCATACACATGCTCGTGGAAGAATCGACAATCGTGTATCATGTGGCTCGGACGGACTCAAGCTTCCCCTCCTCAGCGGACGACGCAAGAAGACACAAATAGTATGAAGAAAACCCCCGTCCTTCTCTCCACGCATCCTGCTATAAACACAGGGTAGAAAAGGGGGCAGAGTAGGGTTTAAGAGGAGGAATCGGCCGGGGGAACTCCACTGGGGCAGAAAGGGGGGCCGCATCAGGGTTTTGACCCCTTTGGGACCCGCGTGGGGTCCGATTGACCCCAAGATGGCAGTACCGATTTCGGTATCAGTTTCGGCCAAGACCGAAACCGAAACGTACCGATTTCGGTTTTGGCCGAAACTAGTTAAAAACATTCAAAAAGGTAAAAAAATACAGTGAGCAGGTCCGGTTTCGGTCCGGTTTGGGTCGGTTTCTGTCTGAAACCTTTTTTTTTAGTTTCGGACCTGTTACAGTGAGCAGGTCTGAAACGGTTTCGGTATGAGCCGAAACCGATACGTGGCCGAAACGTATCGCTTTCGGCCGATTCTGCCATCTATGGATTGACCCCATTGGGTCCAACAGACCCCGGCAGGGTCTGTTGACCCCGCCTAGGTCCCGTCCTGGACCACTTGACCTCGCTGGGCCCAGCGGGGTTAAACAGGCCCCATCGGGGTCTGTTGACCCCGCTTGGGCCCCACTGGGTCCAGGTTGGCCCGTCACCCCCTCGGTTTCCTCTTTTCAAAAAAAAAAGGTGGAGGATCCACCTTGACAACCTGAGGTCCAAAATTGGTCTTTTTTGTCAAGGTGGGGTTCAAAAACACCTTTTTGTCAAAATGGGGTCCAAAAAAGTCTCTTTTTTGTCAAGGTGGGTCCTCCTACCTTCTATATATACCCCCTGGGTCTACACACAAAAAAGAGAGGAGAGAGGACAAAGGAGACTGAGAAAACATCTGGAAGACGAAGGACGACATGAGTCGCGCCACGGAGTCGGAGTTCGTTTGTGTGTTTGTAAAGGCCTATTAAGGGTATGTTTTATAAATACCCTAGGTCTTACATTTTTGTCCCTAGAGGTTATGTTTGTAATTTTCTATGCATTCCGGGCGGTCAAGCTATGTAATTCCTCTAGATAACTGGGAATTATAGAAATGCCCCTCCTAGAATTGCAAGAAAACCCAAAGTCCTGTAAACTGCAGTTCTATCCTGCAACTTTCGATAATTGTGGCTATGCCCTCATGTCTCGCGTCAGTGCAAAGACCTCTTACGTACAGTCGACAATTCGCCGACAGCCCTTGTACTTACATGCATGGTTTGCCGGCCCGGTCGACCCGGCCGACCCGGTCTCGGCCTGGGTCGGGTCGGTCCCGTCTCGGTCCGTCTCGTTCTAAAACATCACTTTATATATATATATAATATATAAAATAATATAATAAAATAGAAAAATACACATTATATATATAATATCATATAATATAATATTAAAATAATAGACCGACCCGGTGGCGACCCACGGCCCGGCCGACCCGGTCCCGGCCTGGGTCGGGTCGGGTCGTGCGAGTCGGTGCGAGACACACCGGGTCGGCCAACCCTGCTTACATGAATCACGAGTGCACTCAGTTGCGTTTTCTCATGTGTGCCAAGGAAAATCGCGAACAGACCTCGCCTTTCAGGAAATTGTGCATATGCCCCTCTCTTTTGAAAATCAATGCACGCGTTCCTTCCATGGAGCCCAATGTTGTTCTTCCACTTAGAGATCTTGTCAGCTCAACCTTGCACCGAAATGTCATCTCAAACCTAACTCTGTCTTGAGTCTGGTAAAATTATCAAAATATCTCTATGATCTAGAAACGGCCTAACAGTTCCCCCAAAACCTTCCAGTAACTCTCTCAATGCCCTTGGAAGTCAGAGATTATATCACAGTCTCCCTCTAACCCAGAAATTACAGAAAAGTGCCTGGTTTGGTAAAATTATCAAAATACCCTTGGAACCCAGAAATTACCAAAATATCTCTGGAGTCTAGAGATCCTCCCGACACTTCAAAAACGCCTACGGTTCCTGTAAAATTACATTCATGCTCCCAAATTATATGGTTTTGCCTAAACCTAATGAGGCCTTTGATAAAGCCTCAATTCTATTAATCTTTCGGTGGTGAATGAGAGTCAATGATGGGCCGTGCGAGCGAGTCTGAACCTATGAAAAAAAGGACCTTAGGATTTCTTTGACAGTTAATCAAGGGTGTTCAAACGTTATGCCGATATAAATCAACACTGACTATGGTCAGTGGGGAAAGGTCCAGCACTCGAATCCTAAGACGTGATGAGGTATGAGGTACTCAAGGTGGACCTTTCCCCACTGACCGTAGGCTATTTATACAGCCCCTATACGTGTACCCCAATAAATTTCTCATTTTCTTCAAAAGGCTCAGTATAGACTCTGTTCCTTTCCCTTTCATGAAAGAACAAAAAGAAGAACATTCTATACCCACCAAAAAAAATATTTCGTGACCAACACTTGTCTTCAGATCCTGAAAAATACAATAGTCAAGAAAGAAGGTCACGAAACGATGCAAATGACAGGAGATTGCTAACAGACAGGAGGTTCATGGAAAGAGGCAGAATGTGTAAAACTGAGGTCAGAACAAGATGACTATTCGGTTTGATGTCACCATGGCGAGCAATGGTTGCACGCATACCATTTGCAATCGTGATCAGAGGTGAGAGAGTAGGAAGAGTAAAAATAAGTATCAGTCATGTGGTCAGTGGCACCTAACTCTATCACCCAGCGGAGGGGACCCTTGCGAAGAGAGGTACTCAAGGTGGCACCAGCAATACGTGATGAGGTAGGAGGTGTAGGATGTGCGCTGGAACGGAGTTGTGAAAGAAGCTTTCGAAGTTGGGCGATATCCTGAGAAGACATCCAAGGAGGTCGAACCAGGACAAATAGTAGAACTACTCACAGGAGAAGCATGCAGGTCACCAGCGGTGTTTCTGGCAGCAACATTTCTTTTGGCTTACTTCCCTTTCTGGCCTGTTCTAAACTTCGCCGGCTTCTTGTCCAGATGGAGATCCCAAGAATTCTCCACATCATGATTTTCCTGGCCGCACTGACTACAAAACTCGGCCAGAGCTGGTCTTCATAGACTTTGGACTAGCACCAGCCAAAGCGGAAAACTCCCCCATGGCTGGCGCATCAGATATTGGCACATTCATAGCCTTTCGGCACGCTTTTTTAGTGAAGAACCTTATAGCACACCTGCTCCAGGGGCAGGAATGGATCCAAGCTAAGAATCTATCATCATAGAGCTTCAAACTCAAAATTGTGGTTAGCTAAAAATTGAAATTCTATGTTTCTTTGAACATACTTCATGTGCTTCTTTTGATGTTTAGTGCTGTGACAGTCAATGATTGCATAATAGTCAAGCTCCTCCCTTTTACTGTGCTTGGTGGCAAAGTACCTCGTGATGGACCAGCTTCCTTGGGTCAGAACCTGAAGTTCTGGTGTGAGCTGATAAAATATAGACCACATCCTGATTGTGTCCAAACATTTCTTCCAGCAACGTCCACATGTCCCAGGCAGGTTTCTTCCGAAGGATTAATTTCTATATTTCTGAAGCAACTGAATTAATTATCCAGGACATCACAACACTGCTTTTAAGGGTCCACTTGTCAAAACCAGGATTCGCAGCATCAGGCTTCTTGAGACAGCCATCAATGCAGCCACTTTTCCTGCGGTCAGCAGTGTAGACCTCAGCCATGACAGACCGAACCATGTAATTGTGTTCCGATACTAGACTTGGGTGATCTGAAGTGAGATGTTTTCACTTCCCATAGGTATAGCCGGACTCTCCAGGCACCGGGAGGGCATGGAGGAGACATCCAACTGAGAAGAGGTAGCCATCAGATCAAAAGAGGGACAGAAACAACGTGATAGAAAGGGGAACTCTCCCTGAATGACAACCACACCCACCGGTGATAGAAGGCATTGGACCCAAGGCCTAAACCTTCAAGCAGGGATCAAGTCCCTGCACAAGAGGAAGGGGCGCCCCCAAAACCTGCACTGCAGCACGTGAGAGAGAGGAGGGAAGCCACCGGTTTCCCTTAGAGAGTCTTCACAGCACAGTGGACCACCCGCCAGACCCAGAGAAGGGCTGCTTTGATACCATGATGAAAACCCTAGTTCACTTGGTGAAGGGAAGCGGAAGAGGATGTTGTCCACAGAAAATCAAAGCTGATCAATTGATCCCTGTCACCTTTTTCTGCTCTTTATATTTAACCTAAAATCAACAATCAAAATATGACAGAAATGCCCCTGTTACACAAAAGACCACTCAGGGGTATTCCTGGAAACAATTGGATAACGTAAGTTAACCCGATCCCCTCTAATGTGTCCTGTAATGAACCAGTGTGCCACAGTAACCTGTCCACGTTCTTTTGACTCTTATTCAACATTAACAGAGGCGTAAAATCATGGATTGGGGATTGAAATTAGTCAGTCTGATCAACTGGTCCACACCCAGTCTACTTGATCTAGACCTGGTCCTAATAGATGGAGGAACTAGGATAAGTACAGTGAAAAAAACCTTTCAAAAGTGATGAGATGCTTGGGTTTTGTTGTGTGTGTGTGTGTTGTGTTTTTCCGCTCTTTCTTCCCAGGGTTGTGTTGATTGAATTGCAGTAGAGATTTCCTGCATCATGAGCTCCAGCTGAGTACCACTTTTGCCCACTGTTGGTGATAATCAATTGCAAACAGGCGAAGGCATGAAATGTTTCGATGGACGGTGTTGATGGATGGTTGTGAGGAGAGCATGTCACTGGCAGTGGACATTCAGGCAAAGAAGTGAATTTACACATTCTGGCATTTAGGCAATTGAACAGGATTAGCATTGATGAGGGTGATGAGCAGGAGGCAGGTAGCTGGTGTCTGGAGCGCTGTGGGTGTGCAGGTGTTCAGTGTTTGGTGAGGATGTTGAGATATCAGGAGATCAAGATCCAATGTCATAATGTGAACACAATGTTCTATCTTTTAAAAGAATGTTCTTAGAGTACACAGTTTACATTTTTATTAAGCCTATGACGTATATTAGATTAACAATTAGCCATTTGCTTGGATTGCACGGACTTTTTCCCACCAAAACCTGCTTGATTTAATCCCATTCTTTTGTGAGCTCGCCCAATTTGCAAAAGAAATGGCTGATCCAACCATTCTGTGCATCCTCTGCACATGGGAACAGTTAAGTCCAAGTTGATCTCAGTTGCCAAAAACTACTTGATCGATCAATTCTAGATTATCTGTCCAAATATATTTTAATGCTTAGTTCCTGTAAAACATCTATGGTTATTTGTTAAAAAATAATGTACAACGTTTGAGGCAGAGGTTTGAGCCCTTGTGTCAGTTTAGTTGGCAACCTTGAAAGCATGTATTCACAAGAAAAGTAAAAAAACAGATGCCTGAATTTTAGTTTCACTTCCATCTCTTGTTTTACCGGTTCTGTTTTGCTAGTGTCTCATCAGTCACTCATGCAGCATCTTTTGATGCTTTCATGAAGGGTTTTGGTCCATATCCTGGTGGAGAAGGTGTTTTCAAGCTAACACTTGGAATGGATCTTAGCTTTCATGTGAAATAGATATCTCCTTTTATAACTCTTTGCTTGATACCCTGTAGTTGTGTTAAAAAAAGCTTACACAATTTTATGCAATGTCATCATTTATAGACTTTTGAATCTTGTTATTGAAGCATTTTTTTTGGAAAGTTTGTTATTGAAGCATGTTTAAGCACTTTAAAATTAATTTTGCTATTTTCAGGGAAGTTTGCGGTTGAAGGGAAGGTGGAGCATAAATTTGATATGGAGCCCCATGGTGACACTATTGGGGATTATGGTAAACTATGTCGTGAAAGAACAAATAAAGCGATGATTAAAACCAGACAAGTCCAGGTTTGTTCTCATAAAAAAGTTGTATTCATGTATGTCAACATCCCCTTGCCATTTTTGTTTTCTATTTTGAACTAACTACTACCATTTAGGTAATCGACAATGACCGAGGAGTGCTTATGAGACCAATGCCTGGTATGGTTGGTTTGGTTCCATCAAATTCAAAGGTAGATTCTTTCACCAAACTCTTTTGATTTGGTGTAAATTATCTTACTAACTGCTTGTCTTGTAGAATGTTTGACACGAGACTCCTTTTCATATAGGGCTCGTTTGCTTCATTGTAAAACACTGTAAAACTCTGCAGTTGTTTTATTTTACTACGTTTTTCAGTTGTTTGTATGGTTGTCAATAGTGCAAATGGGATTATGTGATCCCACATGGCATTAAGATTCTCCTTTTTTTGGTTTAGGTCTATATCTATCAGAAACCGAGAAAAAATTAGTTGAAATCACAACTAACTAACAAAAAACCTTGTTTTATTTTATGGTTATCCAAACAAAATAGTTCCAGTTTTAAAATCAGATCCGGTTTTAAAACCGTGGAATTACATCAAAAGAAATAACATCATAGCTGAGCATGTTATATTATGTTTTACAATGTCATTTGGTGGCCTTCATGCTTTCTACCATCAAGATATTTTTCAGGCTTAGCCAGGAGATTGAGTTGTTGGCTAAAGTTTTTTGTTTCTGTAGTAGACAGTTGATGTCCTTTCATATATATTTTTCAAACTCGTGTAACAACCACCAGTTCCGTTTTGGGAACTATGAGCATTAGAATGATGTAAGTTTGAGTTCCTTAACTGAGTTTGATCGCTGTAAACTCATATTCTCGGCAATATGAGAGAGACAACCACATAAGTTATGAAAGGTGCCCAAGCACAAGGGCACTTGAAGGATTGATCATTTGGAACCATTCATTCAAATGACCTGCAAACTATCTAACATGTTTTGTGCATAGCAAATGAAAGGTGCAAGAGGTTGATGCTGAGCACAAGAAGTACTTGGCCATTGGAATCCAAGAGGAGAAAATAAAAACAAAGAGAATTTATAATTTATTTGTTTGAGTATTTTCACTGAAGATATGAATAGGAATAGTTTAAATTTTATATGGTTTATATGGTTATGTCCAAGATTTCTGGCAGGCTCCACGTTTCCCAAAAAAAAGATTTCTGGCAGGCTCAATGTAGTATGGGTAACATAAATGTCTGACTCACTCACACCCATTTTAATATATGAAGATATGAGCTTCTTAGTTGTAGCCGGGCTTTTGGTGCCTTGAAATGCAAGTGTCTATGGCAGGCATGCCGAAGCTTCCTGTTCTCCAATAGGTTCTATACTTTTATCTTCCTACCTCTAATGCCACATCTGAAGTTGCTTTGTTTTACTTATGGCAAGCTTAAATATGAATTGTTATTGAGTAGAGAAAAGGTTTGTCTTTATCTTCATGGAATATGTGCTGCTTGTGCATCAGGACAAGAAGAAGGTAACACCTGCAAAGGGAACTGAGGTTAAAAGGACAAGGAGAGATCGTAGGGAGCTAGAGAATATTATCTTCAAGCTCTTTGAAAGACAGCCAAACTGGGCACTGAAGCAACTTGTCCAGGAGACAGATCAGCCTGAGGTATGTTCTTCCATTAATTACTTATCAGTTAAGAGTAACAAATTTTCATTGTTTAGCTTTAAGGTTATGGTTTTTTTGTCTGTGATATGCCCTCTGATAATTTGATAATATGCACTGTGTTTTTCTTTTTTCCCTTTCTCTTTAAAGTTAACTTTTGTCACCTGCACAGCCGTTTCAATAATGAAGTGATTGTATAACCTTTGTATTCTATCATTGTCAAAGGTTAGATGGTTCCACTGTCATTGTATTCTGTTAATGTAATACTAATCATAATTCAATTTTGATTCGGATGTGTTGGATGCTTTCTTAGCATGTTACTTGAGTGCACAATACTGCTGCAATTCAAGACCTGAGTCCCCTGGCTGCTGCGTGTTGCCTGCGTATTTATCCTACAAACAGTTGTTTTATGTCTTATCTGATGAGAGCAAGTAAAAAGGAATTGTCATTGGGGTGTCCTCAAAAACCTCTACAGATATCTAGCATTCAATTGAGATCTATGGCCTTACTCCATATGGTTAATGTATGGTCACATACCCGAGTCTTTTTCTATCATGTCAAACATGCCGGAGCTATTTCGATGACTTTGAGTGGCTGACAGGTCTGAACAAGACCAATTTCGGTGTATTCCGAACTGAGTGATGTAATTGATATGCACTTCCATTTAACCTGTATATTGACTATGAGGACAGGGCCGTTAGTCTTATAAATAGGTCCATTTACTCTTATTAGGTATATATTCACATAAAGAATGGTGGATTCGATAGCATATGGCTGCTTTGAACAAGCACAGATATTTTACCCCAACCCTTATAACCATATAATCTGTTGATAAAAATCTTTTATTTATCGTTTCCTTTGATATTCTGGCTTTGATGTTCCGAATTCACATCATATATTTGAATACTTCATCGCTAGCATCTATGAGTGCACTCATCCGAAAGGTGTAAACTAGCGGACACATGGTTACGAATATCTAACGTTCATTTCACGCATGAATCATGTGAAGGATGACAGGTTGTTCGGAGAAATTTTGTGTCTCACACGACTGACATCCACTTTCTTCACTTTTTTCTTCAGCAATTTTTGAAGGAGATATTGAATGATCTGTGTGTCTACAACAAGAGGGGACCCCATCAGGGAACACACGAGCTGAAGACGGAATACAAGAAGTCCACCGAAGATGATGCTGCCTAGATCAGTTTGCCGGGTCAAGCAACCATTATGCAGGCTGGAGCCCATGAAGAATATCACTTGAGGGCCGAGGCCGAGCAGCAGTGGAGATGCAGCGGATGTTGTGGTATGCCAAAAAGTGGGTCACCAAGTCCCTGCTCCAAAGTGTGTGGAGCACCTCGCTGATACTAATTACTGGTCTTTTGTTTTTACTCGTGAATGATGAACATGAATATAAAAGCCCCGAGTACATCAAATGTTGTACCCTTGCTTATGTATGGTGTAGCTCTGCCTTGTACGGAATCAAATTAGTATTCAGAGAAGCTCTTTTTTTGCTTGCTCCTTTTTTCCCCCAACTGCAACCCACATGTGCCTTGTCAAAGCTTCCTGCTACATGTTTGTGCAATTATGATATAGTAGTTGGGAGAGACGAGGAAACAAGAGGAAGTAGAGAAGGGGAGTGTGGCATCAGGAGAGAGAGCAAAAGTGGGAGAGGGAGAAGAGGGGGGGGGGTCGGTCGGGAGAGAGCAGGAAGACGAAACCAAAAAAAATTGGGGGGAAGCCCGTGAGCGGGGGACGGAGTAAAAATAACAAAACCAAGCTGGAGAAGCTGACCCGATGAAACCCGTAAAGGAGGAAGACGGGCAAACCAAACGAGAGAATTCGACCGGATAAAATGTTGAACTCTTTTATACAGAACATAGAACTCTGGCTGTGATATCAACTGATGTAAAGCGATTTTTATAGAAAAGCTATTGTTAGAACGAAGATTGCAGAGCTTTGTACAATAAAATCATGTGAATGTGTGCAAAAAAGGCATTCTGTCATTTCTGTGGTGCCTTTTACACAGGGTTTGATGAATCGTTCCGGGACAGGTTGAATTCAACCTGAAACGTAACCAGGACGCTCTCATATATTATATGTGTTATTTTTTAATAGAATAATATTGTAGGTGGGTTAGTTAGAGACTCGGTCCCCAATCGAGAGGTCATGGGTTACACATTTTTTTATTTCTTTTTAGTACTTTTAGTTGTAAAAACCGTCAAAATCATTGTGAATCGCCGGATTCGAACCCGAGTCAAACAGAAAAAATCATTAAGACCGTCTGACCAACTGAGCTACAAATTTTCTCATATTACTGTACATATATTATATATATATCTAGTGAGACAGAGCGGGACGGAGCGGTACAATATCGTACCGTACCGTCCCAGCAGAATACCGGGACAACTGGGACGATCGAGACAACAAACCCTGCTTTTGCACACTATCAAGATTTCTAATGGCATAGGTACAAATGTAAACACAGTAATGATACATATACAATTTTTATTTGGGATTTTTACATATATATCCTCATAAAATTTAGTTTTGTTAAATATACTCTTCATCTGATCATATTATCGTGAATATCTTTCATTTAGATAGAAATATTATGATTATATCCTTTTAGTTTACTGTCGTCGACGGAGGAGAATATTTCGTAAAATATGTCATCTACAGTCGTTAGATCTAAAGAATATTTGATAAAATCAAATTTTATAGGGATATATATATTTAAAAATCTTACTCTTTAACTCACATTTAACTTGGATTAAACACACAGGCGTTACGATGAGGGTATAATCGTGATATTATCTATATTTTGAGGATATTCATAATAATATGTTCCGATGAAAGATATATTTGATAAAATAAAATTTTACAGGGGGATATATGCAAAAATCTCCTTTTATTTTAACAATACTTTATATGTGAAAACTTCATATAATTTTCTTGTATAAAAATAAGTCTAAAGACGACCTCCTTGCTATTACTTGCTGCCTAAGAAGTAAGAACAAGCCACTATGCACGGTTTGCCGTCTCGCCCCGACCCGCACCGACCCGCACGACCCGACCCGACCCAGGCGGGCACCGGGTCGCGCGGGCTGGGGGTCGTGGACGGGTCGCACTGGACCGCAAGGTCCCGTGCGTCCCGCCACGTCCCGCTCCGGTGCGAGGCGGGACCCGGCTCGGTACGGCGGGTCGGGGGCGGTTCGCCCATTTAACGGGCTGAAGGGGGAGGAAGAGCTCCACCCCTCCCACCGACGAACGGCGGTGCAGCGGCGGCGGACGGCGAGCAGGATCTTCGGACGGCGATCTGAGCGGCCGACGGCGGCGTTGGGCGGCGATCGGAGGTAGGTAAGTTAAATTTTTTTAAAATGGTCGGGGGTGGGGCGTCTGCCGCCGGGGGGGGGGGGGGGTGCTGGGCGTCTGGGCCGCCGTGGGGGGACGGGGGAGGTGCCCGGCGTCTGCCGCCGTGGGGGGACGGGGGGGACGGGGGCCGCCGTGGGGGGACGGGGGGGTTGCTGTGCGTCCGTGGGGGGACGGGGGCCGCCGTGGGGGGACGGGGGGGGTTGTTGTGCGTCCCCTCCGTGGGGGGACGGGGGCCGCCGTGGGGGGACGGGGGGGTTGCTGTGCGTCCGTGGGGGGACGGGGGGGGACAGGGGGGGGACGGGGGCCGCCGTGGGGGGACGGGGGGGGGGGGGGGGGGGTTGCTGTGCGTCCGTGGGGGGACGGGGGGGGACAGGGGGGGGACGGGGGCCGCCGTGGGGGGACGGGGGGGGGGGGGGGGTGTTGCTGTGCGTCCGTGGGGGGGACGGGAGGGGAAGGGGGGGGACGGGGGGGTGCTGCCGTGCTGGGCGTCTGCCACCGGCAGGCGGTGGGGGGATGAGGGGGGGGGGGCGTGTGCGACCGTGGGGGTGGGGGGGGGAGGAAAAAATTTTATTTTTTAAAAATGTAATATCTTTTTTTAATTTAAAAATATATGAATAAAATTTGTCAATTGTCATTGTTTAATATTATTTTTGATGTCATGTTGAATTTATGTTGTAAGAAAAATATAATTTTTATTTAATTCATCTTGTAGAATTTAATATATTGATATATTATTTAATTCTGGTTGTAGAAATAATATAAAGATCGTTTAATTCATGTTGTAGAAATATATTTATGTTTGATATATTATTTAATTAATGTTTAAATATTAGATTTAATTGAGATGTATTAAAATTTAAATTTAATTTTATAGAATTAATGATATTATTTTCATTATTAGTTGTAGACATAAAATAATTTAATATAATATAAATAATTACTGATAAATAATGTAATATAATATAATTTAATTAGACATGTTTATAATTTAAATATATAATTAGTGATAAATATGTTACAAATTAATTTAAACTAAATGTAGGTCTATTAAATAAAAAATTAGTATTATATGCATGTTTTAGAAATAATGATATTATTTTGAACTAAATTATATTGACATGTAGTAAATATTGAATTTAGTCTTGCATATTGTAGAAATAATGATATTATTTTCATTGTTAGTCTCTGTTTAAAATAATGTACTTAATATGATTTGTAATTTTTACATTTAGGAGATACAGTTAAGTACTTAATATGGCTCCTAAGGAACGAACAAATGATATTGGGTGGTCACACGGAGTTTTGTTGGATGGCAACCGTAGGTGCTGGCGTTGTAACTATTGTAAAATAGAACACCGGGGAGGAGGGGTGTCTCGGTTGAAGAAGCATTTGGCCGGAGGAGCCGGGGCAGGATACTCTGAGGTTGCTGGGTGTACCCATGTGCCTAGAGATGTGAAACTTGCAATGGCTAGACACCTGCGTGAGAAGAGAGCTGAGATGAAAGAAAAGGAAAAAAAGAAGAAAAGGGATCAAGCGGCAGTGAGCGGGCGCCCAAGTGGCAGCAACGAGGAGGAATGTGCATGGACACCCAGTGACGAAGATGAACAAGCATGTACTGAGCAGGCTAATGTGTATGTCACTGTGAACGATCCATACGAAGCAGAGCTTCGTGAGGCAGTACGTCAGAGCAGGGAAGAGTCAAGACATCCCGAGGAGACTATAGTCCGTAGTCGCGAGGCCAGGACCGGAGCATCAGGGAGTGGTGGTTCATCTACGACTCGACAATCACGAGGCATAAGGAGTTTATTGACTGGTGACTCGGGGACACAAAGGAAAAGGACACAATCGATCAACATCGAAGATGTGGAGCCCGGTGCACTATCCCGAGAGCATGGTAAGCAAACGAGGATGGACGATGCGTATGGCCAGAAGGGACCTAAATGGAAACTTGGTCAAGCTGTTGTAAAATGGTGGCACCACGCGGGTCTGCCTTTCAATGCAGCCAATAGCCCTTACTACAAGCCAATGTTTCAGGAAGCACAGATCCTTGGGCTACACGTGCAGCCACCTACAGCGAGAGAATTGGCTGGCGTATACCTTGATGAACAAGTTGCTGAGATCAAGAGTTACATTGACTCATTCAAGCAGAAATGGACAAAGTACGGAGTCACACTGATGTGTGATGGATGGTCAGGTACCACAAAATCTAGCCTGATTAACTTCCTTGTTTATTGTGACAGACAGGTATTCTTTCACAAATCAGTGGATGCGTCTGGTCAAATTCACAGTCACCAATATATTTTATCATTGATGGAGCAGGTGGTGACTGAGATTGGGGAGGAGTACATTGTACAAGTGGTGACTGATAATGGGTCGAACTATAAGAAGGCTGGGGAGGAGCTAATGAAGAAAAAACGACACATTTTCTGGACCCCTTGTGCAGCACATTGTGTAGATCTGATGCTGAAGGAGATTGGGCAGCTTCGTATGGTAAAATCTGTGGTCGAGGTGGCACAAAAAATCACGAAATATATCTACAACCACACACTTGTATTGGCATGGATGAGGGAGCACTGTGGCGGCGAACTGTTGAGGCCTGGCATCACACGATTTGCCACCAACTACATCGCATTGCAGAGCCTATTGAAGCACAAGGATGGATTGAAGCAAATGTTTAGAGGTGAGACCTGGCTGAGTTCCTTTTTTGCTGCTTCACGTGAAGGGGCGGAGGTCGAGGGGATTGTCAACACCTCGAATTTTTGGGATAGAGTGAAGATATTAGTGTCATTGATAGAGCCACTGTATGAGGTTCTACGATGCGTGGATGGGGATAGAGTACCAACCATGGGGTTGGTGTACAGCAAAATAGAAGCAACCAAGCGGAAGATCCTTACAACGTCCAAAAAATATGGACCCACTATTCTGGAGATTGTGGGGGACAGATGGGACAGACAAATGAGCCGTGATCTTCACATGGCAGGTAAACACTTACATTCTCGTCCAATCAATGAGCTGTGATTTTCAGTTGATACTAATATGTAATTCATTGTCTTACGATTGCAGCGTACTATCTACATCCGGCCTTCCAATATGCTCGGGCCCTTGCTTATGACGATACGTTGATAGAATCGGTCAACATTGTGGTAGACCGATTGTCTTTCACCCCAACAGATGCCGCTGATGCGTTGAATGATGTATACTTGGATATTTTAACATTGACAATATTAAATGAAATATACACTTCATATTTTTTGATAATGCAGATGAAAATATTTAGAGAGGGAATTGGTTCATTTGCGACACCTAATGCCGTGGCCAGTCGTGATAGACTCGACCCAGGTAATGTGTCTTCACAATGTACCTTCTATATCTCGAGAAAGAATTTTTACATCTAATTATTATATTGTACATGATCTGTCTTAAACACAGCTGAGTGGTGGCTAAATTACGGCACAAGTGCACCCGTATTAAGGAAGATCGCAATGAGAGTTCTATCGCAAACATCCTCGTCGAGTGGGTGTGAGCGGAATTGGTCGACGTTCTCCTTCTTGCATACTAAGCTGAGGAATAGGCTAACACACCGCATGCTAGACAAAATGGTGTATGTTCATTACAACATGAGGCTAAAGGTCCGGCATGTACAAATGGATACAAGGAGAGGAGAGGGAGATTACGACCCAACGGATGCTGTGTACTTGCGAGACGATGACGACCCTATGGTAGCATGGGTTGCAAGAGCCACAACCGAGCGTGGTGAGGCAGAATTAGACGAGGAGGCTGAAGAACCTGGCGAGACACCACGGCCTAATACTTTTCTCGTATCAGCTGTACAAGAGGCAGTCGGGGAAGGAGATGACACCCATGTGCATTTGGGTGGTGACGACTCTGCAACGGGACGTGATGATGAAATTAATTTAGATGAAGACCTCGTCATTGGGGGTGGAGACACATCGTATGCGTATGATGATACAGCATGGGAGCGATTGATCCAACCCCCATTAATTGAGCGTCAAGAGCCACCTCAGGTGAATTAATACATGAAAATCGAATCGCAAATTTCATTAGATAGCATAGTCATATATTTATGTATGATAGCAATATATTGCAGGTCGGTCCGACAAATGACAACATTGCGGGAGAACAGTGGTCTCGAGTTGCTGTACCGCGGCATTCAATATCTGCGGAACCAAGAAGGTTATCCACTTCAAGAGAGGCTAGGGGGAGTTCCTCATTTAGAGAGGTGAAATTATATTGTCATTTCTACATTTGTTAATATATAATTCATTGGTAATTGAATATATTCTTCTTTCAATTGTGTAGTCTTCGGGAGCATCGAAACAACCATCTCAGTCTGCTGCGCCCCGACGCTCAACATCTAAGACTAAGACACCCAATCAGTCTTCTCAGGTATACGTACAGACTTACACAATAGAAAGTAAATTGAAAAATTATCTAAACAGGCTTCTGCTTCTCAGGCATCTATAGGGACACAACATGCAGCATGTAAGCCGCCCCCTGCTCCACAGAAGAAAAAATCATCATGGACCACATTATTCACCAGCAAGAAGGACAAGGGACCACCATTAAATCCGATAGATTTTGCAGACATGGAGACATTAGATCCCAATGCAGATGACGACACTACCGAGCCTTCTGTTGAGCCCCGCATTAGTGGGAGTCATGACTCCGATGCTGAGAGTACACCGACAGGGTCTTCATCCCATGGAGGTGGTGGTTCTCAAGGTGACCAACGGAGTCCTCGTGAGAATACGAGTGCTGGTGGCAGAGAGTACAGCAGTGGTCATAGTAGAGGTCGTGGGGGCCGTCAACATGGCGCATGGACAGAGGAGCAGCACTTCACACATGCCACGCAAGATGAGGACCACGGTGTTCCACTGCCAGGGACGAGACGGGCAGCTGATCATTGGGATCCCTACTATGGAAGTTCGGTTGCAGACAGTACCAGCTATCAAGGCATGTTGTCTGATTTTGAGAGGATGAGCACACATGACTCCCAGGGATCTGGAAGCTCGTATGGACGGTCATGGCCGCAGCAGCCGATGTATCATGGCGACTCAGATAACAGTAGTTCATTTTTCCCATCGTATCCATATCCTTATGCCGCAGCTACGTCAGTAGAGGTCGTGTACGCACAAGGTTCGCATGAGTATGAATACTACGTAGGCATGTACTGGGAGAACTATTCAGGTTCAATGCGCTATGAAGACTATCTGTCCTATCTGCGGACCACATTTAATGTCAGATTGTTTGGAGATGGGCACTGGCCCAGTTTGGGTCCATAGGCTTTATTAGTATGTATCATTTGGTTACATTTAGAACTAACTAATAATTAATTGTACATTTCTTCATATATAGAGTTTTGTACTTGTCATCGAAATCACTAATGTAAACTTTTACATCATTTGCAGGTCATCATGGACGGACGGCGTCACCCTGCGTGGGAGCATGGATATTCTGTTGAGGGTGATGGACATGTGCACTGTAGATACTGCGAACATCGCGTCACCGGCATACACAGGTTTGCGGAGCACCTTGCGGGAGTGGGACGCGATGTTCGTGCATGCGACCGAGTTCCGGGAGATGTTCGACATTCCTTTCGGACACAGTTACATGATAGATACGGTTCTCGTAGCACACCGAGGACATCTTCTTCTACGTCCCGGGTACCTCCACCACGAGCACATGGCGGAGCAGGATCTTCCTCCACGTCCAGAGTTCGAGCAGCACCAGCACCAGCACCAGCACCAGTCGCACATGATAGAATTGAAGCTATAGACGTAGTGAGGACTTTTTTTACAGATTTTCATGTACCCTCCACCGCAGCACACGACCCATCATTTGTGCAGATGGTTACATATTTTCAGTCTCACCCATATGTACCTCCACCCACTAGGATAGAGTTAGATTATACGGGTGATCAGTCTCATGTATCTGATGATGAGTTTTGGGATTCGGGCTTCACTGATGATGAGGATTAGTGAGTTTTGGGTTTCGGATTACACACATGAGGAGGATGAGTGAGTTTTGGGATTCGGACTTCACAGATGGACACGGATTAGTGAGTTTTTGTATTTTATACTTCATGAATGAATGTCATTATTATGTCACTGTTTACTTTTACATATTTAGTAATTAAAATAAATTTTTATGTATTATATATAATAGGATGTTTAATTAAGCAGTGTAATATGTAATTTTTATATAATTTAATATGTATAATGTAGTATGGATCTATTATCATAAATAAATTATACATTCTAATATTTTTAAATATATATATACCATTTAATCTTTCAAAATAAATTTCTTAAAATTTTTAAAAAAATTCCAAAAAAATCGCGTGGAGAGCCAAAGGGCGGACCGGGTCGCTTTGCGACCCGCCCGACCCGACCCGTCCCGCACCGAGACCGAGTCGACCGAGTCGGGCGGGTCGGCAAACCCTACCACTATGCCGTAAGAACGTTTGTCAACGGATATGTGAGATCCAGAAATTCGATCCGAGTTACATTCGTTTTTCGGATTCGGATCAACACATGCGACGTGGAATGAGGAAGCCGCGCGGATCCGGGGCGAATTTTCCTGATCCGAAATCTCAATCGCCGGATCGGGTTCTCTGGGCGCCGTAAAAGCCCTCTTTTCGCGGGCGACAGATTGGGATCGAGGCATCGAGCTGTGGCAGGCCTTTCTCAGTTTCTCCCCTTCTCGCCTCTCTCCTTCTCGACCGCCACCCTCTCCCGTCTCTAGGGTTTCTCCAGCGGCAGCGGCGGTCTCTCGACGACGGTGACGCGATCTCCTCGACCACCCCCGACGGTGACAACCATAGTGACGGCGACGGCGATCTTCTTCCCGATCGCGATCGGCTTCCCTACGGCTCTCTGCTCTCGCCGTCTCAGCACATGGTTTCTCTCTTTCTCTTTCTCCCTTGTCTCCTCTCATCTCTCTCTTTAGCGGGTGCGGGTGTCGGCTTCAGCGTCGGGGAGGAAAACCCCCCTCCGGCACCCACTCACTCTCTCTGATCTGTTTATCTCTTTCTCTCTTTGTGATCTCTCTCTCGTCGATTGGATTTGGGTGGGGTTCAGATGAACTCATTAAGAAATCTGGAGCATATTTGAGTGGCTGCTTCTTCTTATTCTTCCTCTTCTCTTCCCCCCCTCTGTTGCATCCCGCTTCTCTGATTCTCTTTCTATAGCCTCATGTCTTCTGCTAGAACAAGGAAAAGGATAAAAAAGTGATTTTTGGGAGGTCTTTTACCTTTGTTTTTTCCCAAGAGAAAAAAAAGGAAGGAAAGAGGTGGGCTTTAGAAGTGAGTTACCCCCCTTTTACCTTTGACTGACATTATCTTTTTTCTCTCGTGTGAATCATCATGTCTTTAGATTTATTTTATCTTTGGTGTTCCTTCCGTTAAGAATCAGTTTATTTTATCAGTCGTGGATCTGTTCCTATATATATATATATAATGGATGTGGTGCCGATGTCGATTTTCCTTGTTCCTATACATTCTTCGTCGGTGTATATTCACCTCCAGAAAAATGTAAATTGTATTTTGGATGTTGAAGGTGTGAACAACTTATGGATGCTTGCTTCCTTCTAGTCTTGATAGCCAGTCAAATGCTTAATGCACAGTAGATGACAAATTAATGAATTATGTGGCTTATTGTTCCTTCCAGATATGGGATGTTTTTAATTTTTGGATGGTTTTTGTACTGCTTGGAGATATATATATATATATATATATATATATATATATATATATAGAGAGAGAGAGAGAGAGAGAGAGAGAGAGAGAGAGAGAGAGAGAGAGAGAGAGAGAGAGACAGTAATTTTCCACTCTCCCAAGTAGTTTCATTGACTATATATTCAGGTCTGATCAAGTCCGACTATAGATCTTGGATTTTGTCTTTTTCCGTCTTTTTGCATTTAGATATATATAACACTCAGATCCCCTTCAACTCTCGTGAGATATGGTTCACAAACTCTATTATACTCCATTTGTATTTGTTGAAGAAAGGTTGCCACTTGAATTTTTAGCTCCTTTGTGGAATGTATTTTAGGAGATAATCCATGATTGCATCTGATGTTCATAACATTAATCATGTGACCAAAAGTTTTGTTTCCGTGATCATTTTGTTTTTTTCTCATTGGCTCAACCTTCTGGAAGCTACAACTGTTGTGTGAATCTAGTCATGCTTAATCTCTACATCTCGGGAGATGTTAAAGAAGTGCAACTGGAACCACCTTCTGAGGCTTAGACACTTCAAAATAAAACAAAAGACAAAGAAGTGCTGAATCCTTGAATGTTTTGCTATGCTTACATATGTATCCTATACCCCACAACTTTTGAAAAGTGGTAAGAGCACATATATTGAGAAACAAAAGGAGTGGACTCATGTAAACTGGAGTTGACCAGACATACCTGGACCCATATTACACGAAAGTAAATTCTATCGGGCACCGGTTAATCTTAATCATGGAAATGTTCCTTCTCTACAAGGAGAACTTGGGCATGTCAAACCCTACCGCATGTAGAGGAAAAAGATAGACGACTGTAAGTGCCTGTTTCACCTAAGAAAGAAGCAGTTACTGCCAAAATTGCCAAGACAGAGACAAGCTTGGGATTTTTCCTAGAAGACTTCAATGCAGATGATTCTACAAGTAATGTAGTGTACATGATTCCTTACCTCCCAACTCCACAATCCAAGTCAGCTACTTACTCTCTTTTTTCACATGTGAGCCTCTGATGCATCATTATTTCCCAGAGAGATGACAAATAAAAGAAATCCTCTAAAACATGCCTCGGCACCAAGAAATCCATACCTGCTTCATCACACAGCGGGAGTGGCACCCGCACAAGCTTGACCCTGAGATCAAGTATAAGATTTTGGACGACTACAATTATAAGGTAACTTCTTTGAGCAGTCCAAAAAGTGCCACATAGTGTCAAACAGGTTCCTTTCCTAACAAGGGATATAAATATGTGAGTTTCTGACCTGCCTTTTTTTTAAGAATGTGGAAAGATCACCATTCATTGAAAGGAAGAGCAACAGTACATTAGAAAGAAGCATAATCGTACTCTACCAGCCCAAACTATCAAGGTGATAGCACCCAAAATAAGAAGGCCCAAATTACCACCAATCCCATAACCCAGAAAAAACAAAGCAGAAAGGAATAAGGAAGGAAAACTTGCAGTCCACTAAGACACAAAATTGACCATTGAAACAGTTTATCGAGTATATCTGTGTTATCTTGGAGACATGTGCTGCTAATGGAGGACCAGTCAGCTACAAGAGTGACTACTCTCAAGATATCATCAATACCATGCCCAATCTGCTTGAAGGTCCTGCTATTCCTCTCCGCCGAAGATGTCCATAAAACAGCTAATTGAATGATAATCCAAAATTTCTTGATTCTCTTTTGCAGTCATCTTTCTCTCCATCCCTATGGTAAATCCAGTACACTCTCTGGCTCTCACAAGTGGATATCAAGCAGTTTAGCAAGGGTGCACAAGGGAAACCTAATAATGCCACGTCTAGCAAATAGATGTTCATTACTTTCTTTGAAAATAGGACAGAAGGGACATGCATCCTTTATCCCAGGGAGTATCCTTGTTAAGCTATCAGCTGTGGGGAGTCTACCTAGCATTAGCTTCCAAGAAAAAAATCACCTTATTAGGAATCTTCGTTTTCCAAAGCAGATTGTATCAGGTTACTCTACAACCCCCATTTTGCAAAAGTTTGACACATGATCTGAGTATCTGACAGAGAAGATACTATCCTTCTCCCATATCCAACATCAGGAATCTTGTTCACTATTAACCATGCGGATCCTATCCAAGCAGGCAGATAGAAAAGTGAATTCCCCAATCTCTATCTCTATCAAGTCTCTTCTGAACTTCAGCTGCCAAGTCTGTCTCTCATCGTCTTTCAGGATAAAATTCTGAATCTTAATACTTGTGAATTATGGCTCTTTTCCATGGTAAATCTCCATCATACAAAGTTCCCATGGCCACTTCCAGGTATAGCAGAAAACATTTTGGGGATAAATTTTACTCCTGATATGCAAACTTTATCCCATGTGACCAAGACTTCACACGTTGAATTCTTGTTTGTACCACTGCAGGTAGCTTCCTTCTTGTAATGCCACTCCTTTTCTGATCTATAGATGAAAATGTAAATGTGACATGTGAGTTTGATATTCTGAAATTAACTTCTTTATATTTGGTCTCCAGTCTTTTCCCTTTTTTACTTGTAAGCATGTCTCATCTTGACAACAGAGTACCACTTCCTATCCTACCCACTTCTCACTGGAGGTTAACACTTGATTGACACTCAATTTAGTCAAAAAGATGATGTGTCAGCTACAAAAACAATAAAGCAGTACCAGATTGACCCTCTTCTGTTCCTCATTCATTTTCCGGAGATTCGGTGGGGAACTGCATAAAATGGGAATTCCATGCTATTAGCAAGCCATAAATGTCACAAAGATTTTTTTCAAAACATCAACTGAATCAAACATATATAGCAATGACCAAAACTGTAACCAATACCAGTCTTCACCCAATAGGCATGATTCAGACCCAACCTGCATCTATGGCTGTCATTCGCACTTTCTCCCTAAATCCATGCCTAGCCCACTTGGAAGCAACAGTGTCAAATACAGAAAATCTTTACATCAAGCTAAATTTTACATATATCATTGTAATAATCAAAATAACACAAACTAGAGATCCTAAACACATATGTCAATCGATTTAAAATCAGAGTGACAAAATCAGACTGTAGGGATTGGCAGAGGGTGGTGCAGAGGCATGAGTCCAGACTTGCAGGATGGAAGGCTAGGCTACTCTTTTTTGGAGGTCGCCTGATTTTATGCAGATCTGTATTGGACAGCTTGTTGATCTACTTCCTCTCCATTTTCAGAGTCCCGAAGACGGTGGCAAAGAAGCTCGAGTTGATTCAGACGAGATTGTTCTGGCATGGTAGTGGGAGTAGAGATAGAGGATGGCATGATATTTTTTGGGACAAAGTCTACCAGAGCAAGGAAGCAGGGGGTGTGGGCATCAAGAACATAAGAGATTTCAATTTGGCCTTATTGTGTATATGGTTGTGGAGGCTTAGGGTAGAGGATGGTGGGTTGTGGGCTCAACTGATCACCTATGTAGTCTAAGGCGTGAGGCGACCAAGGGGTCGCCTCACGCCTCAAACGCCTAGGCGATGGCCTAGGCGTTTGAGGCGTTTGAGGCGAAATTTTATTAAATATATATATTTAATTCAAAAAATAAACTATATGTCTAAATATCACAAAAATGGCTATATAAAGTCAATAAAAGTCCTAAATTCATTCAATCATGTGATTCAATCCTATGATTCATTCAATCCTATGATTCAAAGCAAGTTATGTGTGTATATGTAAGACAGAGAGAGAGTGAGACCACATGTGGTCAGAGTGAGGCAAGGCGAGGCGACCAGGGGGCGCCTCGCCTCGCCTCAGCGCCTAGGCGAGCGCCTAGGCGAGCTTTTAACTACATAGCTGATCACGCAGAGATACTACCCTTTATCTAGAGTGTGGGATTTACTCCTGCCCCATGTATATAATGTCTCCTCGATTTGGAGTTGCACACTACAATGTGCAGACGTCATCAGAGCCAATGTTCGGGTCAGCCTGGGCATTAGAGAGAGATGTTTGTTTTGGCTGGATAGATGGTGCGGTGACTTCCCAGTTGCAGAGATTTTTCTATTGTTGTACTCTATAGCGGAGGCTCCTGGGGCTTCCGTGGCTTAGTCTTTCGGTGGTCAGCTGTCTGGGGGTATTTGGGCCCCTCATTTCAGGAGGAATCTCACCTTTGAGGAGATGGATCAGCTGGAACATCTCCTGACTTCTCTCCTTGATTTCATTCCAGATGTCAGCAAGGTAGACTCATGGGTTTGGTGATGGGGGAGGGGAGGGTAGTTCTCAATTAGGTCTGCCTACTCTCTCCTATCTGATAGTGTACTACGCCACTCTTTGGCATCGTTGATCTAGGCTCCCAAGAGCTCACTCAAGGTGAAAGTTTTGGTTTGGAAGATTTCCCATGGTTGGCTTTCGACTTGTGATAAGGTGGCACCTTTTCTCTAGCATATTTTTACCATATGTTGCATATGCGGGGACGAGGAGGACGACCTGAACCATCTATTCACAAGATGCTCTTTCGTGAAGGGTATTTGGACGAGGATTGAGCAGAGTTTCCAGCATCCCCTTGGGTATTTTGATATGGTGCTGCAGCTATTCACCATTTGGCATAGGAGGTGAACTATTAAGGGCGATAAGATCATCTAGTGGCTAATCCTGTATGTCACTCTCTGGGCCTCGTGGAACGAAAATAAAATCTTCAAAAGGGAAGTGAGGTGGGAAGGGAGGGTTTTGCTTTGGCTTGTGAGATAGTGCCTTTTGGGCTAAGCATTTTTGTAAAGTGGAGGATCATAACTCCTCACTCCTTTTGTTTTTGGGGAGTTGATGGGGTACACTGTCTTGGTGAGGTGATTTTTTGTAAAGGAGCTGGGTGCACTGTTAGTTCATTCATGTACATCTCTTTTTTTAATATATTTGTGGTACCACTCACATTTGATTTTTTTATACTTGTAGTCGCACATATGTGGAATTTATTGCAGCAAATTGATAGCATGCAAGAAATAAAAAAACTTGGCTAAAAGCCGGACACTGACCTCGACATTCCCACTGCAGCAAAAGCAAGAGATGCTATTGCTGGGTCCTTCAGCCACTTCTTCTCCGTTTGGCCATGACATTGCTAGCTCCAAGTGAGCATTGTAATCACATAGCATTGTCTCAGGGAACACTGTTTGTAATTTGACCTTCCTTGATCAATTTTCTTAAATACCTGCTAAAAGATAATTTTTTTATTCTTATATCTTTTCTTATTCTTCTATGCTCTGCATTTGTTTTGAAATTAATCGGAGCATGCATCTACTAGGTTTCTGAGTTTAACCTCTCTGTCTTATCCTTCGATTGTACAAGCTAGCAGTCTTTTTTACCCTCATAGGAGCTTCATCTGTGAGATTGCTGAGTGCTTATCAAGAGGTTGATTTTTTTTTCATGTAGTGTTTTATTAAACTGCACCATGTCGGACAAAAATGTTATTGACGTCAATGAGCCAGAAATTGTTCCCTCTGATGAGGGCACAGAGCAGGCAGACCATAATGCACCAAACTCAATGCCATCATATGAGGCGGAGGTGATCTTTGTTCTTTTGATTTCATTCCCCCCTCCCCCTCAGGAACTACTTACCATTAGTATGTAATCTTTTTTCAGGAGGAAGCAATGAAGAAAAAGTATGGAGGATTGCTACCCAAAAAAAAGCCACTCATCACAAAGGTTTTTAAATTTTATTAAAAGTTTAAACTATCAAGCATTATTGCATATATTTCAGATTCTTCTGTAAATACTGTCCATAAGCCACGCATTAGTGTTGAACTAGCTAGTAGTAGCCAGGCAGAGCTTATTAACACCAGTGTTCTACTCTAACTGCAACGTTGTTCTTGTTTTGGTTAATATGTGAACAGTGAAGTGTGAACCCTAATTTTGAAAATGACAACAGCATGTCTGGTATCATAGACGTCACTTTTTGAGGAATTCCATATGCCTGTAGGACAACCTAAGTTCCATTTGATGAGTCACCTTCAAGTCATACCCAATCTTAGACCGTGACTCTTTGCTAGTTTAAGTCCTTCAGTTACTTGTTGCAGCTCCGAAGGAACATTGACCAAGCCTCCACTTGCTCCAAATTTACTTGAATCAATCAATCAGAGAAACTTCCTCACATCTTCTCAAATGTCATTGCCTATTGTTGTCAACTGCTCATGTAAAAAACCCCTGGCATTCTAACTTGAAAACGAAGTAGAGGACCTCACCCATGAGTAGCACTCTTTTTGAACTTTTCTGTAATTCCTCCATGGCGACATGATAGTAAGATGTTACAAGACTGACCCATCAACTTCCCAATTGGCATAGGATTTTAGGTTGTGCTTCATCTTAATTTTCTGACATAGAAACCTTGACTCTTTTTAGACATTTCTCTAACTTCTTAGGCCAACAGAATTTCATCTACTGTCACAAGCACGTTCATCTCAAATTTCAGCAATATGTTTATAGATATCAGTATATCTTTTACTATACTCTCTACATCTCAATCTCGTACTCTTTTCCATTCTTCAGGACAATGAACGTGCATTCTTTGACTCTGCCGATTGGGCATTGGGGAAGGTACAAATTGTTGCACATAATCTGCAGATTGCATTTATGTCAGTGAGTCTATTGCTGAATATAAATATGTGGAATATTGTTATTTCTAATCTTTGGATGCTAAGCAGCAAGGAGCACCTGCGGAGAAACCCAAGGGACCACTTGAGGCACTACGGCCAAAATTACAGGTACTACCTTCCTTTGTCTCATTCAAAATTTTATTTTTCATGTCTTACCCTAGCTAGTTGTTTATGAGCATGTCTTACTCCATTCCTTTACACCAAATTTGACGCCTGTGCATCCATATGAGAAGGCCTATTTTCTGGTGTAATGTGTGCTGCTGTAGGATAACTATCTGCAGTATATGACCTGTGTAAGTGAAGCTGTGTATCTTATTCATGATGCTTCCTTTTCCCCCTTTTGTGTCTGTTCAGCCCACTCACCAGCAGGTGCGTTCAAGGCGCTCAGTTTATGCTCCTGCTGATGGCGAAGGTATTGCATCTCATACACTATTGCAGTTGCAGTTTTCTGTCACACAAAATGCATCTTTCCCTTGTGGGAATTACTCAGTCATTTCTCGTTTCTGTTACAGATGGTGGTAATGCTCCTCCGGAGGATTTGAACAACAACAATGAGTGACTTGAAGGCTGATTTTGCTTTTATTTGAGGCGAGTTTTCCATTCACCAGCTTGGGTTGCTCATATATCTGGTTGTGATGAGCATCCTTCTATAGTTTCATGAATAAGCAATAGATGTTCTATGCTTTTGTTCATTTCTGGGGCTGAGACTTGGCTACTGGTATGCCTTGCTCTTAAGACTTGAAAATGTATTTTCTCCCGGGAATGCCACATTAGCCAATGTGCATCTCCATGCCTATTCAAACGCCAGCATTCTAAACTTTAATTATGCCTAAATAGATATCAAAATGGCCGTCCTAGAACCGTAAAATCTTCTTCCTGTTTCAATAGGATGAGACAATTTGGATGCTGAATATTGTGAGTGATAATTTTTCAGCAGTAAGCGCATGGCACTGCTTTGTTTAACCTTGTAAGTGAGAGATGAATATCTAAGGCTGGAAATAGGCGAGCATTGGGTGGGATGCCCCCTGTTGGATGTGCCCTACATCTGCTTTTGACCTTGACATGATTTGAAACTCACATTTGGATGCTTGCTGGGGAACAGCTTTAACTCACTAATCTTGGTCCATAAATCACACTTGGTTAATGCTTTTGCAATTGTGCCTAGTCACCTTGTAAACCCACATGCGATGGGTCCCCGTGTGCATAACATAACAGGACGGCTGGAGCAGACTGACCTCTTGAGCTCATGTTTTTTTTTCTTGGGGTTTATCATTCCTACATAGCATATTCCATTCCCACACGGTATATATCATTCCTAGGAAATGAGCCCCGGTCCTGCCCTCCTGTCAGATTGGATTATGTGGGTGGGCTACCCAGCAGTCATGTCATGCATATGTTGGCTGATGGAAACGCAGGTTGCAAGGTTACATGATGCAACTCCAATCCTTGGATTGCAGGAGGGGTATTACTCTAGCATGTATTATGTAAGCTACATATCAACTGAGCAGCGAGAGGGAGCTGAAGGGCACATGGATTCTATTTTCTTGGTGACCTTTTGAAATGGCACGTAGAATACATGTTCCATGCGATTCTCCTCTCATATCTTTTTCTGGATGGTTCGGGAGATCTCATAACTTTTCATGCTGCTGAGATCTTTAAGCGTGGAAAAGAGCTCGGATTTTGCAAAAGCTGATCTGATCTCATCGGTTCTGCTATTTCCATTTAGAAATGCTTCCATGCAATCCACACTAGGTTTCTGTAAAAAATCTGGAGCATCAAAATCTTATAGCTGGCCGTGCTGGACTCCTACATTTAACTCGTTAATAAATCATGTTGATGACCGACAGAGCTGCCCGAGGAGGACCCATCTGTGCTCTCATGGTGGACGGAGGTATGTCTTGGAGATAAAGAGAGCATGTGCAGGCCATTTTTCACACGGTCCGCTGAAGGAATGTGTTAGTAACTTGTTTTTTTTTTGCCAAGATGTGGTCTTTGCTTTCTCCATGGTTCAACCTAGTTTTGCTCGCAAATGGTATTAGCAGTGTTTGATAAAGCTTTTGCTTATTAGAAGTCACTTTGGCTTTTGCTTTAAACATAAAATAACAGTATTTTACTATGATCCAACCGGTTTTATCATCAAACAAGGAGGTGCTCTGTGAGAAGCACGAGATCAGATCCAAACTGGCACCAACCAATGCGAGAGAACAAGGCCAAAATGCTGTCATACTTCTCTTGCAGCAAGAGACACTTATGAGTAGGGAAAGGGAATGATAAATTAACGTGAGTTGGTCAATATTGTTATTGCTCATGATCCAAAGCACTGTTGATGACCTTTTAATGAAGAGGTTATTCGAACTATTAAATTTAGATCCACCCACGAATGTTGAGAGCATCACCATACAGTATCTAACACATTGTGAATGCTCAGTTATCAAGTCTTTTGATTGGTTTACAGCACGTAAGCTCGCTCAATCATGGTATGTCGACTCGGTCTAGACTTGGGTTAACTCTGGCATATTATATCGTATCTGAAAAAATTTGATACGGTGTGGATCATCTCGAGTCGGGTCGAGTCATAACGAGAGAGAGAGTGTTTTTGAGAGTGGGGAGATGTCGTATCAGATCAAGGAAGATCTGATCCATTATGGATCAATGGGTCGCCGAATTTTGCTCTCAACGTCGGGAATGCTAGCATAGTGTCCCACTCTATCCTGTGCATATTTACGTCATTGGAATTTTTTTCTTTTTTTTTGGGAGGGTGAATACCTTTTACCCCCACCTGGTCGATCATAGGATTTGGTGACCAAGCTGGTCATCCAACTAGGTTATCTAAGACCACCAATTCAGAATTATTGGTGTGGAGGGCTTCCAGTGCCAGTCTCTTTATCGATTGATTGCTTGAAGACAATGGATGCGGCATTATCCCCTTTCCAACTACCTATGTTGGCAATAGAAGAACAAACAAGAAGGTAACAGCCAAACATTTCAAATAACAGAACTGAGAGAAGCAGCGCAATTGCTCAGATTTCTCTAACAAGATTAACAGATGAAAGAGGGAAGCCGGTATGGCAATCACAAATCATGACCCCTTTGCCACAATAAAAAGTTTACTATCCTTGCTATACATATCCCCATCAGTTTCAGTGGCGGGAAGTGATGGAGATGGCAATCTTCCCAAGTGAGCCATCCGATCTCCGCTGGCAGGAGTTGGCAGTTTTGGGTTTTCCTGAAGCGTTGTTGGATTTGTTGTGGCCAATTAACAGGCTGATGGGATATCATTCGGTTGCTTAACCGTCCACTTCAATGTTGATAAGCAAATAATGAATGCTCTTCAGCCTAGATATCTTCATCCTCCATTTGAAGTGTATGGTTAAGGTTAATATGTTCTCCATATGTTCCCTTTGTTCCTGTTCTTTGTCATCCTCCTTAGGACCACGTCACAGCAATTATATTTTCCTGTTAAGCAACCCATCACCGCCGATTCCGAATCCGCGGCCTTCACTGGCAGCTGATCGCCTCAAGCTTCCTGAGGACCTGCTTGATACCCGGCCTCGATGATGGGGAAGGCGCGCAACACGCAAGTGCTAGCTGGAGGAACATGAGCAAGCCATCTTCTGTGATGCAACTCTGTTTCTCACTTTGAGTGATTAGACCAGGGCTGAGCATCTCTGGCATTTTACAGTCGAAGACTGGGTTTGTGAAGGAGTTTGGCAGGTGAAGATCATCCAAGCCAGGCAACAACCCACCACTGGGGTCCTTCCTGGTGACCATTTCCAGCAAGATGACCCCGAAGCTGTAGATGTCACTCTCTTTGCCGGCGTCCTTCATCTTCATCAGCTCCGGCGCCTTGTAGCCCTCCACCGCTGATTCCTCGAGCAGTTCCTGTGCTGAGCTCGGGTTCAGCAGGAGGTGCGGACTGAAATCCGACAGGTGTGGCTGGTGCTCTGCGTCGAGCAGGATGTTTCTGGGCTTGAGGTCCCCATGGATGAGGGGCCTCTGTAACCCGTTATGGAGATGGTCCAGCCCCCTGGCGATGCCCAGGGATAGCTTGTGGATAACCTCCCACTTGTGGGCACTGCCATCTGTAGATAAAAAAGAGACCCAAGAGCAAAGTCAAATTAGAGGAAGAAGAGGCGTTTGAATTCAAGTTTATCTGGTTCAGTGCAAGCAGAAGTGTGTTCTAAAACGACAAATTGTTCAAAACCCAGAAATCAATTCCCCCACTTTTTGCACTTTCAAAAAAGTCTGTTCTTTTCTTTCACTTGCTAATCGACCAGCGCCTTCTTTCCCAGAGTTTAGAGAGACCTGTGGAAGTGAGGAGAAGAATAGAGGGTGACCCAAGATTGTTCTAAACAGAAACCCATAGAACACGATTAGCTTTGTTCTTTTCTCCTTCCAAATCAGCTTAACTGCTAAATGGCATAAGAACATGAACAGACCTAGGAAATGTAATAAAAATGACATTTTCCCCTCCCTGTTCTTCTGAGAGCTTCTACTCACCCTTCAGGAAGTGGAAGAGGGTGCCACCGGGGAAGAAGGGGTGGACGAGGAGCTTCACGCCGCGGGAACCCACGTAGAGCGCCCGCAGAGGGACCAGGTTGGGGTGGCGCACCAGCCCCGGCAGCTGCGCCGCCGGCATGACCTCCCTCGCCCTCCCGACGCACGCCGGCCGCACGAAGCGCAGCAGCACCAGAGAGACACCGCACTCGCTGCCTCCGTCGCCGAGCCACGCCCTGTACATGGTGCCGTGGCTGGACTTGCCCACCACCTCGCCCGGCGCGTCCAGAATTGCCTGGGCCGTCAGGTCCTCCCCTCCGGGAAACGTTATCAGCTCCTCCGCCTCCGGCACCGCCTCCTCTCCAGTCTCTGTGTCCTCCCTTCCGCCGCCCTTGCAGTCCTCCTGGTGGTCGCAGAGGGACCGGTTGCGGAAGTGGTGGATGGCGAGGAAGACGAGGAACACGGCAAGGAATGGAGAACAAACGCCGAGGTAGACGCAGACGACATCGGCGAACCCCATGCTACCCTCTTTGATACTTCCGACCGGTCCAAGTAAAGGTTGGGGAAACTAGAGTGAGAAGGAGAACAGAAGGGAGGGAAGGCGAGCAGTGGGGGGCAAACTAGAGACAGAAATCGGAGGCTCGCTCTGCCTCGGGACTTGGCTCGTCCTGTTGCAGCCATTGCAGCGGTAGGGAGGAGGGAATGACGGTTTTGAGATGGAGGGGTAGGAGCAAAGCAGGGGAACAGAATAAATGTTGCCATGTTTGAAAATTGAAAAATGATTAGCAGGTGTTTATTACATACCTCGCGTGTATGTTTAATTTATTTTTTTAAAAAAATATGACTTGACATCTAAGCCACTTTAATTTATGATTTAAGTCATAATTTTATTAGAAAGTTTAAAAATAAAAAATTTAAATTAAATAAATAATGTTGAATTTTTTATTCGATTATTTTTATTTTTATTTTTTTGAGTCGACAAATGGAGTTATAACTTGCATCATAATTTAATATGATTTAAATTTCATGTCACAAATTTTTTTAAAAAAATTAAAAAATAAAACCTAATACAAACCCGGGATGTGTAATAACCGTAAGTGTGCATTAAGCATTATTCTTAAAAATTAGATTCTCAAAATAGAAAATTAAGCTTAATATTCTCTTTTTTTTTTTGGATACGTTATGATGAATTTGAATTTAGTCCGTATGGGTTAGTCCAACGGACATGTCTCGAAAGACTAGGTACTTGACTCTCCCCGTTGCTTGAGGAGATCGCACGTGCCCTTGATTTTCGGGAACCCTCGGTGGAGGGTGACTCGGTTGGTTGGTTACGTTCTTTCACGTATTACGAGGGGTGCATACGTAGATGACTCTCTTGAGAGGCATTGGGAGGTGCTTCTCAGAACACTAGTATCTCTGGTCTTCCGTCCCCTTACCCTGTAATCTCACGTGATAAAAAAAATTGAATTCAAGTTAATTTTATTTTAATATCTAATCACGTGAACGGAGATTAGGATAATTCAAGTTAATTTTGTTTTAGCATCCAATCACATGATTGGAGATTTATATAAATGTGGTGAATTAAGTGACAGAAATTGTAACTCAATTTTTTTATTTATATTTGAATTAAATATAAGTTTAGTAATGTTGAGCATAAACATATCGAATTTAAACTGTAGACTGACTATTGATTAGATAACTAAGATAAAAGTGACAAAAAATCTAACACTGTAATATGTCTCTATTTATTCTTATAATTTCTTGACCAGAGTCTATGATCTAATAGCTTAAAAAGTCTTTCCAAGGGGACCATTGATCAAATCTATTCTCCATGATAAACAAGAGTGAGAATCTACTTTCTTTGGATGTTGGGGTTTACGTTATAATGTCCCACGTAGAGTTGTCACCGTATCGATGTCCTATAATCCAAAAATATGTGCAAATTTTATCTTAAATGGATGCATTTAATTCTTAATAAATATATCAGTTTTATTTTAAAAATAGGTTTTATTTTAAACGTAAATATTTTAATCTTTATTTCGCTTTCCTACAGTATATATTTCGTTCCTATGAAATAAATTTAGATCTTTGTTTCTAGCCAGATAAGAAACATGGAACTAGGAAGTGGTCACATTAATCTACTAAATCACCTTGTCGTGCATATATTAGGACTGTCGATGGGTCGGGTCGACCTGATCCGGATCCGACTTATCAATATTAAAATTTTAGTTTGATCCGGACCCGACTTATTTTGGATCAGCCCCGACTTATGTTGGGCCGAGTCTGACATTATTTAAAAAATACAAAGTCCAATTTGTCCGGCCCGATAATTTAAATATAATAATAATAATAATAATAATAATAATAATTAATATATTTACTAATATAAAATTTAAAATCTCAATAAATTAAGTAAAATTTTGATATTATTTACATAATTTACGTGAAAAGAGAGTTTTAAAAATTTAGTTAAGTAAACATAATTTTAATTAAGTTATTTTTAAATTTTGAAGTGTGAATAAAAAAGACAACGGGCCGGGCCGGCCCGCGAGTCAAACTCAAAGCCCGAGCCCGGCCTGTGGACTTAGTCGGGTCGGACTTTTAGGCCCGACTAAAAATCAGCGGGTCGAAAAAAGTCTTGCGATCCGGCCCAAAATCGGACCAGGCCTGCGGACCTGTCGGGTCAGCCCGATCCATTGACAACCCTAGCATATATAGTCTAATAATAAGTTAGTTTATTAGATAGCTAAATTTGTATGAGTCAGGCAGTGCAACAACTCGTCGTATCTTTGAAGAGCATGCAAAAAATATTTATTTTATTTTTTAAGTTATTTTCCCCTCAAGTTGTCCATTCATACCAAATTGATGTCAAAACAAACCAAAAACAAAAGAAACAGATACCCTTATGAGTCAATGTTGGTCACCCATTTTTTGAGGAAAAAAGGCATCCCATCTTTTTTTGTGTTTTTTTGTAGCCGTCCAATCTCAGATCAAATGGTATGGGTAGATAGTTTGTCCCTCAAGCTACCTAAAAAAATTAAATAATAATAATACTACTAATATCCTTTTTTCTGTGCGTGAACTGCAAGTGAGACTCACTTTGTATTACTCGTTTACAAGGCCCATTAACCGCTGCAAGTCACCTGGCCATACAACACGACCCACTGCCTGGTAAACCGAAAGGCCCACCCTGGGTACCCAGGATTCTTGCTTCTATAGAAACCACTAGCCATGGATAGGTACTTTTTTTCACAATACCCCTAATAGAAATCTTGCTTTTCATAAATATTTTACTTCTAAGGAAAAATAAAAAAATATCTTCTCTCAGTGTACAAGAACCCTCCATAGAAATTAAGTTTCAATTTCCAGTGGTAGTTCTCCTTCGCGGAAATTGACTTTACATACACATTTTCTCAAAAATCTTTTTATGATACTCGTCCCAATAACTGATCCTCACTCTTCTGTTCCTAGGAACTCGGTGTGATAGAACACAAATTAGCATGTGGAAACAGTTGAAAAATGAAAGCCATAATTCCTTTCAAAATTAACCTGCGTTCTGTATATATATGGCTTAGCATGGTGTTTTTGACGGGTGGAGTCAAAGAGTGTGAGACCAATGCTTCCACAAGGAAGGTAGAAAGCTCAGCTCCCTCCTTATTTTGGAGAACCCATTTCACATATACACATGATAACTGTTTATTTTTTTTATCTTTATTTTGACGGATGGAGAACTTAGTGCGCAGTAATATTAGGTTCCATGCAAAGCGTAAGAGATTTGGGTTCAAATCCAACATACGTCTAACTCTCTCGCATATTCTTTTTTTTTTCAACATACATCAAAAATTTGGAAATATATTGGACGGCTTTCGATCCTCGGGGACACATCTGATCAGGATGTAGCATTCCTCCCGCATGATCTATTGATTCAGTCTATAGCTTCTACCACGGAAGGCTTCGAAGCCACGCCTACTCGGATGCACAGCGCCTTGCTGATGATCAGGCTGCGATGGCCCGTTCGCCGCTGTTCCGGTCCCCAGACGGTAGCTCCGGCCGCGGAACGCAACACCGGCGTGCTCGTTGGGCGGCACCGGGCTGTTCGCTTGGAACCCCTCTCCCCAGTATGCAGCCAGCTTATGACTGTGTAGGCAGCAGGCATGTCAAGGGCCGCACATATACGTTGTACGTATATGGGCATGCAGTACGTACAACTTTAGAAGTAATTGATAATAAGATTTCGATATCTATATGCATGCATGGGTGTACGTATGATAAACTGGTGGTCCCTAGGTGAAGACCAATGTTTATCTGTATAATGACAGGTCACAGCACTTCAATCTATCTCAGTGTGACTAGTTCGAGTTGAATGTGGAATGCATCAATGTTGAAGTTTTATGATGATAAGATCACACATATCCAGCCAGAAGAAAAGAGCCTGAATTGGCTGCGTACTGACGTATTCACTGTTGGAACTCCATGAAATAGAGTTTCAGAAAGAACATGGGCGAGAGAAACGGTCAAAAGGATACACCCAGATGGGAGTCTTCATTATGTTCTTCCCTCCTGAGAGCGGGTGGAGGACTGCAAGGAAGTAGTAGAGGTGCCCTGCCAGGATTCCCATTATGTCAGGTTTCAAGGAGGTGCCGAATATCACATTCAGTGCAAGCATGGCCCAAGGAAGGTACACTGCCTGCGAGGAGAGAAACGTATTTCTTGTGCCAATCAGATCCAAATTTATTAGTACTCCTGATGGCAAGAAGGGGATCTGAGAAGAAAGACTGCACCAAAGTTTCAGCAATGGACAGCTTCAGATGAGAGGAAAGCCCTACGTTCGATGGTAAATTTAATTGGGACTGTTACCTTCAAGGTCACAACGCCAAAAAGACTAACTCGAGCATCCGGTACCTCCCTGGACCAAACGTAGAGTATCATGAAGACCACGGAAGGACCCAAGAAGGGGAAGGTCAATGGTGGAATTAGATTAAACACCTGACATATCAAAATTGGTTAGCGGTGAGGAATTCACAGTGCTAGATGATATATAATTAAGAGAGCACACTGCTACCTTTTGGGTTAAGAAACCCCAAGAGAAACTAAAAGACGAATCAAGTGAAATTTTGAAAAGATTACCAAGAGGGAAAGTGCCCCGAATATCACCATATACAGGAAGTCTGCTGTCCTATACTTGAATGCTCCTTTCTCCAACAAGACACCATACCTTGCTCTGTTGCAGTACAGGGATATCTATGCATGCATCAGATACTTGTACATATTTCTCTTGATTAATGCTGAAGGGTCAATTAGATGATGAAGCGAATATCTGAAGGGACCTCATAGTTGCACCCAAAATTCGAAAATGAAATGATTTATTAGTAGTATTGCAGTAGTTAATCTGAAATCGCAGAAGGGCACTGGGAAAGTTGTGCTATATTAGATGGTTGAACTGTAACCTTTCTAGCGAGGGGTATTAGATTTGGAATAGAGAAACTATATCGTTGTATCTCAAGTTAGTGTAGCTCATACTAATACAGAGGGTTATTTACTCCCCACATCTTGACAGCTGACAACAACATTACTCCAGTTGGATATATATGTCTTCACATTCTTTAAGAATATATATAAAGAGAATGGCACTTGGACCATTTAGCCTTCCTGTCAAATGATTATTAAAATCAAAGGAAACTTGGTTTCCTAGCTTGCATATGTTCTCCTAGACCCACCCCTCCTTTATGAGTAAATCCTCTTCAGGAGGGTAAAACCCATACAGCCCATGCGCGGCCCGTTAATGATAGGCTCGTGTCGGCTCAAGGTTTGCGAAACGCATAGCGGACCCCCGACAGCCGCTCACGCCAGGCAGCCCAATAGGGTCAGCCATCGGATTCGTCAGTTCACGGGGGGCATCGACCCAGGCACATCGGCTGCCGGATGACCCTCCGACGACCGAACGTTACTCCCGCCATCATCGGCCTTCCACTCCAATAAAGGCGAGCACGCCCCACGGGTGCCGTAAGACTCGCCAGAAGATCGCCCGGCCCTGGATGAATGGGCGCACAACGAAAAACTCCCCACGATCGCAGGGGGACCTTACCCCACGACTCACGCCCTTCCCTGTTAAGGGATAGGCCTCCACCGCCAAGACAACCCCTATAAAATTAAGGACCTCCGATCAGGACGGCAGACAGACACTAAAAGACATACTGACACAAATAGACTGAGAGAGACAGACGCCTGCCCAAGCCGACAGAGAAGAGCCTCCTTCGCTTCCGAGCATGCCGCTAGTTTGGTGAGCACTCTTCAAGTACCCTTTGGGCGTGGCAAGCACCTCTGGGAGTCCCATCCATCCTCCAGGCTTGATCTCTCTGCTCTCGCCCTCCTCTCTCCTCTTCATCCCCAGTCGATCATCACGTAATACAATCCTGACTTAAACATCATAGGGTTGTCTCATGGGGCAACGACTAGCGCTCTTTCTGACGCCGTTCTTCTGGTGTTTGTAGGCTTCCACGGATGACTGGATGATCTTCCTTAACAAATAAATATTAAAAGTGTGGTACGAGATTCGAGAGATCATGCATTTTCTCACCTCTACACCTCTGATCATATTCTTGACTGGAGAAACCAAATTTACAGCCGCCAGTACCAAGATGACAAGTTCATAGTTTGTGCTACATAAAAGTATCATTGGATAAGATAATAAAAAGTGATCTTCTTCTCTATGTTATCCAGTAGGTTTAAGGTAGTTTCAAAGTTAAGTTGCTAAGTTTCGCGAGAAGCACGGCTCTAAAAAAGGCTTAGATCACCAACTATGCTTTCTGAAAATGCTGATCGATCAAACAGATCTCGCACCAGCAATGCTTAGTCTCGGACACCAAAATTTAGACTACGATCAAGTGAAGAAGATGTTTGAATAACATTTGGTGTGGGTTGGTGCTTACAACATGATGAGCCGCACGGCGAAATAGGGAGAGAACGGCCCAAGGAATATGAAATTAGTGACGAGCCTCCACACCTGCATTGTAAGCATTCAAGTGAGGAAGTTGTCTCTTTTCCTGAACAAGAACTGATATAACACAGCTGAAGGAAGATAATAGATACCTGAGCCCGTTTTATGACATCCTCATAAAATAGTAGAATGTTCAGGTAATTATATAGATTAAAGTAGAGAGCTGAGGAGGTCATCAGACAGATGACCCCATAGGCCTTCGTCACTGGTGGAAGAGATCTGTAATATCTGGAGATAAAGTTCACAAGAAAGAAAAGATCGATGAATCCGTATCTTAATTATGATTGCTGATAGTGATATGCCAGAGAAATCATAGGATATATGCAAGAAAAAATTTGGATAATTAATTAAATCCCCAGAGTCTGATGATCATTAACCTTTTCACCCAAATGTGATTTTAAAGAGAAATTTAGTATTTCTCTTATTTTGTTATCATCTTAATTACTCTGCATAAAAAATGTGGCACATGCATGTAGAGGCAACCTCACACACAAAATTCTCTGATCACAACCACAGTTTTTTCTTTTTTATATAATGCAAAAAGAAATATGCTCTTCACATGTCTGTTTAGAATTTTGTATGCGTAAATGAATTCTATCTAGTGGAATTTAGATTGTGAGAAAATTGATAGTGGGTATTGTATATATATGCATCACATCATCCTCAAGGAAGTTGGACATGATAAAAAATCACATTAATAATTAGAGTTAAAATATCATTTGGGTGCAAAAATTAATGTTTTTTGGACATTTTTTGCACATCTTATATATCCTTAGGATTATTCCTTTTTTCCTTCAGAACTTACATTTCCAAATGAGACTCCCCCCCCCTTTTTTTCTTCTGAACTTACATTTCCAAACGAGACCTTGGCAGTATATGAAAAAATTGCATCATAAATTTCTCTCAATGTGTTGTCTCGGGCGTTAATGATTTTTGAGATCTTTTTACCCAGGTATCATTACTAGCCGAAGATCACTTTCTTCCTTGTCGAGTTAGTTTTGGGCTATTATTATTGTTAGGCCCATTAACATTTTTTTGGGCAATGGAACGAAAGTCGGGGAGAGGATTGAGGGAAGGAAGGGGGAGAGGAGACAACCACCTAACCTACTTAGGGGGTATCCAAGAGAAAGCCCCCAACGCCTGAGGGGGGGGGGGGGGGGGTGATGATACACGTGCAAACTCGCAGACGTATGGAAGAGGGGTATCCTAGTGGCCCGCCCTCACTAAGACAGCCAGAAACTCCGGCACCCCCAATTTAATTGGAGTATACCGGATTTGGAACTCGAGACCTCATGGTTGCCCATGAGATGATAAACACCATCGGGCAATGCATGATATGAAGCCAACGAGCATGGCTAAGGAATGACAGTAACTACTCCCTATCATTAAGCCCTGCAAATAGATGATCTTGTTTTTCTAATGAAGAAGGGAATCTAGTATCCAAACCCCTCCATATACGGCACCTAAATGGTAGAAATAGGGCAGAAATTTAACATTTTTTGTTTAAAAGTTACTAGATCTGTTTTAGGTATTAATTTTCTTTCTGGTGCTTAATATCTTCCTTTTTCCCAGTTCTCAGATGAGCCTCCGTGGTGTTACATGAATTCGAGTAAGCTTAACAAAATACGATTGTGAAACCTCCCAGACGAATTAAGTCAAACAAACTAAACAGATAATTCAATACGAAGCATGAATCGTAACTAAGAATTATGAACTGAAACCAGAAATTACAGAGAATATGAAATTAATAAGTCCATCCTATTGGAGAGAGAGAGAGAGAGAGAGAGAGAGAGAGAGAGAGAGAGAGAGAGAGAGAGAGAGAGAGAGAGAGAGAGAGGCGCCATACTCTCCGGGGCTGGACATTGAGAATTGCAGTCATGCAACGCGATGGTTTTAGTAGAAAGTTGGGATGAGGAGCCTTGCGAGAGTGGAAGAAGGAGACGAGTTCTTCTCCATTTTAAGGGAGGGCCGGAGTGGGTACGTGATCCTTTGCTATCCAAACAAGAAGACATGGCCGTAAGCAAAGGGGTTGGGAAGTTTCCTTCTTCACGGGTCAAAGTCCACGGTGTGGAATATAATACAGTACCTAATTTTCTCCTCCGACGATGTGGACCACGCCCTTAGGACTTGGACTTGTTCGTGCTCTCCTTCTCTCTCTCTCTCTCTCTATTTTTTCTTGGTGTCGTTGTCTCGCCTTGACATCATCTCCCATGTAGGAGGACGGCAAAGGTATCATGCAGAGAAGAAGCAGCTACACAACTTCTTGTCCTTCAGTATGATCTCATACTCTTTCCCATAGGTCCGAACCCACCCACCATAATCACATCAATTAAACTTTTAATAAGGTGTCTGGAAATAATTTTTTTAAAGAAATTATTTCTATCTAAAAAATTATATTGTGTCAATTTTTAACTTAAATTTTAAAAATGATAAAAATTGACACTTGCTGTTTGATATTAATGTCATAATTTTTAAAATTAATGTAGATGTGTTTGATGAAGGGGGACCCGCCGGGGAGGGAGGGGGGGGAGAACGGCGCGAGGGAGAGGGGGGAGACCGCCGGGGAGGGAGGGGAGGGAGGGGGGGGAGAACGGCGGGAGGGAGGGGGCCGCCGGGGAGGGAGAACGGCGGGAGGGAGGGGGGACCGCCGAGGAGGGAGGGGGGAGAACGGCGACGCAGGGGGGGCCGCCGGGGAGAACAGCGGGAGGGAGGGGGGTCGCACCACGCAGGAAGGGGGACCTGTGGACGTGCAAAATTGCACGTCCATGTGTCCCGCTAATTAAGCCCCGCATTAATGTCAAAGTCAAAGGAAGAAGATCCGGAGAGACTGGCCATCCAGGGCTCCGGGAAGATACTACCGCCCGGCAAATCCCCGCATTCGCACGGGCGCATTAAGAGACCGAGAAGTCACAGGATGTCCTCCTGAATTAACACACTGATAGGGACACTCCCTCGGGCCCTTAACGGTGAAGAAATATCCCGAAGAATGCACGGCTTCAAGCTACTTAAGCAAGAGCAAAGGCCCTCCAGCGGCACGGGCCTGAGGCCCTTCAGCGGCACGGCCATAAACCCCCAGCGGCACGGCCCTTCAGCCTTTCAGCGGCACGGCCATGTGGCCCTCCAGTGGCACGGCCATCTAGCCCTTCAGCGGCACGCTTCATTCACGGTTTCACCAAGTCTATACATCCGTCAGCTGAAGTCTATACACTCATGTCTGAAGTCTGTACAGGCTCATGCATGCTCATAGTGTGAAGTCTGTACAGAGTTCAGGCAAACGCGAAGTCTACACACTCATGTGGCAAGTCCGTACAGAGTTCAGGCAAACGCGAAGTCTATACATCCGAGCTCCAAGTCTGTACGTTGGCAGTTGCACAATTGAAGTCTGTACATTCACCAGTTCAACTTCCAAGTCCATACATTGGTGAAGTCTGTACATCCACCAGTTCAACTTCCAAGTCCATACATTGGTGAAGTCTGTACATCCGCCGGTGGAGCTTCCAAGTCTGTACATCGGCCCCTGCAAGTCTATACATTGCAGCTGAGTTGAAGTCTGTACGGCCTTTACTTTGCCAAAGTCTATACATTGATGATGTCTGTACACCGCTTTTGACGCAGGCCCCTGCAAGTCTATACATTGCAGCTGAGTTGAAGTCTGTACAGCCTTTGATTTGCCAAAGTCTAGACATTGTGAACTCTCAAGTCTGTACATCGTCCGGTTGCCTTGCCCACGAAGTCTATACACTCATTCACCAAGTCTTGGCCCTTCCAGCGGCACAGGGCTTCCTGGCCCCTTCAGCGGCAAGGCCTTTGGCCCTTTAGCGGGACAGCCCTTCTGCCCTCAACGCCATGCGCCCTTTCCCCAGCGGCACAGCGCTGAAAGCCTCCCGACGGCATGCACCGGCAGAAGACACAGCGGTCAATAGGCAGACCCATTGGCGCGCAGTCCAGCCACTTCGAAACCAGCTAGCGCCTGTCTCCGTGTCACCTTCTGGCTGGAGGAGGGGAGATCTTCGCCTGACGAGGAAGATACCGAAGTCAACCTCGGATGGCAGTGCCATCATGAGGCGACCTCGTCAACCGCCCGCATATAAAAGGCCCCCCACAGACAGGAAGAAGAGGATGGATTTCTGCTAGAGGTAAAAAAAAACACAGAAAGAGAAGAGAGCATCTTCGTGCGAAGAGGCCCGTTCGAGGCAAGGAAGAAGAGAAGAAGAAGGTAGATAAAATGTAGGAAGAGGAGAGGAGTGTTGCATGTAGCGGAGGGGGGAGGAATAGAGGATAGGGAATGGTTACCCTTCCTCATTCCAGCCCTCTCTCCAACTCTTTTATTTTCTATTCTTTGTTTTCTTCCCTCCGTTTGTTCAGGGATGCATTGTATGATGTGTGGTCTTCGAGCCATGATTCCTTTTTTCTTATCATCCTGAATCTTCCATGAATGAAATGGTGTTTGGTTCTGCTTCTTACTGCATTTGTTATCTTCTTCTCACCGGTCTCTTGTGGTTTTGCTTTCTCTTCCCTCAACCCCCCCAACTCTCTGTTCTACTTGATTTCCCGTAGCGCTGGTTTATGCAGTCAATAGAGTATGGCCAGCTTCGTCCCTCTTCAATGGCTCTCCGTTGCACAACAACCCTTGATATCCCCTTCTATCTCGGGTCTGTGGGATCCTATTCTCTTTGATACATTGGAGTCACGTGATGCCCAGAGCATCCTCCTTTGCCCTCCCTTGGGACCAGTGGCATGCCCACACACCCTTAAGCTCTCAGTCACTCTACCACTCAGGCCCCCCCCAGCGGTATGCCTCCCTCATTTGGCTGTTCGGCGGTACAGCCTTCCTTGAGTCTGCCTGGCGGCACACTCTCCTTAGGGCCATTCAGCGGTGCACCCTTTCTCTTCTTGTCAGCGGCACACTTCCCTTCCTTGGCCGCCCAACGGCACACCCTTGAACTGTCAGCCCGGTATTCTTTGGCCACCACCTCCCCGGTATACTCATAGCTTGCATCAGTCTGCTGGTTCCTTGTTCGTTGTTTTCTCCGAGTTTTTTGATGTTTCCCTAAAGGCGGCTGCTCAGGCACCCTCCTCAGATGTTGGTTCATGCCACCCCCGTGGGCATGTTCCTTGTTATTCCTTTACCTCTCGGGTCAGGGGGAGGTGCTGCCGAATTTTCGTCAGGAATAACAATCAATCTAAAAAAGATGAAAAGAAGCGGCAGACATATGGACTGAGCAACAGTGAAAACATTCTAATCAACTAAAAGAACTATGCAAGATTCAAGGAGCTGAACTGAACGAGACTTTAAGCACTGCATTGCTAAAATATGACTTGGGACTCAATCTCATGACAGGAAACTGAAAGCCTAACCATCTAAGATGCTTCATTCTGAGCTGAACAGGGAACCCTCTCTTTAGTCCTGGCCACCCCTTTAGCGGCACACTCTGCCTGGTTTCGTTTGCCACTTTTCCCAGCGGTACACTCTCCTTTACCTTCAGCAGCACATCTTCTATCCTCCAGCGGTACGCTCCCCTTTGGCCCGCTAGTGGTGCACTCCCCCAATTTCTTTCCCAGCGATATGCCCCCCCCTTGTTGTCTGAGCGGTACGCATCCTCCCAGCGTTCCATCAAGTCTATACATCGCTGCATCATTCACGCTCAAAGTATGTACATCGTCTTCTTGTTTATGCATTGCATCATTTGAATTGAAGTCTGTACAGCCTATGTATGAAGTCTGCACACCGTCTGATTGCACACACTTATAAGTCTATACATTGGCAGCTCTACCTACGTTGCACTCATAAGTCCATATGTTGTGAACTCTCAAGTCTGTACAGACCTCGCTTCGCTCAAGTCTGTATGTAATATCCCGGACCTTTCGGATCCTTCTTCGTGGGTCCCGGATCTGGTTTTCGGAGTGTCCGGCTCCGTTGTGTCCGAAATTTCGTTTCGGACATCTTTCGTGTTCGGATCGGCGCGATCCGGAGTCGTTTCGGAGGCCCGGAGGTGTTCCGCGGCTTTTTCGCGCGTGTTTCCCGATTTCCGGCGCGAGTTTCGGCTTTTCCTTCGGACGCTCGCTGCGGGTTAACTGGGCCGTTCACCCGGGCACGAGTGGTACCGTTGCGATCGGTGCGTTCCGAGGATTCCAGTAATGTATTTTTCTATTTTTTGATATTTTTCCAAAAATTCGGATTTTCTATAAAGCCCTAATTCTTTTTCTTTTTCTTTTCTCCTTTCTCCTTTCTCTTTCTTCTTCTTCCTCTTCCTCCGTTTCTTCCCACCGTGAGCCCCCCTCTCTCTCCCTCTCTCCCATTCGGACGCGGCGAACCCCTCTCCGGCTACGGACGGCGGCGGGGCGACGGCGCGGACGCGTGGGCGACGGTGAGGCGATCTCGTGGGCGTGCGGCGAGCGTGGGAAGCGTGGGGAGTTCGTGAAGCTTCGAGCATTCTTCGTGATTCGTGATCGATCCGGCGGAGCATTCGCTCCATCGAGGTAGGGTGACGTTCCTTAGTCTCATGCCGTTCTTTTTCGTGATTTATAGGCCGCGGGGAGGCCGAGAGGGGATCATTTGAGCGTTTTTGGGTTTTTCCATGATTTGGGGAGAGCTCGCCCGATCTATGGATTCAATGCATGGATTCGTGTTTTGAGGGCCTAGAATCATGCTAGGGGTCCCCAGGGGTCTTCCCCTTTATTTTCCCCCTCTCCTATGGAGGTATGGGGGCGTGGTTAGAATTTTTGGGCGTTCTTACCGTTTTCGGCCGCGGACTGAGAACGCGCTATACTCCAGTAGCGCGTTCTGGAGGTCGCGTTGCCCCGACCGAGCGCGTTCATCGGAGAAGATGAACAGGAGGCGGTTCCTGTCGCGTTATGGGGTCATAGCGCGATCGTCCTTGTCGCGCTAGGAGGACCTAGCGCGATGGTCCTTGTCGCGCTAGGGTTCCCTAGCGCGATGGTTCCTGTCGCGCTTGGGCGACCTAGCGCGATCTTCCCTGTCGCGCTAGGTGTCCCTAGCGCGATCTTGCCTGTTGTTGGGTGTTTCTCTTGGGCCGTGTGTGCGCCCCGGGCACCCCGTGGAGTTCCGTGACCGTGTCTTTGGTGTCCGGAAGTCCCGTTTGCCTCGGTTAGGCGTTTGACCGTGGGCAATGCGTCTGTTTCTTTTCCGACCGTGGTCACCGTGCGACGGGGCTCGTGCGTGGGGTGATTCCCACACGTTGTCGGATTCGGACGTCGTTTTCCGTTGACTCGAGAGTCTACTCCTTCAGTGACCCTCCACTAGTCGTAGCCTACTAGTACGCGGGTGCTAGTCGCACCAGGGAGTGGTGTACGGGCCGACCTTTCGAGACGGTTTGTGGACCGGTTACCGTTGGGCCCCACGTCTTGCAGCCAGAGTCCGGCTGAGGGGAAAACCGGTCAGAGGGCCAGACCTGGGACGCGTGGTCTATGTGTGCACACGTGGTTGGGGGCGGTTGGACCCACGTCGACGGGCGTGACCCCAGCTAGTCACTTGTTTGTGGTTACTTGTACGGTGTTCGCGCCTCGGGTAGGACCTACCACGTCAGGCGGTTCACCTGCGGTACGGTGTAAGACGTCAGGGGACGCTACCGGCTGTGCTTCTAGTGGGTGGTACTCCTGTCGAGTACGGAGTGTCAGACTGTCAGTCGTGTGTTTCCGACCTTCGGGTTTTGACAGTTCGACCGTTGGTTTCGGTCTTCTCGTACCGTGGCACGTGTGTCGGTTTGCGTGCCGTAGGGTCTAGTTCTGTAGAGTACAGGGCTTTCCTTTCCGAGGTACTTTCCTACCGCTAGAGTAGTGGTTTCTCGTTTTTCGAGGTAGGGTTCGAGTGATCCCTACTGAGTCTTGTTCCGAGACTCATTCTCTGCGTATTTTCACTGTGTTTCAGGTGAGGCGCCACCTTCGGGGAGCGCGTCAGGAGCGCAGCGTGGTGCGGGTGCCCAGAGGTAGTGCCAGAGGTCAGAGCCGGGGTATGCCCCGTGTAGCTGTACTTTTCTTTCTTGTCACTGTACTAGCCGTGGACTGTTCTTGCTGTTGTTGTTATTTTATTGTGGACCATGTAAAAAGTTAATTTATTTCCTGCTTAATATTATAACTGTTTAATTTCTGCAATTATTTGTGATACTTGTGTAGTTTCCACACCATCCTTTTAACCCTTCCGAGTCTTCGGACTCGTGGGTGGCGGTACGAGTCTCGGGTTATCGGGCCTTCCCGGTAATTGGATTCTCGGGTCGTTACAGCTGGTATCAGAGCGCGGTTGTGGAATTACATGAGAATCATAGGTAATTGTAGTGGTCCACTAGTCCACAGCGATGATGTACAGATGACGCTGGCATTGGGCACCGTGTGTTTATTTTGACATTGCCGTTTCCGTGTTTTTCTGTCTTGTGCTTCAGGAGCGAGGATGGCGCCGAGGAGAAGTTCTCGCTCTCAGCAGGGGCAGTCGGCTGGGGGTCAGGAGATCCAGCAGGGGGTCCAGAGAGACCAGGAGGAGCATAGCAGAGTTCCGGGAGCTACCGAGGCCGCGGATGCTGCGAGGGCTCCGGGGGCCGAGGATTTCTTCCGTGGCATGTACCATCTCATGTCTCAGCAGTTTGGCGGAGAGGCTGTTGAGGGCTCGTTTGCTAGGGGTGGGCCAGGCCGAGCAGTGAGGGACTCCATGCAGTTCCATCCACCTTACTTTAGCGGCCAGGCAGACCCTGATGCGGCTCGTGATTGGCTCGATGAGATGGAGCGGGTGTTCAGTTCTGCGAAGAGTACTGCCGAGGACAGAGTGGTGTTGGCCTACAACCAGTTGCAGGGTACGGCTCGGAGGTGGTGGTCTTCCAAGTGGAAGACGTCCTTTCAGCTTCGTCCACTTGAGCAGGTCGAGTGGGATGCTTTGTCAGTGCTTTCGAGCGTACGTACTGTCCAGATGTTGTTGCTACGCAGCGGATGCGGGAGTTTCTGGAGCTGGTGCAGGGTGACATGTCCGTGTTGCAGTATAGGGCCCGATTTGTCGAGCTGGGTCGGTATGCACCTCATATCATGGAGCATGAGAGGGTGAGGACCACCCAGTTTGTGCAGGGCTTGAGGTTGGAGCTGAGGCACCATTTGATCGCGAATGGGACCACTGATCTAGAGACGGCGTCTCGTGTTGCGATTTCCTTGGAGATGGATATGCAGAGGACTCGAGGACCGATCAGCCAGGGGCAGTCTGTGTCAGGTCGCAGCCAGCAGTCGGCTACCCAGCAGCAGGGTTCCTTCCAACATGCGATGAGTGGTTCAGGAGTGCCGGCACATGCAGCTTCGGTGACAGGATCTGCGTCCTTCGGCTCGAAGGTCAAGAAGTTCTTCAAGAAGGGGTTCGGCAAGAAGAAGTCCAGAGATCAGGGGCAGGCTTCATCGGGCAGTGTACAGCAGCCGATTCCTTTGCAGCGTCAGGGATCAGTGGGTGGATCGCGAGGATCTTGTCCACGGTGTGGTGGGACCCACCCAGGCAGGCAGTGCACGGCGCCGATTATCTGTTTTCGGTGTGACCAGCCAGGGCACATGGCGCGTGACTGTCCTCTGAGGCCGCTGCAGCAGCAGGTTCCCCAGCAGCAGCAGCAGCAGGGACAGTATCCGCCGCTACCCAGGTCAGCTAGTGTGGGAGGCAGGCAGAGGGCTCGTGGCCAGATCACGCACTTGACCAGGGCAGAGGCAGTGGCGTCGCAGCTCGTGGAAGGTACCGTTCAGATTTTGGGTTGTGCGGCTCGGGTTTTATTTGATTCTGGCGCGTCTCATTCGTTTATTTCGGAGGATTTCGCGTCGAGCGTCGAGGAGCCGGTGACCCAGTTGTCCTGTGATTTGGCAGTGGAGTTGCCTTCGGGTGATTTTATGGTCACTCCGTATTGCTTCGACCAGGTTCCGGTGTGGATCGATGGGCGGAGTATGCCAGGCAGGTTGTATGCGTTGCAGCTTCGGGATTACGACGTGATTCTAGGCATGGATTGGCTCGAGACTCATGGAGCGGTGGTGGATTGTGGGATGAAGAGGGTCTACTTCCAGCATCCGAGCAAGCGGACCTTCTATTTCCAAGGTATCTGTTCCGCCTCTTCTCGATTTCTTATCTCTGCTATTCGAGCCCGTCGGTTGCTTGATTCAGGTTGTCAGGGTTTTCTCGCGTCAGTGGTTGTGTCTGACCGGATGGAGCCGAATGTCGAGGACATTGCGGTGGTGCACGAGTTTCCCGATGTTTTTCCTGAGGAGTTGCCTGGATTACCTCCCCAGCGGGAGATCGATTTCGTGATCGAGGTTGTACCTGGTACGGGACCTTTGGCGAAGGCTCCCTACCGTATGGCCCCCGCTGAGTTGAGGGAGTTGAGGGCGCAGTTGCAGGAACTGTTGGCCAAGGGGTATATTCGTCCGAGCTTTTCCCCTTGGGGTGCGCCCGTGTTGTTTGTGAAGAAGAAGGACGGTAGTCTGCGGCTATGCATTGACTACCGGCAGCTGAATGAAGTGACCATTAAGAATAAGTATCCGTTGCCGCGGATTGATGATTTGTTCGACCAACTTCAGTCTGCGCGAGTGTTCTCGCGGATTGATTTGCGGTCCGGTTACTATCAGCTGAGAATTCGCGAGTCCGATGTGGAGAAGACTGTGTTCAGTACGAGGTACGGGCATTATGAGTTCTTGGTGATGCCGTTTGGGCTCACCAATGCCCCAGCAGCCTTCACGGACTTGATGCAGAGGGTGTTTCATCCGTATTTGGACCAGTTCGTGGTCATCTTCGTGGATGACATCCTTGTTTATTCGCGGTCTGCTGAGGAGCATGCGTACCATTTGGGTGTGGTGCTGCAGACGTTGCGAGATCACCAGTTGTATGCGAAGCTCAGCAAGTGCGAGTTTTGGCTCAGCGAGGTGCACTTTCTGGGGCACGTGATTTCTGGTGATGGCATTTCCGTGGATCCCGCCAAGGTCGAGGCTGTGATGCAATGGCCGAGGCCGAGGTCGGTGACGGAGATCCGGAGTTTCTTGGGGCTTGCGGGGTATTATCGTCGGTTCATCCAGGATTTTTCTCGCATTGCGACCCCGATGACTAGGCTCACGCGAAAGGACGTGCCTTTCGTTTGGTCCGAGGAGTGTGAGCAGAGCTTCAGTGAACTGAAGAGGTTGCTCACCTCGGCTCCGGTGTTGGTTTTGCCTTCTGGATCGGGAGGTTTTATGGTGTGTACAGATGCTTCCGGCGTTGGATTGGGTGCTGTTCTGATGCAGCATAGTAGAGTGGTGGCTTATGCATCTCGGCAGCTAAAGCCCCATGAGGAGAACTACCCTACCCATGACCTTGAGTTGGCAGCAGTGATCTTCGCGCTGAAGATCTGGAGGCATTATCTGTACGGTGAGAAGTTCGAGGTGTTCACTGACCATCAGAGTTTGAGGTATGTGTTCTCGCAGAGAGATCTGAACCTCAGACAGAGGCGTTGGATGGAGTTCATGAAGGACTATGACTTCACCCTGTCTTATCAGCCGGGCAGGATGAATGTCGTCGCCGATGCCTTGAGTAGGAAGGTTGCGGTCAGTACCTTGATGTTGAGGAAGTGGAGGCTCTGGGAACAAGTGCCCGAGGTATTTTTCAGGCTCAAGATTCCCCAGGAGCCAGGGTTGGCAGTGCTTGCGAGTCTGACTGTCACTCCTGCTATCCGTCGTCAGGTAACAGAGGCTCAGCATGCGGACCCTGAGTTGCCCCAGATTCTGGCTATGGCTGACGTAGCGCTTAGCGAGGACGGTGCAGCGAGGTTTCGTGGCAGGCTGTACGTCCCAGCCGAGGAACAGGTTCGTCGTGCGGTGTTACGCGAGGCTCATGGGAGCAGGTACACTGTACACCCGGGTGCGACGAAGATGTATCGGAACTTGCGGAGGCAGTTCTGGTGGCCTGGCATGAAGAGAGATGTTGCCGAATTTGTGGCCAGGTGCCTGATCTGTCAGCAGGTGAAGGCGGAGCATCAGCGACCAGGAGGTACTCTCCAGCCCTTGGATGTTCCTGATTGGAAGTGGGACCATGTGACCACGGATTTTGTGGTGGGGTTGCCGAGGACCCCGAGTGAGCAGGACAGTATTTGGTTGCTGGTGGATCGGCTGACGAAGGTGACTCGATTGTTACCGGTCAAGGTCAGCTGGAGCGTGTCCAGGTTGGCTCGTCTGTATGTGGAGCGGATCGTGCCGTTGCATCGGGTTCCCATTTCGATCGTGTCGGATCGAGATCCGCGCTTCACTTCTGGATTCTGGAGGAGTTTCCAACGAGCTCTTGGCACGGAGTTGGCATTTAGCTCGGCGTATCATCCACAGTCAGATGGTCAGTCTGAGAGGACCATTCAGACTTTGGAGGACATGCTGAGATCCTGCTGCCTGGAGTGGCAGGGGAGTTGGATTCATCACCTACCGTTGGTGGAGTTTGCCTATAACAACAGCTATCATTCGAGCATCGGCATGGCTCCATACGAGGCATTGTATGGGCGTCCTTGTCGGACTCCACTTGATTGGTTTGAGGTGGGTGAGCGTGTTTTGACGGGACCGGAATTGGTGCAGCAATGTGTGGAGGTTGTGCACCTGGTTCGTCAGAACATGTTGGCGGCCCAGAGTCGGCAGAAGAGCTATGCTGACCATAGGAGGCAGCCCCTTGAGTTCGCCGTGGGCGATCGTGTGTTCTTGAGAGTTTCTCCGATGAAGGGGGTGATGCGTTTTGGACGGCGTGGGAAGCTGAGTCCCCGCTATATTGGTCCTTTCGCGATTGTGGAGCGCATCGGTGAGGTTGCTTACCGGTTGCAGTTACCTCCTGAGTTGGCGTCGGTGCATGACGTGTTACACGTCTCGATGTTGCGGAAGTATATGCCCGATGACTCTCATGTGCTCGAGTTTTCCGTTTGGCCTGAGGTGACTCCAGATCTTTCTCTCCCAGAGTTTTCGATCCGCGTGGAGGATAGGCGAGAGCAGCGCCTGCGGAACAAGGTCATTCCCTTGGTAAAGGTCGTGTGGCAGCGACACTCTGGTGGTGAGGCTTCGTGGGAACGTGAGGACGAGATGCGTCAGCAGTTCCCGTATCTGTTTGAGTGAGTCTTCCTCTTCTTTCCCCGTTGGTTGTTCTCAATTTCGAGGACGAAATTCCTTAAGGGGGGAGGGCTGTAATATCCCGGACCTTTCGGATCCTTCTTCGTGGGTCCCGGATCTGGTTTTCGGAGTGTCCGGCTCCGTTGTGTCTGAAATTTCGTTTCGGACATCTTTCGTGTTCGGATCGGCGCGATCCGGAGTCGTTTCGGAGGCCCGGAGGCGTTCCGCGGCTTTTTCGCGCGTGTTTCCCGATTTCCGGCGCGGGTTTCGGCTTTTCCTTCGGACGCTCGCTGCTGGTTAACTGGGCCGTTCACCCGGGCACGAGTGGTACCGTTGCGATCGGTGCGTTCCGAGGATTCCAGAAATGTATTTTTCTATTTTTCGGTATTTTTCCAAAAATTCGGATTTTCTATAAAGCCCTAATTCTTTTTCTTTTTCTTTTCTCCTTTCTCTTTCTTCTTCTTCCTCTTCCTCCGTTTCTTCCCACCGTGAGCCCCCCTCTCTCTCCCTCTCTCCCATTCGGACGCGGCGAACCCCTCTCCGGCTACGGACGGCGGTGGGGCGACGGCGCGGACGCGTGGGCGACGGTGAGGCGATCTCGTGGGCGTGCGGCGAGCGTGGGAAGCGTGGGGAGTTCGTGAAGCTTCGAGCATTCTTCGTGATTCGTGATCGATCCGGCGGAGCATTCGCTCCATCGAGGTAGGGTGACGTTCCTTAGTCTCATGCCGTTCTTTTCCGTGATTTATAGGCCGCGGGGAGGCCGAGAGGGGATCATTTGAGCATTTTTGGGTTTTTCCATGATTTGGGGAGAGCTCGCCCGATCTATGGATTCAATGCATGGATTCGTGTTTTGAGGGCCTAGAATCATGCTAGGGGTCCCCAGGGGTCTTCCCCTTTATTTTCCCCCTCTCCTATGGAGGTATGGGGGCGTGGTTAGAATTTTTGGGCGTTCTTACCGTTTTCGGCCGCGGACTGAGAACGCGCTATACTCCAGTAGTGCGTTCTGGAGGTCGCGTTGCCCCGACCGAGCGCGTTCATCGGAGAAGATGAACAGGAGGCGGTTCCTGTCGCGTTATGGGGTCATAGCGCGATCGTCCTTGTCGCGCTAGGAGGACCTAGCGCGATGGTCCTTGTCGCGCTAGGGTTCCCTAGCGCGATGGTTCCTGTCGCGCTTGGGCGACCTAGCGCGATCTTCCCTGTCGCGCTAGGTGTCCCTAGCGCGATCTTGCCTGTTGTTGGGTGTTTCTCTTGGGCCGTGTGTGCGCCCCGGGCACCCCGTGGAGTTCCGTGACCGTGTCTTTGGTGTCCGGAAGTCCCGTTTGCCTCGGTTAGGCGTTTGACCGTGGGCAATGCGTCTGTTTCTTTTCCGACCGTGGTCACCGTGCGACGGGGCTCGTGCGTGGGGTGATTCCCACACGTTGTCGGATTCGGACGTCGTTTTCCGTTGACTCGAGAGTCTACTCCTTCAGTGACCCTCCACTAGTCGTAGCCTACTAGTATGCGGGTGCTAGTCGCACCAGGGAGTGGTGTACGGGCCGACCTTTCGAGACGGTTTGTGGACCGGTTACCGTTGGGCCCCACGTCTTGCAGCCAGAGTCCGGCTGAGGGGAAAACCGGTCAGAGGGCCAGACCTGGGACGCGTGGTCTGTGTGTGCACACGTGGTTGGGGGCGGTTGGACCCACGTCGACGGGCGTGACCCCAGCTAGTCACTTGTTTGTGGTTACTTGTACGGTGTTCGCGCCTCGGGTAGGACCTACCACGTCAGGCGGTTCACCTGCGGTACGGTGTAAGACGTCAGGGGACGCTACCGGCTGTGCTTCTAGTGGGTGGTACTCCTGTCGAGTACGGAGTGTCAGACTGTCAGTCGTGTGTTTCCGACCTTCGGGTTTTGACGGTTCGACCGTTGGTTTCGGTCTTCTCGTACCGTGGCACGTGTGTCGGTTTGCGTGCCGTAGGGTCTAGTTCTATAGAGTACAGGACTTTCCTTTCCGAGGTACTTTCCTACCGCTAGAGTAGTGGTTTCTCGTTTTTCGAGGTAGGGTTCGAGTGATCCCTACTGAGTCTTGTTCCGAGACTCATTCCCTGCGTATTTTCACCGTGTTTCAGGTGAGGCGCCACCTTCGGGGAGCGCGTCAGGAGCGCAGCGTGGTGCGGGTGCCCAGAGGTAGTGCCAGAGGTCAGAGCCGGGGTATGCCCCGTGTAGCTGTACTTTTCTTTCTTGTCACTGTACTAGCCGTGGACTGTTCTTGCTGTTGTTGTTATTTTATTGTGGACCATGTAAAAAGTTAATTTATTTCCTGCTTAATATTATAACTGTTTAATTTCTACAATTATTTGTGATACTTGTGTAGTATCCACACCATCCTTTTAACCCTTCCGAGTCTTCGGACTCGTGGGTGGCGGTACGAGTCTCGGGTTATCGGGCCTTCCCGGTAATCGGATTCTCGGGTCGTTACACTGTACGTCGTTGTGGACGCACTTTTTTTATTACCTGTTTTGGTTATTTGTTTATTATGCTCTTTTATTGGTTTATTAAGTACGTGGACGTGCCAGTCACCGAGGTGACAATTTATTCGGGCTCCGAAGAGCCCATGGTGCGCTCGATCTGACTTCGTCAGTCGATTGTGTGGTTCGTGTCGGGACCAAAACCCGCCGCGTCATAAAGGTCACGGCGTCATTTACATCCCCCATACGAGGGAACACCCTTGATTAATCTCCGAGATTCAGGGCCTCATGGCCAAGAAATTAATTGCATGAAAGGTCTATTACGCGGCATTGAAATCCTCACACGAGGGCGAGAAGAAAACCATTCGCGGTTATGTCGGTCATGTGTTGACCATTTAATGTTCGGACGAATGTCCGGCTCGATAAAATCGCGGTTGTCGCGGGAAAACTGGAGCGTATGTATGCCAGTATATGGCAATTTATTGTTCAGAAGAACGGAAAACGTTTGGCTAAACCTCGGCTGGAGCGGTCGGAAACCGGTAAATCTGTTGGCCTGGTGCAAGAGCAAGCTGCGACCATACTGCGGTGGGCCCCCCGCGGTCGAAACAAGACTTGTATGAGCGTCATTGATATTTCCGGTGCCAAGGGGGCGTCGAGGGAATATCCCTTGAATCGGCTGAAAAGCCCTATGTCCGGAGAAGCGGGCGTTCTAAACGTGTCGGTCATTCAGGAGACCGTTTAATGTTCGGACGGGTGTCCGATATTGGGAATATCGTAATCGTTGCAGAAAGACCAAGAATGTATGTGTGCCGGGACACGGCAAGTTTTATTATTCCGAGACACTGAAAACGTTCGATTGAATCTCGGCTATTATATCCGGAAACCCGTGAATCTATTGGCCCGGTGAGAGATCGAGTCGGGACCATGCCGGGGCGCCTCCCGTGATCCAAACGGGGCTCGCGTGGGCAGCGTTAATATTTCTGGTGTCGGAGGGCAACGGGGAAAAGTCCCGGGACTAGGCTTCGGAACTGAAAACGTGTTCGAGAGGAACAGGCTGTAGACCGGAGATATGAGCCAGACGATGACCATGATCGGGACGGGCCCGAGGTCTAAATATGGCCCACGGAGGTCTTATTGATATTCCCATGGGAGGAGTCCAGGGGTGGCGAGAGCCGTCTCGTTCTATTTCGATTCTGTCGATCACTTGCGGACCTTTCCATGTTCGGGCAAGGGCCCGTATTGAGAGCGTGACGGAGGTGGACGCGACCCCGTACCAATGTATGCCGAGTTTACGGCAATTTCAATGAAAGAGCGGGAGCAAATCCCGATAGGAACCGGTCGGAATTGGTGAGCTATTGGCCCAGGGCAATGCCGGCTCACAACCATGTTGGGGTAGGAGCCACCGGCTATGAAAGTCGCTCACGGGCCTTTTCATGTTCGGACATGGGTCCGTATTAAGAACTCGGTGGGAATCGACGTGAACCCGTTCAAATATCTGCCGAACGTGCGGCAATTTCAGTAGCGGCTCGGAAGGAATCCGGCCGGAGAAACGAGTCTGGTTTAATCGAAATGTCAGCCCGAGGCGAAGTCAGGCTATGGCCATTTTGAGATGATTCCCTAGGCTCAGGCCCAACTCGTAGGGGCGGTATTGTTGTTCCTTCGGCACCGGGTCACGGGAGAGACGAGGCTGCGAAGCGGGTCTCATTGTTTTATTATTATTTAAGAAGTGTTATCATTACCATTTGTTAATTTATAGATACATTTGGGTGAATTCTTTATTATCGTTTATTCATTTCTTCTTGTGATTTATTCATTTAATATTATTATTATTAGGTTTATTATTATTTTTTGTTCATTTATATTATCATTCGTTTGCTTGGCGTTTTCTTTTTTTAGTTAAGTTTGTCGTTATTATTTATCCTGGGTTATCATTTATTTATCTATTTATCGTTGTTATTGTTTCTTTTAAACTTATTATCATTATTACTTATTTCTTTATCATTCTTATTTATTTATCCACTTTATTGGGTTTATTATCATTTATTATTTTATTTAACATTATTGTTTTCTATTATTTCTCTATTTTCTTTTGAGTTTGTTGCTATTATCGTTATTTAAGCTCTGTATCATTATTTGTTTATTTATTATGTTTTCTTTTAGCTTATTATCCTTATTAATATCATTATTTTTTTTGGGTGTGCCGCTGAGGATTGGTGGGGTGTACCGCTGAGGGTTGGGAGTGTACCGCTGAGGGCCAATGGGGTGTACCGCTGAGGGCCAAAGGGGCGTACCGCTGGGGGTTGGGAGTGTACCGCTGAGGGCCAAAGGGGGCGTACCGCTGGGGGTTGGGAGTGTACCGCTGAGGGCCAAAGGGGCGTACCGCTAGGGTCAAAAGGGTGTACCGTTGAAGGCCAATGTGGGTGTGCCGCTGAGGGCAGTAGGAGTGTACCGCTGAGGGGTCTAAGGGGTGTGCCGCTGAAAGCTGGGAAAAGTGTGCCGGCGAAAGGCTGTTGGAGGGAAGAGGTAGTGTGCCGGAGAGGAGGCTTCGAAGCGTGCCGTTGACGGCTGGGAGGAGTGTGCCGGCGAAGGAGTTGGATGAGCATGCCACTGAAAGATGATTAGAGTGCATCGTCGAAGGACCAATCAGGGCGTAGTGGTGGAGGTTCGGTCGGTCTTCAATTATTTATTTTAAGGCTTTTCTTTTCTTCTTAATTTGATTTTTTTTAACGCAGTTTTATATAAACTTCTCCTTAGTTTTGTTCTGTTCGGCCTCTTTGCCATAAGTCGGAAGTTCGGTCAGCCGAGCTGTCAATCGGTCCAGCTCTTGTCGTGGTGCCGGCAGTGGCTTGATCAGTTGGAAGGTTTCATCATTAATTATTTTACTCGTTTATTGCTTCCTTTTACGTCCTTTAATATTTTGTTATTTTCTCACAAAAATTCGGCAGCATCTCCCCTTGACCCGGGGCGTAAGGGAGATAAAGGGAACGCGCCCACATGGAGTGGCGGAACCCGACAACTGGAGGTGGGCGCCCGGAGGCAGCAACACCTTTATAAAACCTCGGAAAAAATGAAGGCAAACAACGGGCTAGGGCTTGGCCAAGAGGTGTGCCGCTGGGGGCCTAGCTGGTGTGCTGGCCAAGGGCCATTGGGTGTGCCGCTGAGGATCAAAAAGGGTGTACCGCTGAGGGCCAAAGCAAGTGTGCCGCTGAGGGCCAATGGAGTGTGCCGCTGAGGGCCGAGAAAAGTGTACCGGGGATGTTGATTGGCTAGGCCGAAGGAAATCTTGGCAGGAGGAGGGAGAGAGGCTCAAGGGGTGTTGGGCCTGGGTGTCCAAGGAGAGACGGAAGGGCGTCTCCCCTCAGGCAAATGGGAAGATGCGGTAGTGGGGAGGTGAAGGGGCAGCAGGCCCTCTTCCCTCTCTTCCTCTCTTCCCTCTTCTTCTCTTCTCCTTCTTCCCCTCCTTTCCTTTTCCCTTCTTCTCTTTGCGTGGACGGCGGAGGATGGAACAGCAAAGGGGGGGGGGGGGGCAGCCTCCCCTCCTCCTCTTCTCCTCTTCTTCACTTCTTCTTCTTCCCTTCGCACGGACGGCGACAGACGGAGTAGCGAGGGGGGGCCTCCCCTCCTCTTCTTCTTCTCTTCTTCTCTTCCTCTTCTTCTCTTCACGCGGACGGCGATGGACGGAGTAGCCGGGGGGGAGCCTCTCCTCCTCTTCTTCTTTTCTTCTTCTCTTCTTCTTCTTCTCTTCTCCTCTTCTCTTCTCTCCGGGTGTGGGTGTATCTGTTGCCCTCTTCTGTCTCTCTGTCCCCGTTTGCAGCGACGAAGAGGGGTCTTATACCCCCGCCACGGCGAGCGTCCAAAGGCCGGAACGATTCGACGGGTATTGAATGGGGGTTGACCCCATTGTCCTGGGTGGCAGGGGGATAGGCAGCGTGGCCCTCTCCCCAGGCGACACCTCGGACGGCCCACTGCGCGCCAAGGATCCGTAGGGCATGGGCTCCGTTGAAGATGCTTCACGCTGTGCCGCTGGCAGGCTGAACAAGCGTGCCGCGGGGGAGCCAAAAGGGTGTACCGCTGGGGGCCCGAATGGGCGTGCCGCTGAAAGCCCATGGGGCGTGCCGCTGAGGCCAGGGGCTGTGCCGCTGAGGGGCCAAACGGGCGTGCCGCTGAAGGCTTTGTGGGCGTGCCGCTGAATGGCCTGAAGGGTGTGCCGCTGAACACCCTGGGGGCTGTGCCGCTGAAGCCCAGGCTGGGCGTGGTGTTGAAGGCCCAAAGGGCGTGCCGCTGAAGGCCAAAGGGCGTGCCGCTGAAGGCCCGAAGGGCTGTGCCGCTGAACACCCAGGGGGTGTGCCGCTGAAGCCCCTCCTGGGCGTGCCGCTGAAGGCCCAAAGGGCGTGCCGGTGAAGGCCAAAGGGCGTGCCGCTGAAGGCCAAAGGGCTGTGCCGCTGAAGCCCCTCCTGGGGTGTGCCGCTGAGGCTTGACTTGGGCCCGTTTTGAGCACGCGTTATGATTCGTTTGATTTTCTTCGGGGGCCGCGGATTGTGAGCTTCCCGGGGGTTGGTTTCTCTTTGCTGTCGTGGCTCCGGGGACGGCTCCACGGTAGTGTGCATATGTGGGGGCGTCTGGATGACCAATCTCTCTGGGGGTTCTTCACTCGGCGCCGTTGTTGATGCTGGGCCGAGTAGGGTGTTTGGTGTGCAATTTTTTGGTGTCCACAAATGCCCCCCACCCACGGGTAGCGTAGGCGAAGGATGAGCCGGGCGGTGCCCGTGGGTGTACTTGTCTCTTTTCTCTTCGTCGATGCCGACGGGGTGTCAGAAGCCGACTTGACATGTTGGTCTCTTCTTCTCTTCGTTAGTGCTGACAGTGCGTCAGGAGCTGCCGTAGCATGTTGGTCTCTTCTTCTCTTTTTCATCATCACCGACAGGGCGTCGGGAGCCGCCATGGTCTGTTTGTCTTTTCTTCTCTTTGTCCGTGCCGGCAAGGTGCCGGGAACTGACCCGGTTTGTTGGTCTCTTGGTCTCTTCGTCAGTGCCGATAGGGTGTCGGGAGCTGGCCTGGTCTGTTGTCTCTTTGTCTCTTCGCCAATGCCGACATGGTGTCGGGAGCTGGCCTGGTCTGTTGTTCTCTTGGTCTCTTCGCCAGCACCGACAGGGTGTCGGGAGCTGGCCTGGTCTGTTGTCTCTTTGTCTCTTCGCCAGTGCCGACAGGGTGTCGGGAGCTGGCCTGGTCTGTTGTTCTCTTGGTCTCTTTCTCTTTCTTTTCTTCTCTCTCTTCTCTTCTTCTCTTCTTTTCCTTCTCTTCTCCTTTTGTCATCTCTCTTTTTTTTTTGGTTCTTTTGTTGTTGTTTTGTCTCTCTTCTTCTTTTTTCTTTTTTTTTCTTCTTCTTCTCTTTTTTTTTTAACAACTCCGAGTGGCTGCTAGCGTGGATGCCAATGATATAAGAGCTGTCGGCACGGCGGCCGATGATTGAAAGCTGTTGGCGTGGGAGCCAACAAGTGAAAGCTGTCGACCCGAAGGTCGATGACTGAAAGCTGTCGGCTCAGGGGCCGATGATTGAAAACTGTTGGCATGGGAGCCAATAATTGAAAAGCTGTCGACCCGAAGGTCGATGATTGAAAAGCTGTTGGCATGGGAGCCAATAATTAGAAAGCTGTTGGCATGGGAGCCAATAATTGAAAAGCTGTCGACCCGAAGGTCGATGACTGAAAGCTGTCGGCTCAGGGGCCGATGATTGAAAGCTGTTGGCATGGGAGCCAATAATTGAAAAGCTGTCGACCCGAAGGTCGATGATTGAAAAGCTGTTGGCATGGGAGCCAATATTTGGAAAGCTGCCGACCCGAAGGCCGATGAGGGAGGCCAAAATAGCCGTGGCTGGAAGCAGACTGCGGGAGCCGAAGTTGGGAGATTAATGGGCCGCGAGAGCAAGACGTAGGCTAAGGTGGCCGATATTGGGCTCTACGAGCCGGAGTTGGGAAAGTAGGCTGTAATAGCCAAAGTTGAGTTTATTGCATACGCACATTCTTGTTATTTTATTATTTTCATTATTGTTATTTTTTTATGTTGTTTGTTTGTTTTTTTTTTTGTTATATTTTTTGTTGTTGTTGTTGTTGTTGTTTATATATATTTATCATCATTTTTTTCTTTTTTTTTAATCATGCAAGCATTCATTAGCAGGCATAACATAAATATAAGTAAGGCAGTTCCCTCTATAGGGGATAGGATAGGGACATTGCCCGTAATTCGTAGACGCGGCGCGGGCCACAGGGCACAACTGAGGGGTGGTGTGTCCGTCAAGAGGATATCGCATGTCTTGCATGCATAGCCTAAATTCACGCATTTCACCCGAGGCAATTCTCTGTGGCGTGGCAGTGCAAATGTGTGAACAAAGGGCCCTAACCATAGGGATATGCAGGTTTTCCTGGTGACACTCGAGGATCACTCTAGCGCCTACACATTAGTTCCAGGTTTTCGACTTTCGGTAGCTTCACACAGCCCCCATCTGTTTATTTTGTAGCGGATTTCACCGTTCGGCGCGAGTCTCCTCATGTGTTTCAATGGGGATTCCCAGCTACTAGGATTCATCCTTATTATAATTCGCTTCACCATTTCGCGCGAGTCTCCTCATGTGTCTCAATGGGGATTCCCGGCTACTCGGATTCACGTTTCTCTCTCTCTTCCCTTTTTTTTTCTCTCTTTTTTTTTCTCTTCTTTTTTTTTTAACAGTGGGGGTAGGCAGCTTTTTCCTCACGATTACCTTTCACGCGAGTGCAGGAATTCAAGTCTCCGTAGAGTGCTAAAAGAAATTCGGGCAATCCCTATAGTTGAAGGCTTTTGGACACATTAAGTGCGAAGTGTGGGAGCGTTGCCCCGGGTTTATTTTGTGAGCTGGAGTTAACGATTCAGCCATGACTCTTCCCCTTGACGTGTGCACCTGCCATAATTGGGTTCCCTTCGAGCGTGCACCGCGACGTGCGTGCATCCGGAATTAGGGCGATATTATTTAGCAAGGAAACACGGTCCTAGAAAATTCCAAGGAGGTGTATTATTCTATATTAAGCAACCACGCAAGCAGGGCAATCATGCATTCTCTTTTTCTTTTTGTTTCAATTTTCTTCCTTTTTTGTTTTGTTTTTTTTTTTTTGGTGGTGTTGTTGTCTTGTTGTTTTGTTTTTTTTGTTATTTGTTGTTTTTTTTTGCGTATGTGTTTGTTTGTTTGTTTGTTTTTCTGTGTGTTTTTGTTTGTTTGTTTTTCATAAGAAAATATTGTTGTTATGTATAAGTGTAGTGGTAGTAAAGATATTAGGGAGGCAGACCGCCAAAGGGCTGAAAGGATATTAGGGAAGCGGGCTATAGAACCTGAAGTTGATATTGGAAGTAGGCCACAATAGCCAAAAGCCGAGAAGAGCGGGTTGCGAGAGCTAAATTATGGGAAGCAGGCTGCAGGAGCCGAAGTTACGGGAAGCGGGCCGTGAAGGCCGAATACTGGGAAGCAGGTCATGAAGACCGAATTCTGGGAAGCAGGCTGCAAGAGCCAAGGATATTGGGAAGCAGGCTGTAAGAGCCGAAATTATGGGAAGCGGGCCGTGAAGGCCAAATTCTGGGAAGCAGGCCATGAAGGCAGAATTCTGGGAAGCAGGCTACAAGAGCCGAGGGAAGTTAGAAGTCGGCTGCGAAGCCAAAAGATATCGGAGAGCGTAGTGGGACGGGTGGATTAATCCTGCTAGTGGGCCCCGGCCGAAATGGCCCTGCAGAGGGGCGTTGGGTAGTGGGACGTGAGAGTCGAGGAGAAGGGTCTCTTTTGTTCTCTGGTCGGGGGAGAGTCCGGACCAAAGCGAAAGGTTTATTCTCTTGACTGGGCAGCTGTCGGCTGGGGTGCCAATGATGAGATAGCTGTCGGCTAGGAGCCAATGATGAGGCAGCTGTCGGCTCAGAGGCCAATGATGAGATAGCTGTCGACCCGAAGGCCGATAATGAGGTAGCTGTCGGCTAGCCGCCGATGATTAGGTAGCTGTCGGCTGGGAGCCGATGATGAGGTAGCTGTCGGCTAGGAGCCGATGATGAGATAGCTGTCGACCCGAAGGCCGATAATGAGGTAATTGTCGGCTAGGAGCCGATGATTAGGGTTGGTTGGTTTAACGCCCCGTCGGCGGAAAGTCTAGTCGGTTCAACGCTCCGTCGGCGGAAGGTCTAGTCGGTTTAACGCTCCGCCGGCGGAAGGTCTAGTCGGTTTAACGCTCCGCCGGCGGAAGGTCTAGTCGGTTTAACGCCCCGTCGGCGGAAGGTCTAGTTGGTTTAACGCCCCGCCGGCGGAAGGTCTAGTCGGTTTAACGCCCCGTCGGCAGGAGGTCTAGTCGGTTTAACGCCCCGTCGGCAGGAGATCTAGTCGGTTTAACGCCCCGTCGGCAGAAGGTCTAATCGGTTTAACGCCCCGCCGGCGGAAGGTCTAGTCGGTTTAACGCCCCGTCGGCGGAAGGTCTAGTCGGTTTAACGCCCGTCAGCGGAAGGTCTAGTCGGTTTAACGCCCCGCCGACGGAAGGTCTAGTCGGTTTAACGCCCCGCCGGCGGAAGGTCTAGTCGGTTTAATGCCCCGTCGGCAGGAGGTCTAGTCGGTTTAACACCCCGTCCGCGGAAGGTCTAGTCGGTTTAACGCCCCGTCGGCGGAAGGTCTAGTCGGTTTAACGCCCCGTCGGCAGGAGGTCTAGTCGGTTTAACGCCCCGTCGACAGAAGGACGGTGCTGCGAGGTTTCGTGTTCGGATCGGCGCGATCCGGAGTCGTTTCGGAGGCCCGGAGGCGTTCCGCGGCTTTTTCCGTGCGTGATTTTCGATTTCCGGCGCGGGTTTTGGCTTTTCTCTTCGGACGCTCGCTGCGGGTGAACCGGGCTGTTCACACGGGCATGAGTGGTACCGTTGCGATCGGTACGTTCCGAGGATCGTGGGGGTGTAATTTCCTAATTCTTGGTATTTTCCGCATTTTCTGGGTTTTTCTATAAAACCCTTTTTCTTTTCTCTCTCCCCCACCATCTTCTTCTTCCTCTCTTCTTCTTCCTCCTTCCTCCTCCACCGTGTCTCCCTCCCTCTCCCTCTCTTCCTCCCGGTTGGCCACGGCGAGCTCCCCTCCGGCTGCAGACGGCGGCGGGGCGACGGCGCGGTGACGTGGGCGGCGGCGAGGCGGTCGTGGGGGCGTGCGGCGAGCGTGGGAAGCTTAAGGAAGAACGAGGGTTTTCAAGCGTTCTTCGCGATTCGTGGACGATCCGGCGGAGCATTCGCTCCATTGAGGTAGGGTGACGTTCCCTAGCTCTTCGCCGTTCTTTTCCGTGGTTTGTAGGCCGCGGGGAGGCCGAGAGAGGCATGTTTGGGCATTTTTGGGGTTTTTCCATGTTTTGGGGGTGAGCCGCCCGATCTATGGTTTTAGCCCATGATTCTATATTTTGGTGGCTTAGATGCATGCTAGGGGTCCCCAGGGGTCTTCCCCCTTGTTTTCCCCCTCTCCGGTGGAGGTACGGGGGCGTGGTTGGTGTTTTTGGGGTTTTCCCGCCGTAGCGTGCTCTGGGGCAAGCGACGGTCACTCCAGTGACCGTCACATGCTTGTAACGCCCCTAGAGGGGTGCGTTACTTCCCTGGGTGTTGGCCTTTGGGGTCGAGGGCTGTAACGGTCCTGCGACTGGCCGCCGTTTGCTAGTGACGCCCCTGGGTTGGGCCGTCACATGCTTTTCGACCGTTGGTTTTGACCGTTGGGGGTCAGGCCATGTGACGCGCCATTCTAGGTGCGTTATATGCGTGTAACGCCCTGGGGCAGGAGCGTTACTTCCTATGTTTACCCCAGGTGTGAGGGCCATGTAACGCGCTGGTCCAGGTGCGTTACATGTGAGTAACGCGCCCGGACAGGGCCGTTACATCCCTTTTTTGAATCTATGCCGTGGAGGGGCGTGTAACGCGCTAGGCTAAGCGCGTTACATCCGTGTAACGCGCTGGGCCTGGGCCGTTACTTCCCTTTCCCCCGTGTTGAGTGACGGTCCGCCTTAGACCGCCATTTTAAGTGACGGCCCTAGAGTGGACCGCCATTTGGCAGTGACGGTCTGAGGGTAGACCGCCACTTCCTGAGTTGCCCCATGAGGGTGGCAACCTTACTTTTCTCCGACCGTGGTCTCCGTGTGACGGGACTAGTGCGTGGGGTGATTCCCACACGTTGTCGGGCTTGGGCGTTGTTTTTCGTGACTTGAGAGTCTACTCCTTTAGCGACCCTCCACTAGTCGTAGCCCACCAGTACGCGGTGCTGGTCTCACTTGGGAGTGGTGTACGGGCACCCACCTTTCGAGACGGTTTGTGGACCGGTTACCGTAGGCCCCTCGTCGTAGCCAGAGTCCGGCTGCGGGGGAAAACCGGTCAGAGGGCCAGACCTAGGAGGCGTGGTCTGTGTGTGCACACGTGGTTGGGGGCGGTTGGACCCACGTCGACGGGCGTGACCCCAGCTAGTCACTTGTTGTGAGTTACTTTTCGGTGTTTGCGCCTCGGGTAGGACCTACCACGTCAGGCGGTTCACCTGCGGTGCGGTGTAAGACGTCAGGGGACGCTACCGGCTGTGCTTCTAGTGGGTGGTACTCATGTCGAGTACGGAGTGTCAGACTGTCAGTCGTGTGTTTCCGACCTTCGGGTTTGTCAGTGACCGTTGAGCTTCGGTCTTCTCTTCGTAGCACGTGTATCGGTTTACGTGCCGTAGAGTCTTGCTTTGTAGAGTACAGGGCTTTCCTTTCCGAGGTACTCTCCTACCGCTAGAGTAGTGGTTTCTCGCTTTGCGAGGTAGGGTTCGAGTGATCCGTACTGAGTCTTGTTCCGAGACTCATTCCCTGCGTGTTTTCACCGTGTTTCATGTGAGACGCCACCTTCGGGGAGCGCGTCAGGAGCGCAGCGTGGTGCGGGTGCCCAGAGGTAGTGCCAGAGGTCTGAGCCGGGGGATGCGCCGTGTAGCTGTACTTTTCTTTCTTGTCACTGTACTAGTCGTGGACTGTTGTCGTGGTTATTTTATTTTGTGGACCATGTAAATTGTTATCTTATTTCCTGCTTAATATCATAACTGTTTAATTTCTGTAATTACTTGTGATAACTATGTAGTTTCCACACCATCCTTTTAACCCTTCCGAGTCTTCGGACTCGTGGGTGGCGGTGCGAGTCTCGGGTTATCGGGCCTTCCCGGTAATCGGATTCTCGGGTCGTTACAGCTGGTATCAGAGCGCGGTTGTGGAATTACATGGGAATCATAGGTAATTGTAGTGGTCCACTAGTCCATGGCGATGATGTACAGGTGACGTTGGCCTTGGGCACCGCGTGTTTTATTCTGACATTGCCGTTTTCGTGTTTTCTGTCTTGTGCTTCAGGAGCGAGGATGGCGCCGAGGAGGAGTTCTCGCTCTCAGCAGGGGCAGTCGGCTGGAGGTCAGGAGATCCAGCAGGGGGTCCAAAGGGACCAGGAGGAGCATAGCAGAGTTCCGGGAGCTACCGAGGCCGCGGATGCTGCGAGAGCTCCGGGGGCCGAGGATTTCTTCCGTGGCATGTACCATCTCATGTCTCAGCAGTTTGGCGGAGAGGCTGCTGAGGGCTCGTCAGTCAGGGGTGGGCCGGGCCGAGCAGTGAGGGACTTCATGCAGTTCCATCCACCTTACTTTAGCGGCCAGGCAGACCCTGATGCGGCTCGTGATTGGCTCGATGAGATGGAGCGGGTGTTCAGTTCTGCGAAAAGTACTGCCGAGGACAGAGTGGTGTTGGCCTACAACCAGTTGCAGGGTACGGCTCGGAGGTGGTGGTCTTCCGAGTGGAAGACGTCCTTTCAGCTTCGTCCACTTGAGCAGGTCGAGTGGGGTGACTTTGTCAGTGCTTTCGAGCGTACGTACTGTCCAGACGTCGTTGCTACGCAGCGGATGCGGGAGTTTCTGGAGCTGGTGCAGGGTGACATGTCCGTGTTGCAGTACAGGGCCCGATTTGTCGAGCTGGGTCGGTACGCACCTCATGTCATGGAGCATGAGAGGGTGAGGACCACGCAATTTGTACAGGGCTAGAGGCTGGAGCTGAGGCACCATTTGATCGCGAATGGGGCCACTGATCTAGAGACAGCGTCTCGGGCTGCGATTTCCTTGGAGATGGATATGCAGAGGACTCGAGGACCGATCAGCCAGGGGCAATCCGTGTCAGGTCGCAGCCAGCAGTCGGCTACTCAGCAGCAGGGTTTCTTCCAGCATGCGTCGGGTGGTTCAGGAGTACCGGCATCGGCAGCTTCAGTGACAGGATCTGCGTCTTTTAGCTCGAAGGTCAAGAAGTTCTTGAAGAAGGGTTTCCGTAAGAAGCCCAAGGATCAGGGACAAGCTTCATCGGGCAGTGTGCAGCAGCGGATTCCTTTGTAGCGTCAGGGATCAGGGGGTGGATCACGAGGACCTTATCCACGGTGTGGTGGGACCCACCCAGGCAGGCAGTGCACGGCGCCGATTATCTGTTTTCGGTGTGACCAGCCAGGGCACATGGCGCGTGACTGTCCACAGAGACCGCCGCAGCAGCAGTCTCCCCAGCAGCAGAGGCAGCAGCAGCAGCAGCAGGGACAGTATCTGTAACGACCCGAGAATCCGATTACCGGGAAGGCCCGATAACCCGAGACTCGTACCGCCACCCACGAGTCCGAAGACTCGGAAGGGTTAAAAGGATGGTGTGGATACTACACAAGTATCACAAATAATTGCAGAAATTAAACAGTTATAATATTAAGCAGGAAATAAATTAACATTTTACATGGTCCACAATAAAATAACAACAACAGCAAGAACAGTCCACGACTAGTACAGTGACAAGAAAGAAAAGTACAGCTACACGGGGCATACCCCGGCTCTGACCTCTGGCACTACCTCTGGGCACCCGCACCACGCTGCGCTCCTGACGCGCTCCCCGAAGGTGGCGTCTCACCTGAAACACGGTGAAAACACGCAGGGAATGAGTCTCGGAACAAGACTCAGTAGGGATCACTCGAACCCTACCTCGTAAAACGAGAAACCACTACTCTAGCGGTAGGAAAGTACCTCGGAAAGGAAAGCCCTGCACTCTACAGAACTAGACCCTACGGCACGCAAACCGACACACGTGCCACGGTACGAGAAGACCGAAATCAACGGTCGAACCGTAAAACCCGAAGGTCGGAAACACACGACTGACAGTCTGACACTCCGTACTCGACAGGAGTACCACCCACTAGAAGCACAGCCGGTAGCGTCCCCTGACGTCTTACCCCGCACCGCAGGTGAACCGCCTGACGTGGTAGGTCCTACCCGAGGCGCTAACACCGTACAAGTAACCACAAACAAGTAACTAGCTGGGGTCATGCCCGTCGACGTGAGTCCAACCGCCCCCAACCACGTGTGCACACACAGACCTTGCGTCACTAGGTCTGGTCCTCTGACCGGTTTTCCCCCGTAGCCGGACTCTAGCTACCGACGAGGGGCCTACGATAACCGGTCCACAAACCGTCTCGAAAGGTGGGTGCCCGTACACCACTCCCAGGTGAGACCAGCACCTCGTACTGGTGGGCTACGACTAGTGGAGGGTCACTGAAGGAGTAGACTCTCGAGTCAACGGAAAACGACGTCCGAACCGACAACGTGTGGGAATCACCCCACGTACTAGCTCCGTCGCACGGTAACCACGGTCGGAAGAGAAACAGACGCACTGCCCACGGTCAAACGCCTGACCGAGGCAAACGGGACTTCCGGACACCAAAGAAACGGTCACGGAACTCCACGGGGTGCCCGGGACGCACACACGGCCCAAGGGGAACACCCAACAACGAACCAAATCGCGCTAGGGATACCTAGCGCGACAGGGCATGTCGCGCTAGGGTCCCCTAGCGCAACAAGGGTTGTCGCGCTATGGCCCCATAGCGCGACACGGACTATCGCGCTAGGGAACCCTAGCGCGACAGGGACCATCGCGCTAGGTTCTCCTAGCGCGACAATGATGATCGCGCTAGGACCCCATAGCGCGACACGAACCGCCAAACTGTTCATCTTCTCCGATGAACGCGCTCGGTCGGGGCAGCGCGACACTCAAGAACGCGCTACTGGAGTATAGCGCGTTCCCAGTCGGCGGCCGAAAACGGTAGAAACGCCCAAAAATTCTAACCACGCCCCCATACCTCCATAGGAGAGGGGGAAAACAAAGGGGAAGACCCCTGGGGACCCCTAGCATGATTCTAGGCCCTCAAAACACGAATCCATGCATTGAATCCATAGATCGGGCGAGCTCTCCCCAAATCATGGAAAAACCCAAAAACGCTCAAATGATCCCCTCTCGGCCTCCCCGCGGCCTATAAATCACGGAAACGAACGGCATGAGGCTAAGGAACGTCACCCTACCTCAATGGAGCGAATGCTCCGCTGAATCGATCACGAATCACGAAGAATGCTCGAAGCTTCACGAACTCCCCACGCTTCCCACGCTCGCCGCACGCCCACGAGATCGCCTCACCGTCGCCCACGCGTCCGCGCCGTCGCCCCGCCGCCGTCCGTAGCCGGAGAGGGGCTCGCCGCGTCCGAATGGGACAGAGGGAGAGAGAGGAGGGCTCACGGTCGCGAGAGAGAGGAAGAGGAAGAAAGAGAAAAGAGAAAAAGAAAAAGGAAAGAATTAGGGCTATATAGAAAATCCGAATTTTCAGAAAAATACCAAAAAATAGAAAAATACATTTCCGGAATCCTCGGAACGCACCGATCGCAACGGTACCACTCGTGCCCGGGTGAACGGCCCAGTTAACCCGCAGCGAGCGTCCGAAGGAAAAGCCGAAACCCGCGCCGGAAACCGGGAAACACGCGCGGAAAAGCCGCGGAACGCCTCCGGGCCTCCGAAACGACTCCGGATCGCGCCGATCCGAACACGAAAGATGTCCGAAACGAAATTTTGGACACAACAGAGCCGGACGCTCCGAAAACCAGATCCGGGACCCACGAAGAAGGATCCGAAAGGTCCGGGATATTACAGCCCTCCCCCCTTAAGGAATTTCATCCTCGAAATTGAGAACAACCCAAGGGGAAATAAGAGGAAGACTCACTCAAATAGATACGGGAACTGCCGACGCATCTCGTCCTCACGTTCCCACGAAGCCTCACCACCAGAGTGTCGTTGCCACACGACCTTCACCAAGGGAATGACCTTGTTCCGCAGGCGTTGCTCTCGCCTATCCTCCACGCGGATCGGAAACTCTGGGAGAGAAAGATATGGAGTCACCTCAGGCTAAACAGAAAACTCGAGCACATGAGAGTCATCAGGCATATACTTCCGCAACATCGAGACGTGGAACACGTCATGCACCGACGCCAACTCAGGAGGTAACTGCAACCGGTAAGCAATCTCACCGATGCGTTCCACAATCGCGAAAGGACCAATATAGCGGGGACTCAGCTTCCCACGTCGTCCAAAACGCATCACCCCCTTCATCGGAGAAACTCTCAAGAACACATGATCGCCCACGGCGAACTCGAGGGGTTGCCTCCTACGGTCAGCATAGCTCTTCTGCCGACTCTGGGCCGCCAACATGTTCTGACGAACCAGGTGCACAACATCCACACATTGCTGCACCAACTCCGGTCCCGTCAAAACACGCTCACCCACCTTAAACCAATCAAGTGGAGTCCGACAAGGACGCCCATACAGTGCCTCATAAGGAGCCATGCCGATGCTCGAATGATAGCTGTTGTTATAGGCAAACTCCACCAACGGTAGGTGATGAATCCAACTCCCCTGTCACTCCAGGCAGCAGGATCTCAGCATGTCCTCCAAGGTCTGAATGGTCCTCTCAGACTGACCATCTGACTGAGGATGATACGCCGAGCTAAAAGTCAACTCCGTGCCAAGAGCTCGCTGGAAACTCCTCCAGAACCCAGAAGTGAAGCGCGGATCCCGATCCGATACGATCGAAATGGGAACCCCATGCAACGGCACGATCCGCTCCACATACAACCGAGCCAACTTAGGCACGCTCCAGCTGACCTTGACCGGTAGCAACCGCGTCACCTTCGTCAGCCGATCCACCAGTAACCAAATACTGTCTTGCCCACTCGGGGTCCTTGGCAACCCTACCACAAAATCCGTGGTCACATGGTCCCACTTCCAAGCAGGAACATCCAAGGGCTGGAGAGTACCTCCTGGTCGCTGATGCTCCGCCTTCACCTGCTGACAGATCAGGCACCTGGCCACAAATTCGGCGACATCTCTCTTCATGCCAGGCCACCAGAACTGCCTCCGCAAGTTCCGATACATCTTCGTCGCACCCGGGTGCACAGTGTACCTGCTCCCATGAGCCTCGCGTAACACCGCACGACGAACCTGCTCCTCCGCTGGGACGTACAACCTGTCACGAAACCTCGCAGCACCGTCCTCGCCAAGTTCCACATCAGCCATCGCAAGAATCCGGGACAACTCAGGGTCCGCATGCTGAGCCTCTGTCACCTGACGACGGATAGCAGGAGTGACAGTCAGACTCGCAAGCACTGCCAACCCTCGCTCCTGGGGAATCTTGAGCCTGAAGGATACTTCGGGCACCTGTTCCCAGAGCCTCCACTTCCTCAGCATCAAGGTACTGACCGCCACCTTCCGACTCAAGGCATCGGCGACGACATTCATCCTGCCCGGCTGATAAGACAGGGTGAAGTCATAGTCCTTCATGAACTCCATCCAACGCCTTTGTCTGAGGTTCAGATCTCTCTGCGAGAACACATACCTCAAACTCTGATGGTCAGTGAACACCTCGAACTTCTCACCGTACAGATAATACCTCCAGATCTTCAGCGCGAAGATCACCGCCGCCAACTCAAGATCATGGGTAGGGTAGTTCTCCTCATGGGGCTTTAGCTGCCGAGATGCATAAGCCACCACTCTACCATGCTGCATCAGAACAACACCCAATCCGACGCCGGAAGCATCTGTACACACCACAAAACCTCCCGATCCAGAAGGTAAAACCAACACCGGAGCCGAGGTGAGCAATCTCTTCAGTTCACTGAAGCTCTGCTCACACTCCTCGGACCAAACGAAAGGCACATCCTTCCGCGTGAGCCTCGTCATCGGGGTCGCAATGCGAGAAAAATCCTGGATAAACAGGCGATAATACCCCGCAAGCCCCAAGAAACTCCGGATCTCCGTCACCGACCTCGGCCTCGGCCATTGCATCACAGCCTCGACCTTGGCGGGATCCACGGAAATGCCATCACCAGAAATCACGTGCCCCAGAAAGTGCACCTCGCTGAGCCAAAACTCGCACTTGCTGAGCTTCGCATACAACTGGTGATCTCGCAACGTCTGCAGCACCACACCCAAATGGTACGCGTGCTCCTCAGTAGACCGCGAATAAATAAGGATGTCATCCACGAAGATGACCACGAACTGGTCCAAATACGGATGAAACACCCTCTGCATCAAGTCCATGAAGGCTGCTGGGGCATTGGTGAGCCCAAACGGCATCACCAGAAACTCATAATGCCCGTACCTCGTACTGAATGCAGTCTTCTCCACATCGGACTCGCGAATTCTCAGCTGATAGTAACCAGACCGCAAATCAATCCGCGAGAACACTCGCGCAGACTGCAGCTGGTCGAACAAATCATCAATCCGTGGCAACGGATACTTGTTCTTAATGGTCACTTCATTCAGCTGCCGATAGTCAATGCACAATCGCAGACTACCGTCCTTCTTCTTCACAAACAACACGGGCGCACCCCAAGGGGAAAAAGCTCGGACGAATGTACCCCTTGGCCAACAGTTCCTGCAACTGCACCCTCAACTCCCTCAGCTCAGCGGGGGCCATACGGTAGGGAGCCTTCGCCAAAGGTCCCGTACCAGGTACAACCTCGATCACGAAATCGATCTCCCGCTGGGGAGGTAATCCAGGCAACTGCTCAGGAAAAATATCGGGAAACTCGCACACCACCGCAATGTCCTCGACATCCGGCTCCATCCGGTCAGACACAACCACAGACGCGAGAAAACCCTGACAACCTGAATCAAGCAATCGACGGGCTCGAATAGCAGAGATAAGGAATCGAGAGGAGGTGGAACGGATACCTTGAAAATAGAAGGTCCTCTTGCTCGGATGCTGGAAGTAGACCCTCTTCATTCCACAATCCACCACCGCTCCATAAGTCTCGAGCCAATCCATGCCTAGAATCACGTCGTAATCCCGAAGCTGCAATGCATACAACCTGCCTGGCATACTCCGCCCATCGATCCACACCGGAACCTGGTCGAAGCAATACGGAGTGACCATAAAGTCACCCGAAGGCAACTCCACTGCCAAATCACAGGACAACTGGGTCACCGGCTCCTCGACGCTTGACGCGAAATCCTCCGAAATAAACGAATGAGACGCGCCAGAATCAAATAAAACCCGAGCCGCACAACCCAAAATCTGAACGGTACCTTCCACGAGCTGCGACGCCACTGCCTCTGCCCTGGTCATGTGCGTGATCTGGCCACGAGCTCTCTGCCTGCCTCCCACACTAGCTGACCTGGGTAGCGGCGAATACTGTCCCTGCTGCTGCTGCTGCTGCCTCTGCTGTTGGGGAACCTGCTGCTGCTGAGGAAACTGCTGCTGCGGCGGTCTCTGAGGACAGTCACGCGCCATGTGCCCTGGCTGGTCACACCGAAAACAGATGATCGGCGCCGTGCACTGCCTGCCTGGGTGGGTCCCACCACATCGTGGACAAGGTCCTCGCGATCCACCCACTGATCCCTGACGCTGCAAAGGAATCGGCTGCTGTACACTGCCCGATGAAGCCTGCCCTTGATCCTTGTGCTTCTTCCGGAGACTCTTCTTCAAGAACTTCTTGATCTTCGAGCCGAATGACGCAGATCCTGCCACTGACACTACCGGTGCCGGTACTCCTGAACCACCCGACGCATGCTGGAAGAAACCCTGCTGCTGGGTAGCCGACTGCTGGCTGCGACCTGACACGGACTGCCCCTGGCTGATCGGTCCTCGAGTCCTCTGCATATCCATCTCCAAGGAAATCGCAACACGAGACGCCGTCTCTGGATCAGTGGCCCCATTCGCGATCAAATGGTGCCTCAGCTCCAGCCTCAAGCCCTGCACAAACTGCGTCATCCTCACCCTCTCATGCTCCATGATATGAGGTGCCTACCGACCCAGCTCGACAAATCGGGCCCTGTACTGCAACACGGACATGTCACCCTGCACCAGCTCCAGAAACTCCCGCATCCGCTGCGTAGCAACGACGTCTGGACAGTACGTACGCTCGAAAGCACTGACAAAGTCACCCCACTCGACCTGCTCAAGTGGACGAAGCTGAAAGGACGTCTTCCACTCGGAAGACCACCACCTCCGAGCCGTACCCTGCAACTGGTTGTAGGCCAACACCACTCTATCCTCGGCAGTACTCTTCGCGGAACTGAACATCCGCTCCATCTCATCAAGCCAATCACGAGCCGCATCAGGGTCTGCCTGGCCGCTAAAGTAAGGTGGATGGAACTGCATAAAGTCCCTCACCGCTCGGCCCGGCCCACCCCTGACTGACGAGCCCTCACCAGTCTCTCCGCCGAACTGCTGAGACATGAGATGGTACATGCCACGGAAGAAATCCTCGGCCCCCGGAGCTCTCGCAGCATCCGCGGCCTCGGTAGCTCCCGGAACTCTGCTATGCTCCTCCTGGTCCCTCTGGACCCCCTGCTGGATCTCCTGACCTCCAGCCGACTGCCCCTGCTGAGAGCGAGAACTCCTCCTCGGCGCCATCCTCGCTCCTGAAGCACAAGACAGAAAACACGAAAACGGCAATGTCAGAATAAAACACGCGGTGCCCAATGCCAGCGTCACATGTACATCATCGTTGTGGACTAGTGGACCACTACAATTACCTATGATTCTCATGTAATTCCACAACCGCGCTCTGATACCAGCTGTAACGACCCGAGAATCCGATTACCGGGAAGGCCCGATAACCCGAGACTCGTACCGCCACCCACGAGTCCGAAGACTCGGAAGGGTTAAAAGGATGGTGTGGAGACTACACAAGTATCACAAATAATTGCAGAAATTAAACAGTTATAATATTAAGCAGGAAATAAATTAACATTTTACATGGTCCACAATAAAATAACAACAACAGCAAGAACAGTCCACGACTAGTACAGTGACAAGAAAGAAAAGTACAGCTACACGGGGCATACCCCGGCTCTGACCTCTGGCACTACCTCTGGGCACCCGCACCACGCTGCGCTCCTGACGCGCTCCCCGAAGGTGGCGTCTCACCTGAAACACGGTGAAAACACGCAGGGAATGAGTCTCGGAACAAGACTCAGTAGGGATCACTCGAACCCTACCTCGTAAAACGAGAAACCACTACTCTAGCGGTAGGAAAGTACCTCGGAAAGGAAAGCCCTGCACTCTACAGAACTAGACCCTACGGCACGCAAACCGACACACGTGCCACGGTACGAGAAGACCGAAATCAACTGTCGAACCATAAAACCCGAAGGTCGGAAACACATGACTGACAGTCTGACACTCCGTACTCGACAGGAGTACCACCCACTAGAAGCACAGCCGGTAGCGTCCCCTGACGTCTTACCCCGCACCGCAGGTGAACCGCCTGACGTGGTAGGTCCTACACTGCAACAAGTAACTAGCTGGGGTCACGCCTGTCGACGTGGGTCCAACCGCCCCCAACCACGTGTGCACACACAGACCTTGCGTCACTAGGTCTGGTCCTCTGACCGGTTTTCCCCCGTAGCCGGACTCTAGCTACCGACGAGGGGCCTACGGTAACCGGTCCACAAACCGTCTCGAAAGGTGGGTGCCCGTACACCACTCCCAGGTGAGACCAGCACCTCGTACTGGTGGGCTACGACTAGTGGAGGGTCACTGAAGGAGTAGACTCTCGAGTCAACGGAAAACGACGTCCGAACCGACAACGTGTGGGAATCACCCCACGTACTAGCTCCGTCGCACGGTAACCACGGTTGGAAGAGAAACAGACGCACTGCCCACGGTCAAACGCCTGACCGAGGCAAACGGGACTTCCAGACACCAAAGACACGGTCACGGAACTCCACGGGGTGCCCGGGACGCACACACGGCCCAAGGGGAACACCCAACAACGAACCAAATCGCGCTAGGGATACCTAGCACGACAGGGCATGTCGCGCTAGGGTCCCCTAGCGCAACAAGGGTTGTCGCGCTATGGCCCCATAGCGCGACACGGACTATCGCGCTAGGACCCCATAGCGCGACACGAACCGCCAAACTGTTCATCTTCTCCGATGAACGCGCTCGGTCGGGGCAGCGCGACACTCAAGAACGCGCTACTGGAGTATAGCGCGTTCCCAGTCCACGGCCGAAAACGGTAGAAACGCCCAAAAATTCTAACCACACCCCCATACCTCCATAGGAGAGGGGGAAAACAAAGGGGAAGACCCCTGGGGACCCCTAGCATGATTCTAGGCCCTCAAAACACGAATCCATGCATTGAATCCATAGATCGAGTGAGCTCTCCCCAAATCATGGAAAAACCCAAAAACGCTCAAATGATCCCCTCTCGGCCTCCCCGCGGCCTATAAATCACGGAAAAGAACGGCACGAGGCTAAGGAACGTCACCCTACCTCAATGGAGCGAATGCTCCGCCGAATCGATCACGAATCACGAAGAATGCTCGAAGCTTCACGAACTCCCCACGCTCGCCGCACGCCCACGAGATCGCCTCACCGTCGCCCACGCGTCCGCGCCGTCGCCCTGCCGCCGTCCGTAGCCGGAGAGGGGCTCGCCGCGTCCGAATGGGAGAGAGGGAGAGAGAGGAGGGCTCACGGTCGCGAGAGAGAGGAAGAGGAAGAAAGAGAAAAGAGAAAAAGAAAAAGGAAAGAATTAGGGCTATATAGAAAATCCGAATTTTCGGAAAAATACCGAAAAATAGAAAAATACATTTCCGGAATCCTCGGAACGCACCGATCGCAACGGTACCACTCGTGCCCGGGTGAACGGCCCAGTTAACCCGCAGCGAGCGTCCGAAGGAAAAGTCAAAACCCTCGCCGGAAACCGGGAAACACGCGCGGAAAAGCCGCGGAACGCACGACTCCGGATCGCGCTGATCCGAACACGAAAGATGTCCGAAACGAAATTTCGGACACAACATAGCTGGGCGCTCCGAAAACCAGATCCGGGACCCACGAAGAAGGATCCGAAAGGCCCGGGATATTACAGTATCCGCCGCTACCCAGGTCAGCCAGCGTGGGAGGCAGGCAGAGGGCTCGAGGCCAGATCACGCACTTGACCAGGGCAGAGGCAGTGGCGTCGCAGCTCGTGGAAGGTACCGTTCAGATTTTGGGTTGTGCGGCTCGGGTTTTGTTTGATTCTGGCGCGTCTCATTCGTTTATTTCGGAGGATTTCGCGTCGAGCGTCGAGGAGCCGGTGACCCAGTTGTCTTGTGATTTGGCGGTGGAGTTGCCTTCGGGTGACTTTATGGTCACTCCGTATTGCTTCGACCAGGTTCCGGTGTGGATCGATGGCCGGAGTATGCCAGGCAGATTGTATGCATTACAGCTCCGGGATTACGATGTGATTCTAGGCATGGATTGGCTCGAGACTCAAGGAGCGGTGGTGGACTGTGGGATGAGGAGGGTCTACTTCCAGCATCCGAGTAAGAGGACCTTCTATTTCCAAGGTATCCATTCTGCCTCTTCTCGATTTCTTATCTATGCTATTCGAGCCCGTCGGTTGCTTGATTCAGGTTGTCAGGGTTTTCTCGCGTCAGTGGTTGTGTCTGACCGGATGGAGCCGGATGTCGAGGACATCGCGGTGGTGTGTGAGTTTCCCGATGTTTTTCCTGAGGAGTTGCCTGGATTACCTCCCCAGCGGGAGATCGATTTTGTGATCGAGGTTGTACCTGGTGCGGGACCTTTGGCGAAGGCTCCCTACCGTATGGCCCCCGCTGAACTGAGGGAGTTGAGGGCGCAGTTGCAGGAGCTGCTGGCCAAGGGGTACATTCGTCCGAGTTTTTCCCCTTGGGTGCGCCCGTGTTGTTTGTGAAGAAGAAGGACGGTAGTCTGCGGCTGTGCATTGACTATCGGCAGCTGAATGAAGTGACCGTTAAGAACAAGTATCCGTTGCCGCGGATCGATGACTTGTTCTACCAGCTTCAGTCTGCGCGAGTGTTCTCGCGGATTGATTTGCGGTCAGGTTACTATCAGTTGAGGATTCGCGAGTCCGATGTGGAGAAGACTGCATTCAGTTCGAGGTACGGGCATTATGAGTTTCTGGTGATGCCGTTTGGGCTCACCAATGCCCCAGCTACCTTTATGGACTTGATGCAGAGGGTGTTTCATCCGTATTTGGACCAGTTTGTGGTCATTTTCGTGGATGACATCCTTGTTTATTCGCGGTCTGCTGAGGAGCACGCGTACCATTTGAGTGTGGTACTGCAGACGTTGCGAGATCACCAGTTGTATGCGAAGCTCAGCAAGTGCGAGTTTTGGCTCAGCGAGGTGCACTTTCTGGGGCACGTGATTTCTGGTGATGGCATTTCCGTGGATCCCGCCAAGGTCGAGGCTGTGATGCAATGGCCGAGGCCGAGGTCGGTGACGGAGATCCGGAGTTTCTTGGGGCTTGCGGGTTATTATCGTCGGTTTATCCAGGATTTTTCCCGCATTGCGACCCCGATGACTAGGCTCACGCGGAAGGATATACCTTTCGTTTGGTCCGAGGAGTATGAGCAGAGCTTCAGGGAGCTGAAGAGATTGCTCACCTCGGCTCCGGTGTTGGTTTTGCCTTCTGGATCGGGAGGTTTCGTGGTGTGTACAGATGCTTCCGGCGTTGGACTGGGTGCTGTTCTGATGCAGCATGGTAGAGTGGTGGCTTATGCATCTCGGCAGCTAAAGCCTCACGAGGAGAACTACCCTACCCATGACCTTGAGTTGGCGGCTGTGATCTTCGCGCTGAAGATCTGGAGGCATTATCTGTACGGTGAGAAGTTCGAGGTGTTCACTGACCATCAGAGCTTGAGGTACGTGTTCTCGCAGAAGGACCTGAACCTCAGGCAAAGGCGTTGGATGGAGTTCATGAAGGACTATGACTTCACCCTGTCTTATCAGCCAGGCAGGATGAATGTCATCGCCGATGCCTTGAGTCGAAAGGTTGCGGTCAGTGCCTTGATGTTGAGGAGGTGGAGGCTCTAGGAACAAGTGCCCGAGGTATCTTTCAGGCTCAAGATTCCCCAGGAGCCAGGGTTGGCTGTGCTTGCGAGTCTGACTGTCACTCCTGCTATCCGTCGTCAGGTGACAGAGGCTCAACATGCGGACCCTGAGTTGCCCCGGATTTTGGCTATGGCTGACGTAGAGCTCGGCGAGGACGGTGCTGCGAGGTTTCGTGGCAGGTTGTACGTCCCAGCTGAGGAGCAGGTTCGTCGTGCGGTGTTACGCGAGGCTCATGGGAGCAGGTACACTGTACACCCGGGTGCGATGAAGATGTATCGGAACTTGCGGAGGCAGTTCTGGTGGCCTGGCATGAAGAGAGATGTCGCAGAATTTGTGGCCAGGTGCCTGATCTGTCAGCAGGTGAAGGCGGAGCATCAGCGACCAGGCGGTACTCTCCAGCCCTTGGATGTTCCTGCTTGGAAGTGGGACCATGTGACCACGGATTTTGTGGTGGGGTTGCCAAGAACCCCGAGTGGACAGGACAGTATTAGGTTGCTGGTGGATCGGCTGACGAAGGTGATTCGGTTGCTACCGGTCAAGGTCAGCTGGAGCGTGCCTAAGTTGGCTCGTCTTTATGTGGAGCGGATCGTTCCGTTACATGGGGTTCCCATTTCGATCGTGTCGGATCGGGATCCGCGCTTCACTTCTGGATTCTGGAGGAGTTTCCAGCGAGCTCTTGGCACGGAGTTGGCATTTAGCTCGGCATATCATCCTCAGTCAGATGGTCAGTCTGAGAGGACCATTCAGACTTTGGAGGACATACTGAGATCCTGCTGCCTGGAGTGGCAGGGGAGTTGGATACATCACCTACCGTTGGTGGAGTTTGCCTATAACAACAGCTATCATTCGAGCATCGGCATGGCTCCTTATGAGGCATTGTACGGGCGTCCTTGTCGGACTCCACTCGATTGGTTTGAGGTGGGTGAGCGTGTTTTGACGGGACCGGAATTGGTGCAGCAATGTGTGGATGTTGTCCACCTGGTTCGTCAGAACATGTTGGCGGCCCAGAGTCGGTAGAAGAGCTATGCTGACCGTAGGAGGCAGCCCCTCGAGTTCGCCGTGGGCGATCATGTGTTCTTGAGAGTTTCTCTGATGAAGGGGGTGATGCGTTTTTGACGGCGTGGGAAGCTGAGTCCCCGCTATATTGGTCCTTTCGCGATTGTGGAGCGCATCGGTGAGGTTGCTTACCGGTTGCAGTTGCCTCCTGAGTTGGCGTCGGTGCATGACGTGTTCCACGTCTCGATGTTGCAGAAGTATATGCCCGATGACTCTCATGTGCTCGAGTTTTCCGTTTGGCCTGAGGTGACTCCAGATCTTTCTCTCCCAGAGTTTCCGATCCGCGTGGAGGATAGGCGAGAGCAGCGCCTGCGGAACAAGGTCATTCCCTTGGTAAAGGTCGTGTGGCAGCGACACTCTGGTGGTGATGCTTCTTGGGAACGTGAGGATGAGATGCGTCAGCAGTTCCCGTATCTGTTTGAGTGAGTCTTCCTCTTCTTTCCCCTCTGGTTGTTCTCAATTTGGAGGACGAAATTCCTTAAGGGGGGAGGGCTGTAATATCCCGGACCTTTCAGATCCTTCTTCGTGGGTCCCGGATCTGGTTTTCGGAGCGTTTGGCTCTGTTGTGTCCGAAATTTCGTTTCGGACATCTTTCGTGTTCGGATCGGCGCGATCCGGAATCGTTTCGGAGGCCCGGAGGCGTTCCGCGACTTTTTCCGTGCGCGATTTCCGATTTCCGGTGCGGGTTTCGGCTTTTCTCTTCGGACGCTCGCTGCGGGTGAACCGGGCTGTTCACACGGGCACGAGTGCTACCGTTGCGATCGGTACATTCCGAGGATCGTGGGGGTGTAATTTCTTAATTTTTGGTATTTTCCACATTTTTCGGGTTTTTCTATAAAACCCTTTTTCTTTTCTCTCTCCCCCACCATCTTCTTCTTCCTCTCTTCTTCTTCCTCCTTCCTCCTCCACCGTGTCTCCCTCCCTCTCCCTCTCTTCCTCCCGGTTGGCCACGGCGAGCTCCCCTCCGGCTGCAGACGGCGGCGGGGCGACGGCGCGGTGATGTGGGCGGCGGCGAGGCGGTCGTGGGGGCGTGCGGCGAGCGTGGGAAGCTTAAGGAAGAACGAGGGTTTTCAAGCGTTCTTCGCGATTCGTGGACGATCCGGCGGAGCATTCGCTCCATTGAGGTAGGGTGACGTTCCCTAGCTCTTCGCCGTTCTTTTCCGTGGTTTGTAGGTCGCGGGGAGGCCGAGAGAGGCATGTTTGGGCATTTTTGGGGTTTTTCCATGTTTTGGGGGTGAGCCGCCCGATCTATGGTTTTAGCCCATGATTCTATATTTTGGTGGCTTAGATGCATGCTAGGGGTCCCCAGGGGTCTTCCCCCTTGTTTTCCCCCTCTCCGGTGGAGGTACGGGGGCGTGGTTGGTGTTTTTGGGGTTTTCCCTCCGTAGCGTGCTCTGGGGCAAGCGACGGTCACTCCAGTGACCGTCACATGCTTGTAACGCCCCTAGAGGGGTGCGTTACTTCCCTGGGTGTTGGCCTTTGGGGTCGAGGGCTGTAACGGTCCTGCGACTGGCCGCCGTTTGCTAGTGACGCCCCTGGGCTGGGCCGTCACATGCTTTTCGACCGTTGGTTTTGACCGTTGGGGGTCAGGCCATGTGACGCGCCATTCTAGGTGCGTTATATGCGTGTAACGCCCTGGGGCAGGAGCGTTACTTCCTGTGTTTACCCCAGGCGTGAGGGCCATGTAACGCGTTGGTCCAGGTGCGTTACATGTGAGTAACGCGCCCGGACAGGGCCGTTACATCCCTTTTTTGAATCTGTGCCGTGGAGGGGCGTGTAACGCGCTAGGCTAAGCGCGTTACATCCGTGTAACGCGCTGGGCCTGGGCCGTTACTTCCCTTTCCCCCGTGTTGAGTGACGGTCCGCCTTAGACCGCCATTTTAAGTGACGGCCCTAGAGTGGACCGCCATTTGGCAGTGACGGTCTGAGGTTAGACCGCCACTTCCTGAGTTGCCCCATGAGGGTGGCAACCTTACTTTTCTCCGACCGTGGTCTCCGTGTGACGGGACTAGTGCGTGGGGTGATTCCCACACGTTGTCGGGCTTGGGCGTTGTTTTCCGTGACTTGAGAGTCTACTCCTTTAGCGACCCTCCACTAGTCGTAGCTCACCAGTACGCGGTGCTGGTCTCACCTGGGAGTGGTGTACGGGCACCCACCTTTCGAGACGGTTTGTGTACCGGTTACCGTAGGCCCCTCGTCGTAGCCAGAGTCCGACTGCGGGGGAAAACCGGTCAGAGGGCCAGACCTAGGACGCGTGGTCTGTGTGTGCACACGTGGTTGGGGGCGGTTGGACCCACGTCGACGGGCGTGACCCCAGCTAGTCACTTGTTGTGAGTTACTTTTCGGTGTTTGCGCCTCGGGTAGGACCTACCACGTCAGGCGGTTCACCTGCGGTGCGGTGTAAGACGTCAGGGGACGCTACCGGCTGTGCTTCTAGTGGGTGGTACTCCTGTCGAGTACGGAGTGTCAGACTGTCAGTCGTGTGTTTCTGACCTTCGGGTTTGTCGGTGACCGTTGAGCTTCGGTCTTCTCTTCGTAGCACGTGTGTCGGTTTGCGTGCCGTAGAGTCTTACTTTGTAGAGTACATGGCTTTCCTTTCCGAGGTACTCTCCTACCGCTAGAGTAGTGGTTTCTCGCTTTGCGAGGTAGGGTTCGAGTGATCCGTACTGAGTCTTGTTCCGAGACTCATTCCCTGCGTGTTTTCACCGTGTTTCAGGTGAGACGCCACCTTCGGGGAGCGTGTCAGGAGCGCAGCGTGGTGCGGGTGCCCAGAGGTAGTGCCAGAGGTCTGAGCTGGGGGATGCCCCGTGTAGCTGTACTTTTCTTTCTTGTCACTGTACTAGTCGTGGACTATTGTCGTGGTTATTTTATTTTGTGGACCATGTAAATTGTTATCTTATTTCCTGCTTAATATCATAACTGTTTAATTTCTGCAATTACTTGTGATAACTATATAGTTTCCACACCATCCTTTTAACCCTTCCGAGTCTTCGGACTCGTGGGTGGCGGTGCGAGTCTCGGGTTATCGGGCCTTCCCGGTAATCGGATTCTCGGGTCATTACAGCACCCCTCCATCAGTCATCCATGGAGGCCAACTGAGGACTTGCACAACCTCAGTTTCTCTGTGGTTACCACCTTGGTGAACATGTCTGCTGGGTTCTCTGCACCAAGTATTTTCTCCAGCAGTAAAACATCATCTTCAAGCAAACCACGAATGAAGTGATACTTCAGTTGTATATGCTTGGTCCTTGCATGAAAGACTGGGTTCTTGGCAAGGTGAATTGCACTTTGACTGTCACAAAACAGCACACTGTTGCTTTGTTCCTTGCCCAACTCCTTCAGAAAATTTTTCAGCCATACCATCTCTTTGCTAGTTTCAGAGATGGCAACATACTCTGCTTCTGTTGTTGAGAGAGTAACAACCTTCTGAAGTTTTGAAACCCAACTCACTGCAGTGCCACCCAAGGTGTAAACATAGCCAGTGGTACTTCTTCTGGTGTCCAGATCACCACCAAGATCTGAATCAACAAAACCTTGTAAGATAACATCACTTTTCTTGAAACAAAGTGACTTGCCTGAGGTGCCTTTTAGGTATCTCAGAATCCATTTCACTGCCTCCCAGTGTTGCTTGCCCGGATCTGCCATATATATGCTCACAACTCCCACTGCATGTGCTATATCCGGCCTGGTACAAATCATGGCATACATCAGACTTCCTACAGCTGATGCATAAGGAATTTTCTTCATGGACTCACATTCTTCAGCAGACTTTGGTGACTGCTCTTTAGACAGCTTGAAGTGACTTGCCAAAGGAGTGCTAACTGGTTTTGCATCCTGCATGTTGAATCTGCCCAACACCTTCTGGATGTAACCTTCTTGAGATAGCTTCACAGTGCCAGCTGTTCTATCTCTCACAATTCTCATCCCAAGAATTTGCTTTGCTGCTCCTAAGTCCTTCATAGCAAATTCCTTTGATAATTACATTTTCAGATTGTTAATCTCTGTCTTGCTTGATCCTGCAATTAGCATATCATCTACATACAACAGTAGTATGATGTAACAATTATCAAACTTCTTCAGATAACAACAATGGTCCATATTGCATCTAATGAAACCATTGTTACATATAAATCCATCAAACTTTTTGTACCATTGTCTGGGGGCTTGCTTCAGACCATATAAACTTTTGTTTAATTTGCAAACAAGATTTTCTTTACCATGTTCATGGAAACCTTCCGGTTGTGCCATATAGATATCCTCCTCCAAATTGCCTTGGAGGAAAGCAGTCTGAACATCAAGTTGTTCTAGGTGTAGGTTTTCAGCAGTAACAATACTCAACACCAGTCTAATGGTAGTTAGCTTGACAACTGGAGAGAAAATTTCAGTATAATCAATACTTTCCTTCTGTTGGAAGCCTTTCACAACCAACCTTGCTTTGTACCTCTTGCTGCCATCATGTTATTCTTTTATCCGATAAACCCATTTTTTGTGCAAAGCTTTCTTGCCAGGTGGTAGTTCAGTCAACACCCAAGTTTTATTCTTGTGTAAGGAGTTCATCTCATCTTTCATTGCCAATTCCCACTTGATAGAATCTTCCACCTGCATAGCTTCATCAAAACACTCAGGTTCACCAGCATCAGTCAACAACAAATAGTACAAAGAAGGAGAAAACCGCTCAGTCGGTTTAGGCAATCTGCTTGATCTTCTTGGTTGAACCTCGGGTGTGATAAACTCTGGTTGCACTACAGTGTTTTCAGGATTTCCTTGAAATCCCTTCAACACATCATCTTCTGAAATTTCCTCCAACCCGACATGTTCAGATTTCTGAGATTCTTGACATGCATCTTCAGATTTCATGACAGATCTATCCTTGTATAATAAATTCTCATTGAATATAACATTCCTTTCTCTGATGATTTTCCTATTCTCATTATCCCAGAAACGGTATCCAAAATCATCAGAGCCATATCCAATGAAAAAACACATTTTTGACTTGGGGTCCAACTTATCTCTGTCATTGGAATCAATATGCACATATGAAACACAACCAAATACCCTTAAGTGTGAAAGAATTACATGCTTACCGGTCCAAGCCTCTTCTGGTATCTCACCATTTAGAGGAACACTAGGTCCTCTATTAATCAGGTAAGCTGCACAGTTGATAGCATCTGCCCAAAAGGTCTTCGGTAGGCCAGCATGTAATCTCATGCTCCTTACTCTCTCATTCAGGGTTCTGTTCATGCGTTCAGCAACCCCATTCTGTTGTGGAGTATTTGGAATTATTTTCTCCATACGAATACCATGCAGTGCACAGAAATCTTTGAATTTCTTACTGCTGTACTCTCCACCATTGTCAGACCTCAGACACTTGATCTTTGCGCCGGTTTGATTCTCCACTTCTGCCTTCCACTTGACAAAGGTAGAGAAAATATCAGATTTATTTTTAAGAAAAATAAACCCATACCTTCCGAGTAGAATCATCGATGAATGTGACATAATAGAGTGAGCCTCCAAGAGATCGAACAGGAGCTGGTCCCCACACATCTGTGTGTACAAGTTCTAACCTTTCTATCTTAGAACTTCTTCCAACTTTAGAGAAGGTGACCTTTTTCTGCTTTCCGAAGATACAATCTTCACATAGCCCAATGTCTATGGACTTCAAGTCACCCAACTTCCCCTTTGTTGCCAGCACATTCATTCCTTTCTCACTCATATGTCCAAGTTTGCAATGCCAGGTCTTGGATTCAACTTCTGAATTTGCCACTGCCACTGTATCTTTGTTGTTTGCAGTCATATAAAGAGTTCCAGTCTTGTTACCTCGTGCTATAACCATGACACCTTTGGTTATTTTCCAGCACCCACTAACAAAGGTAGTGACATATCCTTCATCATCCAGTTGACCAATGGAGATCAAATTTCTTCTCAAACCTGGAATATGTCTGACATTCTTCAAATTCCACATAGTCCTGTTTGCTGTCTTCAACTGAACATCACCCTTCCCCACAATGTCTAATGGCTCATCATCAGCAAGATAAACCTTCCCATAGTTTTCAGCAACATAATTTTGCATACTTTCTTTATGTGAGGTAGAGTGGAAGGATGCTCCGGAGTCTAGAATCCACGATTCAATGGGACTATTAACACTTAAAATAAGTGCATCATGGACCTCTTCTGTCATAGCATTTGTAGAATCTTCTTCCTGTTTCTGACTCTGATTCTTTTTCTTCAGGAGCCTACAGTCCCTTTTCAAATGTCCTTTCTTACCACAATTCCAACAGCCATCTCCGCGGGGTTTAGACTAACTCCTTTTCTTGGACTTGGATCTGCTCCTATTTTGTCCACGCTGGTTTGTTCTTCCCCTGCTCTCTGTATTCAGAGCAGAACCTGAGACTTCACCGGATTCTCTTCTGCGAATATCTTCGCTTAGAATCAAGTCTCGTACCTCATTAAGCTTCAATTTGCTAGAACCAGAAGAACTACTTACAGCCGTCACAGTTGCACCCCAACTTTCAGATAAGGAGGATAAAATAATCAAGGCCCTAACCTCATCATCAAAGTTTATTTCTACAGAACTCAACTGAGTTGTAATCACATTGAATTCATTGATGTGGTCTGTAACAGAAGCACCTTTGGCCATCTTCAGATTAAATAAGTGACGCATCAAATATACCTTGTTTGAAGCTGAGGGCTTTTCATACATATTTGATAGTGCCTTCATCAATCCTGCCGTGGTCTTCTCGTTCACGATGTTGAAGGCGACGTTTCTAGTCAACGTCAAGCGAACAATTCCGAGTGCTTGTCTGTCTAGTAGATCCCAATCTTCTTTCTTCATCCCTTCTGGCATCGTTCCAAGAAGCGGCTCATGCAGCTTCTTCTGATACAAGCAGTCTTCGATCTGCATCTTCCAGAAACCGAAGTCCTTGCCATCGAACTTGTCGATCCTCACATTTCCTTCATCTGCCGCCATTACTCCCACTACTCCCTCGAACCAGAACAAGGCTCTGATACCAGTTGTTGGGGATATAGACCGGAGTACCCAGAACAGGAGGACAACCAGCAGAGAAGGAAGAAGAGAAAAAAACCAATCACACAAGAACACACAGAGATTTTTATGTGGTTCGGAGGCAAGATGCCTTCCTACGTCCACGGACGCAACAGGATTCCACTAGTAATCACCCACAAGGTTACAATACAAAGAGACAGCCCACCCTTTTATACTAGGAGATTAGGGCGTCATTAATCAGGGCATTAAGGATAATAATACCCCTGATAAACAGAAACCCTCTTCCGGGATACATTAGACGCGCATGCTCGCCTGTCCCACGGGATACTCTCCTGGGACCGAGTATGCCCTTCAGCGGCTGCAGATGCTCCCCTAGCATCAGTCAGGTCAAAACATTTCCAAGACCGCGTCGACGCATTGCCAAGACTGCGTAGACGCATTGCCAAGAGTCGACACTTACGCCAAGTGACATCGACTTGCCTTGAACCCGCGACGCATGCTCCCATGACGCCAGTGATGCTCTCCAGAGGCCATAGATGCTCCCCTGAGACTTTATATGCTCCCGTGCGAGAACGCACGAAGACATGTTCTCCTGGCACATGCTCTCCTGGCACATGAATGCCCTCCAGAGACAGTGGATGCTCCCTTGGAGCAGCGGTTGCTCCCCTGGAGACAGCATGTGTTCGCCATGCTCCGCTGATGCAGCGAATGCTTCCCTGGAGCAGTGGATGCGCTCCTGAGACAGAGTGTGATCCCGTGCAGATACGCATGAGTTCTGACTCCACACTCTAACACCTAGATGGTGTGCCACGTGGATCGCGATGCAATAATATGCATAAGACATAGACCTGAGCCTTGCGTCAGTCATTGTTGGGCCTCAACGATCCTAGGCGAACACTTCCCTCACCAAGTATTGTTTGGGATACTTTTTATTTTATCGAAAGAAGAACAGTTGGCCAACTTGTAGGGGGGGGGTGCATCCCACCTTACCTTCACGGAGGTGTGCAAAAAGAGAAGAAATGAAAGCCATCCATCCCTGGTGTTCATCGAGTTAGTATGATTAGTATGGTTGCAGTCAAAGGTTCAAAAAATAAAAATAAAAACCCTGTGTTCTGCAAAGTTCACAGATCAAAGGTCTTCCCATAATCATATATAGCTGTGATGGATTCCTCGGGCCACCAGGCTTTTCATGTGCAGCTCTCAATAAAACAATTTGTCTTGACCTTGGCCTTGTGGATTCATGTGCAGTTGTGTACGCAGAAGAATTTTTTCTTCATAGGTAGTGGCCGACTTACATCACATGTTCGGACGGTCTAATCTATCATTAGACGACGGGAAAAAGAATTTTAAAAATCGGACTTTGGCCCTAAAAAACATCCTCCTAAACGTTTATCTCTCTTCATTTCCCACATCTCCATCTTTTGTACTCAGTGAGCCTGTTCATTGTTTGGTTAAAACCCGAAATATTCATCTAATATACTCAGATTTAATTTAAAATCTAAAAAAATGGATGACTTGAAAACAATCGAATAAAATAAAGTTCAGCTTGGTTTAGTAATTAAGTACTCTATACATTTCATAAACCAAATGAAGAATACCATATTACATAAGAGGCGCAAACTTGGGGATGATGTGTATGACATTTTTAATTAGGATTCTCATTTTCCTTTCGGGGTAGGATTACGAAAACCTAATGTTTAGCGGTTCTCAGTTTTCATGTTGTGGTCAATTCCTTGGAAATTACTTAATGTATCTTTTATTATTAAAGTAAAAATTTTACAGCCGATTTAAAATTGCTAAATAATGGGCATGGTTAATCTTCGTATACACGAGATTTCTAAGGGTTTTTTTTAAAATTCTCTTATGATGAATTGATGATAAGGGGATCTGGGAGCGAACTAGGGAAGCAACAGATGACGGCACGGTGGGATGCAAAAGGATGAGAATTTCTTATTTTTTTTAAAAAAATCTATTGCATGCCAGATCATTGACCGATGAAGGATGAGTTTGATTTGGTGCACGTCGAGGGTGTAGACCCAGTAAACCCTTTTTTTTTTCCCTTTGAAAATATGGGGAGGTGGGGGCCCACCTCCCCCATATGTCGATACAACCCATCTGCCCATTGAACGGCCTAAAAAATTCTCCACACCCCCCCCCACCAAAAAAAAAAAGAACGGACTGTGCGAATATGATTTTTTTACTGTTCACACAGCCCGTCCGTTTTCTTTTTTATTTTTTTAGACTGTTAAATAAGGGTGTGACTTATAAGACAAAGTAGAAGAAGTGGGCCCCCACCTCATAAATTTTTTTTTTCAAAAAAAGAGCTTACTTGCTATGCGCTCGGGATGTACAATAAACTAGAGTGTGTGCAGCAAGACAGACTCCTGATTAGAGTGATAACCATGACAGCTCTACCTATGGGCCTTGCGGACAAACATCGGCCCAGTTTTCCAAGTCCGTGGGCCAAGTTTGGGTGAAGTAAAAAGCCCACAGGCCGTCGTAGAATGAGACGCGCTAATCCTGTCGTCACCAAGGTAGCAGAAAAAAACACAGCTTGTCCTTCCCATGCACAGCTGCTCCTTCCGCGCTCTTCCTTCCTCACAGACACCCTCGAGTTCATGATTGCTACAAAACAGGTAAGTTCTTTAGGGCGGCTTTGACATCGGGGTAAGGGAGGGCGGCTAACGGACCCAGAAGGGTCGATTGAGATACTCGGGGTCGGTTAAATGCGATTGTGTGAGGGGGGGGGGGGTCGAGCAGAGGCGGGGCCCAGCGGGTAGGGGGTGTCGGCTAATCGACCGACAGCTCCGCTGTCAAACACGCCCTTAGAGTTTGGGAGAACTGAGTGAAAAAGAAAACCGCTGGTCTTAGCTAGTTTACCATTTTTACAGACAAACGAAATCAGAAAGCCTTTTTGTAAGAGGGTTAATTAGTTGTCCTTGATTTTAGATTTTTTGAAATTTACAGCAATCCAAGCAAGAGAAATCCCGAGATTTTGACAGTATTCTACATCAAACAGATAAAAGGTATCCGATTATGTTTACGCAGAACAACCCAGGCTCAATTAATGCAGAACAAACCAAACAGGTTATGATAAGATACCATCTTGTCCGATTCTATGGCTTTCATATCATCACATACGAGACGACAGAAACTGACCTATTTTTTTCACCAATTAAGCCTTGAAGACAGCCTGTGAACTGATTTCGAGCATCACTGTGTGATTCCAGACGAAGCAGCACATATTCTACGTATAATTGCATATGTATTATTAATATTTTTTAGTTTCAATTTTGCTGAATATTAATGTACTCTATCTCCGTCCACACATCTCAATACCTCTCCACACATCTCAATACCTCACTCTGTTCCAAAAGTTGTTCGTGTTGACAATCCATTCGACCTCCCCGCATTCATGTGAAGCGGCAAAGGATGAACTCAGCCAAGTCTCACCCCTAAACATCTGCTTCAACACATCCTTATGTTTCAGAAGACTCTGCAATATTATATAGTTGGTAGCAAATCGTGTAATGTTAGGCCACAACAGTTCGCCACCACAATACTCTCTCATCCATGCTAATACAAGTGTGTGGTCGTAGATGTATTTCGTGACCTTCTGTGCCACATCGACCACAGACCACGAAACTGACCAATTAATCTCTTTCAACATGAGGTCTACACAATGTGCTGCACAGGGGGTCCAGAAAAGGTGTCGTCTGGTCCTCATCAGTTCCTTCCCAACCTTCTTATAGTTCGAGCCATTGTCTGTGACCACTTGAACAATATACTCTTCCCCGATCTCGGTCACCACTTGTTCCATCAATGACAATATATATTGATAACTGTGGACTTGACCTGACTCATATACCGACCTGTAAAAGAATATATGTTTGTCACAATAAACAAGGAAGTTGATCAGACTACTTTTATTGGTACCTCACCATCCATCACATATTAGTGTGACTCCGTATTTTGATCATTTCTGTTTGAATGAGTCCACATAGGATTTGATCTCAGCAACTTGTTCATCAAGATATATACCGACCAACTCTCTCGATGTAGGTGTGGTTGCACGTGTAACTCAAGAACTTGTACTTCTTGAAACATTGGCTTGTAGTAAGGGCTGTTGGCCGCATTGAAAGGCAGTCCCGCGTGGTGCCACCATTTTGCAACGGCCTGTCCGAGCTTCCATTTTGGCCCCTTCTGGCCATATGCATCGTCCATCCTCGTTTGCTTGACATGCTCTCGGGATAGTGCACCGGACTCCATATCTTCAATATTGATCGAATGTGTCCTTTTTGTTTGTGAACCCGAGTCACCAGTGAAAAAATTCTTGATGTCCCGTGGTTGACGAGTGGAAGATGAACCACCACTGCCTGATATGGTTCATGTGCTTATTATTCTAGACTTGTGTATCTCAACACCGCGATTTTATGGATTCAACACTTTCATGTCATGAATTAATGCATGTTCTCCCTATCTTAATTAATTCCCACATTAATTGCAGAGACTATTTCTGGGAATCAGCTACCGGCCATTTCTTAATTTATGGTTCTCTTTTTCTCGATCTTAATTTCTTGGACGACTTGTACGAGTCTTCCCCACATCTTCCATCTCCTCGTGACTCTACCGGAAAGTGACGAGTACATGCATAGGTACAGGTCCTTGCGACTTAATAGTGGTCGATACTGCTCATCCGTTCTTCATATATATATATATAAATATATATAAATATATCTTCGCCTGCGTTCAGACAAGTCTGCAACTACCACGCATCTAAATCCTAATTAAGACTCTGGGGCGAGTTTAAGACTAATTAACCTAGAAAGTTGCCCGTTCCTCTCACTGCCGAGGAGGTAGGTAATCTCCACATTGTTATTATTATGTTCTTTGTTATGATCCCCTGTTGTTAAAATCTCCCTGTACGCGCGTCTGGCCATGTGGTGGGCTTTTGTCTAGCTTATTAATTTTGTTGCGGGCCTAGAAGAAGGTCTGCTTGCGTCTCCCGGCCAAATGCCTTTACAATTTCGGAAAAGGGAAGTGTTCAGTAATTATATAATTTGCAGAGGTTTAACGTACGTACGTACAAGCTGTTTAAAACCTTGTTTCATTGTCTCCTGCAACTTTTGTGACCTCCATATAATGGGAGTCTCACATTATATATAGGCTTTCAGCCTTAAGAGAGACACGAGGGAAACCGCCGTGTACGAAGGATACATATTTATGAGGGATGCAAGAAGTTACCCAACAGTAGTTTGAATAGTAACTCTTTCTTATCTTTATTCCTAAAATAAAAGATGTTTCTTTATCTCTATCTTTATGTACATGCATACTAACAGTCATAATTAAAATTTTCATATCAATGCATGCTTCTACATCTCAAAGACGGATACAAACGAAAAATAGAATAAACATTCTAAATCATGAACATAGATTATATTAAAGTTGATGGACGTATAATTTCTATCTCCGAATATATAACATGCATGAACATAAACTACGCTAGTAAAATATCGTATGAACAAGCTACGAACAAATGAAGGGGAGAAGCGCGCAAGAGACAATTGTAGAGTTCTTGGAAGAGGGCTATATTGAGGCGGACTAAACAATTCAAGAAAACTTGTCATTAGGACCTTAGGTTTTTAGAGTTCTTCATCTCTCTCAATTCTAAACAAGATTAACCGTGCTCTGCTTTGATCGATGGCTCTCAATATATATAGCAATCTCTGCGGAACCAGATGGATTTGGTCCTTGTCGGATCAGATCATCTTCAGAGTTAAAATCTTCAGGTCTACAGTCCACTGATATATTGCGATGAACTGTTATTAATTAGATCATGACCCAGAATAAGCGGAATATATATATATATATATATATATATATATATATGTTTGACGCACAGAATCGTACTTGTTTTACATCAATCATTACTCATGTGGCAGTGAACCCCGGCCCGGTTAAGATGTTGAGCTTGTACCAGCTAACAACACACATTCTTGGCGCTCTTGGACCACGAACTAACCAAAATCTATTTATACAGAATGCATTTTACGTGGCATTATTCTGTATTATAATTATAATTAAGCCAGCAGCCCGGGCTATATATATGCAGGTGAGAAGCAACGTATACGAGGCCACGCCCCTGTTTCAGCGGCAGAGGGCTTGAGAGCCGGCTGGGGAGAAGCGGTGTCCGCGATCCCACCAGTAGCTGAACTTGACAGTGGATCCGGCAGGGATGGGGTTTCCGCCATTGACGAGGAAGGCGCCGCCTTCCCTCCTGAACACCTGGGGGTTGACAAGCTTCTGGGTTGCAAAACCTGGCGCATACATCCTCACGTTCCTTTGGGGGCAGCTGCATGCGTTCTTGATCTCCACCACGAACTCGTAGTCAAGGCCCTGGCGAGCTCCGGTAGAGTACTGATTGACCTGAATGCTCGACAGCCCACAAGGCTGGCTCACTATTCCTGCCAGCAAGAATGGGAAGAGCATGCAGCAAGAGACGAAAGGAGAATATATAGTTTGTTCAAACTCTGGGGTGCAGAGAAAAAAACCCAGAACTACTTAAGCAGTAGAGAAGGAAGGATCATAAGTTAAATGTGCGTACCCCCTGAAGAAAGGAAAACCAAGATGAGAACATAGAGCAGCTTTAGGGAAGTAACTGCCATGATTAATTGTTCGTGGGTGCCATCCGAGTGGTGGTCTGGCTCGTTCTTTATATAGAGCTAGCTCTCAAAGGAGGAGAGTTAATTAATTTCCACGCTCCTTCTGAATCTACGTACGTACCTTCTTGGTTGTGTCCATGCATCTTCGTGGTTGGGTCGTGTACGTAGAAAAGCTTGTGTGAATTAATGTATTCGACAATGCACTTATTTTCTCATGCATGCATCTCCGTAATTCCTTATTATAAGACTGGTGACTTCTTGATGATTCCCTCATTTGCTTGGACTAAGTCTGAGACTAATTAATACTGGTAGATCGAGAAGCCTTAATTAATTAGGAGCGCATTTCTATCTGCCTCCGTACGTCTTCTTGCAATACTGAAGTTGATGTAATATACCATTTAGCCCGGCATATATATGTATCAAGCTAGGGCCGTTTGGATATTTGAATAAGATAAATGTGAATAGTAAATTGATGATGAGAGAGAAAATGTGAACTCATCTGTCTTCTTCTCACAAGGGCGCCGCGTTGATCGGGGTGGGATAACGCATTCACACCCAGCGGGTGGAATACGTACCTTGGCCTGCAATCGAAGGGGCCCCTTTAAATGAATGAACGATAGGAACGTTTCTGACTTCAAAGTCTCCTGAGAAGTCTATCCTGGGAACGTTAGTGCATTGCCATGAATCTTCTCTGTGCCTTCTCCCACGCATACCAAACAATCACCAGGAACACGCTGAAGATCTATTTTCTCCGATTCACACTTCTGCCTGGGACTTTCCATGCATTTTCTCTGTGACCTTGGCGTTGACGTTTATAATCTAATGTGAAAGCTTAACAGATTAGAAAAAAAAAATTTAACCCGTTGGCCGGGCAACTTTGCTCAGATTGTTGTTGGTCTTCGTCCATTAACGGGGCCTTCTGGAGAGTAGAAGCTCGACTCAGTGCACCTACTAATAAAAGAGTGGAAAGAGAGTGAACGTCAACATTTGCAAAATGTTTTTGCACATAGAATAAATAAAAAATTACGTGGAAGTGATTTTTGCAAATGTTCACTCTACACTTACTGACTTATGGCATTAAATGTACGGAAAGAATCTCCTCTCCTTTTATCTGTTGTCTCTTATTATTTACTAATTGTGATATAAGCTTAGTATGCTCGTTCTCCGTCCCTGTGAAGATGGATCATCTTCACTACTGTAGATCCCGTCCCGGAAGACTTGACCAACTCAGACGTGGTCTAGATAGCGAGATTGGAGATTGGCATTAAATCCAAAATCCTACAAAGGGAAATACATCAGTTTCTTGATAATTTTAACTCTTACAATGTAGATTTTAACTCTGACAATGTATACTTTACCCAAAATATATGTGTGTACTCTCAAAAGAATTATGTATAGATATATATATATATATATATATATATATATATATATATATATGTAAAAAAAGAATGTTTTCTTAAATAATCTATAAAACGTTTGGCAACAAAAAAATGTAAAATAAGCTATCCCAAAATCTCTCTCTCTCTCTCTCTCTCTATGTGTGTGTGTGTGTATGTGTGCGCGTGCGCGTGCACGCGTGTGTACATGCATTTTAAAGTGGAGATAGTTTAACAAGGGACAACACCCACAAGTTACCTCAACCTAAAATCCTAAGCCCTGCTTTGATTGGGGTTATCCCCCATTTGTCTTGGGGATAACCTCCAATTTGTTTCATTTTTGCTTTGACAGTCAAAAAAATTTAACCCAGTTAGAATGAGAGATAATTCCAATTCAACCAATTTAACTTGTTCCACCCCTAAAGATGGATCAGAGTTAACCCTTCGTTATCTTTCAAGAATAATACATTGCTTACCAAAGCAAATGAAAATAACACTCAGGACAGATTAATCCAAGAGGGATAATCTTCCTGTTGTCTTTCCCTCTTTCAAAGAGGGGCTTAACCCTCGTTCAGAATTCTCCCATCACCTCAAATCTTATTAAATAGTTTAGAGAATCAAAAGCGTACTTCTCCCAATATCAATTCTTGTTCATGTCCCCAAGTGTGCCCTCCCTAGATTAATCATGTATTAAGACAACTTTAAATTCCCACTCTACTCTGACATAATATATATTCCAATATGAGAATTCCTAGGAAATTATAAAATATTAATTTTCCTTTGCAAAATGGAGGATAGAAAGATAAAAGAAATTAAAGGTGAATCATGTGTAGTGACCTTAAATCTGATCAGGATGCGATCTGGGTTTGAATGAGCTTTGCAATTTATGGCTATAATAGTGTTTTTGAGAACGGCCGGGATGCAATCGTACATCCATTAATTTTCTTCATTTTTTTTCTTTCCATGACCACCATCATCCACGATCACTGTGCGGGCTTTATTCAATGTATCCCTCTCAACAGTTTGCCGAGGAATTAGTCTACATCGATCGGTCATACTGTTCATGAGGTTAACCCCCACCAACTATATACGTATAGTACGATCAATTAATTAGATTATGACCGGTTGGGTATAGTTGACGATGTCGTCGTTGCTTGGCCTGGCTTCACCGCTGCGAGAAGTCTGAGAAGTTGTGCGGAAGACTAAGCACGGCCGATCTGCCTTACCAAATTCTTTTCTAATATTACAACACGAGCTATATATGTTATGAAGTCATATTTTCTTTTATCATTTAATTTGTCACTCTCATATGATTAGACAATTAAAGGCAAAGTTATTACGGACATACAATGCTTCTAACATCTGGAGTATTGAATATACGTTTATTTTTTCATCATTTGAGTTTCCAATTAAAAATAAAAAAATATAATAAATAGAATGATAAAGAGAGAGACATCATATAATTCCTCTTAAAAGCTAAAACAAATATGACATTAAATAAACAGTGTGGAGCGAGGTTTGCGGATGGATCGACGAAGAATCAAAGTGTCGACACTTCATGTGTTGTGTCCATAATCCATATCTTTTCCCACACGACGTCGGTTCCGATTCTAATTTATTCTTCTACATTAATTAACTTGATAATTAATTAGTACTTCTTAATTATGCTTGAGTTGATGCCCACTGCATGTGGATCACATCTAGATACTCTCCCGTCTTCCCTCGTTAGCTAGCTAGAGTACTGAGATGCATGACGGTTCCTTTTGCATCTCTCCTCTATGCATGTCTGAGTGACCAAGCTCCTCAGCAAGATACAGATTAATGCAGAGCATGAAGACATACTTGTGATATATATCAATAATATTCTTTCTATTTTCCCCCTAGCTAACAACGTAGGCGTACGTACGATTTCCAGGAATACGCTCGATCTGTTATATATTTGTTGTTCTGTTCTTCTCGACCTTTCTTGGGGCGCTGCTTTCACGATCGAGTTCTCTCTCCTTGATCACGTTACTACAAAGAGATCATCGTTACCACTGACGCTGACCTCGTCATACATGCACACACACATGTTCGTGACTTCCTTGAACTACTCTGATCATAATTAATGCTATCTTTTAGTACTTGGTTCCTCGATTGCTGCTGATCGATATCATCGGATCAGTACTTAGAAGTGATCAACTGCGGATGACTCATGCATCAAATATTACTATCAAACCAAACCTGTACATGACCCGGCCCCTTAGGTGACTCGACAACAAGCTAGCTAGCAGACACACATGCAGACATGTCGTTATTTATCTCACAAGAAGGTAGCGAGCGAGCTCAGGTTGATAACAGGAGCTCAGATCACTCGCGCTTAGACTCCACTACATCCCTTACATGCAAGCATTCCTTGCACTCGGACCACGACCTAGTTATCAGAAGCTATGGAGGGGATCACCATGCACGCCACTAAACGGGCGGTTTCTAGCGGCGGCAGAGAGGCTGAGAATCGGCGGCGGAGAAGTAAGTAGCGTGATCCCACCAGTAGGTGAAGCTGACAGTGGAGCCAGGGGCGATGGGGTTTCCGCCATTGACGAGGAAGGCGCCGCCGGCGTCCGGCTTGAACAACGCCGGGTCAACAGGCTTCTGGCTCGCAAAACCTGGCGCGTACATCCTCACGTCCTTCTGTGCGCAGGTGCATGCGTTTGTGATCTCCACGGCGAACTCGGAGTCGAAGCCCTGGCGTGCTCCAGTGGTATGTTGATTGACTTGGATGCTCGACAGCCCACAGGGCTGACCTAGGATTCCTGCAAGGAGAACAAGGTAGATCACAGTTGGTGTTAATTTAATTTAATTTCAGCTAGCTGGGTGCAGAGAGTTTGAGAAGGTATAGAGGTACGGTAAAAAAGGGAACACATATATATATATATATATATATATATATATATATATAAGTATATATATATATACTGGTGTATATATACCCCCGGAGGAAATGCAAACGAAGAGAAGAACGAGGAGCAGCAGCTTAAGAGAAGAAGCTGCCATGGTTGTTCATGCAGATGCTGGATCTCTGCGTGGTGTGCTTAACTCGCTAGGGGTCCGTGTTCCTGGTTAGCTGGGCTCATATTTATAGAGAGAGATTGCTTAATTAATTAGCTCGAAAGGGGATCAGTTTCCGGGCAAACTCCTTATGCATCTCTATCGCTTTCTTTTCACGTACTATGCATATTCTTCGCTTATGGTTAATTGAACCGGTTCGGAAGAAACGAGAGTGAATCCAGTCTTGGTCGCTGACCTCTTGATGCATGTGATTCCTTCATTTCTTTGTCCGATTGCACTTACTGCAATGGGATCTGTGATGTGACACCGAACCTTGGACCTATTTTCAAGCATTCAAGTTGAGCAGCGGACTCACACTAGCGAACTCACCCGTTTGGTGCACACTTGTGCCCGTTGGCAACTAAGCGATGTGGGAGAGGGTCCGAGGCGGGACCATGAAGCTCCAATGGTTGGCTAGATTGTGGAGAACCCCAAATGGGCCTAGGATGCCCAAACCATGGGCGGCCAGCACACCAAGGGTGTGGGTTTAGTGGGTTCACTCTCAACTCGCCCGCGGTGGTCACTCACGGAACTAGCAAGTTGGGCCGAGCTCTCACTCTCCGTCCGACGCAGTACTAGCAATAATACTAAGCTAAGCAAGTGATTAAACCAAGCAAGAGAGGGACTGAGGCTCACCTAGCCGGCGTGAAGACGCCGACTCCGGCCGGAGACGAGGGCGAGCCGGGAGGCGAGGGTATACACCCGATCGCCGCGGCGATGTAGCTTGAACCTGAAATTGAAAGAATTACACCACTACACCTCACGCAGGAGGGATGAACTTGGGGTGGGGATTATTCTTATTACATTCAAAACTACCTCCACGCAGGGAGGGGCCTTCAGCCGGCCAAGCGGGGTGGGGTTTTATGCAAAGGAAAAGCCGATCTTCCGAGTCCGCCGGTTCTGCCAATCTGCAGGTCTGCAGGATAGGGTGTCGCTGTTGACACTGCCACGGGCTCCACGGGGCTCCAAACTTGACGAAACCACTGCCAAAAGTTCCTCAGCTGACAGGGGATGAAGCTTGAATTTTTGGGGAAGCTTTGAGTCTCGGGGCTGACTGCACCGGCGACTGGAACAGGACACCACCGTCTGGTCTCTGGCTGGTATCGGGCTGAAGCAGTAGGTTGCAGAAGTCACTGTGGGCTCTCCCGGACTCCGATTGGAATGAAACTAGCGGTGACGCGAACTTGGTCGGAGTAGCTTCGAGCAGGAGTTGACGGGGATGCAATCCGATGTCAGTGGAGAGAGGAGTGACCGGAGAAATGAAGACTGATCTAACCTGGGACCACAGGGGCAGTCTGCCCTCTCCGACGAAGAAAATTGGAACAGAGGGTTCCAGAGGTCGATTGAGTCCCTTCTTCTTGGAGGTGGCAGCTAGCTGGAAGTAGTTTCTCCCCTCCAAAAATGGTGCTCAGAGCCTTCACGAGCTGGCTGTGGCAGAGTCTGGAACCGGGATGGTTGGTTCTGCCTCTGTCTGGTGCAGAACCATGTGACTGGATGCAGGGGGTGCCACGATTGCTACCGAGCTCTGATTGAGGCGAGACTTGAACCGTTGGAACCGTGGTCAAGTCTTCTTTCTTTCGGACTTGACGGCGATGTCGGCAGATGTTGGAGTATACCGGGACGAATAGATGAGCAGAGGGATGTCGGTTCTGGCTCCTGAAAACTGACCTGATGCCTTGGAGTAGAAAATTCGTAACTTCTGATGCCGATATCCAAATGCAGCTCTGCTTCTTGAGGATTAAAGAGGACTTGAGAGGGAAGATTTCTTCTGAAGAACACTTGATCTGAATCCCAAAGGGTTTGCCGTGGTTGAGCTTCCAATCACGTTCTAGTTCCTTGCCTGGGGTCTCCTGCGCAGTCGAGGGAGAATGGATGCTGCGGACTGCTCGGAGCTCGGATGCTGACGAAACCGCCTCGCCTGGAAAGCTCTCTGGAAGACCTTTCCAGAGATGTAGGCCTTGCTACTTGAATCTTCAAGTAACGGTCGTGGCTGCTTCTGCAACTCGTTGTAGTTCTGCTGCCTGAAACAGAGATAGAATGAGGAGATGTGCAAGGGGAGAGCAAGGGAGAGGGGGGGTGAACTTGGTTTGACCAAGGGGAGGTGGGGGACGAATTTGGGAGCTTGGGGGTGGGGGAGATGGAGGGGCACAGCCCTAGGGAGAGGGAAATTCGAATTTGGGCTTTGGGAGGGGTTAATTCAGCCTTGGGAAGGTGGTGGGGTGCTTTGGAAAGTGGAAAGGTGCCTAGGAGAAGGGGTTTCCACCTAGGGGTTGGAGGGGGAGTTGAATGAGTGCATGGGGAAGGGGAAGGGGCCTTAATGAGGGGTGAATGGGGAGGAGAGAGAGTGAATTTCGAAATTGGGGTGGGGAGGAGAGAGAGAGAGGGGGTACAACCCACTTAGAGAGAGTGATAGTAAGAGAGAGAGAGAGAGAGGGAGATATTGAGAGGGAGATGGCAAATGCTTTTCAATATTCATCAAAAGTTGTTACAAAAGAGAGAGAGGTGGGGTATTTATAGACTCCATAATTTTCCTAAGACCAAACTGACCCTGACAAACTAACTAAAGACCACACAGTCCAAGGGAGGGGCGCCCCTGGGCCTAGCCCAATGGATTGGGCCCATTAACCTATCTAACCAACATAATGACTCAATACTTAGGAAAATGACTCAACTACCTAGGTACATGACTCAAAATAAAGGGAAAATTACATGATAATGACTCAAAGAAAATGTGAAGATTACATGACTAGTCTCAAAAATACATGACAAATATAATGGTGCTTGCCGTCGAACAATCCGAGTCTGGAAAAAGAGTGGAGGGGCAAGGGATGCCCTCATCATACCCCCGGGGTGGGGAAAACTCGACTCCGTCGAGTATGGGTCCACCAGGGAAGTAGTGCATCGAACTGCAGCTCGGGGCGATCCACGATCTCCATACTCAACCCGCGACTCTAGTCGGGGAACGGTGCTTCAGTCGACAAAGTGACTCGGTCATACCCTCATGCTGGTGATGGGATCTTGCTTGCCTAGTATTGCCGCTGTGTGCTCACGTCGGGCTCTCAGGCTATTTGTGGTGGCACTCCGAGGGTGTCTCTCACAAGGGTAGGTGTAAGCTGGAGGCACTCACTAGGATCCACCGCGGTGCCCTTATAGGGTGCTAGATCCGCCACATGAGAAATGGGGAGAATCCCAAAACTCTTTTGAAAGTTCAACCCATAAGCCGGGTTGCCAAAAGTCACTCAGAACTTGGCAAGGTCCAAGTCCTCGTGCCCTCAATTTGGAGGTGACCCTAGGGTAGAGCCACTCCAAAGTCATCATCGTCAAGTTACCAACTTGGAATTCCAAGTGGCGCTCACGAGTTTTTGCTCGCTTGTTGTGAATCTCACCGCTTGTTGCTTGATACTTGCTTGAATGCATATGCCATGTACTATGACGCGGTGTGAGTTGACAATGTATGGTATGCAAAGGGGGTCCAGGACAACCACATATAGACCTATCATGCATTGATGGTATGAAGACTTTGAAGGATTTGGGAGGACCAGGGCATCCATAGGTGTCCCTCTTGTGAGTGAGTGTGATGAATGTTGGAGGATCCGAACATCCATGAATGCTCCTAACATGCTTGAGATTTATGATGAATGATGGTGGACCATGACAACCAAATATTGACCACTCATATTTTCTTCTTGACATGTGGGTGATATGGATGAATGTACCCGACGGACTAATCATGCCAAGCGGTGTGATGTGCCAAGACATATGAACTCCTTTCCCAAAGATGACTTCCTTATGTGGGATGGTGGGGTGGTCTTTGAGCTTCCACTCAAAAGGGTCGAAGGGATCTAGGTAGGTGGATATAGGGTGGGTCATTTCCTCAATCCCGAGGTGTTTGTTGTCTAAGGTCAATGCTCTCATGGTGTAACCCGATTCCAGGAAGGGAGGAGTTTGGGTCAACATGGGTGGTATGGGTAGGGTGAGGTGAGTGGTGAATAGGGGGAGAGGGTCACATGGAGATTTAGGCTCCCATAGAAAAGGGTCAAAGGGATCATGGTAAGGGTCACCTAGGTAGGGGTACTCCGTGTTCTTAAGGACCTCAAATGGTGAGTCATCCTCCTCCAAGATAATTGGGCCAAGGTTGCTAATGGGTTGGCCAATCAAAGCACTTGGGATCTCAATGGTTGGGGAGTAGACTATGATAGGTTCTTCCTCCATGGGAAGAAGGAGGATGATCTCACTAGTAACTTGGCCATTAGTATAGATGGAAGTGATGGAGCCAATTGTGGGATATGCTAGGCTAATGGTGTTAGTTTCGGGCGGCCTCATGGCTAGCATATTGGTCAAGTGAATTTGCCCATGTAGGTAGTTCACTAAGTCTCCCAAATCTTCCACACAATAGGAAGTTTGATAAGTGACATGTGGCTGAATGGGAATGATTTGAGATTGATATCCCATAGGTAGGTGGCATGGTTGTGAACTAGGAATGGTGAGACTTTTCTTGAGCCATTGGAGTATGGACTTATCTATGGTGAGGTTGGGTGTCTCTAGAGGATCTAGGCTAGGGGTGTGTGAGTTGTTTGGCCTTTGGATTTCCTCTATGTTGGGAGGTGGATCCGGAGGGGCATCTTTTTCCACTTGGGTGGGTGTGGGGGTTGCAACTTCTATTGCTAATGGAGTAGGGGGATCTATGGTGGGTGGTTTGGTGATAGCTAGCGTATGACACTCCCGGGGTGGTGAATAAGCATGGGCTTGGGTTGGGCTAGGAAGGGGAAGTAGAGGAGGCCTAGGTTGGGGAAAGATTGGTGTAGGAAGTGGGAGGTGGGTTGGGTGAGGGGTTTTGGGTTTTGGGGTGGTGGCCATTATGGGCCTTGGTGGAGGGGTGGACATGGTGTCCACATGGTTTTTAATGGTGAGGGTTGGATGAGTGGTGGTCACCATGGAGGGAATTGGGTCGGTTAGGGGTCTCTTGCCCTTGGGATCATTTGGGGTGGAAGTGGGGGCTAAAGGGGCTTGACTAGTGTAGGTTAGGGAAGGGGGTTTTGAATTGGTTGGGGTGTGGGGGACCTCATGGGGTTAGGTGGGGAGGTGGAGGTCTTAGGTACTTGGGTTTTAGTGATAAGGGTTTGGACGGGTGGGGTGGGAGGAGTGGGAGTGCTCCTTGGGTTTTGGTGATCCGAGTGAGAAGGGGACACATATCTAGCCCTTAGTTGATCCTTCATGTCCTCCCATGTGGTGAGGGGAGCTTCCCGTCTAATTATCCTTAAGCCCTCAATTTTACACCAATGAGTTTGAGCCCTTTTGGTTAGTTGCATTTTGGCAACCCATGCTTTTTCATCCTTGGAAATATGATACCAATTGAAGTATTGGTCCATTGTAGCTTCCCAATCTAAATATTTGCTAGGAGAGGTCCCATCAAAGGTGGGAAGTGGGAAAGGGGCCATCCTATCGTCCGTCCTTGGGGCGGGCCTATTTTTTCCAAGTTGGTCGAGTCGGCCCGATATGTTATCAAGCCGCTCATTGGCATAGGTCAAGGCTTTCATGAAGTAGTTGATATGGCCCGGGAAGTTATGGGTGTTAGTGGTAGGCATCTTTTGGTGACTTGGACTTATGGAGTGGGCCGATTGGTAAGGTCGATATGAGGTGGCCATATTAGGGGACAAGAGTGATGCATTTGAAGACTCTAAATGCTTAGACATGCCCTAGGACCAACTTGATAGAGACAAGTTGTGAACTTGCTCTGATACCACTTGATGTGACACCGAACCTTGGACCTATTTTCAAGCATTCAAGTTGAGCAGCGGACTCACACTAGCGAACTCACCCGTTTGGTGCACACTTGTGCCCGTTGGCAACTAAGCGATGTGGGAGAGGGTCCGAGGCGGGACCATGAAGCTCCAATGGTTGGCTAGATTGTGGAGAACCCCAAATGGGCCTAGGATGCCCAAACCATGGGCGGCCAGCACACCAAGGGTGTGGGTTTAGTGGGTTCACTCTCAACTCGCCCGCGGTGGTCACTCACGGAACTAGCAAGTTGGGCCGAGCTCTCACTCTCCGTCCGACGCAGTACTAGCAATAATACTAAGCTAAGCAAGTGATTAAACCAAGCAAGAGAGGGACTGAGGCTCACCTAGCCGGCGTGAAGACGCCGACTCCGGCCGGAGACGAGGGCGAGCCGGGAGGCGAGGGTATACACCCGATCGCCGCGGCGATGTAGCTTGAACCTGAAATTGAAAGAATTACACCACTACACCTCACGCAGGAGGGATGAACTTGGGGTGGGGATTATTCTTATTACATTCAAAACTACCTCCACGCAGGGAGGGGCCTTCAGCCGGCCAAGCGGGGTGGGGTTTTATGCAAAGGAAAAGCCGATCTTCCGAGTCCGCCGGTTCTGCCAATCTGCAGGTCTGCAGGATAGGGTGTCGCTGTTGACACTGCCACGGGCTCCACGGGGCTCCAAACTTGACGAAACCACTGCCAAAAGTTCCTCAGCTGACAGGGGATGAAGCTTGAATTTTTGGGGAAGCTTTGAGTCTCGGGGCTGACTGCACCGGCGACTGGAACAGGACACCACCGTCTGGTCTCTGGCTGGTATCGGGCTGAAGCAGTAGGTTGCAGAAGTCACTGTGGGCTCTCCCGGACTCCGATTGGAATGAAACTAGCGGTGACGCGAACTTGGTCGGAGTAGCTTCGAGCAGGAGTTGACGGGGATGCAATCCGATGTCAGTGGAGAGAGGAGTGACCGGAGAAATGAAGACTGATCTAACCTGGGACCACAGGGGCAGTCTGCCCTCTCCGACGAAGAAAATTGGAACAGAGGGTTCCAGAGGTCGATTGAGTCCCTTCTTCTTGGAGGTGGCAGCTAGCTGGAAGTAGTTTCTCCCCTCCAAAAATGGTGCTCAGAGCCTTCACGAGCTGGCTGTGGCAGAGTCTGGAACCGGGATGGTTGGTTCTGCCTCTGTCTGGTGCAGAACCATGTGACTGGATGCAGGGGGTGCCACGATTGCTACCGAGCTCTGATTGAGGCGAGACTTGAACCGTTGGAACCGTGGTCAAGTCTTCTTTCTTTCGGACTTGACGGCGATGTCGGCAGATGTTGGAGTATACCGGGACGAACAGATGAGCAGAGGGATGTCGGTTCTGGCTCCTGAAAACTGACCTGATGCCTTGGAGTAGAAAATTCGTAACTTCTGATGCCGATATCCAAATGCAGCTCTGCTTCTTGAGGATTAAAGAGGACTTGAGAGGGAAGATTTCTTCTGAAGAACACTTGATCTGAATCCCAAAGGGTTTGCCGTGGTTGAGCTTCCAATCACGTTCTAGTTCCTTGCCTGGGGTCTCCTGCGCAGTCGAGGGAGAATGGATGCTGCGGACTGCTCGGAGCTCGGATGCTGACGAAACCGCCTCGCCTGGAAAGCTCTCTGGAAGACCTTTCCAGAGATGTAGGCCTTGCTACTTGAATCTTCAAGTAACGGTCGTGGCTGCTTCTGCAACTCGTTGTAGTTCTGCTGCCTGAAACAGAGATAGAATGAGGAGATGTGCAAGGGGAGAGCAAGGGAGAGGGGGGGTGAACTTGGTTTGACCAAGGGGAGGTGGGGGACGAATTTGGGAGCTTGGGGGTGGGGGAGATGGAGGGGCACAGCCCTAGGGAGAGGGAAATTCGAATTTGGACTTTGGGAGGGGTTAATTCAGCCTTGGGAAGGTGGTGGGGTGCTTTGGAAAGTGGAAAGGTGCCTAGGAGAAGGGGTTTCCACCTAGGGGTTGGAGGGGGAGTTGAATGAGTGCATGGGGAAGGGGAAGGGGCCTTAATGAGGGGTGAATGGGGAGGAGAGAGAGTGAATTTTGAAATTGGGGTGGGGAGGAGAGAGAGAGAGGGGGTACAACCCACTTAGAGAGAGTGATAGTAAGAGAGAGAGAGAGAGAGGGAGATATTGAGAGGGAGATGGCAAATGCTTTTCAATATTCATCAAAAGTTGTTACAAATGAGAGAGAGGTGGGGTATTTATAGACTCCATAATTTTCCTAAGACCAAACTGACCCTGACAAACTAACTAAAGACCACACAGTCCAAGGGAGGGGCGCCCCTGGGCCTAGCCCAATGGATTGGGCCCATTAACCTATCTAACCAACATAATGACTCAATACTTAGGAAAATGACTCAACTACCTAGGTACATGACTCAAAATAAAGGGAAAATTACATGATAATGACTCAAAGAAAATGTGAAGATTACATGACTAGTCTCAAAAATACATGACAAATATAATGGTGCTTGCCGTCGAACAATCCGAGTCTGGAAAAAGAGTGGAGGGGCAAGGGATGCCCTCATCAATCTGCCTTTCTTAATTTCCTTGTTATGAATTAAATTGATGCACTATTAATTTGTTATGGGATTAATTTTCGGTGAACAGTGTACGTGTGAACAACGTTTGAGAATCCTGACGCATAGCTCCCTAGCTAGCCGGCCTTGACATGGCAACCTGCACTCCCATGCACTTTCTCTCTACCTGCCTTCTCCAGCACGCCGTGTTACTTCCATGGCTTTCCGCTGTACGTGCCATATCCGCATCCACAGACACACACACACAAACACACACACAGAGAGAGAGAGAGAGAAAATCGAATCTTTGCCTTTTTCCGAATTCTTTCGACACAACTTATGGACTTGACTTGGCATTCACTGTTAGGTCAACTTGGCATTCACTGTCAGGTCAACTATGGCCCCTTCATTAATGGGCGGACCTGTTGGGCCTCCCATCCCATCCATGCGTCCCCTTAATTAATTCTTCAACCAATGTGATCCCTTCATTCGTTGTCGGGCGCGGCGTCTCCACACCTGGAAGAAGACTGGGAAGATGTGCAGACGTCGCGAGGACTAGCTAGGTCCTGCAGCCTCCCTATATATCCATATATTCTTGTGATGGATACCTAAAACATACAATATATATATATTCAACAAATTAAGTAGGAAATAGTAACTAAAGATTATGCACCTTCGGGAACGTGTCATGAAGAGTCCGAGACGTATGGTACGGTTTCCTCTCAAGACCGACCTTTTACGTACGTACGTACGTACGTGGGCACTAACACTGTATATGTACGTAGCTTCGCTCCCCTCAAATCTGAGAAATTTCTAAGAATATATATATATATATATATATATATATATATATATATATATATATATATGGCACTAACACTATATATGTACGTAGCTTCGCTCCCCTCAAATCTGAGAATTTTTCAAGAATATATATATATGGCACTAACACTATATACGTACGTAGCTTCGCTCCCCTCAAATCTGAGAAATTTCCAAGAATATATATATATATATATATATATCGACGTTGCTTCCGACGTGGGCACTAACACCATATATGTACGTAGCTTAGCTCCCCTCAAATGTTGAGAAATTTCTAAGAATAACTATATATATGGCACTAACACTATATATGTACGTAGCTTCGCTCCCCTCAAATCTGAGAAATTTCCAAGAATATATATATATGGCACTAACACTATATATGTACGTAACTTCGCTCCCCTCAAATCTGAGAAATTTCCAAGAATATATATATATATATATATATATCCTACGACGTTGCTTCCGACGTGGGCACTAACACTACATATGTACGTAGCTTCTTCGCTCCCCTCAAATGCTGAGAAATTTCCAAGAATATATATATATATATATATATATATATATATATATATATATATATATATATATATATATATATCGACGTTGCTTCCGACGTCTCTGCCTCACCATTTCAATTCACAGGCATTTTCTTGGACAACTTCCATGCTTCTTCCACATATATTCCATGTCCTTCATTATTTTATTTGCAAATCCTCGACGTGGACTAGTTCACACGTGCACGGTGCATGCGCCCGCCGCTCTGAACGACTAGCTAGTATTAATTATATTAATTAATTAATGCATATATACATTCATGGTGCTACTTTAAAAGTTAGGAGACATTCCCTTCACATTGGAGAGGCCAACCTCCCCACTTACTTTCTGACGCATGCCTGTGCCCTTCGTTAGTGATCATGTTAATTTGCTCTTGGTCTTCTCCACATTAATTTATGGGAATCAAACATCATTAATTTCTGTGATTTTGGGGGGTTGTTCTTTTTCAAAATTTTGACTCATTGGAATTGAAGTAATGTTCGTGAGATCTGGAGCAGCTGTTTTATTATGAAATTTGTACGTGATCTATATATAGGTTTGAGCCTGTATTATATATATATATATATACTCTAGTTAGTTAGACCTATCTTTGGACTCCATGTTGAGGATGCAAATTTTGATTTACCACGTATCGATTATAAGTCTTGGTTTGTTGTTAAGACATAATTTCAGTCTACCTTCTCTTCATTTTTTCTCGTTAATTCATCTAGTCATAGATGACACATATCTTTATATATATATATATATATATATAGGGAGATGTCCCAATGGGGCCGACCCTATGGCAATTTGTCATGGTGTCAGTATATGGGCCCTCCATCTCATAGAGCCGGCCCCATGCAATTCATCTCCCCATAAGATGGAGAGCCGAGATGCCGGCCTCACGGTAATTTGCCATGGGTCGGCCCCATTTAATATTTCTCATATATATATATATATATATATATATCGACGTTGATAGCACTATATATATGGCTGGTCACCGGTGGATAGACGGGGAAAAATGAGTCCAAATTAATTGGCCTTGATATTAGTTACATAGATAACCCCTCGTACAAAATAATTGCCGTAGAACTGTCTTCTTTCCATTAATTCGACGACTCTCCAAATTGAAGTCATGCCTTCTTACCAATTGTTCAAATTTGATTTATTTACTAAAAGAAAAGAGGCATGCCTTCTTAATTAATTACCAATTGTTTATGATGGAGTCCAGTCTTCCTAAACAGTACTGAGAAGATGTAGATTTGAGTTTCCTTTTTCTTTAGAAATAATTGGTAACCCCAATTAGTTGATATTTGGGCAAAGTTACTTTTATTCAAATAAGAGCTTAGAGCGGGGAAATCCTGTTTTAATCCGTTCCTCCAAGGGTAAATAATAATATAACTCACTTAACTCTCGACTTAGTAAATTTTTAACTGTTTGGTATCGGGATAAAAGTTAAGGAGAATAGGTGTAAGTCATTGTAAGATAATTTGTGTCTATTCTTATTCTCATATACGCTTGATACACGAAAGGTGAAATGAGATTAGAAAATAGAGATAAGTCGTTTTAACAACAGTTTGGAATGATTTATCCTCGTTTTCAACCTCAACATCAGGGTTAACTCTGTTTCCTTAACCTAGTTTATCTCTGCCCATTTTAATCATATCAAACGTAGAATGAGATTAGAGCAAAATATCCCCGCTCTAACATGATACGGAACAATTAAAGTCCGATCAGTAATAACTTAATTACAGTACTTCGTAGGTAGGTCGAGCATGAGCAAGCGCCTTGAGATGATCAACACCGAATGCGAGTTAGCTAGGTGTCATTCCTTGGGTCTTCGTTTCTCACGGGTGCACACATCCTTTGCTTCGGGGTTTCTCAGACTCAGATGGGCGTTGGGCGTCTATGATCAGCACTCCCTCTCTGGCTTTGCCATGTATCTTGGTCCTAATCTGCTCTCATGGTCAGCTAAGAAGCAACAAGCAAGTGTCTTCGCTCGAGCACGGAAACAGAGTATCGTGCTATAGCTACTTCCACTACTGAGGTTCTTTGGTTTTTGCATCTTCTCAAGACCTTGCACATATGGCCCAGCTCTCCACACCGACTCTTTACTTGCGATAATGTCAGCGCCTTACACATGGCCAAAAATCTCATTTCCCATTGTCGCAGTAAACATGTCGAGATTGATGTTCATTTCATCCGGGACATTGTTTGCTGCGGCATTTGTTCGAGTTTGTCACATGCATGCCTTCCATGTCTCAAGTGGGCTGATTTCTTCACAAAGGCACTTCCCATCGTCAGATTTCAGACTCTGCGGCGCAAGGTTAATGCGGGCTATCATCTCACCCGCCTTGACCTCGAGGAGGGATGTCAGGATATTGTTGCTGTTACACTGGATAACAGAGAGGCAGGAGCTGTTGCGCTGTTGCAGATGAGGATGCTACATGTTGTGCTCTGTTTCTGCAAGGGCCATTGTGGGGGGATGTGATAACCGAGCCCGATTAACGCAAACGACTCTCCGGAGTCGCTCGCGCTAACCGAGCCCGATTAATACTCTTGTGTGTGAGGAGAGAGGTGGGATCCACCACTCTCTCTCTCATTTGCTCTCCCACCCTAACCCATTCTCAATCTGACCCTTAGTAATTAGTGGAGGACTCTGCCTTCCTCTTCCAATAATTAGTTGTCGAGTTCCACAATATGTAATGGCCAAATATGTCCTCTGGCATTATAATTCGAGTTGGGTTGTCATAAGAAGGGTACCATGCATGTGAAGTCATTTTTCTTTTTTTTTTTGTGTGCTTAGCATGCTTGCTCGGAGGAAGAAATAATATTGTTAGGGCGGATTTACGTTATCTGTTGAGATTAATTATTCGGAGGAAGAAATAATTTTAGGATTTTGGAAATTGTGTCAGTATGAGTACAAGGTCCACTATATATGGGCTCCTTAATGGACATGCCCATTGGGCCATCCATGTGGCCCCTTCCCCAATGGACGGACGCGATTGTGTGTGTGGGAACGTACTCTGTTCTCAATCTTCCTACACCAAGCTGAGTTTCCGAGTAATGTGATATCACTACATTTTTTATCACTCTATTTGCCACTTTCATTTGAGCCATAAGATTAATCGAGGTGAACTTGATCTGAAATTTTAAGTTGATCTTTTCTTCCCATTCAATCTTTAAATCGGATAGATAGAAAAAAAAAGTGTGATAAATGAGATGGATATATATATATATATATATATATATATATAAGGACGTTAGCATCTTTTACGCATTTAAGACTGCATTTGGAACGGATTGAGGAGAGGGATTTTGGGCCCTCCAATCATTAGAGTTGATCCTCCTCCAAAAATATTTTTAAATGTCTTAATATCTCATCAATTTTTACTTTACGACATATTTCGAGAGATTTAGAGAGAACTAAGGAGAAAGGGAAGAGAATTGAAAAATCTCTAAAATCTACTCAAAAGATGCTTCTTCTTCTGTCTCTAAGGGATTTTGAAAAAATCCGCCCACCCTCATTCCGTTCCAAACACGCCCTAAGAAAGAAACGTCTCCTACCACCTCTCAAGAGAGACGCCTACACCCCTCCCTCCCTTCCCCATGCATGCATGGAAGAGCAGGACCAACCGAACCCCCGCTGGAGCAGCCCAGAAACCAACCAAGGGCCCGCGCTCTCCCCAAGCAATGGATGGAGCCAGGTGTCGACGAACCATGGTCTTTCCTCCCCAACAAGGGAGGAGACACGTCCGTAATGCATGTCATATATGTATTTATACCACAAGACAATAGAGAGTATAGCATTTGCATGTGCTCATTTACTAACCACAAGAAGCATCTATTCGAACACCCTCCGACAAACGCCGGCTTTATACGAGCATCCTAGGTAGCCAGCAACTTTTGCTGGACTGGGAAAGCTAAGACAGATGCATCACAACGTCATCAGGTGCAGATAGCACGAGAGCCGGCAGGGGAGAAGGTGTTGTGGTGATCCCACCAGTAGCCGAACTTGACAGCGGAGCCGGCGGGGATGGGCTTCCCGTCATTGACGAGGAAGGCGTCGCCGTCCGGCCTGAACACCCCGGGGCTAACCGGCTTCTGGCTCGCGAAGCCAGGAGCATGCACCCGCACATCCGCCTGGGCGCAGCCGCAGGTGTTCTTGATCTCCACCTCGAACTCGAAGTCGACTCCCGCACGTGCTCCCGTGGCGTGCTGATCAACTTGAATGCTCGAGAGCCCGCAACCCATTCCTACCGAGAACAAGAAAGAGAAAGAGCAAGGTGAGCTAGCTTGCAGTGATCAGGATTACCCATGAACTAGCCTTGCCATATATAGAGGCAGGGAAGAAGGTGAGTGCATGTACCCAGTGCCTGTGAACAAATGTAGAGGAAGAGGAGAATATGGAACACTATGGGTGAAGAACCCATGGTTGCTCTTGCAGCGAGGAGCTAGTACTGTCGTTGGCTCGGGGTTGGATCGCCTTGCTATGTATATTTATAGCCTCTATAGATGATGATTATGTGGGTTAATTAGTGGCTCCCATAATTAATGGTCATTTTCTAAATTTCGATGGTTCTACGTATATTCTTCATTTTGGCGTTTATACTTTCTGACGTATAGACAGCAGTCGAATCTCAAAAACATGTATATTTATCGACTCACCATTTTGGGGTCGATCGATTACACCATGTCTTAGTGTTCATGGTTTCCCTCACAACATCTCTGTGTTGTCACAAACCGAGCTTGGCACGAAAAGATTTGAAACCATTTATGGGGTAGAACTATACTTTTTCATATTTTCTTTGTTGGAAATCAACCGCTAGAGAAATTCTTGGAGTAAACAGAGCATGATGATACCCGGCAGGATATTATCTTCAAGGGTTTGTTCGGCTTCAGACTGCAGAAAATGCCTGTGAAAAATAAAATAAGGACATGGAAGGTGGAAGAAGCATGGAAGTTGTCCAAGAAAATGCCTGTGAAATGAGGCAGAGACGTCGGAAGCAACGTCGTAGCATATGAAGAGGTGAAATCTCGCGCTGAGTCCTGAGCGGGCTGTGGATCACCAGAAGATGAACTGCAAGACAGGGAAACGTATCAGAGGGCCCAGGGGGTTTTCCTGGGGCAAAACCCTCCGATGACTAAGTCAGTAGAGCTGTGGTGGAAGCAATGATGGGGAGGAGAAAAGCTGGTGCGCGAGATTCCTCTCCACCAAAGGGGTGAAGCGGATTGCTCAGGAGTTTCGAGTGTGAGTGCCTTAATGGCTCCCTTTTTCTTCTTACCTTCCACCGGAGGGTAGCCCTGGTTTAAATAGTATGCCGCCTTCAGGAGTCCTGTAAGCTGAGGGGTCTCCGGCGGGAGTTACGTCCTCAACGTGGGCTTTCATGGCCTTTATCGTGGGAGCGTTATCGCCTTGAAGTCCGGCGGCTTCTTGATTCCCCTGTCCGTTGGGGACTCTTAACGGCAGCACGAACGGCTAATGTCTGGTCTGGCCGAGCTCCTGAAACGCCAGCCCTGTCCGGGCGATAAGCATAGCTCGGTGAAAGAGGGGTCGGATAGGTCGGCTAACGCATGTCTCGCCCGGGCGAGGAAACGGCTTGGACCGAACCCACCTTATGACCTGACCATCACTCGGGCCCTCCGAGCCTAGGGGCCGCCGGGGAGAGTTGGTTCCTCGAGTGTTTGTTCATTGGGCTTTTCTTTCCTGAGTGGGCCCCGTGGGCTATCACTCGGGTGAGCTTGCCTCGTTGGACCCTGTTGGGTCTTGTTGGGCTGCTCTTTGGGTGGGCTACAGAAATCCCCCTCTCCAGCATATATTCTTGGAAATTTCTCAACATTTGAGGGGAGAAGATATGTACATAGTGTTGGTGCCCACGTAAAAGGTCTAGAGAAGAAAGCGTCTTCACACGTTCTCGAAGCTGCATAATCTTTACTAAGTACTTTTGCTGAATATTGCAAGTTTTAGGTATCGAGGAGGATATATCTCGTCAGCCCATTGGGGCCTATCACATAGGCTCAACTCTCCAGACCCATTATCCTACGTGCCGGCTCAACACATTTCCTGTTTCAACACAGGCCTAACACATGCACCATATCCACATGCACCTCCCTCATCAGCGGCCACGATATGCACGTCTCCGATAGCACATTAATAGCGGGAGACGCACCAATCCGATGACGGGAAGTAAGGACATTGCCCATGCCTCTCTCCTTGACAATTCAGTCTCACACCCCCTTCGACGAACTCTACTGTATTAATGGCCGACAAACTTTGCCGCATTGATGGTAGAGCTGCCTCTCTGGCATAGAGACGGCGAGTCAATGTTCACATCTCCCTACCTCGTCATACACGCGAGCTGGGTGGGTTACGCCTCCTCCCGCCACGACAACCCAATGGTCAACTCCCTGACTACAGTAGAAATAGAACCCTGACCCAATGGCCATGAAGATACGCGACCTAACCCCTTCAAGCCTTCACTCTCACTCCGGTCTCCCTCTCTCTCACTCTCTTCGAGTACTCATCATCTTCCCCATCGATTGTCTGACTTGATCGTCCAATAATTGTCCCCTGCAATAACTCCTAAGACTTCTTCTGACTTTTCATTTGTAACTACAGGTCTTTCTCTGGTGAACGCTCTTCTTTCCCAGTCAAACAAATATGCGAAGTCAAACAAATATGTGAAGATGTGATTTGTGATTTGGGTGACCGATTCTCAACTGCTACAGAACCAATTGAGAAGAAAACCCCCCTCAATAGTCATTTTCTAAATTTCGATGGTTCTACATATATTCTTCATTTTGGCGTTTATATATTCTGACATAGACAGCGGTCGAATCTCAAAAATATGTATATTTATCGACTCATCATTTTGGGTCGATCGATTACGCCATGTCTTACTGTTCATGGTTTCCCTCACAACAATATCTGTGTGTCTACAAACATACACCATCTAAGTCACAAACCAAGCTTGGCACGAAAAGACTTGAAACCATTTAAGGGGTAGAATTTTACTTTTTCCCATTTTCTTTGATGGAAATCAAACGCTAGAGAAATTCTTGGAGCAAACAGAGCAAGATGATACCCGGCAGGATATTTTCTTAAAGGAATTGCTCGGCTTCGTACTGCAGAAAATGAGTAAACCCTGAGCCAACAAGCAAGTTGAAATCGCTCATGCTCTTCCAAAGAGATCTTTCCGACGAATGAAATCTAACAACATAAAACCGAAGCAATCACAAGGGGGAAAAAAAGGGAAAAGGTGTAGAAATTCCATGTGTAAGATCAGCAGTGCCGAATCATTACTATTATTGTAGATCATCCATCGTTCCCCCATATACCAAAACTAGAAAAGCCTATATACAAAAGCATTAAATCCACCGGCTGAACAATTGATGGCCACTCAAAATCAGCAGCATTACATTCATGCACTCCTGCCTAGACATTTTTACAAAACCATCAGCTTTCCTATTTGAGACTCATTCTCTTGTCATAAGCAGCTCATTCCATGTGGAAAATCTGAAAGTCCAAATGATATATTGGATCTGAGGATATGTGGGGCTTTTCATTTTCCAAAAGAACAATCCAGTGAACTCCAAATTCTTCTGACGAAAGTGTGTGGGTCACCTCCATACTGTCTCATTTGCATCCGTGAAGACAGCATTATGATGTTCAATGAGGCACTGGATAACCTCAATGGCTCCGTAATCGGGAGGAACACCATCATCCAGAGGAATAAAACATGATGCATCATCGCTGCTATCTTCATCTGATGAGAGAAAAGGTTAACACGTCAACAGCTATTCATAGAAATATACTTAGTAACAATTCATAGAAATATGCTTAGTAACAAAGTTCACTGATCTGTCATAAGAGAAAAGGTTAGCGTTAACAGTCATTCATAGAAATGCTTCTAGATAATCTAGCCATTTAAGCCTACAAATCCGAGAAAGATCTGTGGTTTCCATTGGTCAGCAGATTTTCAACTAACAATAACTTTGATGTATTATCCACATTTTACTACATTCTCAAAAACAGACCACTTATTGATGTGTAAGGAAAAAATATTATAAATATTTAATTTCTTTTTAGAAAGTTAAATAAGGTTCTCACCATAGAGACTGTCCCAAGCAGTATTGTTAGAAGTGAGATCTATAGTTTTTGAAGGACCTTTTGACATATAACTGAGATGGCCACGGAAATCAGCTTTTGAATCACCCTGCTGCCAAATTATCAAAGGTGCAAGCTCCATAGCAAGGCTGTGGGCATCCATCTGCATGTAAGTCATCAAGAAACCGTTAGTATGACAGATAGAACCACTGCCCAGTCAGTAGCACATGCAATATCCAAAACAGATTGACAGAAATATGAGTTAGAAAAGAGGTCATATAAATTACAGTGTACAAATGCAAGGATTGGCACACATATTGTTGACTAAACCAAATTTTGTTCATCAGAAACATGGAAGGCTAATATCCATTGAAGAAGTCACCACAATCTACCATTTTGATTAATTTTCATACATCATCAGGCTACAAATCATAAAGATAAAAAGGTTAACTCATCCATCTTGGGTTGGGTTAGAATCAAAAATGATGGTTCATATATGTACAAAATGGTGAATGCCAGACAACATGAACCATATGTGAGAATATTTGAGCATAAGGAAAATATCATTGTAGATGATTACTGATTGAAGAAAACCTAAATGAAGTAGCTTGGAAGAGCAAAATCAATAACGATAATATACATGCTCTCTTGATCTAGCAAATCAACAGGTAAAAGAGGACTAAGATGAACCACATTCCACAAAAAAAGTCAGACTTGGTGAATCATAAATGTGCATGAACAGCTAGACAATTTTCTCTGCATATAAGATGGCAGAACAAGACCTAGAAACCCCTTTGAAGGGCCTTTATAGGAGAAGAGGCTACAAAATGCTGGAACATCTACCTAGAGCCGAAAGAGGAATGTATCACAAAGAAGCAGCGAAGTTCTTGAGTATCTTCCTTGTCCCTATTTTTTAATTTTTTAATCAAAACGGTTCATGAAGTCGATCTTAGGAGAGCACACACCTTCTTTATGATCTCATGAATGTATACAAATACAAGCGTTACATCTGTAAGGTTGTTTGACATTATACCATCTAAAAGGTCTATAGTAGCATTACCAACAAAAGCTTGGTCGCAACAAAGGTGCATGTGCATGCATATTTCTTGGGATGGAGTGAATCTCATTTCCCCCTTCTTCTCTTTAAGAAGGAAAGAAATTTCTGACTTCCTGTGGGAGTATTCTGTTACTCCATCACTTCCACCGGTAGGTTATGGGTCAAGAACATAAAGGAAAGTAAAAAATATAAAACTACATAAACAGGATATTAACTCTTAGATATGAAAACTTTTATCTGACCTATGAGGTTCCCCCACCACATCCCATAAAATTTGTTGACTGCCCCACTATTTTATTTAAATAAATAGACTTGCGTGAAAATACCCCTGTTAGGGTTTTCTTGCATATATACCCCTGTTAAAAGTGAATTTGCATGAAAATCTATCCTTCATTTCCATTTTCATGTATACCTACTTACACGAATTAAATATCAAATTTAAGAATTTCTAACTGTTAATCTTGTTTCAAAATGACCCAAGTCCATAAAAGATATGGTATCTATTTTACAACCCATTCTATTTTAGAGGAAAGAGTTTGTCCATATTGAAACAATATTAAGAGTTAGAAATTGTTATCAAACAGAAGGCATGCATACAGCAAGGTTTGCCAGATTGCACCATATCGGTGCACACCGGCCTTGCCGGACCATGCCAGCGGAAAACCAGCACGTGGCACGCACCGGTATAGTGCGATCCAGTACCCTTATTTTTAATATAAAATTCCATTTTACATTAAAAAATAAATTTTGGCCCAAAAAAATTCAATCTCGGCACAGTACCGTACCATGTCGTACCACTAGAAAACCGGCACGGTTCGATCTGGTGGTACGGCAAACCTTGGCATACAGACAATTTGCATGCAAGGAGGAATAAGAGGCAGATACACTAATAATGCTAGAAAAAAAATAAAAAATTTCTCTTGGCAGGTGGTAGTTACAATAGAGCAACATAAAGTGAAATCAAATTGGGTATCACTCATGTTTCTCATTAAGCTGACCTACACTACTAGGACAAGGGTCAAGATCACTAGGATTCTCCTTGTCATTCTTCTGTCTTCAATTGGGACCAGCATTCTTTCTTATATATTACGTATGCATGTAAGATGTTAATATTAAGATGCCTACTCATACTAATAGTTAAAACACTTTTGTGTGTATTTCACAATAAAAAAATTAAAAGAGGATAAGAATCACACCTTGTTAAGAGATGACTTCTGGCTTACACGGAGAAGCAAAGCTGTGATGAACTCTAGAGTTGTATAGCTAACATTTGGGAGTTTTCTTAGTATATTTCTCATGTCATTTATGCTGCTTCGTGCATCTTTAATTTCATGATAAAGTGAAAATGTGGTAAGTGGCTCAGGAAGGCTAGCAAGATAGCATTTCACCAAAGCAGCCACATCAACTGGATTTGCACCATCTGGTAAGGATGCATTCCAATCTGGCAAATGCAAATCTTAAACATCAGAAAACCAGAATGGAGTATAAAACTTGTAATCTGCACAAAATCTGTATAAGCATTCAATAGAGAATACCATAGTTGTACAGTGAAATCAATTGCCTGACAACTTTCCTCTCCCCATCAAGTTTGAACAAGTACTCAGTGTTCAAGCCTAGCAAGACAAATATACTATTAAGAAATCCAATATCACTTTGGAAACATAATAGAAATTACCTTTATAACACATATTACCTGATAATACTAGATAATCAGCACATTTCACCAAAACTTGTGGAATGGGCCTATCAGATTGTTGCCGCTGTACAACTATCTCGATAGGAACACCAAAAACTGACAAATATTGGAATCATCCAGTCTTAATTTTAAATCTAAAAGGTTGTTTTGTAATTATCAGAAACTCATTACACTAAGAGTACTAAAATTCAGGAAAAAGTTATTTGAACAATCACATGAAAAAGACTAGAGCCTGGGAATAATAAATTGAAGAACACCAACAGGATCCTAAACTAACCATCATTGCTTGCAACTCCCTGCAAATGAAAGATAATGTAAGAACCTGGAGGAATAGCAATTCACGATAATGTCTACTGCTTGGGATTACACACCTTCTGCCAACGTTCAATATTGTTCAATAGATTCTTACTTTTGTCAGCAGTCTTCTTTGCTGCCTGAAACAATACAATAATTTAAAGCTGATATCAAGGCTACCAAAATAAATCATTTTTTAGTCTCCACAAGAAATAACAGCAATATCCACAAAAGAGAAATATAAAATCATAGAGGAAGATACATTTACTAACAGTAAAATCTCATTGAAAGCATTTTCAGTCCCAAATCATGCTCTAGATGTACAAATTAGGACAAATAAGCTCAGGAAAGGCACGGTGGATCCATACTAAAATATATAACTTTGCAAAGCTCTTAAATTGCTAAGACAAAAAGATGAAAGAGCTGACATGAAGAATCAAAGACAATATTCCTATTTAGTTTCATGCCATATTTCAAGGAGGGTGACCGGTCACTTCTATGTCACTAGCCTTCAAACTTAAGGTATTGAGTTAGATGATCTAACATGGTATCAAAGCCAAGTACATTCTCATCATCCACCAACCGGGCCATCATGGCCATGTTCCAACCATGTTGTCCCCATGCCTAGGCCTTGGCCAGTGTTAGTCCCACAACAGATACAAATTAGAGTGGCTGATCCCATGACTTGTGAGCACTTCCAAGGTAGAAATATTAAACAAAGCCAAAATTAAGTTAATAATATAAATTATATGGATGAATAAGAAAACTACAAGAAAAGATTAATGGGGTGTTTGGATACATTTTTTTTAGAGTTTTCTCCCTCAAAATATAAATTATGGAGAAAGTGGTGTCTGGTGCGTGTTTGGTAATTCCTTCCGTATTTTTTTGGGAGAAGTTGGCTACTTCGGTAATCTCTCCCTAATAAAAAACAGCTCTTGGCCTTTTTTTTTTTTGAAGACACGGCGTGTGAAGCCGCTCGCGACCCACCCTCGACTCTACAGGACCTCGCGGACTCCTCTCCTTCCTCCATCCCATTCGCGAGACCGACGATGGGGAGATATGAGATGGCGACTATGTCGATCACACTCTGCTCCCCTGCGCCCGCCCTTTCTCCACCCCGCTCCCCTCACCTTGCGGGGAGGGGGGGGGTGCTTCGATCCCAGATTCTCCTGCGTCCGTAGCTGATTACCTCCATCTCCATCTCTGTACATGGATCCGAGCTCGTAGATGGAAGCATGGGCTAGGGTTTTGCGGGCGACCCCGCGTCATGGGCGCCTTAACCAACATTAGGAAGCCCTACTTCGTGGATCTCCGCGTTCCTTCGTCGTCCTCAGCCTCCCCGATCCACTCCTCTCCCGAGCTCCCCCACGGCACACCCCTTCTGAAGAAGCCCAAGTTCAGACCTCCTCTGTGAGCTGTCTTCCACAAAGGGAAGCTCTCGATTGCGCCGCCGCCAAAGGAGCAGGTTTTGGGGCATTTGGGGCCTTGTAGCTTGCCCCCACTCGCCCCTCTGCGCCGGGTGGTGCATTGTCCTCAGAGAATTGTCAGGGTCTTTGATCGCGGATCGAAAGTAGGTGCCGGGAGAAGGGTTTTTGTGGTGTTCGTTGGAGGGAAGGGAGGGGATTTTGGGATGGGGAACATTGTGATGTGGCCCATCAGGAGAACATCTTCGGACTCGCCGTGGAGGTCTGGCAGATTGGGGAAATTGTCGCTAGGGACTATGGCGGAGGTGGAGGCGATGGCCAGTAACGTCGATCCGTCGATTTCTAACTCGGTCATTGTCGTCAAACAAGTCTACATAAAATTTAAAAATTATGACACTTTTACCAAACAGGTAGTTACTTTTTTTATCATTTTCAAAATTTAGGTTAAAAATTGACATATCATAATTTTTTAGATAGAAAGAGTTTTTAAAAAAAAATGCTCCCAAACACCCTATAATAGTGGACCCAAAATGATTGCACAAGGAACAGTTAGGCTTTAGTCTAGTTTTCTTCAGACTGGAGTGGAGGGAGAGAGAACCGTGGGTGGGGGGCAACGTGTCGCAGGACTGCCAGTTGCCCTCCAATTAATTATCTTTTTCATGGAAAGGTGGGTTCTTTTCCCTTCTGATTTATTAACTTCTTTAAAGGTTTCATAATTCATAAGCTCATACTGGCTGGAGGTCTATCCTTATAAATTGAGTCAGTCTCTTAAGCATCCCCTATTGAATAAAATGATCCATGAATTTGGCAGCACCTTGATGCAATAGGTCCATATTGAAACTGTACCTTAAATCATTAAAAAAAAATCTCCGCAAGAAGTCATTTACCTGCTTGAATGACCAGCATCATGAGTTCAGGACATTCATTCATTGAATCTATTTCTAGTGTTGCCCCTTTCAAATATCGATCCCACTATTTTTTTGAGAAGAAGTACATTATACCACCAATTTCATTAAATAAGCAGAGGTAGTGCAAGCAAAAGGAAGTACCAATCCCACTATCAGCATGAGGACCATCTTGCTACAAATGCATGCAAGTTCCTCACCGTCTTACTAGGATGCAACAATGCACAGAAAATGGATAGATAATCATCCCATGTAACATATCTCTCTCACTTCAATATTCATGTATTTCAAGACTTGTCCCACTTGAATAAATTGGACAACTTGAGATTATGTAAGCGGTAATAATTCCTTAACTTCTTTAGAATTGTACATCATTTATGTAATGAATATTATCAGTAAAAAAAGAGGGGAACTGTGGTTGCTCCTCCTTGGATGTATGAGCATAACTAAAATGCAGACCTGATAACTGGTCCTGCAAAAGACCTATTGAAAGCTATGTTGACCAAATGCATTGCATTACCTTCTAGAAGATTGACATCCAGCAAAGCTGGTCGAAAAACTCATGTTTTATAGTGATGGTGATGATCCAACAAACCAAGAGAAAGAAGAAACATGAGATTTATCCAAAGAAAGTGAAATATGACAAACACAGTCAAAAATGAGAAGTCAATAAATAATCTCTCTGTCTGGCTGGGGTCCAACCTTCCACATATCAATGACAATAAAGATAATTTACAGAACTGAAAATGAATGGAAGTTATTATGTATAATCAGCTTCCTGTTAATCATATCCAAATAGAAACTTACCAAATGATTTTATAACATCAAATTTCACTACAAAAGAACATGATAGCAGATACTGAGAAGGACAGAAGATAGAGATTTGCTGAAAAGCCAGTCGCTTGAAAAGTTGAATTTCAGATTCAGTTCCAAAAGTCATGTCAGTCAGTATGAGGAAAATTGCATCGTTAGTCTTAGTTCCCAGTGTGAAAATGTTTTGTCTGATAGGTTTTCTTCAGTCCCTATGTATTTTCACTTATTTGTAATTAGCATAGATAAAGACTGCAAAGCTGGGGTCAGGTATCACCGTATCAGGTCCATATTCTTTCGAAGTACAGAGAACGGTGAAAAAAACAAGAATATATATTACCATACTCCAATTAGGGATGTTGAGTCCAAAACTAGAACAGAAACTCCGAGAGGGGGGGAAATGGCAAACCTTCTGTTCACAACAAGCAGCTAGATTAAAAGAACTTATACAAGATCTTGGCAACCTATTTAAGCAACTGCATTATTGGGGCATAAGGCTACAAGGATATTTGGCATTTACCTCTTCAACCTTGATCTTTCCAACAGCAACCATGTCCTTTGTATCTGCAATTCCCTTCTTCAAAAGCGAGCCAGTCACTGTGGCAGCAGAACGAATGTGCTCTTGCACAGTCTCTTTGGATGGTGCTGTCAGTCGCTGTTTGTTCTGCTGCAAAATAGCCCACCGGCTCTTCACTAGTGATCCAACACGTTCTGCCGCACCAGCAACATTTCCACCTGCATCCTTTGCAACATCCCCCATGAATGTTCCAGCCGATTGGCCCGCTTGCTTAAGTTTGAACCCTGCTCAGGGTGACCAAAAAGGAAAATAACTACATCAGACGTGAATTTCACTACTCTATGAGAAAATACTTCGTGAAGTGACCATTTTTTATGCATATTAATTGTTGGAGGATCTACCTGAAGACGCGAAGAAGCCATTCGCCCTCTCACGCCAATGAGGTGAGGCGGCGGAAGTCATGGTTGCGATGTTGGTAGATGAGAATGAAACCAGCAATCTGATCAAAATTAGGGGAAAGAGGCCATCGTGATGAACCTTGAAGTGATCATGGATCAAGAAAACCATGCAATTTTGCACCAAATCTGAATACACAAGTTTTCTAAGCAACTTCATGGTCTCAAGTTGTGGGGGAAAGAAAATCTCAAATGCCTTGAACACTGGTGAACATGCATATTCCCCGGGGTAATGAAAGAATACCCTTAGAACCCCAAGATCACACACCCAAAGAATACAATGATCACAAGAATACTAGACTCATCAAAACAAATACTAAGATAACACCCCCCAAGAATAAACACAAGCAAGATTACCCGGTATACTCTCGTAGCTTAACCAAAAGAAAGGAAAAAGGAAACAATCAGCGAGAATAATCACGAAAGGAAAAAAAATACACCATCTTTTCTGATAGAAAACTTCACAGAGAATCGCATAGGAACTCGCACGTCCACCCAGCCAACCACTTGCCCCAACGCTCAAACCGTCCTCACCAAAATCCCGAACGAAACAACTGATGCGGAAAACAAAAACGAAAATCCCAAAAGACAAAAACAGCCATCATCAACTCGAAGCTCGCGACGCAGAATACCCTCATCAGAAGAATGCAAACTGCAATCCTCCACCTCTCGCGCTATCATTACATCTATCCGACATCCGATACAGATCAGATCAAGCAGAAAGAAGCATCACGGAACCGGAAGGTCGAGATCAACCAAAAACAACAACGGCAACAGCAACTTACCTCCGCAATTTAAGAAATTGCGCCCCGCGGTTCCTCAGAGAGAGAGAGAGAGAGAGAGAGATGGGGGAAGGCAAGCCTGGCTGGGGGCGCTTCCAAGAATAGAAGACCTCGGATTTTCCACAGCCCCGCCGCCGTGACAAGGACGGCTTCCGGTGGAGGCGGTCCGGGGGCAAACCCGACAGCGTACGAACACTTCCTTTCCGCGTCCGTGCGCAGCCGTCTCAGGAATCACATAGGAGGGGAAGGGTTCGTTACATGAAGACAAAAGTCGTATGTAGTTGTTGGGGGGCATTGTGTTCGGGTATTATCGTCTGCGTGCGTCTCGTACACGCGTCGATGTGGACCAGCCGTTGGACTGCGCGTGAGGATGGGGGAGTAGCTAACCATAATAACTACTACCGCTTTGCGGCCCGCCATCTTCTGCCCCGTCGCCGGCCGCTGATCAACGGGATGCCAAATGCACGTCGTGGTGGAGGAAACTGCCCTCCTCTGCAGAGTTGGAAAATTTTGAGTCTAGAAATGGAATGTGGTTCTCATTAGACTGCCGCGATGGATGTTATCGCTGTCAGTAGTCATTGGATATTTTCATTAAAGTGTGTTTATTTGTAATTTTTTAATTTTTTAATTTTTATTTAAAATAAAAGTTATACATAAAAAATTCACTTAGAGACGTTTGATAATACTTTCTCACTTTTTTAAGATGAAATTTAATCTCGTCATACTTTTTTCTAAAATAAAAATAAAAATTTTTATTTTTTAAATTTTTTACACGAAAATCAATGTTAAACAAAAAATTATAAAATATATTCTTAAAATATATTAACGTACATGTCACTAGATAAATCTGAATTGTATAAAAATATTATTTTTATTTATAAATATATCACTTTACTTTATTAAAAAATTAAAAATATACTTAAATGATATTTATGCACTATTTAAATTAACACGATTATATAACTGTTACTATATTTCTAGGAATTATTTTTTCACAAATTCACCTTTAATAATAATTTTCATGTAAAAATTTTTATTTTTTAAATATACATAATCTCGCGTCCCTGTGCATACTCGCCCGAAGAGAGCCCCTCCCCTCTCCCTTCTATTCTCATCCTGCAAAACCCACCGATCGGCTCTCCCCTCCCCTCTTCCACCTCCATGAACACTAGGGATGTCAACGGGTCGGGTACGGTACGGATAGTGGAATATCCGTATCCGTATCCAATAAGGAAGAACTGTATCCGTTTGATGTTCGTTAAGTATTCGGAAAGTGGTGTATCCGAAAACCGTTATCGAGTATCCGAAAAATACGGTTAACGGACGGTTAGCAGATAGTTACAGGACATAAAAGTACATATAAGATTAAATTTTAAGATGTAAATTAACTCAATTAGAAAAAATTTTAAATTAAAAAGAACAATCCATATGATAAACAAACACATTTCAATTTAGTTCTCATATCATCATTATTCATGAGTCAACGTATAATGCAATTAAAAGTATACAAATATATAATATTATAATATCTTCAAAGATAATATGAAACATATAAAGTTTAAATAATAAAATAAACTAACTCTTTTGGACTTTAATCTCCATCGTATTCTCATTCTTTATACATACCTTTCATGAAAATAAAGAATATATTAATTTGATAATTTAAAAAATTATAAAAATATCTTGTAATTTAGAAATATTTTACGATCATGAAAATAGAAATGACTTAAATTATACACATATCTCATCTTCAATATCATTTTCTTCAAGACACTAAATTATTTGAGTCAAATACAAACCTGTTTAACGGTAGCAGACGGATACGGATTCGGAATGAGGTGTATCCATATCCGTATCTGCTAAGAAATCGGATATATCCGTATTCGTATCCGTTAATTTATCGGAAAGAAAAATACTATCCATTTGTTGTTCGTTAAGTTAACGAAGCGGACGGTTATCGGATTATCGGTTACCATTGACATCCCTAATGAACACTCGCGGCCTCCACATCTATGCACTCTCCCTCTCTTCTAAAGTCTCAACACCACCGAGAAGGAGAGTGGTCGATCCCCGCCGTGGCGAAAGATAAGGAGAGAGAAGTACATGGGAGGGGGTACGATTGGGAGGTTAAGAGAGAGAGAGGGCCAACGACTGTTGGCAGGAAGGTGCAGCAGTGCAGAGACAGGAGGGGGCTCGTGGCTGGCGATTTTGCAGGTGCTCGCGCAGGGGTCCTGCGCGACAACTGAGCACGGCGGGACTCTAGTGGGCGAGTCGTTGGTGACAGCTGGCAGACGACGGCCGTAGGGTGACGGGATATCGTGGAAGGTGGACTAGGCGATCGGCGGAGACCGCGATGAAGGCTGGGGTTGCAGGGACGAGTAGAAGGGGAAGAAGGTAAAGAGGAAGAAGAAGACGAAGGGAAGAATATGATGCGATGGAAGAAAGGAGGAAGAAGAGAGAGAAAGAAAGAGGTGGGACTTCACACTCTGCCTAGTCACCTCGGAAGGGCCTTGTCATCGACTCATCTACTTCTGCGTTGCCTCCACTATCTTCCCTGTGCTCGTCATGGGATGTGACAGAGGTGGGGGCAATGGCCAACAATGTTGACCCGTCGATTTTTAACTCGGTCATTGTCGCCGAACAACTTTACATAAAATTTAAAAATTATGACACTCTTATCAAATATATAGTTATTTTTTATCAATTTTAAAATTTAAATTAAAAATTGACATATCATGATTTTTTAGATAGGAATGGGTTTTTTTTAAAAAAGTGATCTCAAGCACCCTATTATTATTTTTAACTGAGGAAACGAAAAGGCTAGGGCATGTAATGCTCGGCTATGTGTAAGTTTTACTTGGTTCAAATTAATAAGAGGATTTAATTAGTGATCGAGATAATCACTTGATATAAGTCCAATTGTGAATAAGATGGATCATCCTTTTACTAAAGTATAGCGTGTGAAAATTTATCAGATCGATGATACCTGTAATAAATTTATTGCACCAAATTCAAATTTCGAACACACTCTTGCATTGGTCAGCGATTGGGGCAACCAAAAGAATCCTATGGTCAACGAACCTTAATAAGATTTAAAAGTAATGTCTTTTTTCACTTATAATTAATACCCCAAAGAGTTTTATGTATGTTCCAAGGACAATGTGGAATTTGCATATATAGAGGAGGAGTCGACAGATGAGAGGAGGAGAGCAATCTATGAAGGTCACAGTGTGAAGGGAGGGAAGGGCACACAAGGAAGAGGGGAAGTGGGGAAGGAGAGAGGAACATTGTTCACAGGAGAGCACTTCACTGAAACAAGAAAGAGCCATCCCATCTTGATCATCTATCCAGTCCCATAGAACGTTTGAACTCTCCCTTAACCTGCCTCCATTCCTTAATTTTGAATTATATTGTTCAATACAGTGGCACAACTTGAAGGAGAGACAAAGCTTATCAGAGTCCGTCTTTTTAACTAGTAGATTGATCGTGTCATTTATCGATTCTATCAAAAATAAAAGTCCATAAATTTGTTAAAAGGTTGCAACAATTAACCCGTACTATATTAAATATTTTTGAAATTTTTGCATAAAAAATATTACTCGTGTTGAATTTATAAAAAAATTTAAAAAAAATATATCAGTAGGTATGTCACCGTGTTAATTCAAATAATTTATAAATATCATTTAAACGTGATTTTTTTATAATTTCCTAACAAAAATTAATATGTCTACGAATGAATACGACATTTTTATAAAATTCTAATTTACATAGTGATATATTTGTTAATATATTTTTTGTAAATTTATCTCTAACAATAATTCTTATGTAAAAAATCTTAAAATTTTTATTTTCTAACAACTCTTGTGTTTGGTGTCAGCTTCTGAGAATTCCACCAATCAAAGGTAGAGGGGTTATTATGGAGGTCAGTTAAAGCCGACTCCTTGGCGAGGTTTCCAAACAAAAATATTGTTTAGATTTAAACGCTGCCTAAAGTGTCCACGCACTGATACTTTGTCTTTTAAATCCCGAGTTTGATGGCATATATCTTGGTGTTTTCAAATTTCGAACACCCTCTTGATTGACGTGGTCAAGGATGGGGACATCTAAAAGAATCCTACGGTCAGGGAACCTTTAATAAAGTTTAAAAAGAATGGATTTTTTTCATTATTAATACTCCCAAGAAAAGAGTGTTATATATATGTCCCAAGGGACACGTGGAATTTGCATATATGAATTGCCCATTAGCATTAGGAATGTTATCTCTCCCATTAGCATTAGCACTCCCGTTAGCATTAGCAATGTTATTTATCTCTCTCTCTCTCTCTTTATATATGTCCCAAGGACCATGTGGAACTTGCATGTATGAATTGCCCATTAGCATTAGCAATGCTCTCTCTCTCTCTCTCTGTGGAATTTGCATGTATGAATTGCCCATTAGCATTAGCAATTCTCTCTCTCTCTCTCTCTCTCTCTCTCTCTCTCGATAGAAATTTTATCAGTTAGTTTAGAGGGGACGTTTTTTTAAAAGACCCTTTTTAAACTTTAATGTGTCAAAGAGAGGATGTGCAGAGACATGTACCGATTCAATACATCACATCAGATCTTATCAGTCAAAGATCGATACCATAAATCTTTGATACATAATTGATATGTTATTTATATTTTTATATATTATATATATTATTTTATGTCAAATATGTCTTCATAATTAATTTAGTTTGGAACATTCCTTTAGAACAGGACTCAGAGTTCAAAATGTTGCACCATTTTTTTATTTTTTAATTATTCTTTAAGAAAAATACATCATTTTTTTATTTTTTCAAGAAAATTGTGAGATTAGAACCCTATATATCTCACACGTAATTAACACACTTACTGATCTCACACGTGATATTACGGTGTGGTATGATATCGTATCGGTAAAAAATTAATATGATTGATACAATTGTACCGACAAATCTTACATGGAGAGATCCACCTCGGACCGATTCTTCTAAAAAAAAAATCCCACCTTAGTCAAGAGAATTTATTACTTGTATAATTCTTTACGCTCCTTTGATAATAGAGTGGAGTGACTTATTCGCATGGATGTCAATAAGTCACCTCACCCTCCTTTAAATATTTATGTGTGTGAGAAAGAGAGACGTGGACCCCATATTCCTCTCTCATCGGTTAATTATTCCACCCTATCTTATCCTCAAAGTAAAGAGACACTACTACATGTATACATGGCAAAAGAAATCTAAAGATTTTGGGCACATGTAATCAAACTGCTCACCCGATAACCTTTGTTTACGATGTCACACTCTTATCCTCAGTCAAATGCCTTACAATTTAACGCCGTGATGGGATCTCATTGCATCCTTTTAGGGGATCCTTTCTCGTGATCTTTTTTTGGTGGGGACATCGGGCTCGCTTTTACACTGAGTTTATGGTTCGGAGACTCGATTGAAGACTCGACATCCTGAATACGTATTTATACGTATTTATGTACATGTGTGTACGGTGATATTTTTATTATTAAATTACCATATCTTATTTTATTTTTACCTAAGTTAAAGAATTATATTTTATTAGGGTCTAAGTCAAATATTGGTTGGTGGGCTTTGTCTTGTTAGGCCAGAGTATAAACACAATTAAGAAAGAATAAATGTCTTGTTGTTATAACTTTCTTTCCTATATAAGGAGGTCAAGGGATATGTTACGAGATATGAATGAATGATACGAATGAATTGTGTTAAAAGGAGCCTTGCCCTTTTGTTCGCCCCTCTCCTTTCCTCTTTCTCATTTTGTGAGTCTGAGTGTCGTCCGGTGTGAGACCGTCTGGCGTGAGGTCGAGCTGCGCGAGGTAACATCCTATCCAGTCCCGTTCGTGTCCCAGAGTTACCGTCGATCTATTTCCACGTCGCCGTCGCATCATTTTTAAAGGAGTATATGCAAGAAGTTATAAATAAATACCGTTAGATGGAAGAAATAGTTTGGTATGCTTGTTTCCAAAATTTTAGTTAATAAAATGTAGAAACCTGTCTTCTTATTTGGACAAATGAGATGTTCCCGTTTATTAATCTAGACTAATAAATTAATAGCCTTCAAAGAGTCCCCGAGAACTTCACGAGAGGCGGTGGCAAGAACTTTGACGATAGATCGAAATCAAATGAAGTTTGGGGCTCATTTAGGGCGCGTTGGGAAAGTCCCGTGAGCTTTGATTTTTTAAAAAAATTCTCTAAAAGGAAGGTAAGCTCTTTTATAAGAGTTTTTTGAGATTTTTAAAATTTAACTTTTTTATTCTTATATCTCTCTACCTCAAAAAAAGTCACTTTTTAAAAAAATTGATGTGACTGTGTTACGTTTGAAAGTACTTTTAAGGGATGACTTTTGAGGAAACAAGTCATCTCCAAAAACTCATCCAAACGCGCCCTTAGTCATGTAGATGTGTGGCCTGGTTGGACGAGGGTAAAGCTGGTGTCAATGTCCGAGCACAAAGGAAGTTGCTTGCCCCCACACATTTGAGCCGTTTTGTTAGAATATGAGTTTTTATGATAATTCGAGATCTAGTACAGCTACTTTAAAACTCAACGTGAGTATTTAGCACCTCAATTTCAAGACTTAATAGGACCATTTGGAGACCTATTATCTTTTTACATGTAATTAATTGAAGGTGTACAACTAGGAAGTGCATACTGGGTAATATTTCACTTATCAAATGTTCTGATTTGAACGTGTTGTTAGAAATATCTATTCACGGGAAAATATTTTCTACTAGATCAAAGCACGAAAATTAAAACAATCGTTTGAAAAATGTAAATTCACGTCGAAGTATGTAGTAACATCACTGTGATCAGAGACTCTTATAAGAAGATGATGATTGGGAGAGAGGAACTCGAGAGAGATAGCCGTCGGATGAGAGAAAACTCTAAACCGTGTCTCTCGCACATAATCGACTCTCCTCAAATATATGTTCGGAAATCGACCCTTGACTGAGTCACACTCAACTGACCAAAGAGTGAAATATGAGAAAACACATAGAGAATACAAGAGGCGCAAAGATAAATTGTCAAAAATAAAAAAATAAAAAAATAAAGATCAAGAATCACATGAAGAGCCTACTAACTCAAGTAGCTCAACCTCTATGATCTCTTCAAATGAGTACATAATTAAAAGATAAGAGTCTCGATTGAAAAAAGATAGAAATTTTTTCTATTCTTCAATGTAAAATTAAACAACATAAAAAATTCAAAATTTTTAAAATTTAAAACATAGATTCGGAACACACGCAACATCTCGACCACATGGGTTTTGCTACGATTCGTGATCTCCAACTAAGGAGGCATTTTTCTTGTTCCGAACAAAGCAAGATCGGAGATGTGTTCTTATTGAAGAGCAACTTTTTTTGGACCTATATGTTAGGTTGTGTTTGTCTACATGAGGACGAAAGTCTTAACTAGTGGCTGGATGATTTCCTCTCCCTTCTGTTGTGACTGACAACTTTATATGCCAACGCGGTCGGTCATATATATGGCCTTGTTTTTGATTGCCCAGCTTTAGTTTTCAAGATCTTGTCTTCATTAGGTTCAGTCTCGATTCATGGTTAGATATTTCAACTAAAAGAATAAAATCAGTGTTATCAGAATTAGATCGGATCGGTGGGTCGAATCGGTTCGACCGTGAACTGGTCTAAGAATCGATCCGATTAGGCTCGATCCGATCTAATATTAAAGAATCGGATGAATCGCGATTCGACCGGTGAACCGGTCCGAATTGATTCAATCAGATTCACCCTTCAAAAATATATAAAAACATTTAAATATTCAAAATAATATATATATGTGAACAAAAGTATCTTATTATTATTGATTTGTTGTTATTTAGCATCTTATTTTAGATATATTTAAATTTTAAATGTTTAAAGGAGCATAAATGTCAATTGTGAAGAGTGAACACCAATAAAATATTATAAAATTTTAAGGTCAATTTATTTAACCATGTTATTGTTATTTTTTTACTTGTATAGTTAGTAGTTACATAATCAGGACTAATAATTATACATGTATGTTTATTTATTATGATCATTATATCTTATTTCTTATTGTCTTATATTATAGAATCGGGTCGGACCATATATCAATATTATAATGACATCACAGTTTAAATCGGTTCGATTGAACGGTCAAATCGATTCGAACCGAATCAACTCATTGTCTAATTCAGACACCGATCCGATTCTGATAACACTGAATAGAACAAACAAACTATAGAACACGGTATTGATATATAGATAAAAGTTAATGGTGCAACTTTGGCCTTCTTAACACTAGGAAGCTTAGTTTGTTGATACCCCTTATTTATTAGTGATGTAAGTGGAAAATAAATCAAACAATTTGGGTGGCTAGAGGGAAACTTGGAAAAAAAAGGCCAAAAAAAATCACTCTATGGTAATAAATAATTAAATTACGTCATGAAAATATTATGGAGAGGAGGGGAGGGGAGGGGGGCCCTCATTTGCCCCCACCTTTGTTTAACCAAGGGATTGGGAGAGCTCGGAAGAGGTCGGAGAGGGTAGTACCGTTGGCTTGCTGTCGGTGGTTGCCAACGTGGAGTTCAAGGTTCTGACACCCAAGTATTGAATAAGTTTGTCCAGGGTGACTAGGTTTCAAATTGTTTGTGTTGATTCAGTAGACTCGGGGTTCCTACGATTGGAGTGCGGTGATAACACGGCGGTCGAGAAGATCACCGATGTGACCATGGAGAGAATATCATGCATGGTAATGTACTATCAGAAGTCTTTTTAGTCAAAGTGACGAGTTTAGGCTAATGATCTAAAAGAACTAAGGGCCCATTTGATAATCGTGTAGTGCAACGTGGGTTTTGCGCATTCTCCGGTGGGCACCTGGTTTTACCGGTAACAGTCAAAATCCACTTTGATAAAAATTAGGATTTAACCTGGATTAATGTAAGAATACTACAAAATCCTGAATTTTTGTGGGATTACTCATTCTCGCTGGAGAGTCGAATAGGTTGTTCGCCTCCCTGACGGCGAACAGCGTATTCTGTCCCCACCCAACTCATTTATCAAATGGGCCCTAACTGTTTTCTTAGAGTGAATCTTGTCTCCAAGAAGGGTAATAGACTAAATGTGGACGCTCCTCGATGTGCGGAGTAGGATCACTGATCTCTGAATTATTCATGAACATCGCCGGACTATTAGTTAACGAATCACCCGCCTCTAATTTATGAAAAATTGTAGAGGGCTAGTTTCGAACCTCAGTTATCTGAATCCTCTCCCCGTATCCCTCTCATATCACTACTAGGTTATGTGATCAAAAGAAAGGGGGACTAATAGTGGACTATAACAAACAAATAAACACCTCTACCCTACAAGAAGTAGCATCATTAGAGATGAAAGCATCCGGAGCAATATATATTTCACATCTTGTAAAAGAGTAATCATAGAGAAAATTAGGATTAGAGGAAGAAGTAGACGGAGAATAATGTGGAGAGATTATATACACCTATAAGCATGGAGTGCAGTAGACAAAAGTAGAATGAGGAGAGTTAATTTCCAGTGTACTGCAAAGGGAAGAAATCTGGAAATAGTAGACACAGCCATATGGCTGTCCTCCTTTATACGTGAATGAAAGTGAGCTTCCAATATTTCAGAATACACTACTCGTTGAGCAGTCGTCGCTAGCTAGCCAAACTAAATGACGAGCAAGTACAAAAGAAAAATATGATGTTACACACAAACCCGCCTCTCTGCACAACGAATGCATGTACAAACACATGCAAACATGGTCAAAGAGCGTCCCCACGGAGAGTTAACATATATGTCTTCAAATAACTTCTGTAAGTAAGTAATGGCTTGTATATATTTTAAACTAAAGTTTTTTTTATGAAAACATTTTCAAGGTAATTCCTCCCCCAACCATCCTTTCCAAACTTTTTATTAAATTTCAAATGTTCCGTATGTCGTCACCAAGTCGACTTAAAGACTATCCTACTTGATGCAGCTCATGATCCACAACAAATATTACTTATAACATATGATTATTTTTTAAAAATAATATTTGCCGTCCATTATGATATATAATTTGTCTAATTCAGCGAATCAGTAGTGTAGACTACAAGGAGAGGGGGAAGAGGGATGAACCCAGCCGACCAAAGAGGCAGCGGTACAGAACCAAACGCAAACTGTACCTCTCCACCCACTTGTGAGTTATGACAAGCCGCACGGAGGGAGAGAGAGAGAGAGAAACCACCCCCCCCCAAAGAGGATAATATTATCTTTTACCTTCGGATAAGGGGGGGACCCTCCCTTTGGGTCCCCCCTCACAACTCCCCACCGCCACAATCCGCACCACATCTTGCGTAGCCGCCACCTTTTTTCTAATGGGTTTCCGTCACGTGAGCTCTGATCCGGCTGTCCCCTCCACCCACCTTCCGCCACGTGAGGCCCCACCCACGCGACAGCCGCCTACGTGTCCCGGATCCGGATCCAGAATCGTATCCACCGCCACAGAGAAACGCGGGTTCCGGAACCCGACCCTCGGCAACCGCCTGCGCTGAGACCCTTCGTTTCAAGACGGATAGCCGAAAGCGCACCGAAACGGACGCGGCCAGGTAACCCGGACCGGTTTCGGCTCCTCGACCCCCCACGCGCCGGTTCGCACGAGCGATGGGAAGGGCGCCACCACAAAACGCCGGAACAGAATAATCTGCGTCACGGTTTAGAATACCCACCCAATGGGAAACGCCAGCCAAATGCTGTTTTTTATTTGGGTGCGTCCAACAGTGGGGCCTATTGCGCCAGGGGCAGTAGAATCTTATCCGCATAGATTGCCACGTGGGCGACCCCGCCGCGTCAGATCCGCCCACACGGCACGGCCCCCAAAATGGGTGCTGGCCGCACCAACGCCTGATGGTCTCCGCTCCCTCTCGCCTTCCTGCCTTCTCTCTCACTCTCCACAAACTCCCCTTCCTCTCTATCGCCTTCCCTCTCTCCCCTCGCTCTGCGCGTCTCCGTCTCCATCGCCACCGCCGAGGCTGCTCTGCTCCTCCTCATCTCGTTCTTCTTGTTCTTCTTCTTCGCCTCCGACGAGCGGGAGCACCGCGGCTCTGTTGTATCAGGAGGGAGGGGGAGGGGTTGTGGATCCGTCGGCCGGATACTTCGCTCTCCTCCGAGGAACAGGGGCGTTCTCCGGGGGTGCGTGACCGGATCATGGGAGGATCGCCCTCGGGAGGCCTCGCGGCATTTCGAGTGTGATCACGGCGGCAGGAGGTGTCTCGTGGGGGGAGGAGCGTGGAGGGAAGCCGGCACCGGCGAGCGGGATGACGCGGAAGTGCTCCCACTGCAGCCACAACGGGCACAACTCCAGGACGTGCCCCAACCGCGGGGTGAAGCTGTTCGGGGTCCGCCTGACCGATGGATCGATCCGGAAGAGTGCCAGCATGGGCAACCTCAGCCACTACGCCGGATCTAGCAGCGGCGGGGGCGGGGCGTCGCCGGCGGCGGACGGCCACGACGGCGGGGACGGGGCGGCGGCCGACGGGTACGCGTCCGAGGATTTCGTGCAGGGGTCGTCCTCTAGCTGCCGCGAGCGCAAAAAAGGTTGGGCGCGTTCTTTCGTCTTCCTACGGCCCATTTCTGAGAAAGTTGCGTCTTTTGCCATTTCTGTGCTGTGTTCCGTATAATTATTTCGGGGTTTTGTCTCTAGTTGTTGTGAATTGTTTTTATCAAAAGACGAGGTCGGGGATTAGTTTGTTTGGAGCAGTTTACGTTTCTGGTTAATATTTTGTTGGTTTTAGTGGCTATCTCGAATTGGATAATAATGTTTCCTATGAGAGAAGTTCTACTTATGCTTCTTTTCTTTTGTGCATGCCATTTGCTGATAAACTTGTTGAAATGTCTAGTCAGGTAAGTGGGATTTCTTTCTAAGAGCATGAGTGCACCCCCGTCTAGATTTTGGAACCTTAATATCTACTCGAAGGAATCTGTAGCTTCAAGCCTGCAGTTTGGGCTTTCTTGTGTCATCCAAGTGTTTGTGGTCGAAGGCTAAAACCCGAAGACTTTGCCGTTGCTTGGCTTGTTCCTTTCCTGTAACATTAGACACCCCCTTTTTCTTTCAACAGGATCAGGAAAATTCATATGTTGTCTGAGTATATGATCATTTGCTCCTGTACTAATAACATTTGCTTCTCTCTCTTTTCCCTTTAATTCATGCCTTTTATGGGTCAGGGTCACTAAGTGAAGGAGCGTGTTTCATCCATGGAAACTCTCCTGTTTTGTTATGGTGTACTCATTGTTTTCAAGGTATTAGAGAATAGTCCCGTATTAGAAACGGGCTAAAATATAATGTGATTATATTATAATTGTGGTGCCCTCTCCACTCAAGACCTTAAGATTTTGAGTTGGATGTGAGTTGGATGGCCCAATCTAATAAAAATTCTAACATGGTAAAAATTCTAACATAGTATCAGAGCTCATGGTTATGATTTGGGCCACGCACCTCGTGTTTGTCATGGTCCACGTGACAGAGCTTAAAAATTGGCCTGCACGTGAGAGGGCGTGTTAGAGAATAGTCTCGTATTGGAAACGGGCTAAAATATAATGTGATTATATCATAATTGTGGTGCCCTCTCCACTCAACACCTTAAGGTTTTGAGTTTGATGGCCCTATCTAATAAAAATTTAACACAAGGCATCCCCTAGGCGACGCCGCCTAAGAGACAAGACGCTCCATGGCGCCCAAGGCGACCAGGCGCCTAGGTGAGCAACCCATTAAGGCACTTATCTGGTTGCCTTGGTGCACATAGGTCACTTTGAGCTTGCCTAGCTTGCCTTGGCAGGGCATCCAGTCCTTGTTTTGAGGTTTGTCTTAGTATTTGGGAAAAAGTTCAAGGTAATTTCAAAAAAGTGACAAATGATATGTCAAGATTGGAAAGAGAAGATAGGACTTCCATTTCCCTTTACCCTTTCTCTCGGATTCTTCTCCCTGTTTGTTTCTCTTCCCTTCTTTTAAGGACATTGATTCATATTTGCACGGTGCACTTTTTGAAGTCAATATCAATTTTGTCTCTTTTTGATAATTGACAAGTGAAAATTATGAAATTATTTTGTTGATGTGCTTATAATTTACTTAGAAATGTGTCATATTTATTCTTCCTTTTAATATAGAACATAACTATTTGAATATCAAATTCTAGATTAAATTTTTCATATTGATTGACGGGTATTCACAAATTCTTATTGGTTTTCTCCTTGTTACTTTGTTAGTGTTTGTCATTTATTGTATTCTTACTTTTTAAGATATAGGTATATGTTCAAATTTGTGAATATCAAATTTTCTATTAATTAAGGATAGTACTTATATGTAGAAAATGTATACTAGTAGTTCTCTTTAAATGTGCGTAGTTATATTAACTAGGCTTTGCCTAGGTGCCTCGCCTTGTCACCTAAGTAATAAGGCGGTGGGTCACTGCCGTGGTCACCCTGGATGCCTTGGCAACCATGGGTGTAGTGGTGTACTGCTGGGATGCATCTTTGTTTCCACCATTGGTACATTCATACACTTGATTGAAACTAAAGGCACACAGGTATGCATCGAGTCATTAGCGAGCTTGCATGTGCAAAAAATAAAGTTATAAATACAAAGAGACAGACTATGTGCAGCCAAGATGAGTTATACATACTAGAGTAAAGCGCTGTGACTCAGCTATGTAATCCGAGGCGTGAGGCGACCGAGGTGACCAAGAGGTCTCCTCATGCCTCAAATGCCTAGGTGATGGCCTAGGCGTTTGAGGCGTTTTATTAATATATATATATATACAATTAAAAAATATAAATATATGTCTAAATATCAAAGGAAATGCATACATACAATCGAGATTTTCAATAAAATTAACAATAATTAAGATTTGAAGCAAAAATACATACATACAAATAAGATAAGATTTGAATAAAGGAGGTTTAAACCAAGACTGGACCAAAAGAAGAAGAAGACTAGGCGTTTGAGGCAAAAGCGAGGCGGTTGGGACCGCCTCACCGCTTCAAACGCCTAGGCGAGCGCCTAGGCACGCCTCTGACTACATTGTGACTCAGTGAAGGGGTTGTCATCATGTATATCAATACATGCACTAATCTTCTCTATACGTTTAGCTGGTGTCCGAGGACGTCTTTCATTCTAATTCACCCCATGCAGTAACAAGTGTAATTAACAGGAGAGTTTTCATTATTTATCCTTTCCCTTGGAGTTCATCAAGGTACACGGGCCATGGTCTACAGAATCAACCAATATGCATCAGAATTAGGCAGACCAAATTTTGTCGGTTAAGCCGGAACTGATCACATTCAGCAGCAAATCTGATTGGGATGTAGAAGATCCTTTGTGCAAGGCACAGATGATTTTTCTACATTAGGCAATGGGAGCATGATGTGGTGAAACCATATTGCACAGCTTGCTGGGTAGGTTGAACAGCGCATGGCGTGCCCCAGTGGTGTAACTGTGTAAGGAATTCACTTTTGATCGAATTGGTTGATTCCTTTGTTTCCCTTAAAAATCATTCCTCCAACTTGACTGATTTAGAGCACTATCGTTTGGATTGGAATGAGAAGAAGTAATGCCACTTCAGCTAGCTGCCTCTTTAGTTTCTTGCATCTGATCACTGTTTTGAAGAGTGGCCTCCTAGCCGCATTGAATAGGTTTCCTGCATCGAAGGTTTATGCCTCAGATCAATGGTTTTGTCTTCTTGGTCTTTCCCCCCTCATGTAATCCTCTAAATATCATTTATTTATTTTATTTTATGTTTCATTGCATGTGCTATATCTCTATATGTTGGATAGGAGTAGAAACTCAACACTGATGTTAAGATTCTTCTATAGATATTTTTAAATTAACTCACTTGATTGCTTCAGGCTTACTGTTTGTTCTAGTTGTGACAAATGAAAAGAAGCTGCACTACCTTTATTTTAGTAAACAGTGGAGAAAAATGACAGAGGAAGTCATCAAATTGCATAGGATCTTCATCTTTTCTTGCAAGATTTTGGTCAGACTCCTATTATGAACCGTCATTGCCCCTTATCTTACTTTTGACTCATCTTTTTTAATTTTTTTAATATACATTTAGTTAATGACCTTATGTCACAAAATATATGGTTCTCTACTTTGATTGAAAAGTGAGAATAGGTATTGATTGTCCTTTCTTTATAATCAATATATGCCAAATAATGTAAAATGTCAATCACAATACAACTCTATTGAGTCGGGTCAAACAGAACATGGAACTTGTATATTATATTGAAAAATGTCAAAATTGACTGCCTCAGTGAGGTGTTCCCTTACTGATTAAGTAGTATGCCTAGACATGCCTTGCCCCACCTAGACATCTTCAGAAAAAATGGCTCTAATGTCATGCTAATGATATGATAGATGCTTCTCCTTAGTGGGCTTGAACCCTTGCCTTTCACCTTGTTGGACATAGTATGCTCTCTTTAGTCTGCAAGCCATGGCTATTGAGGAACTAGTTGAGTAGGCATACACCTTAAAAATGTTGTTTGATCAGTACATTACAAACATGCAGTTGGAGTTGAGGCTGTTGAGTGTGGCTTTACTTCAGAAAGGAGTTTGAGTGTGACTAAATCATTAGCCTCTGCTTGTAAGGTACCTATGATATTACAAGTAAAGTCCAAGTTCGGTTCATTGTAAGATCCTGGGAAACCTGTACGAAAGATGACTTGAATCTCCTGATTCTCCTTGACTATTAGTGAAGTTATATGATCTTGTTATTTTGTGTTCGATTTGGATCAACTATTAGTGAAGTTATATGATCTTGTTATTTTGCGTTTGATTTGGATTTGTTATAAGATTCTCAGCCCCAAAACCCGGGACCTCCAAAAGGGGTTTTCCACAGAGCTTCTCTTTCTAGAACCGGCTAGAGAGAGAAATTAGCTGAATATAAAACCGGAAATTCTTGTCATGAAAAGTTGGTATCCCTTTCAAGGGATCTTTAGGGAGGTGAACTGATCCTTCTTTCTTCATGGTCCTAGAAGTGAGAATCTTTCTGCTTCTCAAAGAAGTCTTACTGCCATAGTCATAGTGTACTTGATATACATAGTTAACATTTTGGGTATTCATTTGCTATGTAATGCCTCAGCAGCTGATTTGCAGGAAACTGATGAATTAGGCACTATCAAAATGCTAAATGAACAAAAGAGCACGAATAGAGGTTCTAGTGGATAATTTATGTGAGAGCGTTAGTCATGTATACTTTGTCTACATCTTCTCATTTGATTGTTCAGTGAAATGTTTACTTTTTCATCAAGAAGAAAACAGTGCTTGTGGTATGGTGAATGTAGTAACTGAAATCAGATTATTGAAACCAGTTGGAGTCAGCAATCTCATTTTGCGGTTAAGGATTTTATGCCAATTTTTTTTAGGGCTTCAAGCATCTTGGGCATTCATGTTGCAGTATGATCAGATGGGCTGTGTTTTCTGAAGATTCCATTTTGCTTGCATTTAATTCTTGATGTCATTTGAATTGGCCTCTTTCTAAATCCTTGTTTGGTGGCTTATGTTTCTACAACTTTTCATTTTATGTTCCTATTGTTACTGCCCTGTGATCAGCACAAGAAGAAAAAAGAAAGACAGGAAAATTGGAATATATATATATTTATTATATATATATATATATATTTCCTTGTGATGCTCATTAGTGTTGAGAGAAAAAGCTTGAAATATGGCTTTGATTTGAATTATGTTCATGGAAAATAAAGTAAAAAGAGACGAGAGATCTTTATAGCCTAGGAGCGCATTAAAAATTATTTACAAATTGTGGCCCCCTGCCCTAGATAAATGTAATAATCCTCGTTGAATTATGATTTTGTTTACAGGTGTGCCATGGACTGAAGAGGAGCACAGAATGTTCTTACTGGGACTACAGAAACTCGGGAAAGGTGACTGGAGAGGAATAGCTCGTAACTTTGTTGTATCTCGCACGCCCACACAAGTGGCTAGCCATGCTCAGAAGTATTTCATTCGCCAGTGCAATTCATCAAGAAGGAAGAGGCGATCTAGCCTGTTTGATATGATACCTGATGAAGTGAGTCACATATTTCTGTGTATAGGGACGTTCCTCTTCATTTCAGATCCTTGATGCTTTCAAATTTAGTGATATTATCCCACTGCGCAAGTTCTCATGGCTGCTGTTGTATCTGCAGTCACTTGATGTGCCTCCGGTCTTTCCAGCAGGCTGCCAGGAGACAGAAACGAAAAGCAGCAATCCATTGCCAGCTGCGACAGAGCTGGACGAAGAGTGTGAAGCCATGGACTCTTCAAATTCCAGTGATGCAACTGCTCACAATCCAGATAGTTCTCAATGCTATCCAGTAATGTTCCCTGCATATTTCTCGCCGTTCTTTCCGTTTTCCTTCCCATACTGGCCAGGTTACAAAGGAGAGACCGTAGAAAAAGAGGCCCATGAAATCGTGAAGCCAACAGCTGTCCATTCAAAGGCTCCAATAAACGTGGAGGAGCTTGTTGGCATATCTAAATTGAGCATTCGTGAATCGGTTGGTGAAACTCCATCCCCGTCTCTGTCACTGAAGCTAGCTGAAGGATCAGACAGGCAATCTGCATTCCATGCTAATCCCTCCACAAGCAGCTCAAATGTGAATTCAAGCACAAATCCTATTCATGCACTTTAATGACTCCTCTGTTATACAGACCCAGGCTGGAGGTTTGCCCAGTACTTTTATAACCCCTGCAGCCTTCTTGTGAATGCAAGATGAATAAACTGCTGGTTTCCTTGGTTTAATTTATTTTTATATATTTTTTCATACTGGGTTTGTTCTTTAGTGTAGTTATATATTCTAGAGACTTATTAATTTACTGGTGATTCTTTTTAAGACAACTGGCTGTAATGCTTATTCTGTATTATATATTGGTAGGAATTGTTCTTTCCGTCTTATTGCAGTTCCTGGATTTTCGCAATATGCGTTACCGCTTTGTTGCTTTTCACAGGACCATGCTTAATCTTCCGAGACGCCCAATATGGCGATGAAAACTTGCTACTGTTTTCCCAACCACCACTTCCCAAGCCTTGGTTGTAGAAGGGGAAATAGAAATCCTGATAGATGCACCTGACATTTGGACGGTAGGGTGGTGTTAATAAGAGTTTGTTTGGATAGCTGTAAAGCAGTGAAAATTTCCGGGTTTTGACATCGATTTGAAAAGCCATGGGAAATAAACAGCCCTGATTTTGAATTTATGGCTGCTTTTTTTGAAAGACAGAAGTTAGCATATTCTTCTGTAAAATTACTGGTTTCAGATTTTAGTGATATCCATCAATCCAAACAAATGGGTGAGAAATCCATAAATTTTTTTTCCGCAACCTGTGGCCAGGATCTAGTTTCAAGTAGATGTGTATGAAAAATGCTTGCTCCTCCCTTGCTGCACACTTTGGGTGGGTGTGTGGTAGATTTTTAAAAAAAGATATGTTAATCTTAGAGCAGTTCAAGTTATGTGTTACTTAAAAAAACAAAAAAATATGGGGTCTTTAATTGTGTTGTGACATGTACTAATATCATCATTTTTTATTTTTAAAAATTTTAAAGATCTAATCGTGGTGAGGCGATTGTATGGATATGTAGTTTGCATGGATCCCAAGATTAACATATTTTTAAAAATTAAAAAAAATCTACTGCACACCTAAGCTGTGCAGCAAGGGTGATTTCTAGCTAGTATTAGTCGTTGTGCATTGGTACACTTTAGTACTATTCCGATCCGCTATAGCTCGATTCTCACGTATTTTTCAATTTCATTATTTGTTGATCTATCATTTTAATAGGATATTTGTGAATTAAATCTAAATCAGTTTTTTGCAGATGTGCCTCTCTAAAATTTTCTATCGTTAAATATACTCTTCATTTAGATATATTATCGTAAATCTTCTCTAAATAGGCATAGATGATGTAGATGTGTCTACGTGGTTTACTGTCATGGACGGGAGGTGAATAATATGTGAAATATGTCATCTAACATTGTTAGGGTATATGAAAACACTTAAAATATATTTAATGTGTGTGGGTCAGAGAGAGTCTCCCTCCCCTCCGACTTCCCTGATATTTCGGCAAGGCCCCCTCTCCCTCCCCTCAAAGGTCCCCTCTCCCATTGTTGATGAACCCTCTCTCTCTACCTCTTGTTTCGCCCTACCTCCTACTGTCAGCAAGGCCCCCCTTTTCTCTATTACTCTCCTCTCCCCCATCGGCTAGACCCCCCTTCACCTCCTCCATCGCCCCCCCTCCCATTACCAGTGAGCCCCCTCTCCACCTCTTATTCCCCTCCCCCCCCCCCCCCAAACTTCACCGTCGGCTAGGCCCCCCTCTATCTCATGTTTGCCATCCCCTCTCTCGCTGGCGAGCCCCCTCTTTCTTGCCATCGTCGGCTAGGTCCCCTCCACCTACTACTCCACTACCCCCCTCCCACGGTCAGTGAGCACCCCCACCCCCACCTCCCTCCACCACTAGCTAGGCCCCCCTCCATCTCCTGCTTCGCCCTCCACCCCTTCCCACCACCGGCGAGGTCCCCCCACTCCCTGCTACTCCCCCCCCAACCCCCTGTCACTGTCGGCCAGGCCCCCCTCCATCTCCAACTCCACTGCCCCCACCCTCCCACTGCTAGCGATCCCCCCTCCACCTCTTGCTTCGCTCCCCCACCTCCCCTCCATCGCCGGCTAGGCTCCCTCCACCTCTTGCTAATTCGCCCCCTCTCCCACCACCGACAAGACCCCCTCTCTACATGCTACTCCCCCTCCTGCTCCACCACCCCCCTCCCACCACCGGTGAGGCCTCCCCTCTCTCTATTGCTTCCCCCCCACTCCCCGCCATTGCCAGGTCTTGGGATCGGTACCACCCTAGGTCTCCCCTTCATCGGCAGTCCACGCAGCCATCGATGATTCAATTGTGGGAGCAGCCGGCGAGGGCATAATTGAGCTCACCGTGGGTGGGAGCCGCCGACCCCTCCACCTGATGCTCCACCCCCCTCCGACTGTTGACAAGGCCCCCCTCCACCTCCTACTCCACCCCTCTCTCCCAACGCCGGCGAGGCCCCCCTCTTCCTGTTACTCCCCCCTTAACCAACTAAGGTTTTAGAGAGAGAGAGAGAATAATTATGATTTTTTATTTTTTTTTATTATGTTAATCACGAGTAAGTAAATATTTTACTCTTTAACTCATTTAGTTCGGGTTAAACACGTGGAGTTACGGCGAAGATATAATCACATATGTGTGTGTGTGTGTGTGTGTGTGTGTGTGTGAAAAATCAAATCCAAGACCATTAAAGATACATGGTCCTAGGGACGGTTTGGTTAAATCATTGGTTTCAAAATCAGTGGCGACGAAATCCGTGCTTTAAGCTTACACTACTTTTTGATAAATAGTTTATGTGAAATAGCGGATTTTGATTTTAGATTTTTAATACTTTTCGTCAAGTCGAATTAAAGTATCTAAAATTTGATTATTATCTTATGTCAACCCAAGCAAATGGGAATCTGAAATTTTCATTAGATTTCAATGCTTCAATCAAAGGACCTCTTTTGTTAGAACATAGTTACTTCACCGCGTGCACACTAACTAATATCGTGTTTGAAGCTGAAGTGTTTGACGGAACTGTTTCGACGATGAAAAGTAAGATGCGTCTAACTATGTGTGGTCGCATGTGTCTCCCCACAAAGTGTAGATCTCTCGTCAAGTTAATGAGGGAGATTACATTAAGCGATCAAACTCGAAGTAAAGTCTTTAAGGGCGATTTATTTCTCGATTTCGGGGTATTTGTTATCAGATGACAGAGAATGGGGGGTGGGGCCCACGCTCTCCCCTCACACACAAGGCCCTTATTCGATCTCGGAAACGGTATTCAACTCCGGAGAGTCGAACACCGTATCCCGACCGAGAAATAAACCGAGCCTAATTATACAGAACGACGTAAAAGTTCCCGGACTGAAGTCATAACTCTTTTGATTTAGAGAGTGTGTGTCACTCCATTCAAGTTGAATCTCAATTGCCAACGTATTTAGGTGTCACGATCTGATACAACTCTGGTGCTGGTGAGCTTTGGACCGAGCTTACGTGATTTTATCTCCAAAAGATGACTCACTGGGTACGAGTACAAATCATACATATATGGTTCAGTAACATTTTTTATTTTCTCATATGAGACTATTTCGATTCATTTCTGTTCCAGTCTCCCGTGCAGTGATAATTCCACTCCGTGGCGACTCCACTCCATAACTCTTAGTTTAGGTAATCTTTTCCTAGGGATTAGACCCGATAATTATCCGTTTAAAATTAGAATCGAATTCGTATTGATTTAATCGGATAATCATCCTAATATAATATCCGCAGGGATCGACCCTACTAGCTCTCCCCGAATGCCGAATGGGAGGAGTCTTGACTGTTGCGACACGTTAACACGGCCGATGTAGAATGTATTGTCATGCAGCTCGTGAGGTGACGATGATATAGAAAGGTTCGATACCAATGGCAGCCCAGAGGGGGGAGAGAGAAGATTACATAGTAGAGAGGGAGGCTTAAAATACATAATGGTGCCACAAATCTCTGCGAGAAGCGTACGTCAAAAGCACGGTCCCCTGAGTTTCTGAGAATTTTGATTCACGGACTCCCACGAGTCTAACATCTCTTGTTGGAAAAAACTTATTTGACGCACGTAAGTTGAGGGCACTATATTCATTTGGAAATAATGATACTTCTGTTAAGGCATTTTAATTATTAGAATATTTAAAATCTCTCCCCCACCGTGATTTCCAAACGCAATCTGTGCTTTATTCCGGCTCATCACCCCCCCCCCCCAACCTGCCCTCTCAACCAAAAAACAAAAGGAACGATTATGCCTTCATGATTTGTCTAACTACTGTAAGGATGAATATCCAAAAAAAATCTGGATTCTTGTTTGCTCTGACTTTCTCTTCCCTAAATCCCTGTTTGAAATGAGAATAACGTAAAAGAATAACTAACTGATGAAAGAGAAAAGATGCGGGTTCTATTTTTTCTCCTCACACACATCCGACGGTGACCGGGATTACATGATGGGCTTCCCGACCTTAGCCTCGGTTATTGGACGCCCACTGCTTCCGATCCCATGCCCTGTCAAACCTTGTAATGGGCCGAGCTTTTGGTCAGCCCATTCAACTATTTGGGGGCTTTATCAAGAGACTTTTCCCCCACGAGATTGGCCGGCAAATTTCTAAGTAATCGGATGAATATTACTCTCAGTTCATCCCACAGTAATTAGGTCTTGAAAATCCTCGGGAGGACACTAATTATCTCAGTGAATCCACCGAGAGTATCTTATTTTCATTTGGTCTTGAAAGTTCTCTGGAGGGCACTAATTACATATCTCATTGAGTCCACCGAGAATGTCTCATCTTTCATTAGGCATTGTATTCTCTCTAATTAAGTATTTAAGTTCCATCCTCACCGAATAAAACATGGAGAGATGCATACACATCATGTGGAAAAGAAGACACACATAAAAACTGATCTATTTATTTCATTTGCCTTCGTATTTTAATTAAACAACGGATTCATGTCGACTTTTTTTTTTTGAGGGGGAGGAGATTAGCGGGAAAACTCGCGTCTTGCGACGGAGGCATGGGTCAAACCTGTGTCCCTCCCCGGGATGGGGGAGAAAGGATGAACCACCGGGCTACGGCGTGGGGTTCCATGTCGACTTTGCTTGACGCGATCTAAGATGGCTCAAAACATCTCAGTGGCACCGGCTCTTGAGACGGACCAAGTCCAATCCAAACCAAATCTCTCCTCACTAATCCTCCTCCTCCTCCGAATGTAACTGGAAGAATGCATATTAAAACAATGTCTCCAGGACAGTAGACCTCCTCTTTGCTCCCATCTTATTTTTCAATGTAACTTACAGTGTTCTCTAATCAAACATCACATCCGGGCCTCTCAAACACTAAAAAAAAACCCCCATAAAAACAGGCCTGGAGGATCTCATTTCAAATCTTCCATCCCCCACTGTCACCATCCTTAGCCTTCCAACTTCCACAAAACAGGACTTTTTTTATTAAAAGGCAGATCCCCAGGACTCTTAAATCACATCAATAGAATAGTATAAGCTTGCAGTCGGAACGAAGAGAAGGTGGCGACCACATCTTCTTACCGTCGTCCCCATTTTTATCATCATCTAATCTATCAACAGTACTCTGGTTGCAACAAAACTGGCTATCCACTCTACCCCGGGCAAGGCACAGGAGCTTCTCTGTTGGTTGGGGCGAAGACACAAACGGCCCCGAGCTAATAAGACAAGGACTCTTTCAGTTGGAGCTACGAAAAAGATGATGTAATGCAATCTTAATTAGAGGGACGAAGGTCCCGAGTTTTCTAGTCTTAATTAGGGGGAAAAAGGATTGAGCTAATTAAGTTGAGCGTTTGTTTGATGAATTTGAACTTAAATCTCTGACACTCTAACATAAGCCTAAATATCAATACACTCGATTCCCCGTCATAATAAAAGAAGAATATATTATAATATCTTACGATAATTATAACTCTTTATCTACTTTCAATAGTATCAAAATTTAAGAAGAACAATTAAGGACGTTCAGTTGTATCGATTGATATCTCGATTTTGTCAGTACAATGTTTAACTGAGTTTGACCGAGTACCAGGTTAAGAGTTGAACGGGGTCGAATAGGTGCGAAAATCACTTTTTAGTCGAATAAGTTATTAAATTTGAATGAGTCCAATGACTTGTTCGAGTGGGAGGAGGGAACGACGTATTCACCCTCGAATCCACCCGGTTATCAAAGTGGGCCTCGGTGAGTCGTGAATTACTGGGGTTCGGTGATATCAGACGTACTTACTCTTCATATATTATTCTACGTACGTTCCACCTGACATTATTTCCTTCTGTCCCAGCTGGGACGTGCCTCAATTATAAGTCTAATCAGTGGTGGGTCATGGTGCAACCACTATGTTATATGTTATAATTAAAAAGAGAGATTATTATATGATAACATGCCGGACTGATGGAGCAGCTGTAACAGGACGGCCGGTGGAGGGTTACTCGGGAGAGGATCGGGTGGGTTGCAAGTTGCAACCACTATATATGTCTTATACGATATGTGCATGTAAAATTATAGTAAGCTCTCAATTAATTAAGGGCGTGTTTGACACGCGATTAAGATAGGGGAGCAAATGAGAGAGAAAGTGATGGGCCCCCTCTCTTCTCACACAGAAACGCGTTAATCAGACTCGGTTAGCAAAGTCTCCCTAAGGGATCGCATCCATCGTCTCGAATCTGCATACGTGAAAGAGTCCGGCCCAACTTGACTACCACTGAATTGGCCCATTAACCATGGTGGAGCATGTGGGTATAGTTAGGTGGGCATTCTAGTGTATTACGACGTCATGAATTATTTTTACCACATCAGTTGTACGTCACACTCTTTTCTCAGTATTTGATTTGAAAGTTAATTAGTTTGGACAGTAAAAAAAGCAAAAAAAAAAGTCAAACCCAAGTTGGATGCATGCTTTCAAACCGAGGAACACTCAATTTAAGTTTCATCAATGACCTCATCTTGGCCTGGGCTTGATGTCAAGATTGAATAGCTGAGATGAGAGTAGTGTCAAATGGAATAATAAAAAATTATGGTACTACAACAATATTTCTCAAGATAATTTCATGAAGCAGAGATATATATATATATATATATATATATATAGCAGCTTATGGATACAATTGTATGCTATTATGTATACGTAAGTACCATGTCACATATAGTGGCCTGTGGACATTTTAAATAGCAATGAAAGAAAATTAATGTACTTGGGCCTGCCCTAATTAAACTAACCTGATCAACTCTGTCTCTCTTGTCTTGTCTGAGCGCATGCTCTTATAATTAGTCGCCGGCGACGGTTGCATCTACCTGCAACGAGAGCCTATCATATATATATATATATATATATATATATGAAAATATTCACATGGTGCCGGCACCATAGTTATTTATCATGGTGCCGACATCTAAGTCATCATTGAAAGAGATCATCTCCCATGTATTTAAGTGTCCAGATATCGGCACCATGATAAATAGTCATGGTGTCGGCACCATGTGAACATCTCATATATATATATATATATATATATATATATATATATATATATATATATATATATATATATATATATATATATATATATATATATATATATATATATATAATTAAATATGATAATTAATAAGTTAAGAATGCTGATCTGATCGAGTTAATTAATAAGTTAAGAATGCCGACAACCAACCGAGGTCGATCAGCATGGATGCATGTAAACATTCGATCGAGTTCTTAATTAATTATTAGTGGAATGATATATATATGTATATATATATATAGAAGATCGAAGAACTGATGCTAGCCAGCACGCGTTGAGCTGACATCTCAGATGCTCTCTCCTGACGTGCTCATGAAAACTTGTGATCGACGTAGCTAGTTGGGCATTGACCTCGGTAAAAAGGATGCCAGTGGAGAAGAAAAAAAATTTAAGGACAACGGAAATTTCTCATAGAACGTTGATATATATATATATATATATATATATATATATATATATTTGGCATATAAAAGTAACAAAATTTTTTTGTAAGAATCTTGGTTTACAACATGATATTGCTAGTTCGGATAGTTAGGAGCAATAGAGAGATAGATCAGGGAGAAGTGAGGCTCCACTGCGCGCCAAGCTCTGCCCCCTCCGGTCGCGGGAACCCCGCGGAACTGTTGGTGGGGGGAGCTCCCGCCGGGAACTCCCCCCCCCCCCCCCCCTCTCCTTCACCACCCACTGGTGGTGGCCCTGCACGCTGGTTCGTCCAGCGGAACCTTCATCGTCGGCCCCGGCCGCGGTGACTTTTGTCGGGTGGGGGAGCCCCAGTAGGGATCCCTCCCTCCCCGGGTACGTTTCCGGTCCCCCCCCCCCTCTGCCGACCTCCGTCTTCCTCCGGCCCTTCCCTCCCCTCTCTGCCTTCCTCTCCCCGTCTCCCCCCTTTTTTCTCTCTGTGTCCCCCCCGTTCCGCCCTCTCCTCCATCCCCGGCTCCTTCCCCCCAGCTCTTCTCTCTCCGCCGGCCCCGACCTCCCTAACCTTCCCCCCCTGCTGACCTTCCGCCCTCCCCGCCTATTCCCCGACCTTCCCCCCCTTCTGGCCTTCTCCCCCTCCCTGCCCTCCTCCTCCTTTTCCCCCGGCTCCTCCTCCCCCCTCTCTGCGGTCCCCAGCCCTCCCCCTGTCCCCATCTTCAGTCGCCGCCCCCGCCCCTTTCCCTTCCTTCCTCGGTTCCCCCCCCTCCCCCCCTCCCCGCCACCCTTCGCCCTCCCGCCCCCCCCTCCCTCTCTCTCCATCTTCCCCCCACCCTGCGGCCCTTCGCCCCCCCTCCCGTTCCCTTTCTAGCCGCCGATCCCCCGCCCTCCCCTCCTCCCCCCAGTCCCCTTCGATACTGCCGTTCCCCATTTCCCTCCCCTTCCGCTGCCGGCCCCCATTTCCCTCCCCTACCGCCGTCGGTCTTCCACCTCTCACCTTACTCCCCGCACCCCGAGCACGCCATCGGCCAGCTCCCTCCGAGCCTACCTCCGCCCTCCACCCCTTTCCTCCATCTCCCCGCCCCTTCGCCTCCTCTCTTCCTCTCCTCCCTCCCCGATCTCTGCCCCTTCTCCCACCCTCGTCTCCTTGCTCCCCCTCCCAAACCTTTTTTTTGAAGCCCTTTGCCCTGTCTTCCCCTCGCCGGTTTGGGATTCCTCTCGGGCATCGTCGGAGGTTGGGTACAGCTTGGTGTCGCAGATTACGGATTTCTTCCCTCGATTTCGTAGAAGCTCGGAGAAATTGCGCATTCTCCCCGTATCCTATCGGATATCGGCCTCCCGAGCATTCTCTTCTCACCGCTTGGTGCTAGAGCGGTTCGGCTACCATGGAAGCCCCGAGGAAGATCTATATCTCCTGCAGCACCGGTTAGCTCGTCTTCCGATCCCCTGGAGCTCTCTTCGATGGTGGCTGTCGTGGCTTTATCCTTATTTGTTCGTCGCTCTGATGACAACATGGGTTATGTATGGACTTTTATGTTCGGTTTGGATTTTCTACTTCTTAATGTATGTTGCTCTGTCGACTGGGTTATCTTCCTTTAAGGTCATGTATCTCGTCTTTAGTATGAAATGAAATGATATATCCTTGCTTCCAAAAAAAATAGAGAGATAGATAGGACAAGTGCCACAACTATAGCCAATGACGAGTTCCTTTTCAATACGAACGACATCATGGAGTACCAATTTGAATGGTGAACAATAAGAAATGGTCAACGGTATTAATATGTTGACTGGCGTGATGATGTCGACACAATTCGGGCTCAAATGGGCAAAAGCAGACGATGAGGTCTGCTACTCTCTCTCTCTCTCTCTATATATATATATATATACATATATATATATATATATATGTTATATATATATATATGTATATATATATATATGTATATATATATATACATATATATATGTATATATGTATATATATATATACATATATATATATATATATATATATATATACATATATATATATATATCAAGGCTCAATATTTTTACTTTTATTTTGACGGATGTGATTATAAATTTTTTTTAATATTACATAATAGTTCATCATCTATATTTAATATGTTAGACGAATCAGACACACGTAACGTCCCTTATGAGATAGATGGTGATGGTGGGAGTGGTCGCTGAAGAGGCATCATCCGAGACAGAAAAGTTCGCTGTACGTACACCTAGGGTTTTTGTAGCATTATATATGACCTGAACTAGGGTTGTAAAAGTAAAAAAAAAACAATTTCTTATTTGGCCAAAAGTATTTTCTGATCCATTTTTATAGTTTCATTTAATTTTTTTTTAGTATGTAACCCAAGTTTGAGTTGTACGGACAGCTAGTTGGGGAAGGTGAGACTCCGACTCCTCGCATTTAAAAAAATAAATTTACTTGATGCACATCTTTAAGTGTGTAACAAACCATAGTGTGATTTAATTCAGGTAAAGAAAGGATATACGTGATTTAATTCACGCAAAGAATATATACTAATATACATGTAAATCTAAATGCATGATAGGCTTTCACTTAAATTCACTTTCAATAGGGGTATATATGACAAAAATCCTTCTTCTCGATCCTGCCCCCCACCTATTTTGAACTTGATTAATACTTGCTTCGTGCAAAATTGCATCCCAAGTCTTTATTGGTCCATGCAAGATCAAAGAGACTTGAGAGCAAAAAAAAAAAAAAATTCCCCTCAAAAATGAAACCCACATCATTTTAAAATTTTTTTTGAGAGATCTTTTCGGTCGTACACGGATCAAGTAATTAAGACTTGGGATGTAAATTTGTTACACTATTACTCCTTGAAATTTAGACTCGCAATGCTTGATTACTTCTAGATTATTTTCTCGTAAAGCGGAAGGGATCTCTTAAAAGTCTAGTCGAATGTCCTTTCTACAGTGGTTGACTTGAATTGGACCAAATGGGCCGGCCATGTCAACTCAAGGGGGCCGTTAACTTCTCTGGAGAGGCTCTTGGAAATCTTATGAGAGCTGAGTTTGACCATTGTTGGTTTAGGATAATAAAGTCTTACATGTGTGTGTGTGTGCGTTTTTATTATTATTATTATTATTATTATTATTATTATTATCCTGCCTTCTTCCCTTCCAAATCTCCAAATACTTTTGTTTTTGCCCACTACCATATTTATGCATGCCATGTGTTTGCAAAAATGGAAGCTACTTGCGCGTTTCTTAACTTCATAGAGATTAATTAAACATCTACAGGTGCTAACTTGTGGGTATGCATATATGATTATTTGAACCAAGATGCGTTTTTTTATTTATTTATGTGCAAAGTGTAATTGTTGAGTAGTGGCTATGGAGTAGAAAAAGGAGCTTGCTTTGGAAGTGGAAGAGGGGGAAGAAGCGGGGAGGGGTGGGGTAGGGGAGACAACCAGGCACGGAAACCGATGCCGGATGTTGAGCTGAGCGGAAGGCAGCGGCGGGAAGGCCGGGAGGTGTCGATCTTCTCCGGTCCGAGTTTGGATTTGGAAGCCGGGGAGGATGGTGGGCGGCGGGGGAGGAGGGGGTCGGGCTTCCTGGAGGGCTGCAGCGGCGGTGGCGACGGTGGTGTTGCCGGTTCTGCCGCGGAGGCGATGCTCAGCGTCGTTGTATCGAAGCCCGAGGAAGCCGCCGCTGCGCTGAAGGCAGGGGCCCCCAAGAGCATTGGTGGGTGGATGGGCGCGGCCGCGGGTGCGGCTGCTGAGAAAGATGATAGCTTGGTGGAGAGTCTGGAGATGACTGCGGCGAAGAAAGGCGTGCCGAGAAGTGAGAGCTACCACGAGCAATGCAGGTATAAGACACGCTGCTTTTACAAGCAAGTTCTTCCTTTCTTACATGGGCTTCATCTTTTTTTTTTCTTCGTTGAGGTGACCCAGAGGAAGAGAGTAGGCCCTTTTGTTTGTGGTAATCAGTCTTCTGAGAAGTATTGATATGTAAGGGTGACCTGGGGGAGCAAGCGGATTGCCCTTCTGATCTTTTCTGGATCATTGTTCTTTTGATGTTAGTAGCAAGTTCTGTAATTTGGTCTGATTTGGCATGGGAAGCATGATCCGCATACAGTACATGAGTTTAGATCTTCAATATGTGCTGACTTATGATTCTCTGCTGATTCTCTTTATCCTTATCATTTTACCACTTCGGTACCTTCACCTTTTTCGGTTCTCTCTTTCTTTCTTCTCCAATGTCTCTGCCATGCTTGATCAATTTAGAGTTTTCTTTGTGAGAAATTCAATTATCTCACATTCGTTTCTGGGAATTAAACTATCCATGAGAGAGTTTCAGTGTTTCTTTTCCCGTTTGAAGATTCTCTTACTACTCGCGTGTAAAAATACTGATCTCTGGTGTGCCAGGTGCTATATTCATCTTCTATATGCCCTTCAGTCAACATGGAATGACTGTTTTTTTCATGTTGTGACATGTCAGGAAATTGAATTGCATAAGCTAAGCTTTATATCGGCCTTTCTAGTTGTTTGGGAAATTGTGCCACCAACCAGACTTGTTGAATGACTAACCAACAACTTGGCAGAGAAAAATAGAAGCAAACTCAAACCAAATGACCGAAGGAAATCTACAATAATGTCCAACTATAATAATAGAACTAATTCTCTTCATGCATAGATATAGTGGATTTCCTAGGAGGCGAAGAGAAGATAATATCAAAATCATCACACACTTCCTGTTTTCTCTCTTTTATTTGTATTTCTCAAGTATTTGATATTTCTTCTTCATTTTCATATAGATTTTATATGATAAATGACAACTCTTGTGCACTTTTTAAAAGAATGGAAAATAAAATTACAGATTCATTACTCTTACATTTGAATTTGCACACATATCACTAAAAATGGCAATAATGTGTGAAAAGATCACATAAATGTTAAATTGCATATGTTCAACTGGTCCTTTGTATATAAAAAATGGTGGAAAAAGACCATTTTGTGGCCTTTTTGCACACTATTGACATTTTTAATAATGCATTTGCAGATTAAAATATAGGAATGATAAACCTTTATTTTTCATTTTATCAATAGTTTATATGCAAAAATTCTAATAAATAAATGACATATCTTGTGTAAATGGTCGATAAAGATGCTAATTGAATGGTACTGGGGCATAGACATAATGAAATAGAACTGGTCTGATGCTTCATATGAAATGATACATGAAATGGAGCTGCCACACTAAGGGTTAGAAAGAAGCTCGAAAATTACATTGTTCAGGGTTGAGCAAGATAATCAAAGTTTGTGAGATTGAATCACCTAGTATCCTCAATACCTCAACAGTACCCTTTGTCAACTGGTTATCCTATGATGACCTATGCATGCTATAATGAAGATTTAACTATCTTACACTTTGTTTGACATCAGCTTCATGTACTCTTTTTAACCTAGGACTGGGAAAAGAATACTTAAGTAATCATAGCCAGTTTGACTTTGCCCTGCACAGCTTGATGGAAGTTGCATTGAGCTGGATCATGATGTGTTCTTCTGCAGCCAAGCTTCATCACTTGGTATTACTTGGGTGAGAACAATGTCGATACCTGTTGAATAATGTGTGCTTCATTTCTGGTTTACAACTGCCCATTAAACCACCTAGTTGATCTGGCCATACTAAACAAGGAGGGTCATCATGAGTATTGACCCATTTGGCTCTGCCACTCCCATGTGAAGAGTGAAAGACATATAACACTTATCCCTATGAAGGACAATTCATAGTCTGATAGCTTAATTGTAAATATATACCATGTTCTTGATTCTCGAAAATAGTTGGGGTTTGGTTTATGTTATCAATATAAGAATGTTCTCGTCTCTCTCTCTCTCTATTTTTTTTTTGAAAGTGATGCTATCATTTCCAAGTATCCCCGCACAAAACAGAACAGTACTTTGAGTAGTTTCTAGGTCGACGGAATTCAATTGGTCCTATACTTTGAGTAGTTTGTAGGTAGCCTTTGTGTGGCTTTTTTGTACATGGAAGATATTTTTGGGGGAGTTCTTATATGTTGAGGCTAATATTTTGGGTCGGGAGAGCCCATGGCTTGCCATGGTGGTCTCACCACCTCCCCCCTTTGGGGGAGGTCCCAGGTTCAATCCTGGGTTCCCCTCCCCCTTAAAAAAAAAGAGTACCTAGCAATATATATATATATACATAGGGTCAGGGTATACTGCCTTTTCTTTTACTTGCATTTTCCTCTTAATTTAATGAATGTACAATCCACTTCCAAAAAGAACATGCATATATATACTAAAAAATGTACAGATATATGTGTATGTACACACACACACACTGAGTCTAACTGTTGTCAAACTATCGGTCCTCGTGTTTCAGAATCATGTGACTGAATGTTAAACAAAAACTTATTTTAGATTCTTCAATGTTTGCATGGGGATGATCAGCTTTCTGCATTTTCTGTTACATGGAGCAGATTTTGTGTGGTTTCTCCAACTGTTGTGATGGGATCGTCAAGCGACGTCGGGAACAATTAAACTATATTTATTATTTCTAAGTGTTTTTTTTTGTTGATGGGCCACATTAGTGGGCCTAATATGTGTGTTTTTCTTATATAGGAAATAAGATATTTCCCCATCATGTAATAGTCTTTTAGTGTCTTTAGTCTTCCCACGAGAGTTATGATGGGTAAGAGATGTTAGGTGTTTGGTGTTCAGGTTTTAATGAGTGACCATTTGGTCTTCTCATAAGGTCTACAAAAGAGTCTTATAACCCCACTTTGGAGGATATAGAGTAATGAAGTTGAATAGGAAATTGTTGGAAAATTATTCTATGTGAGGTGAGATGCCTTGTTTGTTCTTCTCCCAGAAGGAGATGGGGTGAGATGCCCCGGGTGAGATGCCTCTTTCCATCTATCCACCTTACCACACCTCCGTCCACCTCCCAATGCAGCAGAAATCCCTTCCTCGGCCACCCTCACTGTCTGCGACAGTCACCCCGGCAGCCCCGCCTCCCCAGCCGCACCCCACCCGTGCCACCCCGCTCGCGAACGGCCCTCCCTACCTCCTTACCTCACCCCACTCCCTGCTACCCTCTGCACACCCCACCCCACATGCACACGCGACCAGGGCCTCCGGCCCCGCGGTATGCGCCTCCCACCCACGGCCCATGCACGTGAACCCTCCCCCTCCTCTCCCGCACGGCCGCACCCCCTCCCTCTCTCCCTTCCGCTGCTACGACCCCGGCACCAGCACCCCCCCCGTGACGCCCACCGGACGCCTCCCTCCTCCCTGTCCTCCCTTCCCTGTGCGACAACCACCGCGGCACGGGAGCGCCCACCACCGCTAGCCGCCGGAGCCATGCACCCCTCCCTCCTCTCCACCGAGCACAGCCCCCACCGGACCTCACCGGCCAACGCGTCGACACTCAGGCCTCCCCCATCTGTAGCGACGTCCCCACCACCGTACCACCGGCCCGCCGACAACCCTCCCCACCTCCGTCTGTAAGTGCAGCTCGGGGATTATACTAGCCATCTGCAGCACACTTCCAACCCCTTGCAGCCGCCGCCGCCGCGACAGTAGCTGCATGGGGACCCTACCGGCCGCCTGCACAACCCCACCACGCTCACCTTGTTCCTCCCCCCCCATTGGACAGACCCCCCCCCCCTCTGCAGCACCGTGATGCCCACCGCCCCCCCCCCCCCTTCCCAATTCTCCTGCCTCTCCCCTGACTGCCGCGAGCCCGCCGTGGCCAACGCCCACGTCCATAGCGGCCGCCATGCAGAGCAAGCAGTCCGCCACGCCGGCACGCCGTCGCCGCTGGTTCTGCCCGCAGACCATCGCCAGCAACCTCGCCCCAGCACGCCCACGAGCTCCGCAGCCTACCCCAATGGCGCCCACCTCCTTCCCGCCGCCGCTGTCGTTCCCCCCTCCCCACGTTCTCTCTGTTCTCTCTCTCCCTATTCGACCGTCTCTCTCTCTTTATAATAATAATAAAAAAAAACCTCCCACGTTATCTCTCTCTTCCTCTCTCTCTCTCTCTCAATCTCTTAACTCGTTCTCTCTCTTAATTCTATGTGATAGTCACTGTAACAAAAAAAAAGGAGAGAGGCTATTTTAAAAAAAAAAATAGCAAAAAAAATGGGAGAAGTTATCTTTCCTGGAAACAAAATGAAAAAAAAGAAGAAAGAACAAAAAAATAGTGAAAAAAAGAGAAGAGAGAAGGAGAAAAGAGAAAAAAAGAGAAAAAAAATAAAAAAGAGAAGTTATTTTCTAAAACCAAAGGGAAAAATAGAGAAAAAGAGACGAACTAGATAACAAGGTGAGAAAAGAAGACAATCATAAGATCTGGGTTTTTTGTCCCGCATCAAGTGGTATCAGAGCGGTTGTCCACTTGTTCTCAGAAGTGAGGTCCTTGGCCAAGTCCGCTCCACCATGAAGGGAGGATTTGAAGCTTTGGGTGCATCGTCCTTGAGATGGGGACAGGTGCGAGACCCCATTCGAAGCTCTAGATCAGTCTTTCTCCGCTCTGCCATGAAGGGAGAATTTGAAGGTTCGGGTGCATCGTCCTTGAGATGAGGACGGGTGCGAGACCCCATTCGAAGCTCCAGATCCGTCCTTCTTTATCATCCATCTTTGCCACCCGCCTCCATCGCCGTAGCCACCGACGTCGCTACCCGCTCCAAGCGAAAGTCCTACGGTTCGAGGTTCGAGGTCGAACCTCCTCCAAGGGGAGGGGTTTGATGGGATCGTCAAGCGACGTCGGCAACTATCAAACTATATTTATTATTTCTAAGTGTTTTTTTTGTTGATGGGCCACATTAGTGGGCCTAATATGTGTGTTTTTCTTTTATAGGAAATAAGATATATCCCCATCATGTAATAGTCTTTTAGTGTCTTTAGTCTTCCCACGAGAGTTATGATGGGTAAGAGATGTTAGGTGTTAGGTGTTCAAGTTTTAATGAGTGGCCATTTGGTCTTCTCATAAGGTCTACAAAAGAGTCTTATAACCCCACTTTGGAGGATATAGAGTAATGAAGTTGAATAGGAAATTGTTGGAAAATTATTCCATGTGAGGTGAGATGCATTGTTTGTTCTTCTCCCAGAAGGAGATGGGGTGAGATGCCCCTTTCTATCTATCCACCTTACCACACCTCCCTCCACCTCCCAGTGCAGCAGAAATCTCTTCCCCGGCCACCCTCACTGTCTGCGACAGTCACCCCGGCGGCCCCGCCTCCCCAGCCGCACCCCACCCGTGCCACCCCGCTTGCGAACGGCCCCCCCTACCGCCTCACCTCACCCCACTCCCTGCTACCCTCTGCGCACCCTACCCCACATGCACACGCGAATAGGGCCTCCGGCCCCGCGGTATGCACCTCTCACCCACGGCCCATGTACGTGAACCCTCCCCCTCCTCTCCCACACGGCCGCACCCCCTCCCTCTCTCCCTTCTGCTGCTACGACCCCGGCACCAGCACCCCCCCGTGACGCCCACCGGACACCTCCCTCCTCCCTGTCCTCCCTTCCCTCTGCGACAACCACCGCGACACGGGAGCACCCAGCACCGCTAGCCGCTGGAGCCATGCACCCCTCCCTCCTATCCACCGAGCACAGCCCCCACCGGACCTCACCGGCCAACGCGTCGACACTCAGGCCCCCCCATCTGTAGCGACGTCCCCACCACCGGCCCGCCGACGACCCTCTCCACCTCCGTCTATAAGCGCAGCTCGGTGATCATACTAGCCATCTGCAGCACACTTCCAACCCCCTGCAGCCGCCGCCGCGACTGTAGCTGCATGAGGACCCTGCCGGCCGTCTGCACAACCCCACCGCACTCACCTTGTTCCTCCTCCCCCCCCCCCCATTGGACAGACCCCCCCTCCGCAGCACCGTGATGCCCACCGCCCCCCCCCCCCTTCCCAGTTCTCCCGCCTTTCCCCTGACTGCTGTGAGCCCGCCGTGGCCAACGCCCCGTCCATAGCGGCCGCCATGCAGAGCAAGCAGTCCGCCACGCCGGCACGCCGTCGCCGCTGGTTCTGCCCGCAGACCATCGCCAACAACCTCGCCGTAGCATGCCCACGAGCTCCGCAGCATACCCCGATGGCACCCACGTCCTTCCCACCGCCGCTGTCGTTCCCCCTTTCCCCGCGTTCTCTCTGTTCTCTCTCTCCCTATTCGACCGTCTCTCTCTCTCTTTATAATAATAATAAAAAAAAAAACCCTCCCCCGTTATCTCTCTCTTCCTCTCTCTCTCTCTCTCTCTCTCTCAATCTCTTAACTCGTTCTCTCTCTTAATTCTATATGATAGTCACTGTAACAAAAAAAAGGAGAGAGGCTATTTTAAAAAAATAGCAAACAAAATGGGAGAAGTTATCTTTCCTGGAAACAAAATGAAAAAAAAGAAGAAGAAAGAACAAAAAATAGTGAAAAAAAAGAGAAGAGAGAAGGAGACAAGTTCAAAAAAAGAGAGAAAAAAGGAATATAAAAAAATAAAAAGAGAAGTTATTTTCTAAAAACAAAGGGAAAAAATAGAGAAAATGTAACGACCCGAGATCCGGATACCGGGAGGAGCCCGATACCATTCGAATCTTGGACCGTCGCCCACGAGCGGGAGGTTCGGAAGGGCTAAAAAGGAGTGTGGAGGTACAAAGAAATAGGAAATAAGGCAGGACAATTCAACAATTAACAGAAGTAAATAAACAACTACAACAGAGTCCAGTCCAACAGAAAGTACAGTCAAAAGCAGTAAAACGTACCACATGTCAAGTGAACACTCGGCCCGACAAGCTGGCAACTAAGAACCTCCACGCAACGCCCTCGAACCTCGAGGAAGAGCCGCCGCACCTGAAACGCAGGGGTGAGCCTCCTGTCACTGGCCCAGTAGGGATCCCGCGGAACCCCAACTGAGAACAACGGCGGCACACAAGCAGTAACTACGAAAGCAGGAAAGTAACTACGGTGATCGGCAAAACCTCGGCTCTACAGCTACTCCTACTGTACCAGAAAACACGACCTAGTCTCCCGTCGGGGGACAACCAAGCCACGCACCCGACCACCCGATTCCATGATCGGGGACCACCAGACACGAACCGCCCTAGCCATGCTACTAGGAAAAACGCCACGATACCTCCGTAACGGAGGCCTGCCCTCAAAAAAGGGCCCGAGCCAAAACCACACAGTCAGGGAACACGGTCACGACCTCACCGTCGTGAACACAACGCTGTCTGGGGAAAGGCCCTCGGTGACGCTCACCGGAAACCCCAGACCTCAACTCCAGGAACACTCCCGAAACCACTCACGAAGTCCCGTCTCGCGGACGGAAACAGAACCCGGTGCACGACAATTCACGTCACGTGACAGAAGCACCACCCACTAGAAGAACGACCGGATGCGTCCCCTGACGTCTTACACCGCGTCACAAGTGTCTAGCTACAACGCCCCGGGCGTGAGACTCAGACACGCAACAAGTACCACAACAAGGACTAGCTAGGGTCACGCTCGTCAGCGCGTGTCCTAAGCCCCCAACTACGTGTGCACACACAGACCATCTGCTCTAGGTCGGGTCTTCTAGCTAGTTTCCCCCCCCACCGGACTCTGGTGGCAAAGGCAAGGGACCCTACGGAAACCAGCCTAAAAATCGCCTCTCACTGGGTCTCGCTCTCCACCACTCCCAGGTGGGTCCGCACTCGCGTGCGCAGGAAGTTACGACTAGTGGACGTGTCACAGAACGTGAACACTGGAAACCACGCACGCACCCATTGCGAGTAACACGGGGTAACAGGTGGCTCAAAGCCACCCGACTCTGGACGGCCCACTAGACCTACAAAACCCAACGGCCTTTGAGTCACAAGACTTGGAGTCGAGACTGTTGCACATGACAGCACTAAGCCGTCAATCTGGCCTAATCCCTAGGTCTAAAACAACGATGGGAAGACTCACGAGGCCAAAGGTCGACCACTGGGTCACAACCGGGTCGACCGGAGACCAACACAACACAATCGGAACACTAGAAGGTCGCCCGGACCCTTAAACTCACGGGCACGTTAATCGAGCTAAACGGAACCTCCAGACACCCAAAGACACGGTCACGGAACTCCACGGGGTGTCCGGGACACACACGGCCCAAGGGGAGCACGAGACAGCAGGACAGATCGCGCTAGGATCACCTAGCGCGACAAGACAGAACGCGCGACAAGACAGAATGCGCTAGGATCCCCTAGCGCAACGAGACAGGTCGCGCTAGGAACCCCTAGCGCGACTAGGCAGATCGTGCTAGGAACCACTAGCGCGACAAGGCAGAACGCGGTAGGACCCCTAGCGCGACAAGGCAGAACGCGCTAGGACCCTATAGCGCGACAGGAACCGCCTAACTGTTCATCTTCTCCTATGAAAGCGCCCTATCGGGACGGCGCGACCCTCAAGAACGCGCTACCTGAGACTAGCGCGTTCTCAGTCCGCGCCCGGAAGAACGGGAAAACGGCGGGAAATCCATTCCACGCCCCATTCACCCCCAGGTGAAGGGGAAACAAAAGGGAAAACATTCCCCAACCTCTCCAGCACCGAGAGGACCCATTTAAACCCCCAAAACACGATCAAAACACAAGATTCGGCTCACACACCCCAAAACATGCATTTTCCCCAAAACGCTCAAACAAGCCCGCTCGGCTCACCACGGCCTACAAAACTCGCGGGAAATGAAGTACGCGGGTTGAGGGTCCATCTCCCTACCTCCACCGAAGATTCGACGCACCGCGGACGCCGATCCACAAAGAAAACGCCGTTGAAGCCTCGCCGTTCCACGAACCCACGGCCGAGCTTCACCGCGCCTCCACCGCCTCGATCCTCACCCATCCTCGCCCGTGCCCTCCCCACCTCGCCCACGCTCCACCCCGTCGGCCGCCGGAGAGAGAGGGAGAGAGGAGAGAGCGTGAGAAAGAGAGGGAGAGAAGAGAGAAATGAGAGGGGAGAGAGAGAAAAAGGTTATAGATATAGGAAAATCTAAAAATTCTCAAAAATACCGAAAAATAGAAAATCACGTTTCCGCGATCCTCGGAACGCACCGATCGCAACGGTACCACACTCGCCTAGGTGAACGGCCCGGTTCACCCGCAACGAGGTTCCGAAGGAATTACCGAAACACACATTGGGAATCGAAAAACACACGCGGAAAAGTCGCGGAACGCTTCCGGACCTCCGAAACAACTCCGGATCACGTCGATCTGAACACGAAAGATGTCCGAAACGAAATTTCGGACACAACGGAGTTGGACACTCCGAGAAACCAGATCCGGGACCCACGAGCAAGGATCCGAAAAATCCGGGGCATTACAGAAAAAGAGAAGACATAGATAACAAGGTGAGAAAAGAAGAAAATCATAAGATTCGGGTTTTTTGTCACGCATCATGTTGCTTGTAATGTTTATAATTATGCCCACGTGTAATGATGTGGCGTAACTGAGGATGTCTTCCGTATAAGTTGATGGTCAGCAGACAAAATAGAAATGCACATATTTCATGCTGCAAAAACTTCATTGCCGTTGGGCATCAGGGGGATTAGTACCATGGAGACTATATGCTTGCTAGTATGAGGCACATGGTTCACAGTATGGAAGGAAGGATCGGATCGGATCGGATCGGATCGGATCGGCCAGGATCGGTTTTAGGTCTGGCTGATCCAGTCCTGATCCATCCAAGTCCTAATTCTTGGGCCGGATAGGCCAAGATCAAACAAGGATTGGCTCAGATCGGGCAATCCTAACTGACCCACCCAATTGAGGAGTTCCAAATTTGAAAAGTTGTCCAGGCAAAGGGAAGTATTTGGGGTGTTTTCTTCGCTCTCTCATTTTTATGTAAAATTGTGTTTTACCTTTATTAGAAGACTTTTCCTATTTTTTAATTTTTTGAGTTTTTTTTGGCATTAACTGGGGCTGCTGGCCCGACTCAGTCAGGATCGGTTTTGGACCGGCCGATCTGAGTCCGATCCCCGATCCTTCCTTCCTTGGTTCACATAATGGTTGAAGTGAATGAAACAGATATTGGGATCATTCATGTGTGATTTCATTACAGTTGGAAGCATTAATGAAAGGTAGTAAAATCAGTAGAAGGTGGAAACATAGTTGATTGAGGCATGGACATCTTTAGAAAGGGCCAACAAAAAAAAATCCTGTCATTGAATATAGCAAGTTCTATCTCTTTGGTAAACATTTGAATGTCATACACAACTCTTTGTTTGACTGCTTCATATGATGAAACTTTCTATAGCTGTCATCTCCGGAAGGACCATGACGAGTTATTATCCCTGAGTTTCCATAGGTTTGTCTTACCTTCTAGTCATGTCAGATATTGCCTCTTCCTTTGGTTTCTAAGATGGAGTTCTTATGCATGGACTGTCATTTCCTGTTGTACACTGGAAATTTGCATTGCTTCATCTTGACTTTGTTCATTTACCTGTCCATTTCTTCTGCTGCTAGTGTTCTCTTGGGTGCCCTTTCTTCCCTCCGGTTGAAGTATGGGACAGACAGAAATCAGAATGCCGTTGAGCAACTTCTCTTAATGAATAGCTGCTTTTCGAATATTTTCGTAACGTTCTGTCCGAGGAATTTGCCACAATGCAAACTTTCAAATTGAAAGAGTTCCTTGTTTCTTCCCCAATGGTTCCTGATTGAGATTGTCCTCTCCCATTCTTATATTTCATGGACATGATCTATTCAACATGTTATGTGCCAGAGTATGTCAAGAGGAATCAGAGGAACCATTGATGGACATTGGATGCAGTTGCCGAGGTGAGCTTGCAAAAGCCCACCTGTCCTGCATAGGAACTTGGTTCCGTACAAGAGGTTCAAATAAGTGCGAAATATGCCAGTAAGTGTTTGCTTGCTTCCTTGTAAATTTTCGTACTATGTGAAGTTAATATAAAATTCTGGTGACGTTATTTAGAGCTTTTCTATACAGGCAGGTGGCTGTAAATGTTCCATCACCAGAGTCACAGCCTGATGTAAGCCCTGGAAAGAAATGGTCTCCCTTTTGTTTAACTTAACAAATTTAAATGATAGGAAATCATTACTTGTGTTTCTTTCTATAGCTATATTTTTCTCCACATCTCACAACTGGAAGTTTTTGCTATCTAGCACTATCTAGCTGTGACAATCTCATGGCAAATGTAGAATAATACAGAAGCCATTAGTTATAGTTCAAAGGTTACTTTAATTGTCTCATACCACATTATTCCACTGGGACATAGTTGACTTTCATATTGAACATAAGTTCTAATATATTTTTGCTGTGGAACAGACAAATTATTGGATTTGGAGAATCGATCCAGCATTTGGAGGTCCTAGCAGGGGGCGTGCAGAACACGAAAGGGTATTTATGTTGTTATGATTGAGTCAGACAGGTCTATTCTTAGGATCAAGCATGTTTTACATTGTCATCAAAATCAAAATGACCATGGTAACATTTTTTCTTACAACAGGGGTGCTTTAATCCACTGTGGATTGCATTTTGTATTCTAATTGGTGGGCTGCTCTTGGACGTATTAATATCAGTTTCCTTTGGTGTCTCTGCATTGCCTGTGAACATAATAATTGGTAAGTTCATAGAATACTTTTGCTACCCAAAACCTGTCAGGTGCAGTTTCCCTATGTGTCTCTGGAAGCCTTCTGTATCCTTTGCTATATGGTCTAGTTCTTTGAGTTCAAGCAATTCAATATTTTAATGAAATTTAAGGCCATAGTTATCCTTTATCTGTTTGCATAGTATACGTGGATGTATTCTACTATGGAGCTTGTGTTTTTTCTCTTTATTTGTTCAGTAAGTATTGGGTGGAGTCCTAGATGTGCTCTGTTATATGGTCTAGTTCTTTGAGTTCAAGCAATTCAATATTTTGATGAAATTTAAGGCCACAGTTATCCTTTATCTGTTTGCATAGTATACGTGGATGTATTCTACTATGGAGCTTGTGTTTCTTCTCTTTATTTGTTCAGTAGGTATTGGGTGGAGTCCTAGATGTGCTCCCTGCGTGCTACTATGTCTTTATTTTGTACTCTGAGCATGGGATCTCCTTTTATCGAGTGTCTACATTATGATACCACTGGGGGAACTCCTCATTGCTTTCCAAATGCACTCATAACCATGTTTCTAAAACCTAATTTAAATATATGGTCATGGCCTCTATTAATTGCATACAAAAATGTTGCAGGTGCTCTTATTGTTCTGGGGCTGGGGACTGCAATCCGGCTTGCGCTGGAATGCTGTCATGAGTGGAACATGCAGCGGATTGCGCGGAGGGCAGCTGAGACTTCTGTGGATCCTCACTATCCTCCTGATGTATAAAACTACATTTGTTGACACAGCACACGTAGGGATGGAACAAAAAACAGAGGAAAATGGTCTACAGCTGGGTAAAAATCATTCTTTTATTTTGTGGTTTTTATTGGATGATCAAATTTTCTTGTATATGTAAAACAACACGCCAAAGAAGACCACAGGTGAATTCTGGGGAAGCCTCATTGTTGGGCTCTTGGCCTTCCTCCTATTTATTGTTTGTCTTCATTGTTCTGTGAACTCTCTGGTAGAGAAATTGCTTCATAATAACAATACTTGCATGGTACCGTGTTATAACCATGTGAGCTTGAGGAGAGGGGAGATGAATGGGCACATAGGTAATAGCATCAGTGACACCTAATTTATGTGCTATAGAAATATACATGCAAATACAAAGATAAGATGAATTGTTTTGTTTTAAATGACGTATATGTGCAAAAAAAAAATTTAAATCTTACAGTAAATTGGCTGTGGAAAAGGACATGCAATCCATGGAAGGAGACTTGAAAGCTGAACCTCGTATCCGGTGATGTTTCAGTTTCTCAAGCTGTAGCTTCACTGTCTCGAGTGCAAATTACTTCACCCACTTTGTTGGGCTGGATAGAGCAAAAGTTCAACGGAAAAGTCGCGATCTTCTTCGTTGAATATCATGTAGAGTATGGCTCACTGCACATCTGTTGGGTGTGCAGGGATTTTATTTTATTTTATTTTTTAATTTTTGTTGAAGTGGATCTCAAAGTATTTTAATTTAAGATGCAAGTCACGTTATTATTTAAAAAATTAAAATTAAAATAAATCAATTTTAAAATAATAGACTCAATAATATTCATTTGATCTGATTTTTTTATTTTTTTTAAGTAATTCAATGATGACATGATGTTCACTCTAAGTTAAGATAATTTACAGTTTATTTTATAAAATTTTAAAAAAATAAAAAATTAAAGATATCATACACTCAGGAGGGTGGGCAACACACCCCGAGTCTGCGGTGAGCCATCTTCTATTATGTACCGGGGGTTCTTTATAATACATAACACTAGCTTTTCTCTTGTGTTTTCTTTAGAGAGGATAGTGTGAAGGTGATGTATGAGTTTAAAATGAAACCGAGGACTCATGTTTCGCCTTTAAAAATTAAGCTAACTAGAAATGAGGTCCTCAAGATGCAATAGAAGTATGCACATGATCCTGTTAAGGAAGTTTAGGAAATGGGATTTCCTTGACACCGTGGACTTTTCAATGGATAATTAAGTCTATCCATGGAGAGAGTTAGACCGTAGAGGCTCACTTTGGTGGTGGGTTAACTAACTCTGAGTTAACTTATCCCTATTAACTTGTTCCAGAGTTCATTTATTTTTGACTTGAAAGTAGGAAGGTTAACTCACCAAGATAACTAGGTGTGGCTGGGGTTGTGATTTGATAAAGATTTAGATTAGCATGGCTATTTTGGGGCGGAATTATTAAAATGCACATGCTTATTGTTCCCATCAAACAATCAAAATGGGAATAAACATTAACTTTTTGCATGACTAGTGAGGGGGAATGGACATTAAATGAGAATGTACAGTAAAATCACACACACACACACACACGCGCACGCAGAGAGTTGCCAAGGCGGGTGGGCGGGAGGGGGGTGTTATCGGGCGGTGTAACGATCCAAATTCTGAATATCGAGAATTATCCGATATCATTTGAATCTTGACCCGCCAGTCATGAGCCAGAAGGCTCGGAAGGGTTATTTGGGTGTTGTGGAGATACATTGAAATTTGAAATAATGCAAAACTGAACTATAGAATTAACAGTTTAAAGCACAAGAAATAAATTACATTGTTAATTAATAAATTAACTACAGAGTCTAGTCCACAAAGTATAATTTACAGGGAAGAAATGTACTCAATCGTCGGGTATGCTCTCGGCTCAAGTAGCCTGGATACTACGAACTTCCGCGCTGCACCTCCGAATCTCGAGGAGGAACCGCAACACCTGAAAAGAAAGAGGTGAGTCTCATCTCATTGGTTTAGTAGGGGTCCCGCAGATCCCCACCACGAAACAACGCTGGTGAACAACAGCAATAACAGAAATAACAACAACAACAACAACAACAACAACAACTGTAGCGATCATAACAGTAATAGTAACAGAAGAAGGTGGCAAAAACACAGCTCTCTAATCTACTCCTATCGGAAACGGAAAAGAAACCCCGATTTCATAGTCGGGACAGTCGAACCACCGATGAAACCACGGCTACGCTATTGAAGGAGAAACCACGACATCTCTATTACGAAGGCCCGTCCTCACGGACGGAGGCCCAACTGAGACCACACGGTCTAAGAGTACAGTCACGACCTCGCCGTCGTGAACCCTACACTATATACGGGTGAAATCTCGACGACTCTGTCGGGAACCCTAGACCACAATGTCGAGAAAAGTACACAGAAGTCACCCGAAGAACCACGAAGAATCTCATCTAGCATGATAGGAGAACTATCTAGTAGAAGCAAGGCCGGATGCGTCCACTGTCGACTTAGTCCGCAGCCTTAGGTGTCTCCCTACTATCCCAGGTGGAAACTGAGACACCGTACATAAGTAATCACATAACAAGGATAAGTCGGGGTCACGCTCGTCAGCACGTGTCCACAACCCCCAACTATGTGTGCACACACAAACCATCTTCTCTAGGTTGAGTCCTCTAGCCGATTTTTCTCCCAACCGGACTGAGACTGCAAAGGCAAGGGGCCCTACGGCAACCAGCTTAAAAACCATCTCAATCGGGTCTGCTCTCCACCTCTCCCAAGTGGGTAAGCGAACGCGCGCCCAGGCAAGCATCGTCTAGTGGGGGGTCACTCGAAGTAGAAACTCTCGGTAGAAGAAACACCGAAGTACTAATAGGCTACACACGCACCCGTCATAAGTATCACAGAACACAGGGTGGCTTGGTGCCACCAGACTCAGGATGATTAGCTAGACTCGCTAATCCAATGGCCATAGAGTCACGCGACTCATCGCAAGGCCGTTGTACAACATAGCTCTAGGCCGTCAAATCACCCTAGTCCGAAAGTCAGAAACCTCGGTCAAAAGGACTCTTGAGACGGATTATAAAATAGAAGAAATACATGGCATTAATAGCTAGCTATCAAAAGGCGTACGATACAAAGGTACTCACCCGAGTAAACCTTACTCACCGAGCCATGTGTTGAGCTCGAGAGTGGGGGGGGGAGGTGGAGAGGGGAAAAATTACAACCCACTAATTCTTCTGATCGTTGGCCCATAAAGCTTATCTGACCCAGAAGGTGATGGCCCACTAACACACTCGGGGACCATCTACCGAAAGCCCATATGCTAGTACTCGAGAAGTGCTGTCTAGCCCCAGAATGGGCACCCATGCGGAGGACTTCCTAAGCTTGGGAGAAGGATCCGCTGCGTCATAATCTCAAGCGGCCGAAAGTTGCCTAGGGAGCTCCCTGGAGAAAGCGCTAGGATAGGTGCAACGCTCGATAACTTCGGCTCTCTAAAGGGGAGATCCTTATCCAGAGGCGGGCAATCCCACACCCGGCACCACCTCTGGGCCCCCAAAGGAGACCTATCTAGACCAGGCTCCTATCCGATATAACCGCTGGAGAACTTCCAACGAGCAGATTAGACAAAAGGATGGGGAAGGATAAGGATAGGGGGACAAGCCTCACACCGGTAAGAGTCATTACCTAAGGAATACATCCCCTCCCTCCGTCCAATGTGGAACTAAAAAGAGAGTTCGTGGCTATTTAATATCAGGGACCTCTCTCCTCGAAAATCATCAAGTATTGCCTACCTTTAACCTTCAGTTGGTGAAGAGCGATCATGTATCGTTAAACCCCTCGCTCTCTCTTGTTCTTTAGCTCTTGGCTGTCATTGACTGAAGCATCGTAGGGTTTTTCCTGAGATTCCCTTCCTAGGCTCCATGATCTTTTCTCTTCCTTGCAGACCCACTCTTCGGGAGTTTTTGGCATGATCACATCATTAGGTTTTCCCAACATATGACAGTCTGCGATAAGGTACGAGATCAAACCTCTTCACACTCGTATCAACTTTGTTAACCAACTAAGTACACTAACCAAATACATAAAAGGGTTTCTTTCATATAAATCATGAGTTTCTTTCGTATAAATCACGTTTAGAGACGATACTAAAGATATATCACTTTTAAAAATATAGTAGCAGACATGTTATTTATTTTGATATTTTTTTTTCAAAAATATCACCGCGATTAATGGACCGGGACGTGGATATTTCACAAAGATTTGAAAATTCTCATTAGTTGACCCTCAAATGACCAAAGCATCTCTCTCCTCATTACTATCACTTTGTAGAAGTGGTGGTCAGAAACAATGATTGTAGTTGTGGCTCCACCATCTACTTCTAGCCAGAGCGCAGTGCAAGCAGAATCACTTTACATTCACATTAATCGCCCTCTCCTCCTCCTCATTCAGCACCCCCACCACCGCCGCCCAACCACCAGCCACTGTAGTAGCTAAGCTCAGCTGCTCGCTCTCGCCGAGGGAGAGGCTGGGTCATGTTCATGGACGGTGACATTAGGGGGGTCCTTGGTAACGTGACTCCCCACGACGTTGACGAAGGCGACAACATGGCCCATCCCCTCTACAAAGGGGTGGTGTCTCGTTGGGTTGGGGATGATGTGGGCTGGCCGCATCGAGCCCCTCCGCTGTTCCTACAGTGCCCCTCCACCCCCCTACAACACCCTCTCGCAGGAGTCTCCCCCCTGCAATCCCCCTCCCTGCTCCCCTCCCCACAAACACACATTGCAACCCCCAGCCCCTCCCTGCCCGAGCCCCCCCCCCCACCCTACAATCTCTCTCTCTATATATCTTCTCTCGACACCCTCCTCTCTCTCTCTCAACAGATGCTTAGGTTTCCAATATCGACGCACACATTTAGCAGTTACCAAAGACCCTCTATACCGCTCTTTCAATCTTAAGAGGGATAACTATTGTTATTATTGTCCTTTGCTGTGTGTAATTAAAAGAAATCATGATTAAATTGATGAGTGATAACTTGAGGTTAGGATGATGATATTTTTAAAAAATTTTATCAAAATAATTGATATGTATGTTAATATATTATTAAAAGTAATATATATCTACATTGTCGACTCTGAGCGTGATTTGTACCTTAAATAGGCCTTACAATTGTCTATTTAAATTTCGAACCGAATTTAAATTCGTATTCGTTTAATCGGATAATTATTTGAATAAAATATCCGACGGATAATTTAATCGGATATCAGATATCCGATTATTAATCGGATATGAATTCGAATATTTATATATCCGTGTTAGATATTATCTGACCGAACATGAATCCTTAGATAAAATCTAAGAACTGAGATATTCTATATATAATTAACTCAAATCTTAATACATTATTTGAAGGGGCCGCTGACGACGACCACCGCGCCCCCGACCACGCTAGAGTGCGCGGCAGGGGGTGGGGTGGCGACGGGGGTGACCAAGCATGTGAACGAGGGGATCCTGGAGTTCTACGACGACTTGATCTCGGTGTGGGAGAAGCCGTGGGGAACCCACATCCACCACGGCTTCTACGATCCCGGGGCGACGTCGACCCCCGCCGACAACCAAAGCGTCGTCCTCCGCACGTTGGAGGAGGCCGTCATCTTCGCTGGCATCTCCGGTAAGTGTCATTTTGGTCACTAATTAAGTGCCGTTTGTTTCACTTTACTTCGAGAATCACATGTTTTAAAGTTGGTGTGTTTTTTAATTGTAATATTGAATGTTTAATTTTGATAATTGTACAATAAAATAATATATTTTATTAATTTTCTGTGATTTTAAGTCCTTTTTTTCTTCAATTTTAATTTTCGATAGATATAGACAGTAAATCAAAATAAGAAAGCTAATATAATTTCATTTATATCATTTTACAGACAAACAATAGACCAAAAATACTATTAAATAAAACAATTACATAGTTTGTAGTGTTACACGATGAAACAAATTAACAACTTTTAAGTCATGACCCATTTGTTATTTGGTTAGCTTTGAATTAATTAGGTGCTTTAATATATATATATATATATATATATATATATATATATATATATATATATATGTTTGATGTGCTATTTTCTCTCCTCAATTATATTTGATGACCCAATTTAGTTATATATACGCGGTTCTTAAGCTAAGTAACTGCAGTGTACTAGTTTGACAAATGTCATACCAACCAATTAGTTTCAAAGACATCGCTCTGGCTTTATCTGGTCCTCGGTGCCTCTCTCCAATTAATCTTGATTAGTTATTATAGGTTGGATCGATATTTAAGTATAGATGCATGCTAGCCAATATTATTTATATACCGATAATACATGTTCGGGTGGGCTAATGAAGGTATGGTCAGGTCCTGCGTACCAGGATCATGACGGGTATGGAATGTCGAATACATCCGAATTAGGATTGTGTTCGGTGAAACGCAACATATACTGTTCAGGCTAACTAAAGGTCCTTGATACTGTTACTGTTTTTTTTTAAGGTTTTATAGGATGTTTGGTTGATATTTTTTTTTCAATTAAATTTAAAATTAAGAGTAAGAGAGTCATCTAATTTCGTTTGATGTTTCTTTCTTAATTTTTAAGAAGAGAATCATATCCCGTTATAATCTATTTCTAAATAAAAATAGTTCTCTACAATTTTTTTTTTGAGAGATCGCACTCTCTTCGCTCTCGTTCTCCTTTCTCGTCACTCCCCTGCGCGTCCGCCTCCCCCCTCCCCTGCCCCCCCTCTCCTGCACGGCCCCACTCACCCTCGGCCGACGTCCCCTCACCCTCCCTCCCCTTCGACATCCCCCCTCCCCTGTGCGGCCCCTCTCCCCCTCGGCCGGCGTACCCTCCCCCTTCCTCCCCTGCGCATCCCCCCTCCCCTCCTCCCCCCCTCTGGCGTCTCCCTCCCCCCTCCCGTGTGCTGCCCCCTCCCCCTCGGCCGGCGTCCCCTCCCCCTCCCTCCCCTCCTCACTCCCCTCCGGCGTCCCCCCTCCTCTGCGCGGCCCCCCTCCCCCTCGGCCAGCGTCCCCTCCCAAACACCCTATATCGCTCCTTTCCACCAGGTACCATGTATATGGTTAGGTGCACGTACGTGAACAGGAGTATGAATGGGAAATTTGGTTGTAAACGCCTAGAGTTAGAGATCTCTCTTTGGCAGGTCAACTGCAGCAAAAGAGAAACTTTTGCAGGTAGCACCATAATTGGAAGTGAAGTGTGGGGTAGATGTGGGAGCATTGAAACCCCCTTTGTAGCTTTCATCCAATGTGGACGGAGGGGGTTGGATGTCTCTATGGCAATGGAATTCCAAGTGTGCATGCAATCAAATTGAGTTGAAAGTTTTTCAGATACTCTCCCCTCCGTCTAGCTCTTGCATTTATCGTTCTCCCCCTCGGCCGGCGTCCCCTCCCCCTCCCTCCCCTGTGCATCCTCCCTCCCCCCCTCCATCGTCCCCTCCCCCCTCCCCTGTGCGGCCCGGCTGGCGTCCCCTCCCTTAACCCTCCTGCCGCCGATTTTCAACTCGGTCATTGTCATCAAACAAGTCTATATAAAATTTAGAAATTATGACATTTTTATTGAATAGATAGTTACATTTTTTCAATTTCAAAATTTAGGTTAAAAATTGACGTATCATAATTTTTAAGGTAGAAATAATTTTTACAAAAAATTACTCCCAAACACCCTATTAATTTTTTAACATATATTCAAGAGTAACGACACACTTCTTACTTTTCCTATGTTATACTTTTTTGGGGACATGTGATTTTAAAATTAAGTAATAAAAATAAATTTGATATTTAAAATTTTAAATAGTTTACATGAGATTGGATGGATAAAGAGTGATAAAAGGAGCAACACCATATTATGTAATGACAAATCTTTCCTTTCATATGTGAGGAGGAGAATATTCGTCAGGTCCAGTACGGCTCAATATCGCAAGCCCATTACGGTTTAGGTCGGCCGGACCCGTGACAAACCAAATTCACTGACCTCTGGCTCATTCAATACGGCTCGATTGAGGTCTAAAGAAGTTCTGCCAACTCACGAGCGGAATTACTATGCACATAGGATGCAGACGCCGTAAAACTCGTCAACGGACGAACGTTGCCACTGTCATTATAGGGCTTTCCCTAACATGTACCGAGTCACACTCACGTCGTCGAGATGCCCGCCATGAAGCCTCCCTTCCAGAAGTGGGCGGACATGCAACGGGCATGTCCCGACGATCAATGAGACGTTACTCTATGATCTATGTCATTTTCTAGTCGGAGAACGGCCAATGTCACGGTGACTCATATAAATAGGTCCCTAGCCGAACCTAGGGGGAGATACACACGACTACACCTCCAAACACATACACGCATACAGAGACACAAGCATGAAGAGAGACATCCTCGTGCTAACAGAGCTCTACACCGAGAGGGAGAGAGAGGCGTTAGAAGATTTCGTCGGACATTCCCCCTTGACTAACCTCATATGACTCCTCCCGAGCTCCGAACACGCTCGATGCTCAGCAGTGAGGGGTTAGTGAGGAGGGGAATGTTCACCAGGTCCAATACGGCCCAATATCACCAGCCCCGTTACGGCCTGGATCAGTTGGGCCCATGACGGGCCACACCCAATGGCCTTTGGCCCATTCAATGGGGCCCAGCTGAGGCCCAAGGAAGTTCTGCTAGCTCACGAGCGAATTAATGCATGTGTAGGATGTGGATGCCGCATAACTCGCTAACGGACGAACATTGTCACTGCCATTACAGGGCTTTCCCTAACGTGAACTGTGTCACATCCACGCCGCCGATATTCCCATCATGAAACCTCTTTTTCGGAAGCGGGCGGACATGAAATGGGCAACCCCCGATGATCAAGGAGACGTTACTCCATGATCTACACCATTTTTCTGTCGGAGAACGGCCAACGTCAGGGCGTCCCATATAAATAGGTCCCTAGCGAGACCTAGGGGGAGATACACATGACTACACCTCTAGACACATACACGCATATAGAGACACAAGCATGAAGAGATACATCCTCGTGATAGCAGACCTCTGCACCGAGAGAGAGAGAGAGAGAGAGAGAGAGAGAGAGAGAGAGAGAGAGAGAGAGAGAGAGAGAGAGAGGCTTCTCCACGTAGTGATGGAAGGAAAATCCATCCGAGAAGTAGGACCAAAGAGGTTCCTCTGAGATTTTTCTCTCCTACCACTCCGAACACTCTCTCCTCCACACAAACTCCTCCATTTGACTCTCTCTGACACTACTCTTCCTTTAGCTCTCTTTCTAATGCCGAGCGAGTTACGAGATTTACGGAGAATAATTTTAATTTATATAGAAGCATCGAAGACATCCAACATGAAGATTATTTTTATAATTTTCTTATATTTTCGTAGTTAATTTATGGGCTATTTTTAATTTAGAGTTTATTTAATCAGTTATATATTTTTACTTATTTTAATAGTTAAGATATTGTCAGTGTTAACGTAAAAGGGAGTTTGGGTCTATTTGTAGTTATGTTTCTTTATTTAGTTAAGCCTAATTAGGATTAAGCAGTGGTTTGCAAAATTGAGGAGCCGTCATGTTCTTCGTCTTCGTGGTGAGATGCCAAATCTTCCCGTATTTCTTCTTCTGGTGAGATGCCAAATCTTTTTCTAATTTCTTCTGGCGAGTTACCAAATCTCCGATCTCTCTATCTTTTCTTATTTTTTCGAATCCACTGTGGATCGTTCATTTATTTTTATTGTGTTCTCTGTTCTTCTCACTCGCACAGTCGTTAAATGTCTTATTTCTCTGTTATTGTTATTCCACCGTCACCATCGTGTATTCTCCGTTTTTCCCTGTTCATCTATGTGAAATCTAATCCGACCTTCCCCTGCATTCTTCTCTGGTGGAGACCCATCCCTCCACCTTTGATCATTTCTTCTTCATTTCGTCCCTTTCCCCTTTTGTCCTATTCCCCCCCCCCCCCCGCCTCATTCTCCTTTTCACGTAACCCTTCCTCCACCATCTCGTTGCTTTTCATCTTTAAATTGTTTAAAGCCACAGCAACCCAACCCAGAGCAGAGACGACGTGAGCCCGGTTGCCTTTGCGCGGCCAGTTCAACCGCTGCTTCCTCTTCCACCGTGACAGCAGCAACGACACTTCCAGCGCGTCGTGGGTAAATGTCCACATTAGTATCTTTAATCTGTCGTGATGTTACGTTATCCATACTGGATACTGTCGATGTTCGTCACAATTTTAGAGTTTGACAGAAAAAAAAAAGTTAATGTTGACTTGAGTTTGGACAAAAAAGTGCGAATTAGGTTTTATGAGTTTCGTGCAATCACCACCGATCTGTGGACTTTCTAGAGGTACTTCTTGTGCCAATCACTGTTACACCAACTAGTATTTCACTCAGTTCGGTTTGTAATTACTCTTCTACTTATTGATCAAGATCTAACGTATAATTCTATCATAAAATAATTCTATCTATTTTATGTCAGAAAGTAAAGATTTGTAGTATGTTATATGTTTGATAAAATGTCTACGAGAACTTAAATTATTTGACGGGGTCAACCGCTCTTTACTTCCGTATTTCTATGACTTAAGCATCGGAAAGTTATCTCTTGAGATCACTCTCAGGACTCTTTCTAAAGTCGTTCTCTAGTGATCGTAAATTTTCTCGATGAACGACTATTCTTCCTGAATAAATAAATTTCAAAAATATAATACCAAATCAGAGAAATATTTTTTAGCCTCCGCAATATGTATAATTAATGATCAGATGTCTCATCAACTATAATGTTAGAAGCATTTTCTACGTGTTCGGAAAGTCAAGAGAATATGTGAAATTGAAGATCCGTATTATTTAACTATTTTATTTTGAAGAAAGTGTGGTCTTTAAAATTAATCGATTGATTTTTAAGACTACCCCCCCCCCCCCCTCTCTCTCTCTCTCTCATCCGTACGTGTTATGCCGAGACTTCCTTTTCCATTTCCGTTTTCATTTCCTTATATTTCTCCATCCGATCCCACCCTAGTTGTCCCTTTTACCATATATGGACCGTCTTCCCTTGCATTCTTTTTAAAATAAAATTTAATATTAATACTAAGCAACCTGACTCGGGACAAACTCAAATCACTGTGATCTGCTGAGTCCGCCAGCCCTAATTTCATGTTCACTTCCCCTCCCCCCCCCCCCCGCCCCTCGTATGTATAATTAACTTTGTAAGATTAACTCATGATTAATGGAAACCGCGCGCATGTGGCGGGTGGTGCACGGAGGCTGCTAAACACATGCCCGACAAAAAGAAGCTTACTTATCACTAGTTAAATTAACACATTCATGCATCAAAAACCATGCATGCTCTAGCTAGTAATTAAGTAGGACCTTATTGCAACCCACCACCGCCCGTTCCCCAACCCACCCTCATCACTCATGTGACCTTAGCTTGATCGAATAACTAATCTTACCAAAGTTAGTTTACACTCTCGAAAAGCATACACAGGGTCACTTTGATAATGGAATAAGGTGGGTTAAGATGAGTTATTCACAGATAAATGAGTTATTCAAATTTGAGAGTCATAATATATCACTAGGAGTCGGACAGGGTTAAAATTCCTAATCGATAGTAAAGTCATTCGACCTTTATCATAGGAATACTCTATTGACCATGAGTAAGATAGATATCAAATTAAAAATATGAAAATCTAAGAATAACTCATCTCGAGTCTACATAGGTTAACTTATCCTAACCTATTATCCAAGTGGCCCATAGGCCATGTTTGATCGTGGAATAGGTTAAGTGGATAAGTTAAATCGCAGGTAAGATATTTTATAAAATATACTAAAATATTTTGATTGGGAGATAAAAGAAACCCGGAATATCCTTGAGAACTGTGAAAAAATTTAACCCTCCTTGTTCTATCTTTTTGGTAGAACAAGTTATCCCGAGATAAATCAGTATAAAAATCTATCCCATAGAATACCTTGTACGAGCAACCAAAGTGAATAGGTTAACTGTCAGTACGATATTCTGATTTATCCCATTAATTGAAGCCTTCACTTAATCTCACCAAAATAATTTTTATATATGTTCTTTTAATAATTGAGATTTTTAGTTTTTATCCCTGTCACTTTTCATCTTTATAAATTAGTCCCTCCAATCTAGCTATATATTCATTTACAAACCCTCATAGTCACACATCAATTCGATACAACCTTTGAGGGGATTATTCATAACAATATGGGGCATTTTCGAGATTTTGAGGAGTTAGCAACGAATATCCAGATTGGATCAGGGGCTGATCCATAAATGTGAAACATTATGGGAGGGGAGAACTAAAAATCCCTTTTTTATTTAACGTTAACATTAATTTTATTACATCAAGAAATAGATAGATAGAATGTCCCTTTCGCGATTGTCCATATACACATCAATTAATGTCATCTGCAGTGAATATATATGTATGTTCATGGTGTGTGTATATATATACATACATATTAGAGAGGTAAAGATTTTTGGCTCAATATTTTACGGCCCATAAAGATATGTGCGACCCAACAAATGACAACTCAGCTCTGTATTAAGGACTCACTTACTATAAAATTAAGGATCAATGGCCCAAACGAGACCCACCGAGTCTCGACACCGTAGTCCATGCGGAAACCTCCGTTATCCTTGGCGGGAATCCAAAAGTGCTATCGACCGAGTCAATAAAAGGTGAATAAGATGCTCCCTTAGGGATGCCCAAAGTTAGAACATTATGTTCGGAACTAGAAGGGGGATATCTTTTATCCACCCACGGATCATCCCTTCACAGGAACTCTCCGCTCCTCTGGCAGACCAGAGTGCATTCTCCGTGACCATACACTTATTCCTTAAAATTATAAGCGAACTCTATGTTATCATCTGAGACTGGAAACTCTATTACGAGAATAAAGAGAGAGTAAGAGTCCCGCAACAGAAAGAGTTTATGCCGTGGATGGACGTAACGTCGCCCAATACTTTCACTATTATAAAGAGAAAGCATACACCAATTTAATCCCCGGAATCCGAAAACATGAACGTCAAACTTGTCCCAGGCCTACTATATATATATATATATATATATATATATATATATATATATAAATCCTCTCTCAACACATGAGAGAGACATGCATGTTAGAATTTTGAACGGTGGTAGTCTTCAATCGTGTGGTTAACTTTTTTTGACTCAGTTCTTCAGCGAGCTCGTACGTGTGGCGGCTCCCGGGGGGACTATTGTCATCGCGTCGTTGTGCCACAGAGACGCAGAAGCGGAGCCATTGACTCCCGACGAAGAAGTCACCTTGAAAAGGCTCCGTGAACCCTTGCATTTTGCATCCTGGTACTCGGTCTCCGGTTACGTCAAGATGGCCGAATCACTGGCACTTGAGGTGAAGTACACACTAGCTACCTAGCAAGTTGCCTGCCTGCCTGCATGCATCCATGTTTCAAACTTGCTATCTGGAAAATAATTAATAATATTATTGTCTCCCACATGTAGATCAATATATATTGTCATCTCTATTCTTGAATTCGATCCCAACAGGATATCAAGACGGCTGACTGGTCGGAGAACATTTTACCAATTTGGCCCGCTGTCGTGCAGTCTGCAATGACCCTTGAAGGCTCCACGATGCTTCTTGAGAGCGGTACGTACTCCTTCCCTCACAGCACCACATGCATCGCCTTCTTCTCCCTCTTTCTTTCTCTTTTAGTTAGCTAATTAAGACAGCAAGATAAGACTTTCATCGATCGATCTCACGCTACTGATAGAAAATTTGATTACATGTCGTCACACTTGCATATTAACTAGGTCGGTCGCTAATTAACGGGGAGGGGATCGATCGATCTACAGCGGCGACATCGATCGGTCGCCTTCTTCTCGTTAGCTTATGAGAGCTCAGTTTAATTAATGACATGGACCAAGTATGTACGTGATCGATCGGCTCGATCATGCGTGAAGCAATTACTTCATTGGCTCTACCTACGACTACCTGCGTACGTAGAGATCACTCCGTCGGAAATGAAGATAAATTTGCTGATATCGATAACATCGATCAGTTGAAGTCGATCCTCTTGAACTAGCTAGGGTTAATTAATAAGCTTCCTTATATATATAGTGAACGACCACTTTATCATATATATATATAATGTTATCCCAATGTTTCAGCCCCTCTTTAACAGATTCTGATCTCTCTCTCTCTCTCTCTCTCTCTCTCTCTCTCTCTCTCTCTCTCTCTCTCTCTCTCTCTCTCTCTATATATATATATATATATATATATATATATATATATATATGCAGGCCCGACGGTCGTGAAGTTCATCCTCACGACGCCGGCGATGGCTGACGCCATGACAAAGAAACAACTACAGCATCATCACCAGCCGGAAGCCACGGTAATTAAGAAGTGAACAAGAATAAGAACAAGTTGAAGCTAGCTAGTTAGCTGTTCTCCGGATCAACAGCAAGTTGTCGACGTACGTATAGGCAAATCAGTTCGGTACTATATAGCATTATATATAAATGGCTCGATCCGGATGAAATATAAATATATATATAAATATATATTGTGGTTAATTTGTGATATTATATGCAGATCCTCCTGTGTTTTGGTCTGTATACGCTGCATTCGTATCCATGCCTGATATCAATCATGGTGTGATCTATATATTGAAATGCTGTTAACTTATAAATACATATTTGATCAATATGTTAATTGTTCTAATCTGATCTAAAATATGTGAGTGTCTCGTGAAAATTGACGGAATTAAATCAAATTTTCGGATTGAGCTGGATGCTCGTGCTAGATCTGTACATTGAAATGTTGTTAACTTCATTCGAATAAAGTATATATGTACTCTCGTGCTAGCTTTAATTAACGTGGGAAGCAACTTTATTTTTAATCTATATATTTTCCAAAGGAATATTAAGTACGTTCTCAAGTTGAAGTCCACAGATAGACATGTATGCACAAATTCGGATAGATAATAAATAATAAGGCGCAACTAAACATGCAAATGTACGTCTTGGATCTACCACTACATTATCTGATTATACGCGATCACGTGCAATAGTCACGATTCTAAAGAGGCTCGATCTTGTTTCCTGTCACAAATCGTCGAATGTTGGGGGAAAATTAACGTTGTAATTACGCCAAAAATGTCTTGAGAGGGGGTCTACAAGAAAGATCAAGGAACTTGAGACGAAGATCTTAGAGAAAATCTTCTGATACTTAAGTCAACAATAAACAAGAGCTAAAAATAAGAGGAAAACAATAGGGGATTAAAGACACGTGATTGCCTTTCACCGGTTGAGAGGTATAAAGTTAGGTAATACGTAATGATCTTTAAGGAGGGAGGTCCCTAAGATTAAATAAACATGAATTCTTTCCTGATTTTGCAAAGGCCGACGAGTGGGGAAATATCCTTCAAGCCGGGACTCTTACCGGTGTGAGACTCTTCATCCTTATCTTAATCCCTCTGTGCATGCCGATCAACTGCGTTAGTGGGGAGTTCACCTGCGATTATATCAGATAGGAACACAATCTATATAGGCCTTCTTTGGGGCCAAGAGGGGGTCCCATGCGTGCACTATTGGAAAATGCAGAGTTTCCAATGGACGAAATCTGTCGGAATTCCGTCATAAAGTCTTGTTCCAAAGGCATTTCTGCCAGATTATCGACGAATCTCGTCCGTCGGGTTTTCATTGTCGGAAATTTCTAACGGACTGAAAATCCGTTTGCACACTGTCGAAAAATTCCTACGGCTATAAGCTTCGACGGAAATTCTGATGGAAACAAGTTCCGACCGTGACATCAGGAATTATGTGAGTGAAAATCAAATAAGTTAGATTCGGAGCCCAATATCTTAAATGAATGTCCGATAGATGAGTCGATTGTTTCAACATGATCAAAAATTTGTGAGTGACCTGTGGAAGCTGACGAAATTTAAATCGAATTTTCGATTTGGGCTGGGTGCTCAAATATCCCATTTAGAAATTAAGTTAAGCTAAAAAGTAAAGAATTATCCAATATCTAAAATACCGGTCCGATCAATGTGCCGATTATTCAAACACAACTATAGATGTGTGAGTGACTCATGGGAGTAGAAAGAATCCAAATCGGGTTCTCGGATTGGGTTTGGCGCTCAAATCAATTATTTAGAAATTAAGTTAAGTTAAAAACTAAAGAAGTCGAGTTCGGAGGTCCAATATCTGAAATACATGTCCGATCGATATGTCGATTGCTCCAACATGATCGGAGATGTGTGAGTGACCCGTGGGAGCTGACGGAATTCAAATTAAATTTTCGGATTGACCTCGATGCTCAAATCAAATATTTTGAAATTAAGTTAAGTTGAAAACTAAAGAAATTAGATTCGAGAGCCTAATATCTGAAATACTAGTCCGATCGGCATACTGATTGTTCCAACACGAGTGGAAATGTGCGAGTGACCTGTAGGAGTTGACATAATCGAAATCGAATTTTGAGTTTGGGCTGGACACTCAAATCTCCCATTTAGAAATTAAGTACAAAACCAAAGAAATCAGGTTCGCGGGCCTAATATATGATATACCGGTCCAATCGATGTGTTGATTGTTCCAACATGACTGGACTTGTATGACTGACTTGTAAGCGTTGATGAAATTCAAATTGGATTCTCGAATTAAGTTCGACACTCAAATCTCCCATTTAGAAATTAAGTTAAGTTGAAAACCAAAGAAGTCGGATTTAGATCTCAATATTTGAAATACTAGCCCAATCGACCTGCCGATTGCTCCAACATGACCGGAGATGTGTGAGTGACCCGTGGGAGCTGACGGAATTCAAATCAGATTTCTGGATTGACCTCGGTGCTCAAATTAAATATTTAGAAATTAAGTTAAGTTGAAAATCAAAGAAGTCGGGTTCAGGGGCTCAATATCTGAAATGCCAATTCGATCGACATGTCAATTATTCCAACATGACTAAAAATGTGTGAGTAACCCGTGAGACCTCACGGAATCCAATCGGATTTCCAGTTTGGGTTGGGCGCTCAAATCTCCCATTTTAAGATTAAGTAAAAAATTAAAGAAGTCAGGTTCGAGGGTCTAATACCGGTCCGATCGACGAGTCGATTATTCCAACATGACTATACATATGTGAGTGACCTATAAGAACTGACAGAATTCAAATTGGATTCCCAGATTAAGCTCGGCACTCAAATCTCCCATTTAAAATTAAGTTAAGTTGAAAACCTAATAAGTCGGATTCGAGGGCCCAATATCTAAAATATGGATCCAATCGACCTACCGATTGTTCCTACACTATCGAAAATGTGTGAGTGACCCGTAGGAGTTGACAGAATCCAAATTGGATTCCTAGTTTAGGCTTAGCGCTCAAATCTCCCATGTAAAAATTTAGTTACGTTGAAATCTAAAGAAGTTGAGTTCAAGGGCCTAATATCTGAAATACTAATCTGATCGACGTGTCGATTATTCCAACACAACTGAAAATATATGAATGATCTGTGAGAGGTGGCAGAATCTAAATCGGATTCTCGATTTGGGATGGGCACTCAAATCTCGCATTTAGAAATAAGTTGAAAATCAAGGAAGTCTGGTTCGGGGGCCCAATATTGAAATACCGATCTAATCGAGGACCCTGAGTGGCTCGGTGGGAAAGGTCCTCCTTTTCATAGGAGGGACCCGAGATCGAGCCCGGGGGGGGGGGGGGGGGGGGGCTTACCTGGCTCACATTTAATCATCGAGGGATGTGAGCCCGGGGTTTTATGGTGACGGTACAAAAAAAGGGTGGCAAGATGCGTAGGGTAAAACTCGAACTCGGGTGGCCCAATAATCGCTCAGCTCTCCGTACCACTCCGCTAGATTTCCCGTTATCAAAAAAAGAAATACCGATCTAATCGATATGTCGATTGTTCCAACACGATCGAAGATGTGTGAGTGACTCATAGGAGCTGATGGAATTCAAATTGGATTCTTGAATTAAGCTTGACACTCAAATCAATATTTAAAAATTAAGTTAAGTTAAAAACTAAAGAAGTCGGGTTTGAAGGCCCAATATCTGAAATTCCAGTCTGAACGATGTGTCACCCGAGAGAGCTAATAGAATTCAGATTAGATTTTCGGATTGACTTCAACGCTCAAATCTCTTATTTAAAAATTAAGTTAAGTTGAAAACTAAAGAAATCGGCTTCCAAGGCTCAATATCTGAAATATCGGTTGATCGACGTGTCGATTATTCTAACACGATTGGAAATATATAAGTGACCCATAGGAGCTGATAGAATCCAATTCAGATTTCTGAATTAGTCTCAACGCTCAAATGACCTATTTAGAAATTAAGTTAAGTAGAAAATCAAAAAAGATGAGTTCAAGAGACCAATATTTGAAATACAGGTTTCAGTGACAGTTTATACCAGAGTTTATACTCAAGCAACAAAATCGACATTCTAAGAATAAAAAAACATTGTAAAACAACATGTTTCAGTGACACTTTTAAGTGTCAAAGTTCAAGGTAGCACTTAGACCAAGCCAGCAGGTGATTAATTTATTTAACCACATTTCAAAGCGAGATCCCCTTCCCATTTTGGCTGGACTGGCACTGCCGTCGACGCCTCCCAAGTTGGAAAATTCTCACCTCACCTGCCCATTTATACCAGAGGGCGCTTTGGGAAGAATTAATGTTGGGAAGAGAGTTTAACCCCCCCCCCCGCCCGTTCAAAAATCCCTTCCAAATGTCTCCAGTATTCTATTATTTAGCTTTTAATTTATGTGAGTTTTGAGATTTAGAGAGAGATAATTAGAAAGAGAATTATATTTTAAAATCTTTAAAAACTTAACATGACTCACCATTCACTGTGATGTTTTCTTTCTGCCCGGAGAGTTAGAAAATAATTATTGGACTTCAAACTTGAACTGGACGCACGAGGAACTCCTTTTGACCGTCTCAATCTCCAATCTAAAACTGGCTAAATAAACGTTAAAAAGAACTCAGAAGAAAGTTAGTAACCTCTTGAATTAAAAATCTTAGAAAATTTGAAACCCGATCATCTAGAAGTTCCTATTTTACGACATTATTTATTTTGGGACGCAAAAATCAAATAACACTCTCTCTATGTCTCTCTAGCTGGTGTCTACATCACCTTCCTGGTGGTGGTTGGCCGTTCACCTGACAATTGTTGTCAGGAAGACTGTTGGTGGAGTCGTCACCCACCCATCAATGTCATCAATGACGCGTCCCCTGCGAAGGAACCAGGAGTGGTTGAAACAGCGACAGGTGTTAATTGTTGCGTCTTGAAAGAGCGCAGATCATTTCGAAGATCACAAAAAGGTGGGCATTTACGTGAGTTTCAGAGGCACCGTTCGTTGAAACAAAGTCTCGCCTTTTACACACACACACACACACACACACATATATATATATATATATTATCATGGCACCTGGGTGAGGGAAAAGAGGCACCATTGGGGGTGGGGAAGAGGAGAGAGGGAGCGGCTGAGGTGACGACTCTAGAAATGAGGTCATCAATATGCTGCGAGAGAAGTATGCATATGATTCCATTAAAGCGTTTACGAATAGAGCAAATTAGAAATGAGATCCTCAAGATGCGTCGGGAGAAGTATGCATATGATTCTATTAAGGAAATTTAGGAAATGAGATTTCCTCGACACCGTTTACTTTTCAATGCGTAAGTCTCTCCATGGAGAGATTTGGACCTTATGCCTCACTTTGGTAGTAAAGTTAATTAATAACTTTTTTATTATCCCGCAAGTTACGAAGAGGATGACGAATAAGAAGATCCACGCACTCGAATATCGAGAATATAGAAATGAATCCCACGTCCTCTTTCTGATTTCCTCTATTTATCCTACGTAACTGTATGCAACTTAACGAAGAGTTACATTCACTTATATAGAGAGGAAAGATCAATCCTAATTGGACTCAAGTCAAGATCTCACCCATAATAATATCTTAATAGGCACTTAATGAGTTAAGCCTAATAAATATGTTTTAGAAACGAGCGTGCGACCCAGCCTCAGTGAACCACAATATTAAGACTGCATTTGGAACATATTGTTGAAGGGATTCTAGGGATTCCAATGATTGGAATCTCTAACACCTTCAAAATTTCAACTAAATACAACCCAAATATGTAGGCTTCTGTACTTACATAGATTGTCATATGAGGAGAGAGATAGACGCATCTGATTGAGAGATCAAAAATCTCAAAAAACTCGTGAGGAGTTTTTTACGGATTCCTAAGACATTCTTAATTCTATTTACATTTTAACTCTCCCTTGCCTCAAATAAAAATGATAAAAGAAAGAATAATTCTTTAATTTCATCCTACTCATCCCCCCAACTCAGCCAAAAAAAATGTTAACTTTCTTAAATGAAATTTTTTTAAAACCCACGATCTCTCCCCCCATGTCATATCATGCCAAGTGACTTTATTTGTTCGGGCTTTTTTCAAAATCTCTCCGTTTAATGGCTCAACCAAACGCGCCCTAATGGGACCTAACAAAATCGGACAACACTTTACATTATAAATTTTTTTTATAATCTTTGAGAGGGAAAAAGTTGGTGGAGATCAGCTCGTGAAACTTATGAAAAATACACTATTTTCTCTCTATCTCTCTCTAAAATTTATAATCTAATTTTTAAATAATCTGATGTGACAGGAGTGTATTTGGTTAAAATTTTGAGAGTGAATATTTCAGTCATAATCCAACTCTTATTGTGTTCATAAACAAGGCCTAATTGACGCGATCCAAGAAACATGTTCAGATGTAGAAGAAGGCTGATGAGTAGGTTGTCGGTAATGTGGATGACATCGCCGCCGACACTCCATAAATACCGCTGCGAGCAAGCCCTTGCAGCCCTCCTCCCCCTCCTCATCACTCCCAACAACCGTCTCTGCCGCCCCCGGTGCCGTGGCCAATGGCAGCCCTCCTCCGTGCATGGCAGCTGCCGGCCGTCCGCTGCCAGCCCCTCGGGCAGCTCGGCCGCCGCCTCCTCCACGACGACCACCGCGCCCCCGGCCACGCCAGAGTGACATCCGCGGCGCGTGCTGCCTCGCCACCAGTATTCAAGCTGCCGTCTCGCAGGGTGATGGCGACGGGGGTGACCAAGCATGTGAACGAGGGGATCCTGCAGTTCTACGACGACTTGATCTCGGTGTGGGAGAAGCCGTGGGGAACCCACATCCACCACGGCTTCTACGACCCCGGGGCGACGCCGACCCCCGCCGACAACCAAAGCGCCGTCCTCCGCACGTTGGAGGAGGCCGTCAGCTTCGCTGGGATCTCCGGTAAGTGTGATTTTATCTGGTCCTCGGTGCCTCTCTCCAATTAATCTTGATTAGTTATCGGTTGGATCGATATTTAAGTACATCGAGTACATGTTCAGGTGGGCTAATGAAGTTATGGTCAGGTTCTGCGTACCAAGATCATGACGTGTATTGCATGTCGAATACATCCGAATTAGGATTGTGTTTGGTGAAACGCAACATATACTGTTCAGGTTAACTAAAGGTCCTTAATAGTGTTACTGTTTTTTTAAGATTTTATAAGATGTTTGTTATTTTCTCTGACTTTTTTCTTTCAAATTTAAAAATAAGAGTAATAGACTCATCTAATTTCATTTGGTGTTCCTTTTTTAATTTTTAGAGAGTGAATCTCGTCCCATTACAAATCTATTTCTAAATAAAAATAGCTCTCTACTATTTTTTTTAAGAGATCGCACCCTCTCTTCTCTCTCGTTCTCCATTCTCGTCACTCTCGTCCGTCCCCTGCGTGTCCCGCCTCCCCCCTTTTTATAAGATGTTTGGTTAATATTTTTTCTCTTAAATTTAAAAATAAGAGTGAGAGATTCATCTAATTTCGTTTGGTTTTTCTTTCTTAATTATTACAGGGTGTTTGGTTACTATTTTTTTCTCTCAAATTTAAAAAAACAGAGTAAGAGACCCACTAACCCCATTTGATGTTCCTTTCCTAAATTTTAGGGAGAGAATCTCATCTCGTGAAAATCTTCCTAAAAAAATAAATAAATGTGGAGCAATTTTTTTTAAAAGCACCCACGACGCCTCGGGTGTAACGACCCGAGAATCCGATTACCGAGAAGGCCCGATAACTCGAGACTCGCACCGCCGCCCACGAGCCGGGAGGGCTCGGAAGGGCTAAAAGGAGTGTGGAGGCACGAAGAAATATGAAATAAAGCAGGACAATTCAATAATTAACAGAAATAAATAAACAACTACAACAACAGAGTCCAGTCCAACGGAAAGTACAGTCTAAAGTAGTAAGACGTACCGCATGCCAAGTGAACACTCGGCCCGGCAAACTGGCAACTGAGAACCTCCGCTCCGCACCCTCGAACCTCGAGGAAGAAACGCCACACCTGAAAAGCAGGGAATGAGTCTCCAGAACAGAGACTCAGCAGGGATCTCGCGGAACCCCAACCGGAAACAACGGCGGTAGCGGAAAGGAAGGCTACAACTACAGTAGGAACAGCAAACCGGTGGCCGGTCAAAAACTCGGCACTACAGCTGCACCTACTGCCAGAAGGCAGACCTCGATCACGCAGTCGAAGCTACCGAACCACGCTAGTACCACCTACCGAAGTAAGAACACACGGCAACCACGCCGTAGAGGCCTGTCCCCCGGACACAGCCGACCTGGACACGCTGTCCAAGGTGCAACCCCGACCATCCGATCGCGGGTACCGCACAACAAGACCCAACCTCGGTAAAGCCACTAGCACTAATCTCATGACGCGAAAACCAACACACGCGTCACGGCGAACCAACTGAAACTCAACGGTCAACGCGACCGAAACCCGAAGGTCAAAGTCACGGAAACTGACAGTCTGTCACTCCGTACTCGACAGGAGTACCACCCACTAGAAGCACAGCCGGTAGCGTCCCCTGACGTCTTACACCGCACCGCAGGTAAACCGCTTGACGTGGTAGGTCCTACCCGAGGCGCGAACACCGAACAAGTAACCACAAACAAGTGACTAGCTGGGGTCACGCCCGTCGACGTGCGTCCACTGTCCCCAACCACGTGTGCACACACAGACCACGCGTCCTAGGTCTGGCCCTGTGACTGGTTTTCCCCTGGCACTGAACTCTGATTTGACGAGGGGCCCGACGGTAACCAGTCTAAAACCGTCCTCAGGGTAAGCCCGTACACCACTCCCTGGTGCGACCAGCACACGCGTACTGATAGGCTACGACTAGTGGAGGGTCACTGAAGGAGTAGACTCTCAAATCGACGGAAAATAACGTCCGAATCCGACGACGTACGGGGACCACCCCACGTACCGGCCCCGTCGCACGGTGACCACAGTCGGAGAAGAAATAGGACTCGCAGTCCTCAGCCACGCACGCACCCTGCGCGAGAGTCGAGAAAACTCAAGTGGCACTAAGCCACTGGACTCTGGGCAGTCCTCTAGACGCACTACACCCAACGGTCCTTGAGTCACAAGACTCGGGGTCAAGACCGTTGCACGTGACAGCACAAGGCCGTCAATCTCGTCCAATCTCTAGGTCTAAAATCACGGTAGCACGAATACCGAGACAGCTCACGAGCCGTCAAGACCACTCCCTCGGGAAGGGAACGCAAAGGACGAAGGCCACCCTCACGGGCCACACGGAAAACACAGAAGCACGATTCCCAGGGCAGCACACAAGCCACCACGACGATTTCTCATCTTGTAGCAAGCGGGAAACCTCCAGCCCCAGGCCGGATAACTGGACTCGTAGTGCAAGGCCAAACACGTGGCCCGCACGGGAATTGCCTTCCAAAGAAACCCACAACATGCGAGGAAGACCCCACCGCACGCACACCGATACACGGTGACTCGATTGAGCGTAACACGAAAGCCCGAAACACGTGGGGTCACCCGGACCCACCACACCTACGGGCATGCTAATCGAGGCAACACGGTCCCTCCCGACACCCCAATAACATGGACACAGAACCCATGGGGTGTGCGGGATACTCACAAGGCCAGAGGTCGACCACTGGGTCACAACCGGGTCGACCGGAGACCAACACAACACAATCGGAACGCTAAAAGGTCACCGAGACCCTTAAGTTCTCGACACGTAAAACGAGGTAAGTGGGACCTCTGGACACCCAAAGACACGGTCACGGAACTCCACGGGGTGTCCGAGACACTCACGAGACCTAAAGTCAACCACTCGGTCACAACCGGGTCGACCGGGGGTCAAAACAACGCAAACAGGAATCAGAACGTGGTAGTGGTCACCTGGTGACCGCGACCAGATAGTGGTCGACCGGGGACCGCGACCAGATGGTAGCGGTCGACCGGAGACCGCGACCATGCTGTTACGGTCACCTCACGACCGCAACTAGCCACGCGCAACCCCGCTGGTAGCGGTCGCCCGAGGACCGCGACCAGATAGTAGCGGTCATCCCATGACCGCGACTAGACCAAAGCGGTCTATCGCATGACCGCGACGCTCGAATGCCTCCTCGACCAAAACACAAGGATGAACGCGGTTCTCCCAAGACCGCGACCAGATGGTAGCGGTTTCTGGTGGACCGCGACCATTTCGGAAAACCGAAAACGGCGGGAAAATCCCAAAAATCCACCCCACGCCCCCAAACATCCACGGATGAGGGGGAAAACATAGGGGAAGCCCCCAAATAACCCCTAGCATGCATCTACGGTCTCGGATCGGCCAGAAATGCAATGAATCGCTAGATCGGGCGATCACTCCCCGAAACATGATTTTTCCCCAAAACGCCCCAAACGACCTGCTCGGCTCACCACGGCCTACGAAACTTGCGAGAAGGGAAGTGCACGAGCTGGGGGTCCATCACCCTACCTCCACCGAAGATTTCGCGCACCGTGGACGCCGATCCACGAAGAAAACGCCTTTGAAGCCTCGCCGTTCCACGAACCCACGGCCGAGCTTCACCACGCCTCCACCGCCTCGATCCTCATCCATCCTCGCCCGCGCCTCGCCCACGCCGTCCCCACCTCGCCCGTACTCTGCCCCGTCGGCCGCCGGAGAGAGAGGGAGAGAGGAGAGAGCGTGAGAAGAGAGAGGGAGAGAAGAGAGAAATGAGAGGGGAGAGAGAGGGTGGGTTAATATATAGGAAAATCCGGAAATTCGGAAAAAAATCCGAAAAATAGAAAATCACACCCTCGCGATCCTCGGAACGCACCGATCGCAACGGTACCACACTCGCCTAGGTGAACGGCCCGGTTCACCCGCAACGAGGTTCCGAAGGGAAAGCCGAAACCCACGCCGGGAATCAAAAAACACAGGCGGAAAAAGTCGCGGAACGCCTCCGGACCTCCGAAACGACTTCGGATCGCGCCGATTTGAACACGAAAGATGTCCGAAACAAAATTTCGGACACAACGGAGTCGGACGCTCCGAGAAACTAGATCCAGGACCCACGAACAAGGATCCAAAAAATTTGGGGCATTACAGCCCTCCCCCCTTAAAGGAATTTCGTCCTCGAAATTCAGGACCAAGCACAAAGTCACAGGGGAAGAACACTGAACGAACTGACAACGCTGTCAGAGCCCCAGCACAGAAAACCTCGGTTCTCATGAAAACATCGGTCCTGAGGGACATAGCCAGACTTACAATCACAAGCAACACCTCGCTCCTCGCGCCGAGCACACTGGCCAACAGAGCAGGCATATACCAAAGGACACAGTCCGGCATCACCTCAGACAACGCGAGAACCAACATGGCACCGCAGCCACAATCTCGCTCACCGCGAAAACACAACCCTCGACACGAGCAACAGCTACCGATCCATCCTATGGTCAGCAGACAAATCGCACATCAGCTTCACAGCCAGCTGACAGGTCGCACACCCTCCTCAAGGGAGCAACCAAAACAGAGCCTCCACCAGCTCACGCAGTCCTCTCCGCAGACCGCAACCAGAACATTGGCTCAGCACCAAGAAACACCTCACACATGGCAAGCCGAAAGCCGGACATAACACTGTGCCAACTCTTGTCAGAAGATAAACTTCGACAAAGTCCAGATCCCATCCGGAAAGGCACATCACAGAAACGACCACCAAAGGTCTCGCTGGCACACGGCTCTCGCCACGCTCGAGCCCCAACAACCAGCATCTTCTGTCTCTAAAAAGACCATCCACTGGTCACCAACTGCTCGTCAACGGGAAACCTCCGCTTGCTCAACTTCTTCCTTCTTTCCTGGTCCTTGACCGGGTCCAAAGGAAACATTCCAAACCTCGGCAAGCCATTCGTCGACTCACACACAGACTGATGCCGCATCTCGAGCTGCACTCCTCTCAGACACCGCATCCGAGCTCGAACATCGCTCCAACTCGACCCTCTCGGGGAGCACGACGAAACCAAATGACGGATCCTGGTGTCTTCAATCATCATCTCAGTAGACTCAGACTCACAGGGGAACCATCCCATGCTGGTCACCAAACCAGGGATAACCATTGCGACACCAACGTCCTATCAAGGACCATCCTCCGACGCCCATCTCACAAAAGGCCTCCGCCCACAGGCGTCACTCATCCATCTGGTCTCATCAAATCCTTCGATCAATCCAAGTGGACACCTGCCAATCCCGATTCCGCCCTTACCATAGAGCCACGGGACACCACCTGAACAGTGCTCATGGGTCCCTAAGCAATAAACATCTCACCAGCAACCGCCTTGCCAAGACGAGGAGCACGTCTCGCACGGACTTCATGGCACACAAGGCCAACCAATCCGGGCACCCAATGCAAGACAACGAACCTTAGCCCAACACAATCTCTCCAACCAAAGGGGAGACCAAACGCACTTCCGACCAATGGAAGAACTCCACGCTCGACCTGACCTCAAACCTCGCGCATGCCGGAAACAGCACCATCCAGCACCAAGGAAAACCATCGCTTCCATCAGGTCAGCGCCTCCGACACACTCGACGAGTGTCACGTCGGACCACAATCACAGCATCTCTCGATGCACCACCACTGCAATTCCTCGAACTGCAACACGGCATGCCAAGAGCCGCAACACGAGCCATAACAACAACCGCCGATGCTCATCCTCGAGTCCCGAAACTCACCGCGGAACCTTCACACCTCAGACCAAATCCAAGGCGAACACACCCCTTCGCATACGAGAGCATATGAGCAAGACTTACTGGGACACCACAGCCCAATCCTGCCTCGAAATTCGCAAAACAACCGGGACCGACACGTCATTTCTGACGCCACAGAGCACGACAAGATCATCAGGCTCGACGAAATAGCAGCTCACCGAGAAGATCCTCCGCTCACCCGAGCACACTTCCCGATCAGAACACCCCAGGAGCTGGACAAACCTCAAGCTGGAGTGGCCAAAACCGACAGCAGCTTCCTCAGAGCGCGCTCACGGCCACTTAACCACGAAAATCCGCTCCAGCCACCTGACCATGCTGCAGGTTCCTCGAACGCAGCACCACGAGCTTGCGCCTGCCAGCAACCTCTGCCCAACGCAGCACAACCAGGGCCATCACCGATGAGGGAGAAAGCTCTCAACCTCAATCCTTAGACCCCATGCTGGCACGAAAGCCGCGGATAGCAACCACCTTCACAGCGCCACACAGCGCACTCAAGCTCTCAAGCGAGAAACAAAGCGGAAAAACAAGCACAAAACCCTATGCCAGCTGTCGACTGTACTGGACCTTATGGACTCTGATCACTGTAATATTTCGAATTCCTATGTACGTCCACAACCACCGCTCTGATACCAGCTGTAACGACCCGAGAATCCGATTACCGGGAAGGCCCGATAACCCGAGACTCGCACCGCCGCCCACGAGCCGGGAGGGCTCGGAAGGGCTAAAAGGAGTGTGGAGGCACGAAGAAATAGGAAATAAAGCAGGACAATTCAATAATTAACAGAAATAAATAAACAACTACAACAACAGAGTCCAGTCCAACAGAAAGTACAGTCTAAAGCAGTAAGACGTACCGCATGCCAAGTGAACACTCGGCCCGGCAAACTGGCAACTGAGAACCTCCGCTCCGCACCCTCGAACCTCGAGGAAGAAACGTCACACCTGAAAAGCAGGGAATGAGTCTCCAAAACAGAGACTCAGCAGGGATCCCGCGGAACCCCAACCGGAAACAACGGCGGTAGCGGAAAGGAAGGCTACAACTACAGTAGGAACAGCAAACCGGTGGCCGGTCAAAAACTCGGCACTACAGCTACTCCTACTGCCAGAAGGCAGACCTCGATCACGCAGTCGAAGCTACTGAACCACGCTAGTACCACCTACCGAAGTAAGAACACACGGCAACCACGCCATAGAGGCCTGTCCCCCGGACACAGCCGACCTGGACACGCTATCCAAGGTGCAACCCCGACCATCCGATCGCGGGTACCGCACAACAAGACCCAACCTCGGTAAAGCCACTAGCACTAATCTCATGACGCGAAAACCAACACACGCGTCACGGCGAACCAATCGAAACTCAACGGTCAACGCGACCGAAACCCGAAGGTCAAAGTCACGGAAACTGACAGTCTGTCACTCCGTACTCGACAGGAGTACCACCCACTAGAAGCACAGCCGGTAGCGTCCCCTGACGTCTTACACCGCACCGCAGGTGAACCGCCTGACGTGGTAGGTCCTACCCGAGGCGCGAACACCGAACAAGTAACCACAAACAAGTGACTAGCTGGGGTCACGCCCGTCGACGTGCGTCCACTGTCCCCAACCACGTGTGCACACACAGACCACGCGTCCTAGGTCTGGCCCTCTGACTGGTTTTCCCCTGGCACTGGACTCTGATTTGACGACGGGCCCGACGGTAACCAGTCTAAAATCGTCCTCAGGGTAAGCCCGTACACCACTCCCTGGTGCGACTAGCACATGCGTACTGATAGGCTACGACTAGTGGAGGGTCACTGAAGGAGTAGACTCTCAAATCGACGGAAAATAACGTCCGAATCCGACGACGTACGGGGACCACCCCACGTACCGGCCCCGTCGCACGGTGACCACAGTCGGAGAAGAAATAGGACTCGCAGTCCTCAGCCACGCACGCACCCTGCGCGAGAGTCGAGAAAACTCAAGTGGCACTAAGCCACTGGACTCTGGGCAGTCCTCTAGACGCACTACACCCAACGGTCCTTGAGTCACAAGACTCGGGGTCAAGACCGTTGCACGTTACAGCACAAGGCCGTCAATCTCGTCCAATCTCTAGGTCTAAAATCACGGTAGCACGAATACCGAGACAGCTCACGAGTCGTCAAGACCACTCCCTCGGGAAGGGAACGCAAAGGACCAAGGCCACCCTCACGGGCCACACGGAAAACACAGAAGCACGATTCCCAGGGCAGCACACAAGCCACCACGACGATTTCCCATCTTGTAGCAAGCGGGAAACCTCCAGCCCCAGGCTGGATAACTGGACTCGCAGTCCAAGGCCAAACACGTGGCCCGCACGGGAATCGCCTTCCAAAGAAACCCACAACATGCGGGGAAGACCCCACCGCACGCACACCGATACACGGTGACTCGATTAAGCGTAACACGAAAGCCCGGAACACGTGGGGTCACCCGGACCCACCACACCTACGGGCATGCTAATCGAGGCAACACGGTCCCTCCCGACACCCCAATAACATGGACACAGAACCCATGGGGTGTGCGGGATACTCACAAGGCCGGAGGTCGACCACTGGGTCACAACCGGGTCGACCGGAGACCAACACAACACAATCGGAACGCTAAAAGGTCACCTAGACCCTTAAGCTCTCGACACGCAAAACGAGGTAAGTGAGACCTCTGGACATCCAAAGACACGGTCACGGAACTCCACGGGGTGTCCGAGACACTCACGAGACCTAAAGTCAACCACTGGGTCACAACCGGGTCGACCGGGGGTCAAAACAGCGCAAACAGGAACCAGAACGTGGTAGTGGTCACCTGGTGACCGCGACCAGATAGTGGTCGACCGGGGACCGCGACCAGATGGTAGCGGTCGACTGGAGACCGCGACCATGCTGTTACGGTCACCTCACGACCGCAACTAGCCACGCGCAACCCCGCTGGTAGCGGTCGCCCGAGGACCGCGACCAGATAGTAGCGGTCATCCCATGACCGCGACTAGACCAAAGCGGTCTATCGCACGACCGCGATGCTCGAAGGCCTCCTCGACCAAAACACAAGGATGAACGCGGTTCTCCCAAGACCGCGACCAGATGGTAGCGGTTTCTGGTGGACCGCGACCATTTCGGAAAATCGGGAACGACGGGAAAATCCCAAAAATCCACGCCACGCCCCCAAACATCCACGGATGAGGGGGAAAACATAGGGGAAGCCCCCAAATAACCCCTAGCATGCATCTACGGCCTCGGATCGGCCAGAAACGCAATGAATCGTTAGATCGGGCGATCACTCCCCGAAACATGAATTTTCCCCAAAACGCCCCAAACGACCTGCTCGGCTCACCACGGCCTACGAAACTTGCGGGAAGGGAAGTGCACGAGCTGGGGGTCCATCACCCTACTCCACCGAAGATTTTGCGCACCGTGGACGCCGATCCACGAAGAAAACGCCGTTGAAGCCTCGCCGTTCCACGAACCCACGGCCGAGCTTCACCACGCCTCCACCACCTCGATCCTCATCCATCTTCGCCCGCGTCTCGCCCACGCCGTCCCCGCCTAACCCGTACTCCGCCCCGTTGGCCGCCGGAGAGAGAGGGAGAGAGGAGAGAGCGTGAGAAGAGAGAGGGAGAGAAGAGAGAAATGAGAGGGGAGAGAGAGGGTGGGTTAATATATAGGAAAATCCGGAAATTCGAAAAAAACCTGAAAAATAGAAAATCACACCCTCGCGATCCTCGGAACACACCGATCGCAACGGTACCACACTCGCCTAGGTGAACGGCCCGGTTCACCCGCAACGAGGTTCCGAAGGGAAAGCCGAAACCCACGTCGGAAATCGGAAAACACACGCGGAAAAAGTCACGGAACGCCTCTGGGCCTCCGAAACGACTCCGGATCGCGCCGATCCGAACAGGAAAGATGTCCGAAACGAAATTTCGGACACAACGGAGTCGGACGCTCCGAGAAACTAGATCCAGGACCCACGAACAAGGATCCGAAAAATCCGGGGCATTACATCGGGACTCCCCCTCCCTCTCACGCGCGACCCCCCTCCCCTCCCCCGCGGCCGGTGCCCCTGCGCAACCCCCCTCCCCCGCGGCCCCGTGGCCGGCGTCCCCTCCCCCTCTCCTCCCCTCCCCTATGGCCCCCACCCCCCGTGGCTCCCCCTCCCATCCCCTGCGGCCGGCGTCCCCCGTGGCTCCCCCTCCCCCGCGGCCGGAGGGTGCTGCGGTGGCAGCGGGCAACGCCGCTCTGCAAGCGCAGCGGGGTAGGGTTGACGGTGGTTGTCGGCGAGGGTCGCGGCGAGGCGGCCCGGGGTTGGGATGCAGGCGGCGACGGAGGGCTTCGCGACAACACGCGGTGAGGCGGGAGGTCGGTGGCCTCTTGCGGGCCGGCCCTGGGTGCTCACGGCGGTGCTGTTGCAGACGCACGAACGGACGGAGGAGGGAGACAAAGAACAGTGCTCGGGGAAGCAAGGAAATGCAATGAAATAAATGAACATTAACAAGACGGTAAAGATCGTGCAGAGCAACTGTGAGAATATTGCAGGAGAAAATTTAATGGCAGGGGGAACTAATAAAAAAATTAGGGTGGTTGTGGTACGGTGGAGAGAAAGAAATATGATCCCGGTGGAGAGATGGGGTTGCGGTGGAGACAGAAGGGTGACCTCCACTAGAAAGATTACGGCGGGGGTGAAGGTGGTGGTGTCCCCACCGAGTTGGCTGTGGACGGAGGAGAAGCAGAGGACGAGGAGGATTGGGAGGAAGGGGGGATCCATGCGGTGACGGGGACGCATGGCGGTGTCGATGTCAGCGAGGAGAGGGGCCTCTCTAGGCCGTGTCGGTGTCGGTGGGGGGAGAGGGGGGATCCATGCACTTTTTGATCTCCCAAACAAGTAGACTTGAAATTTAAAAATTATGATATTTTTACCAAACAAAGGGTGACTCATTTCGTCAATTTTAAAAATTGAGTTAAAAATTGACATGTCATAATTTTTAAGATAGAAATAATTTTTTTAAAAAAATGTTCCCAAACACCTTATTAGGGAGAGAATCTCACCACGTTACAATCTATTTCTAAATAAAAATAACTCTCTACTATTTTTTAAAGAGATCCCACTCTGTCTTCTCCCTCGTTCTCCATTCTCGTCGCTCTCCCCCCTCCCCTGCACGTCCCCCCTCACCCTCGACCGGCGTCCCCTCACCCTCCCTCCCCTCCGGCGTCTCCCCTCCCCCTTCCCCTGTGCTGCCCCTCTCCCCCTCGGCCGGCGTCCCCTCCCCCTCCCTCCCCTCTGCCGCCTCCCTCCCCCTCGGGCGGCATCCCCTCCTCCTCCATCTCCTGCGCGCCCCCCGTCCCCTCCTCCCCTGTGCGTCCCCCCTCCCCCTTGGCCGGCGTCCCCCCTCCCCTCCTCGGTAAATCAAGAGAGCATGTCAAATTGGAGATCTGTATTATTAAACTGTTTTATTTTTCGGAAAGTGTGGTCTCTAAAATTAATCGATTGATTTTCGTGTTCCCCTTGTTGATGGCAGATGATCCAGCGAAGAGGCCCAAGAAAATCTTGGACGTGGGATGCGGGATAGGGGGCGGCACGATCTACTTGTCCAAAAGGCTCGGGACTCAATGTGACGGCATCAACGTCAGCCCTTCCCAGATCGAAAGATGTCGAGCCCTTGCTGCCGCCGAGGGTGTGACAGACAGAGTAAGCTGAGTCTGCAAATGAAGACTACATCTCTCTCTCTCTCATCCGCGTTATGCCGAGGGCTTCCTTTTCCAGTTTCATTTCGATTTCCATTTTTTTCTCCGTCCGATCCTGCCCTAGTTGTCCCTTTTACCTTATATGAACCATCTTCCTTTGCATTCTTTTTTAAAATAAAATCTTATATTAATATCAAAACTAATACTGTGCTCCCGATCAATATTCCAACAGGACAGGACATAACATAAGAATCAAATGTTTCGTATAGGGTTGGTCGAAGAGTATTGTATACATGTGAGTTAGTTGACTTGTTTCGTGTTATGGTGATTTTTGATCAGTACTCTCGATTGGCCGAGTCTACATGAGTCGGCCCAAGTCTTCCAAGGAGAAATTAGGCAAACCGTCTCGGGATGAGTCGACTCGTACTTTACCTACCTGACCCCAAATCAGTCTGATCCGCTGAGTTGACCAGCCCTAATTTCATGTTCACTTTCCCCCTCTATGTGTAATTAACTTTGTGTGATTAATTCATGATTAATGCATGGAAACTGCGGGCATGTGGCAGGTGACTTTCCATCTTGCGGATGCCATGGAGCAACCATTTCCCGATGGACACTTCGACTTGGTTTGGTGCATGGAGGCTGCCGAACACATGCCCGACAAGAAGAAGGTACGTATATCCTTAGTTAAATCAACACATTCATATATGCATCAAAAACCACTGCATATGCTCTGGCTAGTAATTAAGTAGGACTTTAAATTGCAACCCACCACCGCCCGTCCCCCTAATCACTCATCTGACCTTTGATCCAATAATCTTCCAAAAGAACAAGTTTACACTCCCTAAAAACATAGGATTGGAGACACCACAGATGGCTGATATGACTTCCATCACATCAGTAGAGTTCTATCCCTTTTAAAACCTTCACTCCAACTCACCAAAACGATTTTTTATGTTCTTTTTATTGAGATTTTCAATTTTGATCCTTATCATTTTTCATCTTTACCCTCTAATGTACAATATTCATTTATAAACCCTCACAGTCGCACATCAATTCAATAATACCTTTGAGGCGGGGTGTTTTTGAGGAATTAGTAATCAATATCCAGATTGGAGGGACTGATCCATAAATATGAAAAATTGTGAGAGTGGAAACCTAAAACTCCCTTTCTTATTTAAAGTTAAACATTTTATTGCATCAAAAAATAGATAGACAGAATGTCCCTTTCGCAATTGTCCATATACACACATCAATTAATTAATGCCATCTGCAGTGGATATATATGTATGCACATGGGTGGGTGCGTGTGTGTATACATATATATTCGAGAGGAAAAGATTTGTTGTGACGACCCAGATTCCGGATACCAGATATACCCGGTAGGACTACCGAATACACCTGATATCACTTGGAATCCGCGAGGCCTCCCAAGAGCGGTAAAGCTCCGAAGGGAAAAAAGACTGTCGTGTAGTACATTGAATTGACAGATATAACAGCAAGCAATTAAATTTCATTAGATCGGTTTGCTAAAGTAGCAGAAGTAAAATTACCTTTTATTAACAGATTTTAAACAATTATATACCAGAGTCAACTCCAAAGTTAAAGACAGCAGTCTAGCAGTACAGTCGACAGAAAGAAAAGACGTACCGAGAAGTCGGGGGAAGCCCGACGAAGGTACCAGCTGACAGCTACGACTCGAACTCCAGGACCCGCGGAAGCAGAACGAACACGTCACCCCACCTGAAAAGCAGGGGTGAGCCTCGTGTCACTGGCTCAGTAGGGGTCACGCGGATCCCCACTGAAAACAACGCAGTAACACGCAACACGAAAACAACAGTAGTAGCAAAGCAGGAAAACTACTACTAGAAAAGCTGTAAAAGAAAGCCGTCAACGGAAAGAGCAGCTACTGCTAAAAGAAGAGAAAAGCCGCATTCACCAGAATACAGCCGCCGACAAACCACGACGCTCAAAGCCACTCGAACCACGACACAGAGAGACTCGGGCGCACGCACGCCCCAATTGTCGTGTACGCTCACCAAAGCATAGCCACGTACACGACCGGAGCGTCGTGTACCACACTAAGCTGGTCCAGGCCCAGCCCAGAACAGACCAACTCAGAAGGGAAACACAAACTCCGAGAAAACACGAGAGTCACGTGTCATGTGACGGAAGCACCTCCTCATTAGAAGAACAGCCAGCTGCATCCACTGACGCCTTATGCTGCGCCGACAAGTGTCTCATCTACGCTGTCGTCACAACGGCCCGACAGAGACTACGACCACCTCACAAGTAGAACGGCCAACTGCGTTCGCGACGTCTTACACTGCACCGCAACACACACCACAAGTGTCTCGACTACCAACCGATCGCGTCGACGCGAGCGCGGCCGAGTCGCAGACCCACGCGGAACCACAGTAACAAGTACTAGTCAGGGTCACGCCCGCGGCGTAAGTCCTCTGCCCCTGACCACGTGTGCACACACTAGCTCCTGCCTAGAGTCAGGCCTCTAGCTAGTTTTTCCCCCTCCGTAGGACGCTACGGCCAAGCCGGGGGCCCACGGAACAGCTTAGGAATCGTTAATCGGGATACCCTACCACCTCTCCCTGGTGGGTCGACCGCGTCGTAGGGCTACAACCAGTGGAGGCTCACAAGACACGGAGACTCTGAAACACGAGTGCTGGAGTACTGATAGGCCAGGCCGCGCTGTCGCCCGTACTACAAAGCACAAAGGCAGGACACCAACTGTCAACAGACTCAAGATAAGACAACTAGACCTGCAAACACCACGATCCTTGAGTTACGCAACTCAGGGTCAAGATCGTCGTGCAAAGCGGTAACACACCGCCAATTGAGCTAATCCTAAGCCAGGAAACGACTCACACGGAGGAAACAACTCACGAAAACCTGAGGGAACACCAAGACCCTCAGCACACTTGGACACGCGAATCGAGGTAAGACGATACCTCGAGTCATCTATAACAATCGTCTCGAGTTGGACAGAACCGTCGAGGCACACACACCGGGTCATATGTCAACCACTGGGTCACACCGGGTTGACCCGAACCGGCCAACGACACACCAAACGACTCAACAGGATGGGCGATCGCACGGGAACCACACAATGGGATGAATGGTCTCAAAAGGACCACACAACGAAACACAATCCCTAGAGGCTAAAGACACCACATGCACGCGCTGGATCGCGAGATCAGGGCGATTTCCTCAAATCGACCCAAAACGAGTCACCGAGGTTCCCGGACTCCTACCGGCCCCGAATGACGACCAATTGACACGAAACCTACGTGAATGAGATCCAAACATCCCATCGGTCATTTTAACACTAACTAGACCGAGAATGGTTGCCGTTCTCCGGCGAACCCTGAAAACCCCAAAAATGACGGTTTTCACTAAGCTGGCCCGATCTCCCCCGATCGAGCACCAAACTGCGCACAGAAGTAGGGAAAACGTGCATAACGAAGTGGCGGTCCATCTCCTTACCTCCACCGAAGAAACCGCGCCCTAAGGGGACTAAACCACGCCGAAAACCGCCAGGAACACGAACGGCGCCTTCTCGGAATCCACCGAGGGATCGCGCCCGCCACGCTCAAACCGCCGCCCCATCCCGCGTCCCGATCACTTAATCGCGTCCTCGCCTCGGCCAACTCCGCAACGGTGTGCACCCCGCGCCGAGAGACCCTGAAACGAGAGAGAACGAAGAGAGATGGTGAACGGTTAAAAATGAGGCATCTGAAAGACCTAATAAAGATCCAATAGAGATCCAGGGCATTACATCCTCCCCTCCTTTAAGAAATTTCGTCCTCGAAATTTAAGGACTAGCAAGGGTAAGCAGAGAAGAACAACCCGACAACCTAGCTACGAAACGACACAAAACATGAGGAACAGAGCCCGAAGGAACAACGTCAGACCAGTATCACGAGTACACGCTCGGGAGTGAGCATGCCACAAGTGAACAGAAGTTCGACACCCCCGAAGCAAGGCAACGTCGCTTGCGTCTCACAGGGAAAAGAGACACGATTGTCGGAACAACAGATACCGAGAAACAAAACGACAAACACATCAGGGAGCAGCTTAAACAAGGAAACACAGTCCTCTCAGCTGACAGCCTGACAACATCGTCGGCTCCAGTGCCAAAGGCGACAGGGAACACCTGGCACAGGGGACACCAGTGACAAATTCACGGAGAAACGACAGCACAACAACATCACCGGACCACGAGACACCTGATCGAGTCGCAAGCTAACTCTACCAGGGAAGAGAGTATAGCAAAGCAAACCGACAAGAGTTGGTCCACAAAGTGCTAATGATTGACAAACAAAATCATAAAAAAACAACGCTTATAAGAACAACAACAACGGGAGCACTTGCAGGATTCCGGCTCCGTACAGGATACAGAACCACGGAACACAACTGCAAGCTGGGTCACATCAAGGCACAACAGTAGCTGATCACACGACGACAGGGGATGAGTCATGCATCGAGCAGCTCACCGAGAAAAGACCCATGACAGCAATAAACGAGAATCACGAAACCTAACGCCAGCTGAAGACTGTACTGGACTTAGCGACTCTGGACACTGTATATCTGAGATTCCCATGTACTTTACACAACAACGCTCTGATACCAACTATGACGACCCGGATTCCGGATACCAGATATACCCGGTAGGACTACCGAATACACCTGATATCACTTAGAACCCGCGAGGCCTCCCAAGAGCGGTAAAGCTCCGAAGGGAAAAAGGACTGTCGTGTAGTACATTGAACTGACAGATATAACAGCAAGCAATTAAATTTCATTAGATCGGTTTGTTAAAGTAGCAGAAGTAAAATTACCTTTTATTAACAGATTTTAAACAATTATATACCAGAGTCAACTCCAAAGCTAAAGACAGCAGTCTAGCAGTACAGTCGACAGAAAGAAAAGACGTACCGAGAAGTCGGGGGAAGCCCGACGAAGGTACCAGCTGACAGCTACGACTCGAACTCCAGGACCCGCGGAAGCAGAACGAACACGTCACCCCACCTGAAAAGCAGGGGTGAGCCTCGTGTCACTAGCTCAGTAGGGGTCACGCGGATCCCCACTGAAAACAACGCAGTAACACGCAACACGAAAACAACAGTAGTAGCAAAGCAGGAAAACTACTACTAGAAAAGCTGTAAAAGAAAGCCGTCAACGGAAAGAGCAGCTACTGCTAAAAGAAGAGAAAAGCCGCATTCACCAGAATACAGCCGCCGACAAACCACGACGCTCAAAGCCACTCGAACCACGACACAGAGAGACTCGGGCGCACGCACGCCACAATTGCCGTGTACGCTCACCAAAGCATAGCCACATACACGATCGGAGCGTCGTGTACCACACTAAGCTGGTCCAGGCCCAGCCCAGAACAGACCAACTCAGAAGGGAAACACAAACTCCGAGAAAACACGAGAGTCACGCGTCATGTGACGGAAGCACCTCCTCATTAGAAGAACAGCCAGCTGCGTCCACTGACGCCTTATGCTGCGCCGACAAGTGTCTCGTCTACGCTGTCATCACAACGGCCCGACAGAGACTACGACCACCTCACAAGTAGAACGGCCAACTGCGTCCGCGACGTCTTACACTGCACCGCAACACACACCACAAGTGTCTCGACTACCAACCGATCGCGTCGACGTGAGCGCGGCCGAGTCGCAGACCCACGCGGAACCACAGTAACAAGTACTAGTCAGGGTCACGCCCGCGGCGTAAGTCCTCTGCCCCTGACCACGTGTGCACGCACTGGCTCCTGCCTAGAGCCATACCTCTAGCTAGTTTTTCCCCCTCCGTAGGACGCTACGGCCAAGCCGGGGGCCCACGGAACAGCTTAGGAACCGTTAATCGGGATACCCTACCACCTCTCCCTGGTGGGTCGACCGCGTCGTAGGGCTACAACCAGTGGAGGCACACAAGACACGGAGACTCTGAAACACGAGTGCTGGAGTACTGATAGGCCAGGCCGCGCTGTCGCCCGTACTACAAAGCACAAAGGTAGGACACCAACTGCCAACAGACTCAAGATAAGACAACTAGACCTGCAAACACCATGATCCTTGAGTTACGCAACTCAGGGTCAAGATCGTCGTGCAAAGCGGTAACACACCATAATTGAGCTAATCCTAAGCCGGGAAACGACTCACACGGAGGAAACAACTCACGAAAACCTGAGGGAACACCAAGACCCTCAGCACACCTGGACACGCGAACCGAGGTAAGACGATACCTCGAGTCATCTAGAACAACCGTCTCGAGTTGGACAGAACCGTCGAGACACACACACCGGGTCACATGTCAACCACTGGGTCACACCGGGTTGACCCGAACCGGCCAACGACACACCAAACGACTCAACAGGATGGGCGGTCGCACGGTACCACACAACGGGATGAATGGTCTCAAAAGGACCACACAACGAAACACAATCCCTAGAGGCTAAAGACACCACATGCACGCGCCGGATCGCGAGATCAGGGCGATTTCCTCAAATCGACCCAAAATGAGTCACCGAGGTTCCCGGACTCCTACCGGCCCCGAATGACGACCAATCGACACGAAACCTACGTGAATGGGATCCAAACATCCCATCGGTCATTTTAACACTAACTAGACCGAGAATGGTTGCCGTTCTCCGGCGAACCCCGAAAACCCCAAAAATGATGGTTTTCACTAAGCTGGCCCGATCTCCCCCGATCGAGCACCAAACTGCGCACAGAAGTAGGGAAAACGTGCAGAACGAAGTGGCGGTCCATCTCCCTATCTCCACCGAAGAAACCGCGCCCTAAGGGGACTAAACCACGCCGAAAACCGCCAGGAACACGAACGGCGCCTTCTCGGAATCCACCGAGGGATCGCGCCCGCCACGCTCAAACCGCCGCCCCATCTCGCGTCCCGATCACTTCATCGCGTCCTCGCCTCGGCCAACTCTGCAACGGTGTGCACCCCGCGCCGAGAGACCCTGAAACGAGAGAGAACGAAGAGAGATGGTGAACGGTTAAAAATGAGGCATCTGAAAGACCTAATAAAGATCCAATAGAGATCCAGGGCATTACATTTGTGGCCTAATGTTTCACGGCCTAATAGCCCATAAGGGCCTACGCGTCCCAGCAAGTGATAGCTTCTCTATATTGAGGGCCCACTTACTATAAAATTAAAGGTCAATGGCCCAAATGAGATCCACCGTGCCTTGGCACGGTCGTCCATGCAGAAACCTCCCTTATGTTTGGGGGGAACCCAAAATTGCCATCCGCCGAGTCAATAAAAGGAGAATAAGATGCCCCCTTAGGGATGTCTGGGGCTAGAATGTTATGCTCGGAACTAGAAGGGAGATATGCCTAGGTTATCCGCCCATGGATCAGCCCTTCACAGGGACTCCCTGCTCCTCTGGAGGACCAGAGTGGATTCCCCGTGGCCGGACACTTATCCCTTAAAATTATAAGTGAACTCTACGTTATCATCTGAGAGTGGAAAGTCCATGAGGATGAAGAGAGAGCAAGAGTCTCAAAACAATAAGAGTTCGGACGTGGACGTAACACTCTCACCCCACGGTCGCTCAAGATTTTCACTATTCTGAAGAGAAAGTTTATAACTATCTAATCTCGGGGATCTGAAAACATGGACTTCAAACTTGTGCCCAGGTCTATGATATATATATATATATATATATATATATATATATTATTTTGTTTAAGAAAATTGTTTACACATGTATACATTTAGTGTAAGTAAATATAAAATTGATACGCATTATCAATTATATCATTGTCTTTTTGTTTGTTTATCATTTTATTTATTATCATTAATTAGTTGTGTTTATTTTGTTCATTTGACATTCCTACAATCAAACTTTCAATTTGAAAAGTCGGTATCTCTGTAATTTTTGTGTTCATGTTAAATACAATGTTGTTTTTCATTGTTCCTTTTTTATAATCTGGATTGACCACTTTGATTTGTCCATTCGATATTTTGTAAAATTGATCTTCAACCAACAATCCATCAAACTTCGTTATGGTCTCCGAACGTTTTTAGAATACAGAAGAATTTCCGACGAAAGATTCTAATTTCACCCAAAATTTTTTTTTTGCGAACACCCAAAAAAACCAGAGGTTGCAGCATATATATGTATGCCACCGGAGAATATATTGTTATGTTAAAGGTAGACCTCTGGTGTTTCACATAGAATAATATCTTGTTGGTTGCCAATATCATGCTAGGCATTATCATCTTAGTCATGTATTATACATCAATATTATTTCACCATCCGAATGTCTGTAAGCATCACAATAAGTATGGTAACTTGCTATTTGGGAGATATTGATTGATTTATATTCCAGAATACCCGAAGCAACATCAACATGGAGAATTATTTCCAGGCATTGAGCTTGGTTATAAAATTTGATTCATGCAACGATAAATAGATTATCAGTTTCAGTTCAACTTTGTGTTAAGAAAAAAAAAAGAGAGAAAAAGCCACCACAGATAGAGGGAAATACTGATAATTAGAATCAGAACCCCTCCATCTTAGTAAGCCTTGAATTAATGTTCCCATAACACTCCAGAGGGGCCAAACTGATAATTAATTTTCATAACTTATGAGGCCGAGCTAGGGAGACCCCAGGCAGAAGCAAGTGCCTTAGATCGCCTAGGTTGCCCTTTTGGGCCTTGTAAGGCAGACAATTCCTTTCCCCTAGAAATCCCACTCGTCACCTAGGTGGCGCCTAGGCAACTGCCTTGACAAACAGTGAGAACTAATACATAAATCAAAATTTACTGAGAACTGGAGACATAAAAGGTGAATGGGAATATCCTAGCAAGGAGTTCAATGGGATAACAAGCAGATCTTGCTCAAGAGAGCCGTTATTTTATCAGAAATCACAGTATTAGTTATGCATATATGATTTCCGAAAAGAGATGCAAGTTAAACATCATTGAGAAACAATGGGATTTCATGATTTTACTGGAGAATGTGTGTGTGTGTGTGTTCTCTCTGAATACAAGAAGCAATGAAAAATTGGAATTCTCCAAGAATTTGTAAACAATGAAGGATGCAAAGAAATTCTACATAGTGAAAGACCTGGCATCTAACAAAATGGAGAAAGCCACCAATTATGATTGGCAGAGGAAGAAGATAATGTAATCTAAAATTTAATTATTACTGAAGAGTAATAAAAAATGTGAAAGAATTGTCCTAATTATGTATCTAGAGAAGGCAAAAATATAAGCAAACAATCTTACCACGCAGAATCTTCACATGAAGATAAGAAATGGATAATATTTTCCAAAGCACAAAAATGGCATGGTAAATGTCTCAGAACTATGGAGTTCACATGTAGATGGGAGGAGCAAATAAAATAGTTTTAAAGTATTTGTCAAAAAATGCAAAAAGTTAACTTTTAATATAAAAAACAATGATTTTTGAAGCAAATATGATGAGTAAAGAACTTACTCCAAGAATTAATAGATCAATTGCCATAGCAGAAAAAAACACAAGAAAACAACAAGGGCATGAAATGGAGTAGATAACCAATCCTAGAGGAAATTCACTGACAAACTATGACAACCAAAGGAAAAGGTAGGCCATCCAACCTCAGCACAACTCAATACTCAAAACAACTCAAAGGTTTGCAGCAGCTACATCTAAATCCCAAGTCAAGAAAAAGTGAAGGTTTATGGTGATCAACGCTACAATCTCACTATTAAGAATAAAGAATGAGTCCCTCTTTTCACTATATTCACTCTAGAATTCTTTCAAAAAGATCTTGGGTTCAATTAATTCGATGATGTAATGGAGAAAAAAGGAGCAGATCGGTTAAGGAATGAATTGTAGGACTTGTCAACACAAGGTTGTCTCTTCAGAGAACAACTACAAGACACTTGGATCTGCAACCTCAAATTAAAAGAACCTGAACAGAGCACGGGAAGAGCATATAGAGTATAAAAACAGAAAAAGCTGTTGTCCTGACTATTCTGTTCAAAAACCTTAAAATACAAGACACAAGAGTAAAGGAAACACTGGTAACTACTCCTAAAGAACGTGTGTTTCCCCACTAACAAACTGGGCAAATAACTCCTAAAGACCCAGTAAAAACTTCATGATTCTTGCATCACTAACCAACATACCCCCTTGATGCAAAATCATTTACACCAAGAAGATGACGAAAATAACAAAATTTATCATAAGACAAAGCTTTAGTCATTATATCAGCAGGTTGATCTTCTGTTCTGCAGTGCTTCATGTCAATTAGCCTTGTGGATGCAACTTCACGGATGTAATGATGCTTGATCTCCACGTGTTTGGTACGGCCATGAAAAACCGGGTTCTTCGTCAATGATATTGCAGATTTGTTCTCACAGAAAATTGAAGTAGCTTCAATTTGAGGTTGATGCATATCTTCAAGTACACGTCGAATCCACATGGCTTGACACACTGTTGATGCCGCAGCAATATACTCCGCCTCCGTAGATGATAAAGCTGTGGTAGCTTGCTTCTTTGAAGCCCAAGATATAACTCCTGAGCCTAAGCTGAACACATAGCCTGTTGTGCTTTTCCGATCATCCAAACAACCTGCCCAATCACTGTCAGAATAGCCAAGAAGTTTAAAATCAGACACAGGTATATACCATATCCCATAGGAAATAGTTCCACAAATATATTGGAGTATTCGTTTTGCAGCTCCCAAATGATGTCTAGAAGGATTATGCATGAACCGAGACACCAAACTTACAGCAAACATCACATCTGGTCGAGTGTGGGTTAGATAAATTAATCCTCCAACTATTTGCCTGAAATATTTTGCATCAACTTTTTCAGTTCCATCTTCTAACCTCAACTTTTCACTTGTGTTCATTGGAGTACTGCAAGGCTTACTGCCAACCATTCCAAACTTCTTCAAGAGATCAGTAGCATATTTTTCTTGAGATACAAAAATGCCATTTTCCGTTTGTCTTACCTCTAATCCCAGAAAATACTGTAAGAGACCAAGATCAGTCATATCAAACTCCTGCATCATTTGCTTCTTGAATTCTGCAAGCAAGACACTAGAGGAACCTGTATATATGATGTCATCTACATACAAATTCACAAGGAGAATGTCCTTACTTACAACTTTTGTATATAGAGTTGGCTCACTTGCACTCTTTTAAACCCAACTTAAGAAAGTAGGTGTCAATTCTCCCATACCATGCTCTAGGGGCTTGCTTAAGCCCATAAAGAGCTTTCTTTAGCTTGTAGACTCTATCTTCCATACCTGCAATCACATAACCTTGAGGTTGTTCGACAAACACCTCTTCTTCCAACACACCATTCAAGAATGCAGATTTAACATCAAGATGGTAAACAATCCATTGCATTTGAGCAGCAAAAGCTAAAAAAATTCTCACAGTTTCTAACCTTGCAACTGAGGAAAAAGTCTCATAAAAATCAATACCTTCTTGTTGAGCATAACCTTTAGCCACAAGTCTTGCTTTATGTCTTTTAATACTGCCATCAACATTGTATTTTATTTTGTAAATCCATTTCAAACCAATTAAATTCTTACCATGTGGCAAATTCACTAACTCCCATGTGTCATTCTTTTGTATGGCTGTAATCTCTTCATTCATTGCTTGTCTCCACTCTTGCTTTTTGAATGCCTCACCAAAACTTGTTGGTTCTGCAGAAAACAGAGCAAAGCTACAACTTTCATAGATTTCTTTCAATGATTTTTCCTTCGGTGGTGGACTTTCTGAATCTGTATTTTGGTTTAGTGAGGATATAGGATTATTGTTAAGCTCTTCTCTCTCTCCCACATCAGGATAAGTCGGTTCTGAATTTTCAGATAGCATCTTAACCTGTGCATCATCTTTCCATTCCCAAAAAGCATTTTCATCAAAAATAACATCTCTATGTATAATCAGATTTTTGGTTATCGGATTGTACAGCCGATACCCCTTTGTTTCAGAACTATATCCAATGAAAATACATTTTTCACTCTTTGAGTCAAGTTTCTCTCTTTTTTGAGAATGTATATGAGCATAAGCAAGTGAACCAAAAATTCTGAAATGACTTACATTGGGTTTTCTCTCATACCAAGCCTCAAAAGGAGTTCTATTCTGTACTACCTTTGTGGGAGATCTATTCAGAATGTAGACTGCTGTCCAAACTGCTTCAGCCCAAAATTGATTTGGAAGGTGCTTTGCCTTTAACATGCTTCTTGCCATTTCAACAATTGTCCGATTCTTACGCTCAGCAACTCCATTTTGCTGAGGTGAATAGCTTGTAGTCAGCTCCCTGCGAATACCATTTTCTTCACAAAAGGAGATAAATTCATTAGATAAGAACTCTCCCCCTCGATATGTCCTCAAAACCTTGATAGCATACCCACTTTGTTTCTCAACATATGACTTGAATATTTGAAACTTTGAGAATGCTTCAGATTTAAAATTCAGGAAATACACCCAAGTTTTTTTGCTGTAATCATCAATAAACAGAAGGAAATACTTACTTCCCCCCAATGATGGAGTGCGCATCGGACCACATATATCAGCATGAATAAGTTGAAGTGGTTCACGAGCTCTCCATGAACTTGCAGCTGGAAATGAGGCCCTGTGTTGCTTTCCATACATGCATCCTTCACACACCTCATCAACATTGTTAACACTAGGCAAACCAATCACCATGCTTTTCTTTTTCAGCAAGTTCAGGCCATTAAAGTGCAAATGCCCATACCGCATATGCCATAACCATGATTCATTCTTAAGTGATGTGGATAATGCACAATCATCTAAGTTTGAGAAACTGAATGGAAACATTTTGTTGGCAGTCATGTTCACCTTCATAATCAGACCACTGCTCAAATCATGAATTTCACAGGAATTCTAAAGAAAACTCACAGAGTATCCTTTCTCAATTAATTGACCAATACTCAAAAGATTATGAGCCAATCCAGGGACATAAAGAACATCATGAATTTGTTTTTCAATACCTGATTTGAGTCTCACCACAATAACCCCCTTTCCTTCAGCCTGGACTGTTTTGCCATCACCAATCTGAACAGATAACTTCACTGATTCATCAAGCCTTTTGAAAAACTTTTTAAAACCTGTCATGTGATTACTACACCCACTGTCTAACATCCAAACATCATTTCTACTTTCATAAACATGAAGACAAGTAAGAAAGAGCTTAGCATTTTCTTCATTTTCCTTTTTCTCAACAACATTGGCCTGCTCCTTTTGTTTTTCCCAACAATTACGCTCAATATGCCCATAATTCAAACAAAAATGACATTGAGTGTTATAGTGATAGTTACCTCTTCTATTGTAGGTATTTTTCTGACCTTCAGAATTTCCTTTTCCTCCTTCATGAGATCTCTCATGAGATCTTCCTTTACCTCTGCCTCTTCCTCAAAAACCTCCTCTTCCTCTGGCGCCTCCTCTTCCACGGTCTCCTCCTCTTCCACGGAAGGAACCCGCCGATCTGTTTGCATCTGTACTTTCCTTTGAGATTTCTAACTTTGAGGCAAGTGCTTGTTCTATTCCACTTTCTGCTGATCTGCGTATTCTCTGCTCATGTGCTAGTAAAGAACCCATTAGTTCATTAAGTGTATATTTAGACAAGTCCTTGGACTCCTCAATAGCAGCAACAACATGGTCAAATTTCATGGGCAAACTTCTCAAGACTTTTTCAACAACTTTCTGGTCAGAAAGGTCTTCACCAAGGGATCTAATGTGATTAACTACTGCTGTAGTTTTACCAAAAAAATCTTGGACAGATTCTGAATCTTTCATACTTAAAGTCTCAAAATCCCGTCTAAGAGTCTGAAGTTTCACAGAGATTACCTTGTCTGACACTTGGTATTCACTTTTCAAGATGTCCCCTGCATCCTTTGACTTGGTTGCAGCAGAAATGCGTGGAAATATTGCATCAGTGACAGCTTGCTGAGGATCAACAGTGCCTTAGCATCCTTTTTCTGTTCTCCTTCAACTCAGTCTTCTGTGGGCCTGTCATTCGTGCAACATCCTCATCTGCTGGTTCTGCATAACCAATGTGTACCAAATCCCAAAGATCTTGTGAAACAAACAACGTTTTCATCTTAATGCTCCAAAAAACATAACTCTCACCATTAAATATAGGAATAAGAGACTGATTTGAAGTAGACATATTGAGAGTGGCCATGAAAATAAAGAAAACTGCTTACAGACTTTTTGTCGAACAGGTGATAGGCGTATCTCGTTCAAGCCAAAAAATTGCAGAACAACTTACCAAATCTGCACATAAACTTGTGCAATCGATGGCCAACTCAAACTTTAGATCAGTAGCTCTGATACCACATGTAGGACTTGTCGACACAAGGTTGCCGCCTCTTCAGAGAACAACTAGAAGACACTTAGATCTGCAACCTCAAATTAAAAGAACCTGAACAAAGCACGGGAAGAGCATATAGAGTATAAAACAGGAAAAAGCTGTTATCGTAACTATTCTGTTCAAAAAACTTAAAATACAAGACACAAGAGTAAAGGAAACACTGGTAACTACTCCTAAAGAACGTGGGTTTCCCCACTAACAAACTGGGCAAATAACTCCTAAAGACCCAGTAAAAACTTCATGATTCTTGCATCACTAACCACCATGAATGTTACCAGATTCGACTATGATAGATCATGCACCAGCCTCTTATACACTGACCGACAGTAACAAAACAGTATGGTAGTGAGAAAGAACAAAAAAAAATAGAAGAAGAAAGAAAGAAAAGAGGTTAATAAAGGAAGACACTTATGGGGATCGATGGTGATGACAATTTATCAGAGTTACCCGTCTCGGAAGAGTAATAGTAACAGTGGGGGGTGGTGGAAGTGTGCTGTTGCTTTGGATCTGATCTAGCGGTAGCCACTCGTGCCGATGGAGGGCCGAGCACCGTAGGGTGGGACGCTGCCTTCCTTGGCCTACACATAGGAGACAGTAGAATTCAGAGAGGATGGCGGTGAAGAAGATGAAGGCGGCACGTGCGCCGAAGACGCCCTTCCGTAGGATCTGACAGGTGGGGGGGGGGGGGCATTCACGAATAGGGTATAGTACCTGGTGTGGTAGGTGTTCCTCACGGAGCCCACCAGCAGGCATGCCTCCTCTATGATAAACATATAAGCCTATAACAAAGCGAAAGAAGAAACAATTCAATTCAGAAATGCGATGATGAGCAGTTGAAGAACTCTAAACAAACCCACGATTCCCGTCCCTCATCTGGAAACCATTTTGCTTCTAGACGATTGGGCATTGTGGCCGTCCAAGACTCATTCTTCTTTCGGGTGTGGCCAACAATGGCGGTCTGACTTCCTTCCCCAGATGCGCGCACCAAATCTATCTTCTAACTCCTCTGCACTTTCGGGAGGGACTGGATCCCCAAGCAAATGGGGGATCACATGTGGAGTGAGAGAGCTCACCAACAGAGGAGGAAAAGGAGGAAGGTGCAGGCGCGCGAGCCGCCAGGGTGGAGGGATGGACCGGCCGCAGCAGAAGCATTTGCTGACTGCCATGACGAGGATCTGGCTCAAAAGCAGGAAGAGCAAGGCTCCAACACCATAACCGGTGGCGATGTCCGAGTCGTACACACAATAGGTGTAGTTCTTCCCCGAGTCCGACACCGTCTGTGCCTGCACTCCCCTTCACAGATCTCCAGATTAGAACAACAGCACGCACAGAGTAGGCTGACGAACATTAGAACCCAAACACGGGTCTCCGGCTGCATCTAGCCGAAGAAACATGGAAACTGGAGCTCTCCGACTTCGGTGTGATGGGTGGGGCTGCGTGGAGAGATCTTTGAACCGACAGTGGCGGTGACGAAGAAACCGAACCAATTAAAACGGGGATGAAAACACCAGGTGAACCGACGACGAAAAATTGGTCAATTCTCTTATAATATAGTTATATATATATATATATATATATGCATAAGAAAGCGCATATATATATATATATATTTATATATGTATATATCCTCTCTCAACATGCACGTGAGAGAGACATGCATGTTAGGAATTTTGAACGGTGGTAGTCTTCAATCGTGTGGTTAATTTTTTTGACTCAGTTCTTCAGCGAGCTCGTACGTGTGGCGGCTCCCGGGGGGACTATTGTCATCACGTCGTTGTGCCACAGAGACACAGAAGCGGAGCCATTGACACCCGATGAAGAAGCCACCTTGAAAAGGCTCCGTGAACCCTTGCATTTTGCATCCTGGTACTCGGTCTCCGGTTACGTCAAGATGGCCGAATCACTGGCACTTGAGGTGAAGTACACACTGGCTAGCAAGCTAGCTGCCTGCCTGCCTGCATGCATGCATGTTTCAAACTAGCTATCTGGAACAGAATAAATAATATTATCTCCAACATGTAGATCAATGTCATGTCAATTCTTGAATTCGATCCCAACAGGATATCAAGACGGCTGACTGGTCGGAGAACATTTTACCATTTTGGCCCGCTTTCGTGCAGTCTGCAATGACGCTTGAAGGCTCCACGATGCTTCTTGAGAGCGGTACGTACTCCTTCCCGCACAGCACCACATGCATCGCCTTCTTCTCCCTCTTTCTTTCTCTTTTAATTAGCTAATTAAGACAGTAAGATAACACTTTCATCGAGCTCACGGTACTGATAGAAGATTTGATTACATGTCGTCACTCATGCATATTATTAACTAGGCCAGTCGCTAGTTAACGGGGAGGGGATCGATCGATCTATAGCGTAGCGGCGACATCGATTGGTCGACTTCTTCTCGTTAGCTTATCAGAGCTCAGTTTAATTAATTAATTACGTGGCCCAAGTGTACATGTGATCGATCCGCTCGATCATGCGTGAAGCAATTACTTCATTGGCTCTACCTACGACTACTTGCGCGCGTGGAGATCACCCCGTCGGAAATGGAGATAAATTTGCTGATATCGATAACATCGATCAGTTGAAGTCGATCCTCTTGAACTAGCTAGGTTTAATTGATAAGCTTCCTGATATATATATAGTGAACGACCACTTTATCATATATAGTGGGCAAGAATAAGAACAAGTTGAATTAAGCTAGCTAGCTAGCTGTACGCTCTCCGGATCAACAGCAAATATGGTCGACGTACGTATAGGCAAGTAAGTCCGGTAGAATAGCATTATATATGGCTCGATCCGGATTATATATATATATATATATATATATATATATATATATATATAGTGGTTAGTTTGTGATATTATATGCAGATCCTCCTGTGTTTTGATCTGTATACGTTGCATTCGTATCCGTGCCCGGGTATCAATCATGGTGTGATCTATGTACTGAAATGTTGTTAACTTCATTCGAATAAAGTATATATGTACTCTCTTGCTAGCTTTAATTAACGTGGGAAGCAACTTTATTTTTAATTTATACATTTTCCAAAGGAATACTAATTACGTTCTGATCAAGTTGAAGTCCGGATCGGATCGTGATCGTGTTTCTTTTTTTTTTAATCTGAACGAAGGGTCAAAAAGGAATCCTTTTCCTCGTCCAATCAACGAAAAAAAGACAATTTTGAACTGATCCCTTGATTTCAAAGACGTTGGCCAAACGGCATCATGATCGGATTCATGCTATTAAACTAATGTTGGTTGCATATAAAATAACAGCAGAGTGATGTGAAGTCCAGAGCGTGCGTGCGTGTCATGGTTCATCGCTTTTTATATCGGGTTTTTTCAGGTTCCCATAAAGTAGGTGGCCTCATTTTGGTTGGGATTAAAGTTAACTCGGATCAAAATAATTGACTTGAGTTAATCTATTTTTATTTCTATTTATTTTGGCTGTGCACTTATCTCACTTGCCACTTGCAGAGATGAGACATGCAAATCTAAATTAAATTGAATTAAGTTAATTTTAAGTAGGTTTACTAATTAATTCTCCCCGTTCGAAGTAAATTGAATTAACTTTAGAGATAAGTGAGAAGGTGATGCGTGAGTTTAAAATGAGACCGAGGACTCATGTTTCGAGTTTAAAAATTAAGCTAACTAGAAATGAGGTCCTCAAGGTGCAGGATAAGTATGAGGAAGTTTAGGAAATAGGTTTACCTTGACACCGTGGACTTTTATATGGATAAGCCCCCCCATGGAAGTTAGACCTTAGGGCTCACTTTGGTGGTGGGTTAACTAAGTCTGAGTTAACTTATCCCAGTGAAGTTGTTTCAGAGTTAACTAAGTCTGACCCGCTTTGTTTGCCACTTATCCCAGGATTATTCTCTTTCAAGTCCAAACTTAAGTATTTTTGATTTGGCGGGAGTAAATTTACGTAATCCGCTTAAAAGTGACTTAACGTGACTTAAGTCGGATTAACCCATCTCACCTCTATAGGTGAGATAATTTAATCAGACATCATACCAAAGCAAAACAGAAGAAAAGTGAATAAAGTAAATCTATTTAAATTTAATCTGATTATCCTTAATCTCGAAACAAAGCGCCGCTTTGATTGGGGGTTATCCCCCACTTGTCCCAGAAATAACCCCCATTTTGTTTCTTTTTTAGTTTAATAGAGGGATACAAATATTCGGGTTAGATTGAAGGATAACCCTCGTCTAATCTCGATAGTGTGATCCATCTAAATTTGTGGAACAGTTTAGCCCACCCCTCTTATCAAAGTAAATGGGAGTAAGTGGATGGACAGACTAATCCAAATCAAGGAGGATATCCCTCCATTTATCTAACCCTCTATCAAAGATTGAAGGATAACCCTCCACTTGTTTCAGAAGTTAATCTATTTGGCTCACTTTGGCTGAGAGTTAGGTTAAAGGTGTGTTAACTCAACCCGATTAGAGTAGTCCGGAGTTAACTCATTTTTGATTTGATAGGAGGGTAGTTAATCTGAGAGTAAGGAGGTGGGGTAACTTATTTTTAATCTAGTGTGATTTGATAAGTAGTAGGTTAACCCAGTAATAATGACAAATAAAATATTATATTTATATATCTTTTTAATTTTTTTATATATCTTCTATTCTCTCTCTACCTCTCTCCTCCCTCTCACATCACCCACTCTCTCTCTCAAACACACATTAATTACTAATTTAGGTTACTATTCATTTAAATTTTTTTATTTTATCTTAATTTAGGCGTTCCCACGAACCGGCTCCACCATCGCGATCCTCGTCCCGCGCCCAACGCTCCTCGCCCCACGAGCATCACCGCCGCGCCCTCGCCACCTCCGTCGGCCGCCCGGAGTGAAAGGGGGAGAGGAGAGAGCATGAGAGAAGAGAGAGGGAGAGGGAGAGAAATGAGAGATGGGGAGAGAGAGAAAAGAGGTTATATATATATATATAATCTAAAAATTTTAAAAAATACAAAAAATAGGGAAAAATCACCTCCCTGATTCTCGGAAAACGTACACCGCGCTGGTAACGTCTCGGAGTCAGAGAACACAACGGTTCGTCCTGCACAGGGTTCCGAAGGTCCGACAGACGAAAATACCTGTGAACCGCAAAACTCAATCCGGGACTCACGAAAGCGATCCGAAATCCACGGATCCTAATTAACCCGATAAATATCTAAAAAAATTCGGGACATTACACACACACAGAGAGAGAGAGAGAGGTCATAACCTTTCGATCAGAACTCGACCCAAAATTGGGTCAGGATCGTAGACATCTCGGACCGATCCAGTTCATTGAATGTCTTAATTTATACTAGTCATAAATTCATCTCAAAATATGTTTTTAATATTTAATATTTATATATTTAAATAATATAAATTTAAATTTACTTGCGTTGATAAACAATCCAACTCAGTATTACGAAGATCTAACTATTTGATTTTCTCCCGATTAACATCTGATTATATATTTTAGCTTTGATCAAAATCTGACCGTTGAATTAACTCTACACTCTCTCAAGTAGATAAGAAAGAGGAAAAACTACTAAATCATTCTGATGCACTTTAACACTCTTACTTTTCTCTCCTTAGTCTCGGAGCAACATAAAAAATAACATCTAACACTACATGAGCATAAAGTCGAGTAACAAGAGCCCATGACTTGTCATGGTGGTCTCACCACCTCCTCTCTTTGGGCCGAGGAGGTCCCATGTTCAATTCTGGGTTCTCTGCTCTGTTAAAAAAAGTGCCTAGCAATATGTATACATATAGGGTCGGGGTATTACTAAAAAATGTACAGATATATGTGTATGTACACACACGTACACACACTGAGTCCTAACTGTTGTCAAACTATCGGTCCATGTGTTTCAGAATCATGTGACTGAATGTTAAACAAAAACTTATTTTAGATTCTTCAATGTTTGCACGGGGATGACCAGCTTTCTGCATTTTCTGTTACATGGAGCAGATTTTGTGTGGTTTCTTCAACTGTTGCTTGTAGTGTTTATAATTATGCCCACGTATAATGGTGTGGCGTAACTGAGGATGTCTTCCGTATAAGTTGATGGTCAGCAGACAATAGAAATGCACATATTTCACGCTGCACAAACTTCATTGCCGTTGGGCATCAGGGGGATTAGTACCGTGGAGACTATATATGTATATATGCTTGCTAGCAAGAGGCACATGGTTCAGAGCATGGAAGGAAGGATCGGATCTAGGGATGTCAACGGGTCGGATACAGTGTGGATAGTGGACTATCTGTATCCGTACCCGATAAGGAAGAACAATATCCGTTTGCTATTCGTTAAATAAAAAGAGAAGTTGTGTATCTGAAAACCGTTATCGAATATCCGAAAAATACGGTTAACGGACGGTTAGCGGATAGTTACCGGACATAAGAGTACATATAAGATTAGAATTTAATATGTAAATTAATTCAATTAGAAAAAATTTTAAATTAAAAAGAACAATCCATATGATAAACAACACATTTCAATTTAGTTCTCATATCATTATTATTCATGAGCCAACATATAATGCAATTAAAAGTATACAAATATATAATATTACAATATCCTCAAAGATAATATAAAACATATAAAGTTTAAATAATAAAAGAAACTAACTCTTTTAGACTTTAATCTTCATCGTATTCTCATTCTTTACATACCTTTCATGAAAATAAAGAATATATTAACTTGATAATTTAAAAAATTATAAAAATATCTTATAATTTAGAAATATTTTACCATCATGAAAATAGAAATGACTTAAATTATAGGGTTTTTTGCATGAAAACCATTGTTAAAAGTGAATTTGTAAAAAAATCATTCCTAAAAATGTATTAGCATGTATATCACTGAGTTAATTCAAATAGTGCATAAATACCATTTAAGCGTGATTTTCTTACAAGTTGTTGGTAAAAAGAAGTGATATGCATGCAAATAAATATGGTATTTTTGTACAATTCAGTTTACACAGTGATATGCCTGCTAATGTATTTTTAGGAATGATTTTTTTGTAAATTCACTTTTAACAATGGTTTCCATGCAAAAAACCCTAAATTATACACATCTCATCTTCAATATCATTTTCTTCAAGACACTAAATTATTTGAGTCAAACATAAATTTGTTTAACGGTAACAGACGGATACAGATTCGGAATGAAGTGTATCTGTATCCGTATCCGCTAAGAAATCGGATATATCCGTATTCGTATCCGTTACTTTATCGGAAAGAAAAATACTATCCATTTGCTGTTCGTTAAACTAACGAAACGGACGGTTATCAGATTATCAATTACCATTGACATCCCTAATCGGATCGGCCAGGATCGGATTTGCGTCTGACTGATCCAGTCCTGATCCATCCAATCCTAATGCTTGGGCCGGATCGGCCAAGATCAAACAAGGATTGGCTAAGATCGGGCAATCCTATACAGGATTGGACAATCCTAACTGACCCACCCAATTGAGGAGTTCCAAATTTGAAAAGTTGTACAGGCAAAAGGGAAGTATTTGGGGTGTTTTCTCTACTCTCTCATTTCATGTGAAATTGTGTTTTATCTTTATTAGAACACTTTTCGTATTTTTTTAATCTTTTGAGTTTTTTTTTTGCATTAACTTGGGCTGATGGCCCGACTGAACTAGGATCGATTTTGGACCAGCCGATCTGAGTCCGATCCCCGATCCTTCCTTCCTTGGTTCACAGAATGGTTGAAGTGAATGAAACAGATATTAGGATCATTCATGTGTGATTTCATTACAGATGGAAGCATTAATGAAAGGTAGTAAAATCAGTAGAAGGTGGAAACATAGTTGATTGAGGGATGGACATCTTTAGTAAGGGCCAACCAAAAAAAACCTGTCATTGAATATAGCAAGTTCTATCTCTTTGGTAAACATTTGAATGTCATACACAACTCTTTGTTTGACTGCTTCATATGATGAAAACTTCTATAGCTGTCATCTCCGGAAGGACCATGACCAGTTATTATCCCTGAGTTTCCATAGGTTTGTCTTACCTTCTAGTCATGTCAGATATTGCCTCTTCCTTTAGTTTCTAAGATGGAGTTCTTATGCATGGACTGTCATTTCCTAGTTGTACACTGGAAATTTGCATTGCTTCATCTTGACGTTGTTCATTTACCGGTCCATATTTCTTCTGCTGCTAGTGTTCTCTTAGGTGCCCTTTCTTCCCTCTGGTTGAAATATGGGACAGACAGAAATCAGAATGCCGTTGAGCAACTTCTCTGATTCCTGCTTTGGTCCGGGATTTAAAATAACTCGGCTAACGTTAAGTGAATTTACTTTATTCACTTTTATTCCTTTTTGCTTTGGCTTGGCACTAGGTTAATTTAACCCACCGGTGGAGGTGGAATAAGTTAATCTGGATTAACTCGGGTTAACCCTCATTTAACCCGATTATCTAAATCTGACCCTGTCAAACCAAAAAGAGTTAACTGTTTGCTAAAAAAAGAAGTAACCCAGGGTTAACCTCGAAACAAAGCGGGGCTTAATGAATAGCTGCTCTTCGAATATTTTCGTAACATTATGTCCTGAGGAATTTGCCCCAATGGAAACTTTCAAATTGAAAGAGTTCCTTGTTTCTGTTGGATTTAATGCTTTAAAATTTTCAAAGTTTGAGTTCCTATGAGGTTTTGTCCCACATTAGAAGATGGAAAAAGTTTTCATCTTCTTTTAGTTGGAACTCTTTGTTACCGTGTGTACTCCTTTGGGGAGACTATACTAGTTGGGCCATTTGAGTTTGTGGGCTCTTTGGGCCTTATCCTCTATCACACACGCTCAAAAAAGAGGTTTGTCTCTTATAATCTTGAAATCCATGTGGCATGTCTTCCAACTGAATGGTTGGTAGACACAGGTGCTAATGTCCATGTCTGCTTTGATAGAAGCTTATTTTCTTCTTACCAGGGCACGAGTGTCAAGAGCGTGACGAATAGTAGGAGAGGGACACATTGATTTGAAGCTCACTTCAGGAAAAATGTTAAACCTCTATAGAGTGCAGCACGTGCCAGATATTAGGAGGAACTTGATTAGTTGATCTTTGTTAGTGCAGCAGGGTTTTAGACTTATTTTTGAATCCAACAAATTTGTAATTGTCATAAATGGAAACTTTGTAGGAAAAGGTTACTTGAGTGATGGATTATTTATTTTTAATATACTTGGTTCTAGTTGTTCAAATAAAAGTTCCTCCTCTATTGTTTTTCATGTTGAATCTTGTGAGATTTGACATGTTAGGCTTGGTCATGTTAATTTGAATATCATAAAGAGGATGATGCATTTAAATTTGATTCCTAGGTTTGATGTTAAGAACAAAGATAAATGTCAAATTTTTGTACAAGCTAAGCAACCTAGGAAGCCTTTTAAATCTATTGAAAGGGACACCTCAGTGTTGGTGTTTGTTCACTCTGATGTTTGTGAAGGGACTAGTTCCCTAACTAGAGGTGGAAAATGATATTTTATGACTTTTATTGATGATGCTTTTACATTTTGCTTGTTATATTTGATAGGAACTAAAGACGAAGCTCTTGATAAATTCATGACTTATAGATCTCAAGCTGAAAAGTAAACAAATATAGTTCTTAAGAGGCTTAGATCTGATAGAGGAGGTGAATATATATCTAATGCATTGCATGATTTTTGTGAAAAGAATGGTATTGTTCATGAGTTAACTGCTCCTTACTCTTCTGAATCTAATGGGGTTGCTGAGAGGACAAATAAGACTTTGTTAGACATGGTGAATTCCATGTTGTGCAGCTCGAGTTTACCTGAAAGTATGTGGGGAGAGACTTTACTCTCTACATGTCATGTCCTAAATTGTGTTCCTCATAAATGAAAAGATAAATCACCATTTGAATTATAGTTTAAGAGGAAACCAAATTATACATTTTTGAGAGTGTGCGACTTTTTAGCAAAGATTAAAATTCTTGAAAATAAGAAAATAAAAGTTGGCCCCAAAACTATTGATGGTGTATTAATTGGCGATGTTGAGCATAGTTCTGATTATAGATTCTTAATCATTAAATCTGAAAATTTTGCTATTTCTGAAAACACTATCTGTGAATTTGATGATGATGTTTTCTTTGAGAATATTGTCCCATTCACATCAAACTTACAAGTTGAATTAAAACCTTCATCTTCTATTCCTTCTTCTAGGGCTCAAAAATTATTGAACGACAACCTGATGATTTAAAGGCCAGAAGGAGTAAAAGAATAATGATCGAAAAATCTTTTGATGATAACTTTGTATCTTATTTGATTGAAGATGATCCATTAACTTTTAATGATGCTATGACGTCTAATGATTCTACTTTTTGAAAAGAAGCTATTAAAAGTGAAATGGATTCTATAATTTGTAATCAGATATGGGAATTGGTTGATCTTCCTCCCGGTAGTAAAACTATTGGATGTAAATAAATTTTTAAAAAGAAATTGAAACCTGATGGCTCTGTTGACAAATATAAAGCTAGACTAGTTGCTAAGGGTATAGGCAGAAAGAGGGGATAGATTTCTTTGATATCTATTCTCCTATGGCTAGGATGACCACAGTCTGTATGATTATTGCAATGACATCCATATATGATTTAAAGGTCCATCACATGGATGTCAAGGCTGCCTTCTTAAATAGGAAACTTGAAGAAGAAATCTATATGGATCAGTCTGAGGGATTTGTAGTATCTGGCCAAGAGCACAAAGTGTGCAAGTTAACTACATCCCTATATGGATTAAAACAAGCCCCTAAGCAATGACATCAAAAATTTGATGATGTTGTTATTTCCAATGGTTTTACTTTGTGTGAATCTGTTGTTCAATGATGCATGTGTTATTTTATGCTTATATGTTGATGACATTCTGATTTTTAGTAGTAGCGTCATGTTGATTAATGAAATCAAATAATTCTTAAATAGTAAATTTAACATGAAGGATCTGGGAGAGGCAAATGTGATTTTAGGACTTAGACTCCTAAAATCACGTATGAGATATGCAATATCCCAAACTCATTATGTTGAGAAAGTATTGAAAAGGTTTGGATTTTATGATTCCAAACATGTTAGCACTCCTTTAGATCCTAGTGTCATTCTCAAGAAAAATAATGGTGATAGTTTTGATCAACTTAGATATTTACAGCTCATTGGTAATTTGATGTATTTGTCTAACTACAGTAGACCTTATATTTCCTTTGTTGTGAATAGACTTAGTAGATATACACAGTGTCCTAGCAAAACTCATTGGCATGCACTTGAGAGAGTATGCAAGTATTTGAAAGGTACCTTGTCACATACATTATATTATGAGAGATTTCTTACTGTAATAGAGGGGTATAATGATGTCAATTGGGTGACAGGAAAGGCCCAAGGTAAGGGCGCCACTGGCTTTGTTTACATGCTTGGTGGAGGGGCAATCGCTTGGAAATCCACCAAACAAACTATGTTAGCTCGACCCACTATGGAATCTGAGTTCATAGCTTTTGAGATGACTGGTAGGGAGACAGATTGGCTGAAGAACCTAGTGGTTGAGCAACCTCTACTGAGTAAGACTATTTCTGCAATCTCTGTTCATTGTGATGGCCAGGCAACGATAGCCAAGGTTAAGAGTGAAAAAATAAATGATAAATTAGGTACTCATATAAGACTCAAGTTAAGATTTGTAAGGGAGTACTTGACCAAAGAAATTATTCCCTTGAATTATGTAAAATCTACAAGTAATCTTGCTGATCCTTTAACCAAAGGACTAAATAGGAAATTGGTTGAAGATAGATTGAGGGGGATGAGACTTAAGCCCATTATTCAGACACCGTCAATGGCAACCCAACCTATTGATTGGAGATCCCATAAAATAGGTTTAATGGGAAAACAAATTGAGTGGGTGACTAGTACAGAGCACATTGTTGGAGACTTGTGTCTCATTGTCCTTCCCTACGATGTAGTGCTCTATCTGGAACGACAAATGTAACGACCCGAGAATCCGATTACCGGGAAGGCCCGATAACCCGAGACTCGCACCGCCGCCCACGAACCGGGAGGGCTCGGAAGGGCTAAAAGGAGTGTGGAGGCACAAAGAAATAGGAAATAAAGCAGGACAACCAATAACAACAAGCTGAAAGAAAGAACAACTACAGCTACAACAGAGTCCAGTCCAACAGAAAGTACAGTCTAAAGCAGTAAAACGTATCACATGCCAAGTGAACACTCGGCCCGGCAAGCTGGCAACTGAGAACCTCCGCTCCGCACCCTCGAACCACGAGGAAGAACCGCCACACCTGAAAAGCAGGGAATGAGTCTCCAAAACAGAGACTCAGCAGGGATCCCGCAGAACCCCAACCGGAAACAACGGCGGTAGCGGAAGGGAGAGCTACAACTACAGCAGGAACAGCAAACCGGTGGCCGGTCAAAACTCGGCACTACAGCTACTCCTACTGCCAGAAGGCAGACCTCGATCACGCAGTCGAAGCTACCGAACCACGCTAGTACCACCTACCGAAGTAAAAACACACGGCAACTACGCCGCAGAGGCCTGTCCCCCAGACAGCCAACCTGGACACGCTGTCCAAGGTGCAACCCCGACCATCCGATCGCGGGTACCGCACAACAAGACCCAACCTCGGTAAAGCCACTAGCACTAATCTCATGACGCGAAAACCAACACACGCGTCACGGCGAACCAACTGAAACTCAACGGTCAACACGACCGAAACCCGAAGGTCAAAGTCACGGAAACTGACAGTATGTCACTCCGTACTCGATAGGAGTACCACCCACTAGAAGCACAGCCGGTAGCGTCCCCTGACGTCTTACACCGCACCGCAGGTGAACCGCCTGACGTGGTAGGTCCTACCCGAGGCGCGAACACCGTACAAGTAACCACAAACAAGTAACTAGCTGGGGTCACGCCCGTCGACGTGGGTCCAACCGCCCCCAACCACGTGTGCACACACAGACCACGCGTCCTAGGTCTGGCCCTCTGACTGGTTTTCCCCCGCAGCCGGACTCTGGCTACGACGAGGGGCCCGACGGAAACCAGTCTAACCGTCCTCAAGGTAAGCCCATACACCACTCCCTGGTGCGACCAGCACCGCGTACTGGTAGGCTACGACTAGTGGAGGTCACTGAAGGAGTAGACTCTCAAGTCAACGGAAAACAACGTCCGAATCCGACGACGTACGGGGACCACCCCACGTACCGGCCCCGTCGCACGGTGACCACAGTCGGAGAAGAAACGGGACTCACAGTCCACGGCCACGGACGCACCGTGCGCTAGAGTCGAGAAAACTGAAGTGGCGCTAAGCCACTGGACTCTGGACAGTCCTCCAGACGCACTATACCCAACGGTCCTTGAGTCACAAGACTCGGGGTCAAGACCGTTGTACGCAACAGCACAAGGCCATCAATCTAGTCCAACCTCTAGGTCTAAAACCACGGTAGCACGAGTACCGAGACAACTCACGAGTCGCCAAGATCACTCCCTCGGGAAGGGAATGCAAAGGACCAAGGCCACCCACACGGGCCACACGGAAAACACAGAAGCACGATTCCCAGGGCAGCACACAAGCCACCACGACGATTTCCCATCTTGTAGCAAGCGGGAAACCTCCAGCCCCAGGCCGGATAACTGGACTTGCAGTCCAAGACCAACCACGTGGCCCACATGGGAATCGCCTTCCAAAGAAACTCACGGCATGCGGGGGAGACCCCACCGCACACACACCGATACACGGTGACTCGATCAAGCGTAACACGAAAGCCCGGAACACGTGAGGTCACCCGGACCCACTACACCTACGGGCACGCTAATCGAAGTAACACGGTCCCTCCCGACACCCCAAAAATACAGACACAGAACCCATGGGGTGTCCGGGATACTCACAAGGCCGGAGGTTGACCACTGGATCACAACCGGGTCGACCGGAGACCAACACAACACAATCGGAACACTAGAAGGTCACCCGGACCCTTAAACTCACGGGCACGTTTAATCGAGGTAAACCAAACCTCTGGACACCCAAAGACACGGTCACGGAACTCCACGGGGTGTCCAAGACACACACGGCCCAAGGGGAGCACGAGACAACAGGTAAGATCGCGCTAGTATCACCTGGCGCGACAAGCCAAAACGCGCTAGGGAACCCTAGCGCGACAAGGAATATCGCGCTAGGGACCCCTAGCGCGACAACGCAGATCGCGCTAGGAACCCCTAGCGCGACAACGCAAAACGCGCTAGGACCCCATAGCGCGACGGGAACCGCCTTACTGTTCATCTTCTCCGATGAACACGCCCCGTCGGGGCAGCGCGACCATCAAGAACGCGCTACTGGAGCATAGCGCGTTCTCAGTCCGCGCCCGAAAACGGTGGAAACCGCGGGAAAAACCATTCCACGCCCCGTTTGTGGATGGGCATAAATCCCACACAATCACAAGAGAATAAATGATGTGAAAAAAATAAGGGGGAGAATAATGATTAATGCATAAATAAGGGGAAGAAAAAGTTTGCACATGGTGCAAAAACGGAGATGTGATCGCCAGAGGGGTTACCTCAATAATAATAAAAAGAGATCGCGAATACCGGGTGAAGATTGGAACGCGGGATGATGTGAAGTTCCTTCCTCCTTCTTCAATCGGCCGGCCGATGAGAAGGGTTCTCCTTTTGATTACCTTGTAAAAAAGACAATGAAACAAAGCAAAACGAAAAGGGATCAGCCAATGCAAGTAGTATCAATCCCAAATAAAGAATATGATGTTGAAAAAATGAAATCAACATGCGCACCTCTTTTTTGTTTTTTTTTTAAACCCCTAGAGAAGAGCTAGGGAAGGAGATATGATACGATAATGATGATGATAGGACTTAATGCAATAAGAAAGACTGACGGTGGGACGAAGGATGATATGCTCATAAACAAAATAAACGAAATAAAAGAACCCTGCTGTCCCTGATGACAGTAAAGGGAAACCGTGTGAAGAATATGTTGATGGGAAGAAGAGGAAGCAGTGGAAACGAGTGAACTCCTATGAAAAGGATGCAGAGGAACGACCGCACAGGAAGAAGAAAGAAAACTCTGCTCGTACAGAACCTGCAATCTTTTTTCTCTGTATATGTGGGTGTTCAACCTTATGACGATCGATCCAGGCTTCCTTATATAAGATTCCAATCGGATGTGATCAAACAAGGGAAGATAAGAACGGGCAAGGAGTATCCAGGGAAAGGATTAACATCGAGCAAGAGGTTGAAACAAGGCAGGGAACTGTGAGGGAAAGATGGAAAAAGGCAGGACTCCGAAAGGTGAAACACGACCTTGCGAAGGGCGTCAATTCTTGATTTGACGACCTACCCATACGGCGTTTCATAAAACACGACCCAAGCCAGGGCGTTTCTTCCTGGATTTAATTTTGGCAATTCCTTGTTTGAAAATCATGAGAACACGCCTAAGATCGAGGCGTTAAATTAAAACACGCCCTGAGGAAGGACGTTAACCAATAATTAAATTGATTTTGCATTTACTTTAAAACCGGATAATACCAGGAATTGACGCCCTAACATTTAGTCGTCCTTTCTTGAGAAAACGCCCTAGACAAGGTCGCTATTTAGATAACGCCCCTCTTCAGGTCGCGAATCACAAAAAACAAAAATGAATCAAAACCACACACAAGAAAATAGAAAAACTTCATATTATGAATATATTGAAGTTCACTTTGGGGCGTCATCATAGTGACATGAGATTTGATCAACATAGCGTCATTTTTGGCGTGTCTACAGCTGCCCCGCCTTGGCGTCTGCTTTGGAAGGGAGTGAGACGAAAATGGAGTGAAAGTGCAACAAAATGGAATGAAGTGGAGCGAACTGATAAGTAGATGCCAAGGTGTGATGTGACACGCCTCAGACACTAAGCAATGAAATCTTTCCAAGATTCTGAAGTGAAACAACTCCGAGTGATCCAAGGAAGCATCAATTTGCTGGATAAGGAGTCTAAGTAAAATGTAAGGCAAAAGGTGTGCGCGCGGGCACGATAGGGAAAGACCATTGGAGAGCGGTTACCAGCCAACGTGGACGTGCTACAACCAAGGTAGATTTGCAGAAAATAAAGAGAATTGAGATGGAGATCCAACAAAGGGACTTTTTCAAGGAATCAGCCTAAGCGGCTTCAGATAGAACAAAGTACTCAATTGGAATGGAATATCTCATGTCAACTCAATCAAGAACGAGTGACCTTCATTATCGCCATAATATGAAGATTTTCAGCATGAAACTCAAAGTCCTACATGATGCATGCTGAGCTAAAAGAAAAGATAAAACAAACTAAAAATAGAAAATAATCAAGGATAATATTGCTAAGCCATCTAGATTTGGTCAAGAATCCAAGTTTCTGAGCCAACACTAAGCCGAGGCCCGTTTGTCCGCGCATCAACTCAGAAAGTGGAACCATCGTCCCAAACCTTGAACGACTCAACGGCCTATCCGTGTGATCAAGACTCTCCTGGAATCATCATCGTTTTTGATGAAGGGGAACTCAAATTCCAGATTCATCAGAACCACAAGGTCCTTGATATGCTATAATAATGTAGATATCCTATAATAACAATGCTTACAACGAACAAATACAAAATGACAAGTGCGATGTGATTTCCATGAGCAACCCAGGCGCCTCTAATCCTGCAAACTTCTGCACTTTGAAAATTCATCAGTTTTCGAAATTCAAGATAATCAAACATAATTTTCCATTTAAATCATGATATGATCATAAGTGCTCAATTAAAAAAACAATTCAACGAAATAATAGCACTTAAGTTCATTAACACACATGAATATCTAAATTCATAAGCTCATAAAAACACGCCTGCACCGAATGGCGTCAAACCATGAAAAGCGCCTTAATATGTAGGCGTTAAAACATGAAACACGCCCTTCAGCAAGGCGTGAAACCCATCGAGAGGCCAAAGAGTAAACGACCTACTAAAGGGCGTTACACAAAACACGACCTTAGAAAGGTCGTCAATTCAAAAATTGACGCCCTAACAAAAGGCGTTAATCAATCCAACGCTTCCGTTTCCAAATCGAAAGCAAAATCAAATCCTAATAGCCATCAACCTGCTAACTCCGAACAACCTTAAGCCCTCTTCAAATCTTTATAAAAGAAAGGCTGCTTTCCTCAACCTAAAGCAACTTTTTCTCTGAACCTCCGTAGCCGGCTCTGTTCTCTTTTCTCTGTTTGTTCTTCTCCCGCAGGCACTTGTCCGAGCTCCTTCTGCAAAGCCAAAAAACAATGGAGAGGATGATTAAGAGACCTAGGTCTTCCACCCCTAGGTTGACTGAAATCCAAGGGCACATCTGCAGCCGAGTTGCTCAACATCAGGTTAGTGAATTCCTCTGCTTTTCCCTCTGCTTATATCTTCTTTCTTTTCTTTTTATTGAATCCTTCTGTCAAACTACTTCTTACATATGCTCATGTCCGGCACTATTGGCACTGTCCATATTTTCTTTCCACAGGACTACCCAAATGTCCCTGGTGCTAGGAGATTTACAAAAGTGAAGTGGTTGCCCCTTATTCTCTCCAAGTTTTCTTCTGATACGAGAGTATACCTAGCAAGATGGCATCTTTTGGGCCTAGTAACCCATGCCAAGCACTATGACCAAATTCACTTAGATTGGGCTGCCATAGGAGCATTGATTGAACTTTGGCATCCTTCCACTCATACCTTTCTCTTCTCGACATTTGAAGCCACCATCCTATTGGAAGAGCTAGAGTTGATCTTAGGCTTGAAAAGAATGAAACAAGGAGAAGAAGAAAAGATGGCCATCATGCCAAGGCCAATCTCCTCTCATGAATTGCTAACCTCATTGATATCTAGCCCAAACATAGTGAACCAAATCAAGGTCACTAAAGGAATCAATCTCTTGAAGCTTGCCTCATGGGTGTACAAGAGAGCGGATCAAGCAAAGGAAGAGGAGGAGATAGAAAAGATAGCAAAGGCCTTCGTGGTGTGCTTAGCAGGAGCACTCTTGTTTCCATCCACGGAGGACTTTCTAGAGGAGGCCCAATTGAGCGCGGTGATGAGCTTATGGGAAGAGGAAAGAGCCGGACCGGCTATCCTAGCCTATCTCTATAGCGGGCTTACTTCGGCGGCGATGGGAAGGCCCATATACGGGTGCATGCTAGCACTCTCTAGTTGGGTTGATCTACACTTCAAATTCGATCCATGTGGCGAGGCCCAACAACCCTCAAGAATCTTTTCAAAAAGCCCACTCTCTTACATGACCGGTTCGTTAGGAATAAGCAATAGGGTGATGAACCGGATTCCTCAAGTAAAGAAGAGAGGGGATTGGAGAGAGCACCTAAAGGTAATGCCAAAGAACCTCTTTACATGTGCCCCGGGTGTACTCAAAATGCAGGAACTTCGTGCACGATTCTCTACCGGTACGGACCTTCGTCTCATTGGCGCTTCGGACTTCATACTATACAACTCTCACAGATGCCTTCCTCAAATTGGACTTCCAAGGCAACGTCTAGAAGACGTCTCTCATCTCCCTCCAATCAAATCAAGAGACCTAGGCAGCAATGAAGATGGAGAAGAGGCTATCACAATCCAAGCCCTATGGAAGATTAACAAACCTCATCAACCTGTAGAGAGTTTGGAGGAAGACAAAGATCAGTGGAAAAATTATGTAACAGCTTTGAGAAAGCTAAGACCCAAGGTGGCTCATTAAGCATTGTAATCTCTCTTTTCAAAGTAATAAAAATGATTGTTTTCTGATTGAGCCTTACTGCTGTGCTTCAGATCAAATCCTTAAATAACCTGTCGTTCTGTTGCGAATAACGCCTCAAGCAAAGGCGTGAGTTCATAAAAGGACGCCTTCATGATAGGTCGCTTCCAATATTCATGTTCACACATTTGACGCCTTCAAGAATAGGCGTTACTTAAATAACGACTTAAAACAAGGCGTTAATCGATTCAAATTCCCAAAATATATTCGTTGAAATTCCAAAAGTAACGCCCTCAGGAAAGTCACGTTTCAATCAGGTAACGCCTCTAGCTCAGGCGTGAGTAAAAATCATAATAATTACTTCGATCACATCAATCAACGCCCATTGAATGCGTCTGACGACGGTTATCATTCCCCATGCAAATAAAATTGACGCCTCGAGCAACGTCGTCTATATTATAAACACGCCCATGTCATAGTCGTGACTTCCACAAAAAATGCCTCTTCTCAGGGCGTCTCTTCTTTTCGAATGCTAAAAAGGGCTTTCCCCCTTTCTTCTTCTTCCTCCGTTCCATTCTCTCTTCTCTGCAACCCTAACCGAAGCTCCCCCTCCCCTCTTCTCTTCCTCTATCTCTCTCTCTGTCCTTAGCCCTAACCCTAGCCATGGCCAGAGGCGGTTCAGTCAAACGGCAGAGGGTGGCCGCTCCCGAGGTGGTTGATCTGGGCGACGACGCCCACGGTGAGGAAGGGGCCATCGTGGCGGTTGAAGAAGACGCTCCAATGGCGGAGGCCGGCGACGAGGCCGGAGGAGACCAAGAAGCCCACGAGGAAGGCGAAGGAGAAGAAGACGGCGAAGGCGAAGGGGGTGAAGAGGAAGAAGGTGGCGAGGAAGAAAGCGGTGAAGAAGGAGAAGGAGAAGGAGATGAACCACCGCCCGCGGCGGCGATCCTCCCCCGTGCCGGCCAACTGCGGCGGCCACGGCAGCCAAGGCCTCGACCACAAAATCAGAAGCACAAGAAGGTAAGCCTCAAACCCTTTTCCAATTTTATTTATTTTAATTTCATTTTTTCCTGATTTTCCATAGCCCTCGGGTATAAACCCTGCAACCCAGAAAGAAGGCGCCCTCAGGGGCGTCGCGATCTCAAAATACACGCCCAACCCAAGGGCGTTAATTATATTATTTTCATGAAAAAACAATTAACCCCATAAGAACACGCCCTAAAGCATGTCGCCCAATTAAATTTACATATTATGCTGTTAATTTTCGCATGCTGTTATTTTTATTCCATTTTCTGAAAAACTGGAAACCACGCCCCACACCAGGGCGTCAATTCTAAACAGACGACCAAACCAGCGGTCGCCCAATCATTAATTCTTTGACTAATTTAACGAACCCAAATTGAAAACGCCCTACTCAAGGGCGTGAATTGAAAAACCTTTAGGATTTTTAGAAATTAACCACAAACACACGCCCAACACAGAGGCGTTTCATAGATGAAAAACGACCTAGGGTAGGTCGTTATTTAGAAGCTCAAACAGAACCACGCCCCCCTTAAGGGCGCTACTTCAACAAAAAATGACCTGAGGAAGGTCGTTACTTCCAATAACACCAACATTCATCCTGGGGCAATCAAAATGAAATAAGCATGAATAATCACAACAATTAAACCAACAATTCTTATTTTATGCATGCAGGGGCTGATGAGGACGCGCATTTCATGGGTCATGGTCCGGGCAGCTTACTACGGCCTCCCCGAGTTCCAGAGAGAGAGGGTAGATGCGATGGGGTTCGGGGCCTTCCTCAGCATAGAGCCAGTTAGGCCAGACCTACCACTCATTCAGGTTCTACGGGAGAGATGGGATAGGACTAGCCGGGCATTCCTGATGCCTTGGGGACACATGATTCCTACCCTGGAGGACGTGGCCAGGATTACGGGGTTGAGGGTAGATGGAGAGGCTGTGAGCGGGATTACCTACCCAGACTACACCGAGCATGCCCAGAGATTGCTAGGGTTGGAGATGGTTTACGAGACCCCTAGCGAGTGCAGGACGATCTTCCGTACCGACCTCACCACAGTGATGGGTTTAGGGAATGCTAGGCACAGGTCAGGAGAGACCCTAGAGCAGTTTTCACAGAGGCTGATAGACGGGGCTAGGGCAGTGTACTGCCAGGACCCGACCGACAGGGAGAGAGCTGACCTAGACTTGAGGAGGTTCTTGCTACTGCTACTGGGGAGGCTGTTGCTCGGGACAAAGGGCGATGTCATTAACTGCCGGTTTCTAGGGATACTCGAGGACCTGGAGGCAGTTGGCAGCTACGCCTGGGGAGCGGCTCTGCTGGCGCACATGATGGCCGACCTGTCCACGGGGACAGGGCGAGAGACGACCGTCAGTGGCTTCTCACCTTTTCTTCAGGTATGCATTTTTCATTTTTTTTCTTTCTTTTATGTGTATTTTTATGTGCGTGCGAATGCCTAACTAATGCAATGCATGGATGCAGGTTTGGAGTCACCTCTACATGCCGATGGGGCGCGTTGACCCACGGCCTGGGAATGAGGGAGCTTTCCCTCTAGCACGGCGCTGGGTGCCGGTCGTCTTCGGCGCCCCACTCGGCTACGAGTTGTGGGTTCTACGGAGAGAGCTCCGCGACTTCCCTCCCTCGCTGGTATGTATGAATGCTATGCATCTTTCTTTTGCTTTTTATTTTGAATTTATGATGATGACGATGAAATGATGATATGTATGTTTATGAATGCAGGTGCAGTGGAGACCCTATGAGGGGATGACAGACGAGGGCCAGCCTTGGGTCGTAGCGGGCCGACCTCGCTTTGAGCGTGAGCTTTGGGTTCACTGCTTGAGCGAGATCGAGCCGTTACGGCTTAGGTTGGTGATGAGGACGCTAGGCCTCCACCAGGAGTGGATTGAGGTAGGCGAGCCGCGGGGCATCGGGAAGAAGACTCGCGGTCGTACAAAGGCGACCGACTGGAGGGTACGATTCGAGGAGCAGCACGCCGACTGGCAGCGTGGCGGGACCAGAGTTACCTCTCGCGCGACTGACAGCTCCGAGTACCTCCGGCGCTACTGGGAGGTATACGCCGGCCGACCCCAGATGAGGGTCTTAGGGGTATGTATGAATGCACTTATTTCTAATGCAAATGCTTATGTGACTATCATGCGACTAACATGTGATGGATGCAGGATGCGCGGGACATAGCGGCGATAGATGCCCAGGCCCACCTACACAGCCTGGAGGACCAGCTAGCTGCCACACGGGCAGACCTAGAGACCTTGGTGAGTGTTTTAAATTATTTCTATATGCAAATGTATTTTGTTTTTTGTTGAATTATTGATGATTAGCCATTGACGATCTCAATGAATGCAGCGTGCCCAGCAGGGAGCAATGAGGAGAGACCCAGGGGAGGCCTCCAGCTCGAGAGGGCCCAGTGCAGAGGTGACTGCACTGGCAGAGCAGCTAGCGGGAGCAGTGGCACGAGCTGAGGCAGCAGAACGCGACCTCGCTTTACGAGTAAATTCCAAAACACCAATCCATTCAAATATTGATTATATAATTGTGCACTGATGAAATTCATTTTACAGACTGAGGAGCTTCGAGCCGCTCTTACCTGCGTTGACGAGGGCTTCCGCGCGACGAGCGCACAGGTGAGTGGTTCAATTATACATTGCTTGAATTGCTAGATTATTGAATTTAATTGTGGAATTGATGACTTGTTTACCTGTTTGCAGGTGACACAGCTTCAGGCAGTACGTACCGAGTTGGCGATCCGCGATCAGCGGATCTCAGAGCTTGAGAGGTCCCTGAGGCGACGAGAGGAGCTTCCTCAGGACGTGGCCGAGCTACGCGTGGCGCTTGAGCTGGAGAGACGGGAGCGTGCCCGGGAGCGCGAGGAGCGTGCTCGTGAGCGAGAGGAGCACCAGGCGGAGCGCGCCCGGTTCCAGGAGCAGGTGGCGGCACGTGAGCGAGAGCTGGCGGATTCGAGGACCCAGTTGATCCTTTCCCAGGAGCGGCTGCGAGTGTCCGAGGAGCGTCTCCAGCGAGGACGCGAGCGAGCGCGGGCTGCGGGGTACTCCTTCACCAGCTCCACCTTCGTGGCGGGATCTTCCCTCCGAGAGAGGAGCGAGGCAGGGGGACACGTTCGGGTTCCGGCTTCTTCACGGGGGCCCATGCCTCCTCCACCAGTACCAGCTCGGGACGGTGAGGAGGAGGTTGAGAGTAGGAGAGAGGAGGGTGGAGGCGAGATCTGAGAGACTTACTTGTACTCCTCCACCCTCACACCTGTACATGATAGCCATGAGATATATATATAGATCGAGATTTTTGTTACCTGAGCACTTTGTGTGACTGTGGCCTCGTGTTTGTGTACCTTCTTCTTTCCACGTTCTTCGTGTTTGATTTACTTTGCCTGTACCTGCAGCTGCGGTTTTCACTTGAACAAAACAGGTTAATTCATCTGTTCGACTTGGCCCCTTGCCGAATAAGCAAGGGGTGGCAATATTTTGACCTTAATGACGGGTCAAGGGGCCAAGCCTTTAATCAAGATAAGGCAAAATGAAATAGCTGATAACGGGAGATGCATCATGCAAGGCACACATATGCAAACCATAAATAAAAGATGCCCATGCAAAAGAATGCAAGCATACTTGGAGAATGCATTTTTTTCACTCATTTATTATTTTTTTATTTTTTCTGAAAAACGCGCCTTCGAATAGGTCGTTATTCACATAAAAGACGCCCTATAAGACGGCGTGAATTTGAAAAGTGAATTTGATTTTTGAGAAAGTGACGACCTGCGCAGGGACGTTATTTGGAAAGAGACGACCTAAACAAAGACGTTAATTAAATAAAAAGCGCCTTAGCCAAAGGCGTTAATTGAATTATTTCTGCAAAAAAAGGTTGTCAAGGCTATCAAAACCACAGGTCTTACACGGTCACCATCTAAAATTCATTAACCTTTCTTGAGTAATTAAAAGGGGGTCGACGTGCTTATAGTTGACCTGTATTCGAGATTTCGCACAGTGCAATTTCTTTAGTCCGTCTTTAACCATCCTGCCAGTTCGTGATTTTACCACATAGAAAGGATGGAAGAAAATATAAGGGAAGCCCATAGGGGATTCTGAGATGCTCAAGGCAAAGTTACCTCCCCTACCCTATGCCTGTTGGGGTTCGGTCTTTGGCGTAGGGAAATTGTTGCCTTTTTGCCCTTGTTATATTGCATGCATACGCCCAAGGTTTTCCTTGCGGGGACTTTGCCCTCTTGACATGCTTTTCTTTTCATAACTTGACTTTCACTTTGGAATTGATTTGCATTGATGAAAATAAACCTAATTGTACTTGGGCTTTTGTGGCATTTGTTCCCTTTTGGGCCCTGACTTCCACCTACTAGGGCGGCGGATAGGCTTGGCGCATCTGCCTCGAGGTCTCCCTTCCTCCCTTATGGGCCGAAGAAGAAGAGAACGGGTATTGTCTTTCACTTTTAGTCAGGTTTTTTTTTGACTTTCCGTCAGATTTTGCACTGCTTGATCTCAAGAATAAAGCGTGTAGTGTGTGCGGGAGTCAACCCCCTTTTAAGTTAACAAGACTGATGAATGAATTCTGAATTTTGACCTTTCGGACATTGATCCTTCGTGTGCCATGGCACCAATTTTGATCTCTTTTTGATTTTGAAGAATTTCAATTTCTTTTGAAGATTTTGAATCAATTTTTATTTGTTTTTTTTATTATTTTGAGTATATTTGGATTTTTATTGAATCAAGGGTAGTATTTCTTAAGATACAAACCATTCCAAGGGTGAGTTAACTCTTCCCCTTCAGCATTAACTAGTTTATAAGCATTGCCAGGATAAACATCTTTTATGATAAACGGTCCTTCCCAATTGGGTTGGAGTTTTGAGCGAGGGCCACCCGGCTTTACAAAAATTCTCTTGATTACCATCTCACCGGTTTTAAATTTTCTCTCAATTACTTTCTTTTGATAAAAACGTGAAAGCCTATTTTGGTAAACGCGCGCATGCTCAGCGGCGACCAGACGCTTCTCATCGAGGAGTTCCAACTGGGCAAGGAGTGAATCACAACGTTCATCCATAGAGAGCTCCTTATCCAATTACACTCGCAGAGAGGGAATGAGAATCTCATAAGGGACTACTGCCTCCATTCCATAAGTAAGGGCGAAAGGGGTTTGCCCAGTGGGGGTGCGAATGGAAGTGCGATAGGCCCAAAGAGCTTCAACTAGCTTGTCTGGCCAGTCCGAAAATTTATTAGCCTCACACGTTTTCTTAACAATTTTGATCAAAGTCTTGTTAGTTGCCTCTGCCTGGCCATTGCCCTGCGGATAATAGGGAGAAGAATGATGCAATGCAATGTTATACCTGTTGCAGAGATCCTTGATTTCCTGAGAGATAAATTGAGGTCCATTGTCGGTGACGATGGTGCTCGGGATGCCGAACCTCTGTGATGATGTTCTTCATTATGAATTTGCAGACTGTTGACGCTTTAATTTCTACGTAAGCTTCTGCTTCTGCCCACTTGGTGAAGTATTCCGTTGCCGTGAGGATGAATGACTTTTGCTTGGTCAGGAGGTTCGAATCACCAAGAGGTCCAATGATATCAAAAGCCCACATGGAAAAAGGCCATGGGGAGGACGTAGGATGGAGTGAAGAAGCAGGAGAATGAATTTTGTCGGCGTGCAGTTGGCACTTAACACACCTTAGAACATATATGGAACAATCCTCTTCTAGAGTCGGCCAATAGAAACCTAGCCTAAGAATCTTCTTAGCTAGCATCTGGCTATTCACATGACCACCACACACTCCAGAATGCGCCTCTTCCACAACTTTCCATGATTCATCATCATCGAGGCATCTTAATAAAACACCGGTGAGCCCTCTTCTGTAGAGCACACCTCCAACCAGAACATAACGTTGAGCCACTCTTCTAATTGCTTTCTTCTCTTCTGCAGTGGCTTCCTCGGGATAGGACTGATCATTGCAATACCTGGCAATCTCATAATACCAAGGCTTCTCTTCGTCAGCCAATCTTCTTGCCAATCCAAAAGCATGACTTCCTTACCTTTAATAGCTTCCTTCTGTTTAACCTTCTCGAGCACCTGATCCCTAATATCAAGGAATGCGCGATCCTTAATAGCTGGGGTGTCACGCTGATGAATCAGGGGAACATGAAAATCATGCTCAGGAGGGAAAACTAAAGCGGAAGCCAAAGAAGCAAGAGCGTCAGCCAAGATGTTCTGACTACGCGGGACATGGACGAAGATCAATTTAGTGAAGAGTTTGGCATAAGCTGAAGCGAGTTCCTGGTAGGGCTTGAGCTTAGGATTGATGGTGCGGCACTTGACCAACACCTGGCGCAGAATAAGCTGACTATCACCCACAATCCTCAAATGGGTGACACCATATCGATGAGCGGTTTGAAGACCGGCCAAAAGAGCTTCATACTCAGCTATGTTATTGGTGACGGGGAAAGTGAGCCGAGCAGCAAATGGGATGGTGACCCCTTCTGGTGTTAAAAGAACCATGCCGATCCCTCTTCCTTGAGAATTAAGAGCTCCATCAAAATGTAACGTCCACATAGGATCGTGGGGTTGATTGATGGACATTAATTCTTCATCTGGAAACTCTGAATTGACAGGATCAAAACGGGGGAGAGGGTGATGAGCAAGGTGTTCGGCAATGGCGTAGCCTTTGATAGCTTTTTGCTGAATGTAAGTGATGTCAAATTGAGAAAGGAAGCTTTGCCAGCGTGCTAATCGATCAGTGAGGACAGATTTTTCAAGGAGGAATTTAATTGGATTCATGCGAGCAATGAGGTGAACCTCATGAGCTAAGAAATAATGTTTTAACTTCTGAACTACCCAAACCAAAGCTGCACAAGTCTTCTCCATGGCTGAGTACCTCTGCTCACAGGGGTTAAGAAGCTTAGACAAGTAGTATGCTACCCTCTCCTTACTTTCTTCATCCCCTTGAGCTAAGACAGCACCTACGGAGTCATCCAGGACTGAAACATAGAGAATAAGAGGTTTGCCTGGAATTGGCGGCCTCAGGACAGGAGGATTGGCCAAATAATCCTTCAATCCGTCAAAGGCTGCCTGACACTTGTCATCCCAATTAAACTTGACTCCCGGCTTAGTAAGCTCGTAGAACGGCCTACACTCTTGTGAATGCTGGGAGACGAAGCGGCGAATAAATTGTAACCTCCCGATTAATCCTCGAACTTCCTTCAAATTCTTGGGAGGAGGCATATCTCTGATGGCCTTTGCCTTGTTGGGATCAACTTCAATTCCCCTCTTGCTAACAATAAAACCAAGCAATTTCCCTGAAGAAACGCCAAATACGCACTTTTTGGGGTTCATTTTCAATTGATATTCTCGTGATCTCTGTAAAACCTTAGCCAGAACCCCAGGATGCTCAATCCTTGTCCTTGATTTTACAACCAGGTCATCCACATACACCTCAATATAAATATGAATCATGTCATGAAAAATCGCCATCATAGCCCTCTGGTAGGTGGCTCCAGCATTCTTAAGTCCAAAGGGCATGACCACATAGCAATATGTGCCCCATGGTGTAGTGAATGATGTTTTCTCTTGATCCTCTTCAGACAGACGAATTTGATTGTAACCTGAAAAGCCATCCATAAATGAAAGAGTCTCAAATCCTGCCGTGTTATCAATTAGAACATCAATATGAGGGAGGGGGAAGTCATCTTTAGGACACGCTCGGTTGAGGTCCCGGAAGTCTATGCAAATCCGAACTTTCCATCTTTCTTCATAACCGGGACAATGTTAGCCACCCAATTGGGTAGAGGACAACTCTAACAAATCTAGCCTTGTGGAGTTTATCGACCTCTTCTTTCATCTTTAAAGCCATATTGGGTGGAAACGCCTCAACCGTTGTTTGACCGGGACAGACCCTGGCTTAAGTGTAAGACGATGTTCAACGAGCGCAGGGTCTAATCCCGGCATATCTCATAACTCCATGCAAACGTGTCCTTGTATTCTTGAAGAACTAAAATGAGCGCCTCCTCCTCGGAGGGCGGCAAATTCTGGCTAATGAGGACAATCCTAGGGTCTTCCTCGGTACCCAGATTAATTTCTTTGGTAGGTTCTTCTACGGAGGCTGATGGTTCGTCGAATCTTCTCATACCACTAGCAAAAGCATCAGCCTCGTCCTCATATTCTTCGTAACTTTCATCCCCCTCTTCAATAGGGTCTTCATCATTCATAATTTCATAAACGCCCAAACCCTCATAAGAAGCAACAGCATCTTCAAATTCTAACTCTGGCAGGATAATTGGATCTTCCACAAACTCAGGGATTGCTAAACAAGCTTGGCATCTGATAGCCAACTCCAACAAAAATCTGCGAGGAATCTCCTTACCCTTGGATCTCTTATGTGAATCTACCCCATGAATTTTATTAGAAGAAGAGGAAGAAGAGGAGGAGCAACTAGCTTGATCAGAAAGAAAAGAAGGGGGTGAAAAAGTGGATACAAAAGGTGATACAGAAGAAGATCCCTCGCCGGAGGGGGAAAAGAGATCTATCAAGGAATCTTGAAAGAGCGGCCCCTGGGTCGGGACGCACTCGGGAGAGAAATAGGAGGTCTCCTCAACAGAGATGGAGGATTGGAAAGTTGAAAAATCGGCGTTTTTTTTCTTTTTTATCTTTTTCTTCATTTTTATTTTCTTTTTCAAGGAGAAAGCAGTGTGATGGGAGAATAGCAGGAGGAGTGGAATTTGCAAGATTAGAGAAAGATTTAATCAATGATGGCCCTTGGGGGGGCGAGATGGAGATTTTGAAAATTGCTCGAGGAGCGAAGGAGGAATCGGGAGAGAAACTTGGATTGAACTTGGAGCAAAGCTGATTGTAATCGGAGGCGGTCTTGGCACACGACCAAACCAACGAGAATGTAGAGAAGCAAGCACAGATGGATGTAGCGAAGTGAGAGAAAAGAGGCCGGCCCACAGCCTATCCACAGTAAAACCTTCTTCAAAGGGGACATCTGGCTCCCCAGTATCCGTATAGTCACTCAGCAGCTGCCTCTTGTCTGTGATCACTGCTGGCATTTCAATCAATTCCTGTATGAGCGGCGGCCATTCCGGATCTGTCGGCATGAAGAGGCGGCTTAAAGAAATAGTAATGTCATTCATGTCGAACCACCTGTACCAGTCACATTCTGGATCACCCATTTTCCTTCTCTTGTCCGGCCTTAAAGACTCCAGGGCTTTGTAGGTAGCCAGTGGGGCAATGTGACGGGCAAACTGTCTGGCGTGAACATCTTGATAGTCAAGCAATGAAGTAACTATGGTAGTCTGCTCATTATTCTGAATGCCGCCAGTAACAAAATGTGTCTTCAGTGTCCAGGAGAGTGGCTGGCGATCAGTCTTCAAAGTAGAAGTCATAAATGCCCATGGCTCTTCTTTATTTTTGCTTGGCCCTTTATAGCCTAAACCGCCTCGTACAAGCAATTTTTGCGGTTTAATGGGCCTAATCCTGCCCTGACAGTTGGCACCCAGGCCTTTGCCATCTTGATACCCCATTTTTAACAGAATGTTCCAGCCAGGGGTGTTAATCATGCTCTTTTTCTTCTTCCCCTTAGAAGGCAGGGGTGTCATAGCAACCGTGGTAACAGTTTCAGATGGCATTGGCCGTGGACGGGGGACGTCCAGCACAGACAACAGTGGCTTATTGGCAGGCCAAATAGAAGGGACTGATGAAGCCGCATGAATATCTTCCTCTGGCAGAATCGGCATGCTGGTCACCTTGATAATACGGCCCTTGTGTGGGAATTTGAGACACTGGTGATTTGTAGAGGGCACCGCATCAAGTTGCTGGATATACGGGCGGCCAAGAATGCCATTAAATGTTGGATCCATGTCCAAGATGTGAAAATCTGCTGTGATGGTGGCAGGACCCAAGCTAACTTTCAATGTGATCATGCCTAGAGGAGGCTTCTTTGTGTTGTCATATGCAGTGACCGTTATGGTGGACGGCCGAATCTGGCTTTCTGGTATGCCACATAACTTCAAGGTGCTTGGTGGCAAAACATTGATGGATGCCCCAGTATCTACCAGACATTGCTTAACAGCCACCTTATTGATGTCGACTGTGATGCATAAGGCATATTTCCTTGCTGAGATTGGTGCCAGTTCGTGCTCATGAAAAGTAATTGCCGGCTGACTGCTAGCAGGTGTTAACACTGTGACTATCTGCTCAACTGGAATGTCTTCATTAACCATTACCTTCTGCAGATATTCCTTTAGAGCCAGCTGATGAGTGGTGGACCGTTTGATCAATTCCAGGATCGAAATTCTTGCCGGAGTCCGGTCCAAATGTTTTAACAAATCATATTCAGTGCCCGGTACAGACCCTTGTTCTTGTTCTTGTTCTTGCGGCCCCTGCACGGGCTCTAGCTCTCTTTGCGGAAAAATACGGTGGAAAATCCGTCCGCTGCGGAGCGGCGCCACGCCTTGTAGTGCCTCTGTCGGGGCAAGTGTGGGAGGAGGATTAGAAGAAGAAGAAGAGGGAATGCCGTTGGCAGTGTTCAACAACAGGGGTGCCCCCGTAGGAGGCGTGGGAGTAATGTTTAGCAAAGATGCCCCCGTGGGAGGCATAGGAGAGTGGTTTGACGAAGATGCCCCGTCAGGGGGTGTGGAAGTAGAAAGGGATACCCGAATGCGAGGAGCATTGGCGGGTGGTCTAACAAGAAGAGATCTGGGTATGAGAGGTGGGGGAACTGATGGCGGAGGAACCCTTGCCGGTGTAGGAGTGGTAGGGGGTGTAGCGGGTGCTAGCGGTGAGCGAAGTAGGAGTGGCCTGGACGGCGGAGGTATAGAGTTGGTGGTGGAAGGTGGGGTTTGTCGTGCGGTAGGTTGTGGAGGTGGCAAATGGGTAAGAAGAGAGCGGGCCGGCAAGGCCGTAGAACTGGTGGAGGTAGATGGGTTGACGGGACGTAGAAGAGGACGTCCCGATAGGAGAGTAGAAGAAGAAGGAAGGGTGCGCAAAAGGCGCGGAGGTTGATTTTGATTCGGATCATGATGAAATGCCCCGACAGAGGCGTTTTCTTCGTGCCATCCCTGTCCTCTCTGCACTTCATAGAGGGATGTGACAGGGTTCACATGCTGATTAGGGGCGTGCTCCGGCAATGGATTACGGACAATTCCCATATCCTGCTGGTGTGCTGGAGCTTGCTGTGGTTGAACTTGTTGTGGAGCGGATTGCTGAGGTTGTTGATTTTGCTGTTGCCGAGAAGCCCTTCTTTCTTTCATAGCGGCTATGAATTGCCTCATCTCATCCCAATTGATGTCACCCTGGTCATTTAGATCGTAATGTAATCTCTAAAGTGGAAACAACGATCAAGGTTGTGACCAGGGCTGCGATGAAAAGCACAATAACGGGATGTGTCAACATTAGCGGGCCACACGGTTCTTTCCCTTGGCAAGGCGAGCAAGTTGGCGGCCATCAGAGCATTAAAAATATCGGGGAGACTTTCGGGAAGTGGAGGATAGTGGTCCCTTTTGGGGCCAAGTGGTGGTCTCCGTTGTTGTTGTTGGCCGTAGTTGGCAGGTGGGGGCATTTGATGGTATTGTGGTGGAGCTGGAGGGTCTACGCGGGGGGCTTGGTTTTGCGGTGGAGCGAAGGAGTGTTGAGGTGCGAATTGGGGTTGTGGAGTAGGGTTAAAATGAGAGTTCTGTCGTGGAGGCGGTGGTGGACGTGGGTTAGCTTGATGGTGGGGGTTGCCAACTGCGCCGACTTGCTCATTTGTGACGGTGCCCTCAGTTGTGGGCCCGCTGTTAACATTGGTGGTTTTCTTAAACAGCCGAGGCTTCGGCTCGAACATGCCCATAATGGGCGAATCCTTCATCTGTGTCTGGATGTAACGAGCCCTCTCATAGAGCTCTTCCATAGTAGTCAGCCGGTTCATGGCCAAAATATGGCGGAATTGAGGAGTTGCATTAGAAATAACCATCTTTACTTGCTCCTGTTCCGACAAGGTGTCTTTCAGCTTCTCGGCCATCGACCGCCATCTGTCAGCAAATATGATGAAGTCCTCCTCAGACTTCATTTTCTCCGCAACTAAATCTGTAACGGACAGAGAGGGTCCAACACGGTCTCTATACTTTTGCAAGAATTTCCTTTGGACAACATCGAAGTCACTGGCATCAGCTGGCTCCAAGGAATAAAACCATTCGAGGGCTGGCCCCTCCAGAGATCTTCTGAATAAATAGGCCAGAGAAGCCTTGTTGCCTTGCCAGAAGGAGGTCTCGTACATAAAATCCTTCAAATGAATAACCGGATTGCCAGTTCCATTGTACCGCCGAAAGTTCGGCATCTCAGACGGAGGAAGATGGAAAATTGGCAGAGTGGGGAGCGAGATTTCTGGTGCATTCTTGGCCGCAGTGACTTTCTTAAGCTGTTCTTCCATGTGGGCCATCTTCTGAAGTAGCAAAGCATTAGAGGCGGACTCAACTGGGGCCTGAACAAAAGAATGTGGTATAGGCGACCGTAGAATCTGAGGAGGTTGGGGGAATTGGTGCCTAACTGCAGAATAACTCGCCTGCTGGGCCGGTATGGCCGTGACAGGCGTTGGTGGACGAGAGGGGGGTTTATGCAAGACCGCCTGGTCGTTAACGGGGTGATGGCCACTCTCGGCCGGAGGGGGGTTGGAAGACGAAGAGGGAACAGACTCCCCTTTCAAGGCGGCCTGGACAGCTTGCCGCTGAGAGTCATCCAACTGAGATAGTGCATTAATTAAGTCCGTGACATTGAAGGATGGGGAAGGGTTCCCCGAAGTGTTGGAGGGCAAAGTCTGAGAAGAGGGCACAACCTCTTGGGGAGTGGTATCCACCACATGGATTTGAGGATGATGGGACTGAGGGTGAGGGTAATTTCCCTCATAATAGATGGAATCCTGGAGGGGGGTCTCATATTGACCAAAAACGTTCTCGTCCTCATCATCATAAGAATACCCATAGCCTGCCATGTTGATGATCTTACCTGAATGGAGTTTCATGTTTTTAAGAGGAGAGATAATTTTATAAAGGCACAAGCAAACAAACAACCACTCGATCCAAACAAGTCAAATCACCCAAGCAAGTGTATGCAACCAAGTTGAGATGAACGAAAGGTTTTAGTGTTCCGCTTGAGATCAGAGTAGGTTGAATTGTTGAATAGTTCACTTATGTTTGCAATGTGAAACCTAGTTGATCCAAGTGTAACCTCCGGGTCAACTAGATTCTTTCTCTCTCCTCACCAACGATAGGTTCTCTAAACTCTGGGTACTTCGAGGGTACAACCAGCCCGGCGTCCGTGAGGGAATCCACGGGTGCGGGGACTTATGGAGGTCTTGGAAAAGGGATTTTCAGTCCAAAGAGACGGAATGCTCAATGGAGGGTCGTCCCGATTCCAAGAGAGGTGTGTGGAATCCTAGTGTAGAGAGAGGAGGTCTCTCAACCAAATGCCACAATATGCAAAGTAATATGATCAAATCAAAGCAATATAGGCAAGCAATATGACAACCAAACAAACTATCACAGACAGCAGCAGGAAGCAAGGTTCTGTAAAACGCAGGAAAGAGACGACCTGGGGCAGGTCGCTATCAACCAAAGCAACGACAGGGTCACTGTCGTGAATCACTGCGAGAGGCTATGAGCCAGCAGCGAGAAACAGAAACACGCCTCTGGTAGAGGCGCGAAATCTGAAAGGGACGCCTCTGCGTGAGGGCGTCAAATCTGAGGAAGCGCCTTGTGGTGAGGCGCTATGTAATAAAAGAACGCCCTGGGGCAGGGCGTGAATTCACAGGCAGCGTGATTAAAGCAGTAAGATGATATAAAGACGTCTTGACGGCAGACGTAACATAAAAATAGGACGCCCTGGATGAAGGCGTTAGTAAAATAAACACGCCCCTGTGAAGGGCGTTAAAACAAAAAGCGCCCTCGTGGAAGGCGTCAATTCAGAGAAATATGCAAACGCAAGCTGGCTGATCCCGGAGTGTGCAGTGTGCACAATGGAGGGTGCCTGAGGGACACAAAGGAAAGGGTACCGAGGGTACCAAGGGGGAAAGGGCACGCGTGGGTGCCAAAGGGGAAAGGGCACACGAGGGTGCCAAGGGGAAAGGGCACGCGAGGGTGCCAATGGAGATGGTAATCAAAAAGAAAACAGTGGAAGTCCCACCGTGATCGCCAATTTGTGGATGGGCATAAATCCCACACAATCACAAGAGAATAAATGATGTGAAAAAAACAAGGGGGAGAATAATGATTAATGCATAAATAAGGGGAAGAAAAAGCTTGCACGTGGTGCAAAAACGGAGATGTGATCGCCAGAGGGGTTACCTCAATAATAATAAAAAGAGATCGCGAATACCTGGTGAAGATTGGAACGCGGGATGATGTGAAGTTCCTTCCTCCTTCTTCAATCGGCCGGCCGATGAGAAGGGTTCTCCTTTTGATTACCTTGCAAAAAAGACAATGAAACAAAGCAAAACGAAAAGGGATCAGCCAATGCAAGTAGTATCAATCCCAAATAAAGAATATGATGTTGAAAAATGAAATCAACATGCGCACCTCTTTTTGTTTTTTTTTTTAAACCCCTAGAGAAGAGCTAGGGAAGGAGATATGATACGATAATGATGATGATAGGACTTAATGCAATAAGAAAGACTGACGGTGGGACGAAGGATGATATGCTCATAAACAAAATAAACGAAATAAAAGAACCCTGCTGTCCCTGATGACAGTAAAGGGAAACCGTGTGAAGAATATGTTGATGGGAAGAAGAGGAAGCAGTGGAAACGAGTGAACTCCTATGAAAAGGATGCAGAGGAATGACCGCACAGGAAGAAGAAAGAAAACTCTGCTCGTACAGAACCTGCAATCTTTTTTCCTCTGTATATGTGGGTGTTCAACCTTATGACGATCGATCCAGGCTTCCTTATATAAGATTCCAATCGGATGTGATCAAACAAGGGAAGATAAGAACGGGCAAGGAGTATCCAGGGAAAGGATTAACATCGAGCAAGAGGTTGAAACAAGGAAGGGAACTGTGAGGGAAAGATGGAAAAAGGTAGGACTCCGAAAGGTGAAACACGACCTTGCGAAGGGCGTCAATTCTTGATTTGACGACCTACCCATACGGCGTTTCATAAAACACGACCCAAGCCAGGGCGTTTCTTCCTGGATTTAATTTTGGCAATTCCTTGTTTGAAAATCATGAGAACACACCTAAGATCGAGGCGTTAAATTAAAACACGCCCTGAGGAAGGACGTTAACCAATAATTAAATTGATTTTTGCATTTACTTTAAAATCGGATAATACCAGGAATTGACGCCCTAACATTTAGTCGTCCTTTCTTGAGAAAACGCCCTAGACAAGGTCGCTATTTAGATAACGCCCCTCTTCAGGTCGCGAATCACAAAAAAATAAAAATGAATCAAAACCACACACAAGAAAATAGAAAAACTTCATATTATGAATATATTGAAGTTCACTTTGGGGCGTCATCATAGTGACATGAGATTTGATCAACATAGCGTCATTTTTGGCGTGTCTACACCGTTCACCCCCAGGTGAAGGGGAAACAGAAGGGGAAACCTTCCCCAAGCCCCTAGGCATGCATCTAAGCCCATGGATCGTAAAACACCATAAAACGGGAGATCCAGCTCACACACCCAAAAACACACATTTTCCCTAAATCGCCCCGTTTAACCCGCTCGGCTCACCACGGCCTACAAAACTCGCGGGAAAGGAAGTACACGGGCTGAGGGTCCATCACCCTACCTCCACCGAAGAAACGACGCGCCGTGGACACCGGTCCACGAAGAAAACGCCGTTGAAGCCTCGCCGTTCCACGAACCCACGGCCGAGCTTCACCGCGCCTCCACCACCTCGATCCTCATCCATTCTCACCCGAGCCTTACCCGCGCCGTCCCCGCCTCGCCCACACTCCACCCCGCCGGCCGCCGGAGAGAGAGGGAGAGAGAAGAGAGCGTGAGAAGAGAGTGGGAGAGAAGAGAGAAATGAGAGATGGGGAGAGAGAAAAGGAGGTTATATATAGAAAATCCGGAAATTCTCAAAAATATCGAAAAATAGAAAATCACACCCACGCGATCCTCGGAACGCACCGATCGCAACGGTACCACACTCGCCTAGGTGAATGGCCCGGTTCACCCGCAACGAGGTTCCGAAGGGAAAGCCGAAACCCACGCCGGGAATCGGAAAACACACGCGGAAAAAGCCGCGGAACGCCTCCGGGCCTCCGAAACGACTCCAAATCGCGCCGATCCGAACACGAAAGATGTCCGAAACGAAATTTCAGACACAACGGAGTCGGACGCTCCGAAAAACCAGATCCGGGACCCACGAACGAGGATCCGAAAAACCCGGGGCATTACAACAAAGGTTGAACTAGATGTTCTTAATGAATCGAAAGGCCATAGTGGCAAGGTGTAGGCATGTTTCAGTGCACCTTGGAGGATTCACCTATGTGAGTGTGGTTGTGTGACCGCAACATATGAGATGCTTGGGCTATCTCTAGAGCACTCATGAAATAAGATACAAAGCACATGGCCAGAATGTGCTACCCTGTGAGAACACCACTATCGACCAATACAATGTGTGATGCATGGAACTTTTTGCATAAAGGTTTAAGTTCAAGACGAAGTTCACTTGGACCTGTGGAGAGAGAGAAGTGTTTCACTACGAGAAGGTTCAAGTCGATCGGAAGACACCTTCCCTTATGCATAGTGTTTTACTTCGAGCTCTTGTATATCCATATCTCAAACTTTATTTTTTTTTGCAGTGGGCGAGTGTTGGATTTAATACTTTAAAATTTTTAAAATTTGAGTTCCTATGTGGTTTTGTCCCACATTGAAAGATGGAAAAAGTTTCCATCTTCTTTTAGTTGGGACTTTTTGCTACCTTGTGCACTCCTTTGGGGTGACTATGGTAGTTGGGCCACTCTTTGGGCCTTATCCTCTATCACACGCGCGCGTGTATTGCCTTATCTTTTGACCGTTTGACCGAGCGTCTCTTAGGTTTCCTCCACGTCTCCTCGGATTCTCTCCCGCATAGGAACTGATCTTCCTCTCATTTTCTTCCTCTTGGTCATCTTTCTCTGCAAGAGCTCGAAGTGGTCATTGTTGTGTTCACCCCGGCGTCGCAACTTGGAGTGCACCCTTGTGCCGTCATCGTTTGGGTCGTCGTATCTTGGGAAAAATTTCACCGTGGAGCCTATTACACCGTGTAGGGGCCAAACGACTCTAAAGAAAGTGACATCGCGCTTCGACCCGAGTTTGATCTTTCTAAACATAAATTCCATATTCTTTTTGTTGATCCGTCTGATATAAAAATCTCTCGATTGTGCATCCGTGAAGATATTATTTTACAACACTTTCTTCCCCAATGGTTCCTGATTGCGATTGTCCTCTCTCATTCTCATATTTCATGGACATAGATCTATTCAACGTGTTATGTGCCAGAGTATGTCAAGATGAATCATAGGAACCATTGATGGACATTGGATGCAGTTGCCGAGGTGAGCTTGCAAAAGCCCACCTGTCGTGCATAGGAACTTGGTTTCGTGCAAGAGGTTCAAATAAGTGCGAAATATGCCAGTAAGTGTTTGCTTGCTTCCTTATAAATTTTCGTACTATGTGAAGTTAATATAAAATTCAGGTCACGTTATTTAGAGCTTTTCTATACATGCAGGTGGCTGTAAATGTTCCATCACCAGAGTCACAGCTTGATGTAAGCCCTGGAAAGAAATGGTCTCCCTTTTGTTTAAGTTAACAAATTTAAATGATTGGAAATCATTACTTGTGTTTCTTTCTATAGCTATATTTTTCTCCACATCTCACAATTGGAAGTTTTTGCTATCTAGCACTATCTAGCTGTGACAATCTCATGGCAAATGTAGAATAATACAGAAGCCATTAGTTATAGTTCAAAGGTTACTTTAATTGTCTCATACCACATTATTCCACTGGGACATAGTTGACTTTCGTATTGAACATAAGTTCTGGAGAGGGGGATTTCTGCAGCCCATCCAAAGAGCAGCCAAACAAGGTCCATCAGGACCCAACGAGGCCATGCTTGTCCAAGTGATAGCCCACAGGGCCAACTTAGGACAGAAAGTCCAATAAAAGAAGAACACTCGGAGACATAACCTTCCTAGGCGGCCTCTAGGCTCCGAAGGCCCGAGCGTCGATCAGGTCACAGGAAAGGTCCATGCCCGAGCCATCTCTCCGCCTGGGAGAAGAAGGCGCATGTTGATCGATCCGACCCATCTTCCGCCGAGCTAAGCCTATCGCCCGGAGAGGGCTGGCCCCTTTGAGCTCGGAACGGCCGATGATTGCTTATCCAGGAAGCCATTGAGAGTCCTCTGTGAGCAGGAAGTCATGAAGGCAAGGGACTCCAGCTCCCCAAGGCGATAACGCTCCCACGACGAGGCGATAAAGACCCACGTCGAGGACGTAACGCTTGCCTAAAACCCCTCAGCTTACGGGACTCCTAAAGATGGTGCACTATTCCAATCAGGGATACCCTCCGGCAAAAGGTAAGGGCAATCATACGCTCAAAGCTCCTGAGCAAGAACCACTTCACCCCTTTTGGTGGAGAGGGATCTCGCGCACAAGCTCTCACCTCCCTTCATTGCTCCCACCATAGCTCCATTGACTTAAGCATCAGAGGTTTTTCCCAAGGGTTTCCCCTGGGCCCCCTGATCCATTTCCCTGTCTTGCAGTTCACTATCTGGTGATCCACCATCCGCTCAGGACCAGCGCGAGATCACGCCTCTTCATCTGGCGCCGTCTGTGGGAAACGTACAAAGAGCCAGTATGGTGCGAAGGAGCTCAGGGAGGAGGTCCGCCGGCGACAGGGGAAAGGCCATGGCAGCGGCATGGGATGGCCCTTCTCAGGCCTCACAGAACCCTCCCTCCAACGCCAGCGCCCCCGCCGACGATCCACCACCCCCTCCTGCGGTGGTAGGGCTACCACCCAACGGTGGCGCCGAAGCCTTCCAGGCCCTCAACGCGAAACTGGATGTCCTCGTGGAACTCATGAGGGCCCAGGCGGCTAGGGATGGGAGGTCCCGCGCCCCATCAGGAAGCCCTCCCCGCGGGAGTATCTCCCAGCACACCGCTGGAGGCCGCTTCACCCTCCGCGGCCAGCAGATCATCCGCAACCGGATTGGAGGCCCCTCGCATGCTCCGCCTCCGGAGCAAGAGGCTTCCTCCACGCCAAGGAGAGGAAAAATGGGGGCGCGCTGTCCGAACCCGGAGACTGACATTCCCGGAGATCACCAAGACGCTCCCCCCAGCCCCACGACACGGTAGCAGCCGGAGTTATCCCTCCGACTGCGAGATTTCGAGAGGCGATTCGCAGAACAGGAGCGCGCCCTCCGCGCCCTACAGAAGACCTCTTTTTCAGAGGACGAGGAGAAATCCCCGTTCTCCGAGTACATCTTGAAGGCAGAGGTATCTCCCAGAACCTCCATCCCTACCTTCAAGCCCTACGACGGCCAGGGCGACCCGGCCGATCATTACGACAGCTTCGACGCTCTGATGACCCTGCACGGAGCGTCCGACGCCATCAAGTGCCGAGCCTTCGTGACCACCCTGGTCCAAGGCGCTCAAGCATGGTTCCGGGCCCTCGCCCCCGGGTCCATCCGAGACTTCAAGCAATTTGGGCGAGTCTTCAAAGAGAGTTTCGCCGGAAGTGCCCCCCCAAGGTCGGTAGCGGGGCTCCTGGCCCTTAAACAGGCACAGGGGGAAAGACTCCGGGCTTATATTCACCGATTTAAGTCGGAAGCCCTAAGAATCCCCCGCCTGGACGTAGCCTCAGCCATAACTGCACTGACTGGGGGCACCCGGGACGAGAATCTCCGCCGCGAGCTTGTCCTCCACCCTCCCTCGACCCTTGCCGAGCTAGTGCCTCTGGCATTGCGCCACACCGAGTGCGAAGAGGTGCTCAGCGCTTGCCGAGACGCAACCGGCTCTGATCGGGAGGGAGACAAGAAGCGGGCTTCCGAGCCAAACTCAGGCTCGGGGAAGAAGAGAGACCGTGATGGGGAGCGCAAGCGGAAGTACGAGCGGTACACCCCACTAGCCGCACCAGTCTATGAGATATATGAAGACATTAAAGACTCGGGACTCCTCCGCCAGCCCGAGCCGATGAGGTCGAAGAACCGCAGCCGCGACAAGCATTGCTCATTCCACGGCGATCACGGGCACCGCACCGGTGACTGCCACCAGCTCCAATATGAGATCGAGTGCCTCATCCGTCTGGGTCACCTAGCTTGGTTCGCGGCCGAGCGTAAAGAAGATCGAGGCGCCGTCGAAGGAGATTGACAACACCCCCCGAGGGGTCCACATCAACGTCATCTCCGGAGGGACAGCATCAGGAGGCGACAGCAGCCGAGGGAGAAAGCGTCATGCCGAGCGAGCGAGCCGAGCCGTAGAGCCCCTCAAGGCCCCGCCGAGTGAGCCCCAGGTCATAGTCTTCTCCGACCGAGACCTGGAAGGGCTGAACACCCCGCATGACGACGCCCTCGTGATCTCTGCTACAATAAACCATTGTAACGTAGATAGGATTCTAGTTGACAATGGGAGCGCCCCTGATGTACTGTCTTATGATTGTTTCCTTAAGATGGGGGAGGATCCATCCAAACTCCGCCCGGTCCGAACCCCCCTCTGCGGGTTTAATGGCCTGGCCACCTATCCCGAGGGAGCCCTGAGCCTGCCGGTTACCCTCGGCACCCCACCCAAAACCGTTACGGTCATGGTGGACTTCATAGTGATTAAAGGTATGATAGCGTACAACGCCATCTTCGGCCGGGGAATCCTCAGCCGAATAAAGGCCGTACCATCTACCTATCACCAAAAAATGAAGTTCCCCACCAAAAATGGGTTGGGGGAAGTCCGAGGTAACCAAGCCACGGCCAGAAGGTGCTACAATATCTCGGTAGAGGCCACAAGGCCGGACGGGAAGGATAAGGGGCCCCGGGGAGTCGAGGATAAAACCGCAACCACCGAACCTGGTGGCGAATTACTGACGATTTTCCTAAACGATGACCCGACCCTAGGAGTAAGGATCGGAGCCGACCTACCGTCTGAGGCTCAGCAGCAATATAAAAAGTTCCTTTCTGAGTACATCCGAGTCTTTGCCTGGGCTGATGACCAACTCCCTGGGATACCAGAGGAGACTGTAATGCACAAGCTCAACCTCGACTCCGCCGTGAAGCCTGTACAGCAACGCAGAAGGAAGCATGCACCCGAGAAACAGGCGATCATCAAGGCGCAGGTCACCAAGGGACAAGAGACTGGCCTCTTCAGACCGGTCCTGTACCCGACGTGGCTAGCCAACGTCGTCCTGGTGCCTAAAGCTTCGGGCAAATGGCGGATGTGCGTGGATTTCACCGATCTGAATAAGGCCACTCCTAAGGACTGCTATCCGTTACCGAGCATCGACCAATTGGTCGACTCAACCTCGGGCAATGAGATACTCAGCTTCCTGGACGCCTATTCAGGTTATCATCAGATCAGAATGGATCCCGAAGACGTCGAGAAGACCGCCTTCATCACCGACTGCGGCGTACACTGCTACACCCGGATGCCTTTCGGGTTGAAGAACGCCGGAGCTACATACCAAAGGCTGGTCAACCACATGTTCGAGGAGCAGCTAGGTCGGAACGTCGAGGCCTACATTGACGACATGCTCGTCAAGACCCCCAAGGCCCAAGACCACTTCACCGACCTCGCTGAAACTTTCGACACCCTCCTGAAGTACAACATGAAGCTCAATCCTGCCAAGTGCGCCTTCGGAGTGAGATCTGGGAAGTTCCTGGGTTTCTTGGTCACTCAACGTGGGATCGAAGCCAACCCCGACAAGGTCCAGGCCATCCTGGACATGCGTCCGCCCACCAGCATCAAGGACGTCCAGCGCCTAACTGGGCGTGTCGCCGCTCTCAGCCGCTTCCTGTCCCGTGCGGCCGAACGATGCCTGCCCTTCTTCAAGCTATTGAGGGGGCCCAAGTTGGCATCTACTACGTTCGCATGGGATGAGGAATGCCAGAGAGCGTTCACCGAGCTTAAGGAGTTCTTGGCCTTGCCCCCGGTGCTCTCCAAGCCCGTTCCGGGTGAGGTCTTGCTACTCTATCTCTCGGCAACACCATCTACAGTTAGCTCGGTCCTGGTCAGGAATGACACGGGAATCGAGAGGCCGGTCTACTACACCAGCAAGGTGCTCAACGAGGCTGAGAGGAGGTACCCCGCAACCGAAAAACTCGTGCTAGCGTTGGTTACCTCCGCCAAGCGCCTCCGACCCTATTTCCAGGGCCACCCCATCACCGTGCTGACCGGCGAACCATTGAAGAAGATTCTGGCCCACCCCGAAGCTTCCGGGCGACTCGTCAAATGGGCCATCATGCTCAGGGCTTACGATATATCCTATCGGCCGCGCTCAACTGTGAAAGGCCAAGCACTCGCCGACTTCCTCGCCGAGAGCACCATCCCGACTGAAGAAAAATCTCCGTCCGTGCCCGGGCCAACCTAGGAGTTGTTCGTCGATGGATCTTCCAATTCGGTCGGTAGTGGTGCCGGAATCCTCCTGAAGTCCCCCAAAGGAGCAGAGCTACAGTACGCCTTGAAGTTCAACTTCTCGGTATCCAACAACGCTTCCGAGTACGAGGCCCTTATCTCGGGAGCACGCATGGCCCGACGGCTGGGGGCTGAGAGAGTCAAAATCCACACTGACTCCCAGCTAGTCGCTAGCCAAATCAACGGCGAGTACGAAGCTTGAGAGGTACCAATGATCAAATACCTCCAATTGGTCAGAGACCTGGCCCAACAGTTCGAGGGATTCGAGGTAGTCCGAATAGCTCGGGAGGAAAACACCCGGGCGGACGCCCTCTCTCGGTTGGCCTCTTCTCTCGATCCAGAAGGCACCCGATCGGTCCTCCTTGAAGAGCTAGAGCGCCCGAGCATTAACTCGGAGCTCCTCGCTGTTGACTCGGCCATTCTCAGCGACTGGCGTACCCCCTACCTGTCATGGCTCCAGGACTCCCAAGAGCCTACCGACCCTCGAGAGGCTCGCAGATTGAAGTACCAAGCTCGACACTTCGTCATCCTGGATGACACTCTCTACCGGAGGTCCTTCTCCGGTCCCCTCCTGAAGTGCCTTGCCCCCGACGAAGCCAGCCAAGCTGTCCGAGATATTAATGAAGGCCTATGCGGAGTGCATGCAGGAGGAAGGTCGCTCGCCAGGATCCTGCTACGGCAAGGTTACTGGTGGCCCACTCTACAACGCGACTGCACAGCCCACATGCAACAGTGCGACTGATGCCAGCGATTCGACCCCTTAGTCCATCAGCCGGCTACGGAGCTCGTCACCCTGACCGAGCCATATCCCTTCGCTCGGTGGGGGATCGACATCCTTAGGCCGTTCCCTACGGCTCAGGCCCAGAAGAAGTTTATTATCGTCGCCATCGACTACTACACCAAGTGGATCGAGGCCGAAGCCACGACAAGGATCACCGAGACAGTCGTCTGGAGTTTCGTCTGGAAATCGATCATTTGTCGCTTCGACATCCCCCGAGTGATAGTGAGCGACAACGGCCAGCAATTCGACTCTCGTTATTTTCGAGACAGATGCGCCGACCTAGGCATTCGCAACCACTTCACTTCGGTCGCCCACCTTGAGGCCAACGGGCTGGTCGAAAATGCAAATAAGACTATCTTAAAAGGCATAAAGACCAGACTCGGCAAGGCCAAGGGTAGCTGGCTCGAGGAATTGCCTAGCGTACTTTGGTCACACAGAACGACTCCCAGAACGGCAACCGGTGAGAGTCCTTTCCAGCTGGTGTATGGCACTGAGGCCGTTATTCCGTTAGAGGTTGCCAACCCTTCCCTCCGAGTCATCCGCTTCTCGCCCGAGGTAAACGAGCAAAAGTTACTCGAAAACCTCGACCTAACAGATGAACTCCGAGAGATCGCCAGCATCCGAGCAACGGAATACCAGCGCCGCCTCACTCGATACTACAACGCCAGAGTCCGAGACAGACACTTCCAATCGGGAGACTTCATCCTCAGGAAAGCTGAAGCTTCTCGACCACTAGAGGCAGCGGGCAAACTATCCCCTAACTTGGAAGGCCCCTACCGAGTGGTTGAGACGCTCGGGAAAGGAGCATACCAGCTATCTACACTGGAAGGGGAACCCATCCCTCGGACGTGGAACGCAGCCGCACTACGCAAGTTCTACTTTTAAAGATGTGCAAACAATTTGAGGGAAATAAAATTCTCTTATTTTCATTCAAATGATTGTTGATACATCAGAGAGGCAAAAAGCCAATACATTACACAACAAAGAGCAAAAAATCCATCTAGCACTAATGCAAGAGGCCATCGCTCAGCCGACTTGGTCTTGATCTCCTCGCGTCCAGCCACTGACTCTGCCTCGTGTAGAAACTGACTCGGATAAGAGGCGGTCGATCCAGTTGGCTCGGGTGGCCCATGACAAAGGTGACAGAGGGAACTGAGAAGAGGAAGGCTACCTTCCAAGTTGATAGAAGCCATGGAGAAGGAACGCCTGTGAAGGCCTCCTCTCTTCCAACCTACCAACTCTTTGGAGCGAACAGAGAGCAAGCACCCTCCGAAGAGTAAAAGAAAAAAGAAAAGCAGAAGAGGGAAAAAGAGGCTGCCAGAAAGAAAAAGACACCAGCAGAGCTGGATGAGGAGGCAGGGGAAGGCCTGGAGAGGATGGGCATCACGGATACTCCCATCCGTCCTCCATCTCGCCCTCCCGGGACCGTCGCCGCAACTGATAAAGGATAAACGGCGTGCCTCCGCACGTCGAAATCCTCTCCAGATCCGTACGACGACCGTCGGACCCGTCTCGAACCCGCGCGATGACCGTCGGACCTGGCCAACAGCCCGAAACAGTCAGAAACTCTCTCCTCTCCATCATCGGCAGCATCGTCTTCCTCCATGCTCCGAATGCAACGGCACAACGCAACGTGAAGAAGGGGCGAGGAAAGACTGTTAGGGAAAATCCTAAGCGGTGGAGAGGAAATGACGCCCTTCAGTCTTTTTATAGGCTAAGGGAGGCTACTTGCCTTAAATGACTCCCCCTCGAAAATACGCCAAAGGAATTTTCCCCTCTGAATGGTCACCTCAAACCCCTCGTTTCCCGCCTCAGCGGGATACACAAAGCGGCCAGGCATTCAAAGCGTGAGGAAACGGAAAGACACCCTGTCAGGGGCCCGTCCAACTAGCATGCGAAAACCACGCAGGACGTATCGGCAATTTCCAACTACTGCAGATGCGCTAATCGAACCACGGTAGGGAAGGCAAGAAGCAAGTAAGTCATTTATTACCTTGCAAAAAGAAAATCTGTCTCTTTCAGAAAAGGGAAAGAGACAAACAAAGAAAGAGGCAAAATAGAGCGATACATCAAGCCTCGGGCCCACTTTGAAGCTCGGGAACGGAAGGCACGGGTGTTTCGCCCCCGGCACCCTCAGTGACGGCCGGCCCTGGCACTGACCCCGCATGCGCGGGAACTGCCTCGGCCGCGAGCCCTCCCGAGATAGCCGGAGTTGGTGACCCCGCCAGAGAAGAGCTCTCTGGATCTTCCCCGCCCGACGCAGAGGAGCTAGAAGACGACTCGTCCGAGTCATAGCACTGGCCAAGGGGGAAGTCGACCTCGGAGTCTTGTTCGTTGGCGTAAGCAACTGCCCGATGATAACCCTGCTTGAACCCCTTGTGGATACCTTTGCGGAGGGCCACCTCGTAGTAGGGGAGGGCAGCTTCCTGCAGGTCGCCCGGGTAGGCCTCCGAGCCCCTGTATTACTCAATCGCCTCCGCTCCGACCGGACCCATCCTCTTGGCAAGCTCGGTCAACTTCCGCTCCGCCTCGGTCGCGCGCTCCTCGGCCTCCGCTGATCGCTTCTCCACCTCAGCCGACTTCAGCTCAGCTTCGGCCGCCCGTTCCTTGGCCTCCGCCGATCGCTTCTCCGCCTCAGTTCGGTCGGCCTCAGCCTCAAGACGAAGGCGCTCCGCTGCCTCCACTCGGTCCAACAACTCGGCGCGCTCAGCCTCCCAGCGGCCGTCCAGCTCGAGGTGGTGAAGGCGCTCCTCCTCAAGGAGTTTGCTTTTCCTCTCAAGTGATTCCCGGGCCTTGGCTAGTTGCTCGGTCAGCGCTCTGACTTCCAGCCGGTTTGACCGCGCCGACTCCCTGATCGTGCAGAACTCCCGCCGGAGCCCCTCATGCGCCTCATTGAGCCGAGCTAGCTTCCTCTCACACCCCTCGAGGGTCCAAGCGAGGTTCGACCGCTCAGACTCCGTCCGGGCATAAGTCTCCGCCATTGTGGCCCCCATCTGGGCCATGACCAGGCCGCCCTCCATGATGATGTCGAGGACCCCGGCCGGGGAGTGACGCTTGTCTCCGCCTTTTATCCTCGCGGACACCTCGTAGCAGAGCCTGTACAGACTGCTCGAGATACCGGCATGGGAACCCCTTCCGCGCCCGGCGCCTCGCCAGAAGGTCCGGATCGAGCTGCGGGTCGAGCCGCTCCGCGCACTACGGTTGGCTGGGGTTGCAACGCCCTGCGGGCGAACCCCTGGCCTCGATTGGCGCTGCAAGCGCGGCCAACCCGTGCACCACGGACGTTTGGGGCTGCGACGCCCCCGCAGGCGAACCCCCAACCTCAATCGTCTCGGCCCGCACATCGCCGCCCGATACATCGCCTACCCCGACCGGCCCCCCGGTCTCGGCCACGGCTATTTTTGCTTTGGCCCCTTCTGTTCCCACCGAGGGGAGAGCCGACCCATCGTCACCACCCGCCGAGGTGCCCCTAGTCTCCTCGGCCCTCTCTCGCCTGGCAGATGGGGGAGCTGGCCCAGTTGGGTCGGCCCTATCTTGCCCCCGAGAGGGGAGCACCGCCGAGCTAGAGTGGCCCCGACAGTGAGGAGGAGACCGGCCTTCTTGGCCCGCTTTCTGGCCTTCACGGCCTCCCGCAACCTTCCCTCCATGGGATCCTTGCGCTTCGCGCCACCTGACCGTGAAGTCCCCTCGGGAGCCAGCCCCTTTCCCTTGTCCCGGGCTTGGGAGCGACCCACAGGGACGCCCGGCTCATCCGCTGTCGAGTCGTCGCCAAGGTCAATGACCTCAGCGGCCTCCTCCAGAGGCTCCCGCCTGGTATCTGCAACAAAGAAGAAGGCGCAATCAAGAAGAGAAGGATGACCTCCACATTCTGAGGAGGATCTAAGTGGTGGCACCTGACGGCTTCAGCCGCGTAAGAAGACACCGCTCGATATTCTCCGGCGTCACCAGCTCCTCGGTAGACTGACGATTCTTCAGCAAGCGAGTGGCATACTCCTCCACATCCGGAGGGAACTCCTCCTACCAGGGAGGGATGTTCGGGTGGAAGTTGGGCATCACCTGACACCTCCAGGTGTCATCCACCGAATCCATCTTCACCCAGAAAAACTGGGCCTTCCACCCCTTATGCGAGGAGTCCTTCGCCGCCAGCGAGATGCAGCTCCTGTTCCTCCTCGCCTGGATGAAGTAAAACCCTTTCCCCGCCGACGGATGCGCCTTCAGCTCGAAGAAAAAATGGAAAAGATCCAAGGAAGGAGGAACCCCGCACTGACGGCAGAGGATTCGAAAGGCAGAGAGGAGGAGGTATGAGTTGGCCACCAACTGGATAGGCGCCAATTGGAAAAAAATTGAGGAGCGTAAGGACGAAGGGCTCGAAGGGGAGGCGAAACCCGCTCTTCCACGCCAGAAGAAAAGTGCAGATGTGGCCCATGCGATCGTCTAGGCTCGTCTCATACGGGGCAGCAGCGGCAAAGCTATACTTATGAGGCAACCGAAACTAATGCTCCAGCCTCTTCACCTCGGCTTCTCCCAACTCGCTGCGATTGGGGACCGGTGCCCTCACCACCGGTTCATCGCCCCAACGCTGATCCGCCATGGGTTCCGAGGAAGAATTGGAAGAAGCGCTCTCAGAGGACCTCGAAGATTCCGGAGGAGGAGGAAGCTGCCGGGCCGCCTCTGCGGTTATCCTCGCCAACACCTCGAACGCCGCCGCAATTTTCTGCTCCTCCGCTATGTACTCACGGTGCATCAAGGAGTCCCAAAAACTAAGAAGCGAAGGAAAGCCAAAACCCTAGCAGTGGAAAGAGTATGGGATGACAACAAGCGCCCAACGCCTATAAACCCACGCGGGAGGCGGCACGTCGTTCCGACCTCCGAAAAAAGGGGGCCCCTTCGTTTCAAATCCGTCAGGATCACAATTATTACAGGCCTTGGTGACCACGGCATGTGGCTTCATAACACCAGCAGCTCTCCACCCACCTGAGCCACGCCGGTCCGCAACCCTCAAAGGCTACTCACCCGAGCCTCTTTTGGCTCGGGAGTAGGAGGGGGACAAGTGGAGAGGGGGATTTCTGCAGCCCATCCAAAGAGCAGCCAAACAAGGTCCATCAGGACCCAACGAGGCCATGCTCGTCCAAGTGATATCCCACATGGCCCACTTAGGACAGAAAGCCCAATAAAAGAAGAACACTTGGAGACATAACCTTTCTAGGTGGCCTCTAGGCTCGGAAGGCCCGAGCGTCGGTCAGGTCACAGGAAAGGTCCATGCCCGAGCCATCTCTCCGCCCGGGAGAAGAAGGCACATGCTGACCGATCCGACCCATCTTCCGCCGAGCTAAGCCTATCGCCCGGAGAGGGCTGGCCCCTTTGAGCTCGGAACGGCCGACGATTGCTTATCCAGGCAGCCGTTGAGAGTCCTCTGTGAGCAGGAAGTCATGAGGGCAAGGGACTCCAGCTCCCCAAGGCGATAACGCTCCCACGACGAGGCGATAAAGACCCACGTCGAGGACGTAACGCTCGCCTAAAACCCCTCAGCTTACGGGACTCCTAAAGACGGTGCACTATTTAAACCAGGGATACCCTCCGGCGAAAGGTAAGGGCAATCATACGCTCAAAACTCCTGAGCAAGAACCACTTCACCCCTTTTGGTGGAGAGGGATCTCGCGCACAAGCTCTCACCTCCCTTCATTGCTCCCACCATAGCTCCACTGACTTAAGCATCGGAGGGTTTTTCCCCAGGGTTTCCCCCTGGACCCCATGATCCGTTTCCCTGTCTTGCAGTTCACTATCTGGTGATCCCCCATCCGCTCAGGACCAGCGCGAGATCACGCCTCTTCAAGTTCTAATATATTTTTGCTGCGGAACAGACAAATTATTGGATATGGAGAATCGATCCAGCGTTTGGAGGTCCTAGCAAGGGGCGTGCAGAACATGAAAGGGTATTTATGTTGTTATGATTGAGTCAGACAGAGGTCTATTCGTAGGATCAAGCATGTTTTACATTGTCATCAAAATCAAAATGACCATGGTAACATTTTTTTTCTTACAACTGGGGTGCTTTAATCCACTGTGGATTGCATTTTGTATTCTAATTGGTGGGCTGCTCTTGGACGTATTAATATCAGTTTCCTTTGGTGTCTCTGCATTGCCTGTGAACATAATAATTGGTAAGTTCATAGAATACTTTTGCTACCCAAAACCTGCCAGGTGCAGTTTCCCTATGTGTCTCTGGAAGCCTTCTGTATCCTTTGCTATATGGTCTAGTTCTTTGAGTTCAAGCAATTCAATATTTTAATGAAATTTAAGGCCATAGTTATCCTTTATCTGTTTGCATAGTATACGTGGATGTATTCTACTATGGAGCTTGTGTTTTTTCTCTTTATTTGTTCAGTAAGTATTGGGTGGAGTCCTAGATGTGCTCTGTTATATGGTCTAGTTCTTTGAGTTCAAGCAATTCAATATTTTAATGAAATTTAAGGCCATAGTTATCCTTTATCTGTTTGCATAGTATACGTGGATGTATTCTACTATGGAGCTTGTGTTTCTTCTCTTTATTTGTTCAGTAGGTATTGGGTGGAGTCCTAGATGTGCTCCCTGCGTGCTACTATGTCTTTATTTTGTACTCTGAGCATGGGATCTCCTTTTATCGAGTGTCTACATTATGATACCACTGGGGGAACTCCTCATTGCTTTCCAAATGCACTCATAACCATGTTTCTAAAACCTAATTTAAAAACTTACTCTGAAAACCAGCTAGTTACTGCTGGTCGATGACGATATATGGTCATGGCCTCTATTAATTGCATACAAAAATGTTGCAGGTGCTCTTATTGTTCTGGGGCTGGGGACTGCAATCCGGCTTGCGCTGGAATGCTGTCATGAGTGGAACATGCAGCGGATTGCGCGGAGGGCAGCTGAGACTTCTGTAGATCCTCACTATCCTCGTGATGTATAAAACTACATTTGTTGACACAGCACACGTAGGGATGGAACAAAAAACGGAGGAAAATGGTCTACAGCTGGGTAAAAATCATTCTTTTATTTTGTGGTTTTTATTGGATGATCAAATTTTCTTCTATATGTAAAAACAACACGCCAAAGAAGACCACAGGTGAATTCTGGGGAAGCCTCATTGTTGGGCTCTCGACCTTCCTCCTATTTATTGTTTGTCTTCATTGTTCAGTGAACTCTCTGGTAGAGAAATTGCTTCATAATAACAATACTTGCACGGTACCATGTTATAACCATGTGAGCTTGAGGAGAGGGGAGATGAATGGGCACATAGGTAATAGCTTCAGTGACACCTAATTTATGTACTATAGAAATATACATGCAAATACAAAGATAAGATGAATTGTTTTGTTTTAAATGACGCACGTATGCAAAAAAAAACTAAATCTTACAGTAAATTGTCTGTGGAAAAGGGCATGCAATCCATGGAAGGAGACTTGAAAGCTGAACCTCGTATCCGGTGATGTTTCAGTTTCTCAAGCTGCAGCTTCACTGTCTCGAGTGCTAATTACTTCGCCCACTTTGTTGGGCTGGATCGAGCAGAAGTTCTACGGAAAAGCCGGGATGAATATCATGTAGAGTATGGCTTGCTGCACATCTCTTGGGTGTGCAGGGATTTTTATTTTTTTATTTTTTAATTTTTGCTGAAGTGGATCTCAAAGTATTTTAATTTAAGGGGCAAGTCACGTTATTATTTAAAAAATTAAAAATAAAATGAATCGAATTTTAAAATAATAGACTCAATAATATTCATTTGATCTGATTTTTTTTATTTTTTTAAGTAACTCAATGATGACATGATTTTCACTCTAAGTTGAGATAATTTAGAGTTTATTTTATAAATTTTTTTAAAAATAAAAAATTAAATATCTTGTACACTCAGAGTGGGCAACACATCCCAGGTGTGCAGTGAGCCATCCTCTATTATGTATGAGGGGTTCTTCTTAATACACAGCACTAGCTTTTCTCGTGTTTTCTTTAGAGAGGATAGTGTGAAGGTGATGCATGAGTTTAAAATGAAACCGAGGACTCATGTTTCGCGTTTAAAAATTAAGCTAACTAGAAATGAGGTCCTCAAGATGCAAGAGAAGTATGCACATGATCCTATTAAGGAAGTTTAGGAAATGGGATTTCCTTGACACCGTGGATTTTTCAATGCATAAGTCCCTCCACGGAGAGAGTTAGACCTTAGGGCTCACTTTGGTGGTGGTTAACTAACTATGAGTTAACTTATCCTGAATATGTTGTACCAGAGTTAATCTATTTTTGACTTGAAAGTAGGAAGGTTAACTCACCAAGATACCTAGGTGTGGCAGGGGTTGTGATTGGATAAAGGTTTAGATTAGCATAGCAATTTTGGTTCGGAATTCTTAAAATGCTAGTGCTTATTGTTCCCATCAAACAATGAAAATGGGAATAAACATTAACTTTTTGCATGACTAGTGAGGGGGAATGAACATTAAATGGGAATGTACATTAAAATCACACATACGCGCGCAGATAATCGCCAAGGCGGGTGGGCGAGAGGGGGGTGCTATCGGGCGGTGTAACGACCCAAGATCTGAATATCGAGAATTATCCGATATCATTCGAACTCTGACTCGTCACTCACGAGTCGGAAGGCTCGGAAGAGTTATTTGGGTGTCATGGATAGGGATGTCAAAAATACTCGCAAACCCGATTACCCGCATCACCCGACCCGTGATGGGTCGGGTAATACCCGAATAAACGGATATGGATTCGGGTTCGGATATGTTTAAAATATCCGTTTCATATTCGGATAGGGTATGGATTTAGTGCACCCGAATCCATACCCGATCCGAACCCGCTCTTAATAACTTATCGTGCATGTTAGGCCTATGATTTTGACATGAACTTAACCCGTTGCTCGTCTTGTTGAGTTTGTGAGTTTAGACTTCTTACTAAATTGTAAAGACGTTTTTATAAAACATAAAAATTACTTTAGAAAGGAAAAAAATGACCGAATTTCTATTTTTCCAAGTCTCATAAATCTCACATTTTCTTAGAGGTTGATGTAGACTCATGCTTTACGGACGGATACGGATATCCGCGGATATATCCATACCCGTGACGGATATACCCGTATCCATACCCGTCAAAATAATAGGGTATTATCCGGGTATAGTATTTATAAAATTTTCACGGATAGGGTATGGTATTGACCTACCCGAGCCGAACCCGATCCATTTACATCCCTAGTCATGGAGATACATTAAAATTTGAAATAATGTAGAACTAAACTATAGAATTAATTGTTTAAATCATAGGAAATAAATTGTATTTTTAATTAATAAATGAACTACAAAGTCTAGTCCACAAAGTACAATTTACCAAGAAGAATCGTACTCAATCGTCGGGTACGCCTCCAGCTCTGATAGGCTGGCAACTACGAACCTCCGCACTGCACTTTTGAACCTCAAGGAGGAACTGTAACACCTGAAAAGAAAGGGGTGAGTCTCATCTCATTAGCTTAGTAGGGGTCTTGCGGATCCCCACCATAAAACAACATCAGTGAACAACAACGACAATAGAAATAACAACAACAGCAGTAGTAGTGAACGTAACAACAATAGTAAAAGAAGAAGGCGACAAAAACATAGTTCTTTAAGCTACTCCTATCGGAAACGGAAAGGAAACTCCGATCTCACAGTCAGGACCGCCGAACCATCGATGAAACCATGGCTACGCTACTAAAGAAGAAACCACGACATCTTTGTCATGAAGGCTCGTCCTCACGGACGGAGGCCCAACCAAGACCACATGGTCTAAGGGTACAGTCACGGCCTTACCGTCCTGAACCCTACACTGTATACGGGTGAGACCTCGACAACTCTGTCGGGAACTCTAGACCATAATGTCGGGAAAAGTACACAGAAGTCACCCAAAGAACAACGAAGAATCTTAGCTCGCGTGACAGGAGAACTGTCAACTAGAAGTAAGACCGGATGCGTCCACTGGCGACTTAGTCTGCAGTCTCAGGTGTCTCCCTACTCGTCCCAGGCAGACACTGAGACACCGTACACAAGTAACCACAAAACAAGGACTAGTTGGGATTGCACTCTTCAGCACGCGTCCACAGCCCCCAACTATATATGTACACACAGACCATCTACTTTAGGTCAGGTCCTCTACTTAGTTTTCCCCCAACTAGACTCAAGCTGCAAAGGCAAGGGGCCCTATGGTAACTAGCTTAAAAAATGTCTCAACTGGGTATGCCCTCCACCTCTCCCAAGTGGATAAGTGCACGCGCGCCCAGGCAAGCACCGTCTAGTGGGGGGTCACTCGAAGTAGAAACTCTCGATAGAAGAAATACCAAAGTACTAACGGATTACGCACGCTCCCGTCGTAAGTATCACAGAACACAGGGTGGCTCAATGCCATCAGACTCAGGATGACTAGCTTGAATCGCTAATTCAACGGCCATAGAGTCACGTGACTCATCCCAATGTCATTGTACAACATGGCTCTAGGCCATCAAATCACTCTAGTCCGAAAGTCAGAAACCTCGGTCAAAAGGACTCTTGAGACGGCTCATAAAATAGACGGAATACATGAGTAAACCTTACTCACCGAGCCAGTTATCAAAAGGTGTGCGATACAAAGGTACTCACCCTTGCTAATAACCCGAGTAGACCTTACACACCGAGCCATATGTTGAGCTTGAGAGGGGGGGGGGCAAGTGGAGAGGGGAAAATTTACAGCCCACTAATTCTTCTGATCGTCACCCATAAAGCTTATCTAGCCCAGAAGGTGATGGCCCACTAACACACTTGGGGACCGTATACCGAAAGCCCATATGCTAGGGCTCGAGAAGCAATGTCTAGCCCTGGAACGGGCACCCATGCAAAGGACTCCCTAAGCTTGGGAGAAGGATCCGCTGCGTCATAATCTCAAGCGTCCGAAAAGTTGGGTAGGGAGCTCCCTCGAGAAAGCGCTGGGATAGGTGCAACGCTCGATAACCTCGACTTTCAAAAGGGGAATCCTTATCAAGAGGCCGGTAATCCCACACCTGGGACCTCCTCTGGGTCCCCAAAGGATCTAGACCATGCTTCTATCCGATATAATCGCTGGCGAACTTCCAGCGAGCAGATTAGAAGAATGCAGAAGGATAAGGATAAGGGGACAAGTCCCACACTGATAAGGGTCATTACCTAAGGAATATCTCCCCTTCCTCCGTCCTATGCAGAACTAGAAAGGGAGTTCATGGCTATTTAATCCGAGGGACCTCCCTCCTCGAAGATCATCAAGTATTGCCTACCTCTAACCTTCAGTTGGTGAAGAGCGATCCCGTATCTTTAAATCCCTCGCTCCCTCTTGTTCATTAGCTCTTGCCCGTCACTGACTTAAACATCATGGGGTTTTCCCTGAAATCTTCTTCCTAGGCCCCCTGATCTTTTGTCTTCCTTGCAGACCCACTCTTCGAGAGTTTTTGGCGAGATCACATCATCAAGTTTTCCTAACAATTGATGGTCCGCGATAGGGTACGAGATCGAGCCTCTTCACCCTCATATCAACTTTGTTACCCAACTAAGTATACTAACCAAATACCTAAAAGGGTTTCTATCATATAAATCATGAGTTTCTTTCATATAAATCACATTTAGAGACGATACTGAAGATATATCACTTTTAAAAATATAGTAGCACACATGTTATTTATTTTGATAAAAAATTTCACAAATATCACTGTGATTAATTGACAGGGACATAGATATTTCACAAAGATTTAAAAATTCTCATTAGTTGACCCTCAAATGACCAAAGCATATCTCTCATTACTATGAAGGGGTGGTCAGAAACAATGAGTGTAGTTGTGGCTTGTGGACGCACTAAAATTCGCTCATTCAGGCGGTTCGTCTATTGCGTGCGTGGGCGTGCCAGTCACCGGAGTGACGATTTATTCGGGCTCCGAAGAGCCCAAGGTGCGCTCGATCTGACTTCGTCAGACGATTGTGTGGTTCGTGTCGGGACCAAAACCCGCCGCGCCATAAAGGTCACGACGTTATTTACATCCCCTCAGAGAGGGGAACACCCTTGATCAATCGCCGAGAAAAAGGGCCTCATGGCCAGAAAATTAATTACATAAAAATATATTAAGAAACACTAACGTCCTAACACGAGGGCATGAAGAAAGTATTTGAGCTCATGTCGGTCATGTGTTTGACCATTTAATGTTCGGACGAATGTCCGGCTCGAGAAAAGTGCAATCGTCATGGGAAAACCGAAACAAATGTATGCCGGGGTACGGCAAATTTATTGTTCAGAGGAACGAGAAATATTCAATTAAATCCCAATTAAAGCGGTCAGAAACCAACCAGTTTATCGGCTCGGTGCAAGATCAAGCCGTGACCATACTGCGGTGGGCCCCCCGCGGTCGAAACAAGACTTGCGTGAGCGTCGTTAATCTTTCCGGTGCCAAGAGGCAACGGGGGAGTGTTCCGGGATCAGATCCCAGAACCAAAGACGTGTTCAAAGGGAGCGGGCTTGTGGACACCGAAAATTGCACACCCCGATGTCCCACTCGGCCCGTTATCAACAGCGGCTCGAGTGAATAAGCCCCGGGAGAAACTGTCGCAAAGCCGCCTCCAGGAGTCACGACAGTGAAGAGAAACCAAGCACAAGGAGCCCCCCCCCCCCACAATTTGTGAGCCTCGGAGAAAGCCAAATAGGCTATGACTCGTGTCCATAGCGGGCTCAGAACGGGCTCAAAAATATGCCCAATTTGGCCTTCAACGGCACGCCCTGGGGTGCTGAGCGGCACGGCCCAGGGCCTCCAGCGGCACGCCCACTGGACTGCCCCGCGGCACACCCCCCTGGGGTTCAGCGGCACACCCCCCCAGCGGGGGCTTCGGCGGTACACCCCCATGGGGGGGTCTCCAACGGTACACCCCCCCCCCCCATGGGGGGGGGGGGGGGGTCTTCAGCGGTACACCCCCCCAGGGGGTTCAGCGGCACGGCTCCATGGCCCCTTGGCGGCACACCCCCCTGGGGTTCAGCGGCACACCCCCCCAGCGGGGGCTTCGGCGGTACACCCCCATGGGGGGGTCTCCAACGGTACACCCCCCCCCCATGGGGGGGGGTCTTCAGCGGTACACCCCCCCAGGGGGTTCAGCGGCACGGCTCCATGGCCCCTTGGCGGCACACCCCAAACGGGTTCTTCAGCGGCACCCTCTACTGAGCCTTCAACGGCACGCCGTTTTGGCTCCCCCACGGCACGCCTTTTAAACTCGCCAGCGGCACAGCGTTGAAGCTTTTCAACGGCAAGACGACGTGAAGCCCATGCCCTACGCATCCTTGGCGCGCAGTGAAGCCGTCTGAGGTGTCAGCTGATCGTTGGGCCATGTAGGCTACCCGACTGACACCCAGGACGGGGCAGGTCAACCGCCATCATCACAAGCCACTTCCCGCCTTCGACGGCGGTGCCCGAAGGCTCCGGCTGCACGGAGTATAAAAACCCTCTGCTTTCGACAGAGGGAGACAGAGACAGACAGAAGGGAGAGGGGGACGAAAGAGAAGACACAGACACACACCCAGGAGAAAGAGGAGAAGAGAGAATAGAAGAAGAGGCATCCCGGCGGGAGCTTCCTCGGACGTGACGCGGAACGGGACTAAAAAGGACTGGACCTACTATGAAGACCAAGTGCGGCCAGCACTCACACGTGACAAGGCAAGCCGAGGGAACGACTTCCGTACTATTCCTCCGGGGAGAGGCGTCTCTCAACAAGAAACCCAAGTCCACGGCCGTCCCTATGAGGGAAGCGAGTGGATCAAAGCGGCAAAGGAGCCGACGCGCAACTATAGGAGTCCAGTCCGAGCTCGGTGCTCGACTGGGGCCACGGAATGGGAATACTCTCGCTCACGATCTCGCGGTGTTTAATGCTAGCTAGGATCCCTACTCTCTCACGCGGCATGCAATAATCACATACTAGTAAAGCAGAATGCCGAAGGGGGAGCGTCGCACGTACCTCCACGCCTAGGCGTGGGGAAGGAACCCCGGCCGAGACCGACAACCCCGATACACACAATGAAAGAAAAGTACAAGCCAGCAATGGTGCCCACTCCTCGCAGGGAGATAACAGGCTACAACGACTCCATTCGGGGTGGCCGATACACGGGCTGACGGGCGGCACTCGGTGGAGGGGTTGATCGCGAGGAAGGTCCGGACGCCGACCGGCAGAAACGCAGCAACGCGCGACTCGGCGAAAAGGGCTCTCACGGTCCGCTCCGGGGTCCGATTGGGGTGCCGTCAGTGACGGCGTGCAGTTAGGTCGCAGGAGGAAGCCTCGGCCAAAGGGCGCCCTCAGATTCCGATCGTGGAAGCCGTGGCCGCACCTGCAAGTGGGGACAAGAAAGCTGCCTCCAGAACCGCGCTGTCGAGCGGGGAAAATGGTAACTCGCTGTTCTGGAAGGCGAACGAGGCTCCGCTTGAGGGAGGACGCTGGGGACGCAGAGCAGCAGGTCCGGACCAAAGGGCTCGACCAGATCTGGTCGAGGTTGGACGCCGTGAACTCGGGAAGTCGCCGGGTCTTCTGGCACCGGGTGGACTGGACAGATCCGCGCGACCTCACGGGAACGGACGCCACGAACAGCTCGGGTGTCGGAAGGAGACGAGGTTGGCGGCGTTGGAAAGAGGACGACGAGAGGTACCAACCCTGAAGAAATCAGCTCCAAACTCGGCGTCGTGCGTCCTGTGGGATTTTCGCAAGGAGGAGGTTGGATCTGGGCGCGCAGAGATGGAGGCTCCTGCGCTAGCTCACGAGGAAATCCGCCACGGGTGGTGCCGACCTCGGATCGAGGCGAAACCAAGGCCCACGCGTCGCTGACTTGTAGACGTATCCACAGAAAAAGGAGGGGGCTCAGATTTGATCAGCACCGGACGGGGTCGCCGCTGCAACTCGGGGCTGAATCTGGAACTCACGAATTGAACCGGAGACGACGTAGAAGAGGGAGGGAGCCTCGGCGTCGCACCAAGGGGATGGGGCGTCGCACCCCGGGGTTGCTCCCGTCGCAGGAGCTGTGGAGGAGGAGAGGGTCGCCCTCTCCAAGAGGTGGATGCGCAAAAGGCTCCTCAAGAAATTGTTTGATTGTTCATTAATTTGAAAAAGAGGAAAATACAAGGGTTATATACCCGGGGGGGGAAACTAGGGTTTCAACCTAGCCACATGGGGGGTGGGGGCGCAAGTGGGAGGAGGGGTGGGCCCCAATTCCCTCCATTCAAGGGGGGTTGCGACCAGCCCTCCCTCCAATCAAGGAGGGTGCGCTCAAGTGAGTCAAGGGGGAGAGAGTGGAAAGGGGAAAGGGGGGGGGGGCGCCCAAAAAGGAAGGCGGCTGCTACCTCCTCCACTTGGAGGAGGTGGGATGCGCCCAAAACCCTAACCCTAGGGGTGGGTGCGCAAATCCCCACATGGGCCAAGGAGGAGTGGAGCACAAGATGGCCCACTAACCCTTTGCCCTCTAAATAAGCCTACAAAGCATAAAAAAAATGTCCAATTGGCCTACAAGGGCCCACAACTAGAAAGCAGTGTCCATGCAGGGACTAATCCAAGGCCCAACATGGCCTAAAGCATGAAAAAATAAATAGGGATAACTCTGCTAATCTGCTAGATGATCGCCGAGCCAAAGGGATGCCGGCATGCTCCGTGTGCTCCGTCGAGTGATGCGGCTTGTGTCCTCACCAATTCTCCCCGGGTGGGAAGAGCTCGACCCTGTCGAGTAAGGGTCACGGTCGCTCAAGTAACGCTCCAGCAGGTCCGGGTCGATCCGCTCCAGCTCTCCACGTGTGATCCAGGTGTCGTCTGTCGCAGGGCGCCCTCTCCAACGCACTAGAAAGCGTTGGTAGGCTCCGCTCCTGGTCGTGGTCACCTGCTCATCCAGTATGCAATCTACATGCTCGCGTGTCTGTAATGGGGCTGGAGGAGGTGGACGCTCCGAAGGTGTGATGCTCTCAACAGGAGGGGTAGGCCCAAAAAGCTCGCTGGGAATCACCGCGGGATCCCGATATGCCACCAGATCAGAGACATTGAACGTCGAACTGATCCCATAGTCATCTGGTAGCTCAATCTCATACGCATTCGACCCAATTCGCTTCAAGACTCGAAAGGGTCCGGCACCGCGGTCCTGGAGTTTCTTCACGGCCCCCGAAGGGAACCGTTCAGGTCTAACCCTGATCATGACGTACTCTCCCACTTGGAACTCACGGGTGCGTCGATGCGTATCAGCTAAATCCTCATAACGTGCGTTGCTGGCCTCAAGATGGTGATGATGATGTAGACTCCGAACTAGCTGTGTGGACTCATACCTATATGAATGCAGGGGTGGTCCTGGACATCCAAATATGGATCTAATAGGCCTATGACACCTACCAGACTTGACAACGTGGGGAGGACCAGGACAACCAAAGTTGTATCTATCATGCATGGGTGTCCTACGGAATGTGGTAGACTCATGGGGACTAAATTGCCCAAACTCACTCATGACATTCCCTATATGAGACAAACCCCTATATGATGGTGGACATGAAGAAACATGGGGAAGAGACATGTGTCCCTGGCCTCCTAAGCTCGGGCATCTGGATGCCGGTAAGGTGAGGTGTTGACTAGAAGGCCTAGGTGGTGTATGATAGTGGACCTCCTCGACAAGGTGGGGAAAAGAATATGGGTCGAGAGGCTCACTAGGGGGGGGATCGAAAGGGTCAAAGAAATGATGACCCCTCCCGACAGGTCCCTTCACTATACTTGCCCATGTGCGACATTCGCCCAGGTGCAGATAATCACCTTCAGGCACTCTCATGTATGGGGCAAGAGGCTCATGAGGAAGGCAAGGAAGGCAAGGTTCCTCCCTCGGGACCGTGAAACCATAAGCGGGGACAAAATCAACCTCCACGGGTATGGGAAATAATAAAAGGACCTCGGATGTGATATGTCCTATGGTGTAGACCGAGGTAATAGACCCCAAAGTAGGGAGTGTAAAGCTATGACTATAGGGTTGGTCAGACCCTAAGGTCAACATATAAGTCAACTCCCATTGATAATCTAAACTCCTAAGGAAGTCCTTCACATTTTCAAGAAAGCAGAAGGACCGAACAGTGGTGTGAAAGGAGTTAAGGGGTATTATTGGGAGGACTGGTCCCATGGATGTATAGCAAGGAATGGAGACATCTAGAAGTGGACCCTCCCTTAGCCAGCTAGCTAAAGACTCTCCAATGACCAGTTCACCCTCGGAAGGTAAGAATGTCTCTATATGAGGGTCTAAGGGTGAAGCCTCTCTCTCGGGAGTGGAAACGGAGTCCTCTATGATGTGGAGGGGATCACTCCCTAACTCCTCGACCTCAGTTAGGTACTCCTCAATCAACTCCTGTTCAGCCTCATAACTCACTGGAACAAACCCAGGTGATGACATGGAGGTGGTCGGCGTAACGCCGTCATGGAAGACAAACTCACCGGGAAGGTGAGATGGGTATAAGGTGCAGGTCCTCCTATCCAGGTCGATGGTCGCACTTCTTTCCTCCAACCAAGTTCGCCCTAAAATGATGCATGGACCAGCAAGTGTGCTGATCTTGCACCAAGCGCCATCGAAATATTTAACGGGGCCAAACCACCGTTGAAACTCGATAAAAGCTAAACCATCACGGAGAACAATCTCCCCAGTCTTAGAGAGTGACTCAACAATGTCTTGTGAGACACAGTTAGACGACACCCTACTGATGAAATCGATCTCCGTATGCATCCCATTAAGTAGGATGGCAGTGGACATGACAGGGCGCTGGAATGACTCGGTCATCGGTATAGGGATCGGGTCTCCCGACGACTGAGTGGTAGGGGCGACACTTAGAGGTCGTACCATAAGAGCATCGAATCGGGCCAATAGGGATGACTAATCTGACATGTGGGCTCGAGGAACCACCATGGGGTTGGCGCGGAGCTGGACATGCAAGACTAAACGAGACAAGGACAAAACTCTAACTAGACACAAACCTAACAAAAAACTCCTAACGCAACAATGGACTCCAATGCAAGTAGTAGACCTATGGACTCAAATGGACTCCAGCAAATCTAATGACTCGACATGGCCTAGGACCTCAGTCTGTAGGGACAAACTGGACGACCATGCTCTGATACCAAATTTGACGCGGAACGGGACTAAAAAGGACTGGACCTACTATGAAGACCAAGTGCGGCCAGCACTCACACGTGACAAGGCAAGCCGAGGGAACGACTTCCGTACTATTCCTCCGGGGAGAGGCGTCTCTCAACAAGAAACCCAAGTCCACGGCCGTCCCTATGAGGGAAGCGAGTGGATCAAAGCGGCAAAGGAGCCGACGCGCAACTATAGGAGTCCAGTCCGAGCTCGGTGCTCGACTGGGGCCACGGAATGGGAATACTCTCGCTCACGATCTCGCGGTGTTTAATGCTAGCTAGGATCCCTACTCTCTCACGCGGCATGCAATAATCACATACTAGTAAAGCAGAATGCCGAAGGGGGAGCGTCGCACGTACCTCCACGCCTAGGCGTGGGGAAGGAACCCCGGCCGAGACCGACAACCCCGATACACACAATGAAAGAAAAGTACAAGCCAGCAATGGTGCCCACTCCTCGCAGGGAGATAACAGGCTACAACGACTCCATTCGGGGTGGCCGATACACGGGCTGACGGGCGGCACTCGGTGGAGGGGTTGATCGCGAGGAAGGCCCGGACGCCGACCGGCAGAAACGCAGCAACGCGCGACTCGGCGAAAAGGGCTCTCACGGTCCGCTCCGGGGTCCGATTGGGGTGCCGTCAGTGACGGCGTGCAGTTAGGTCGCAGGAGGAAGCCTCGGCCAAAGGGCGCCCTCAGATTCCGATCGTGGAAGCCGTGGCCGCACCTGCAAGTGGGGACAAGAAAGCTGCCTCCAGAACCGCGCTGTCGAGCGGGGAAAATGGTAACTCGCTGTTCTGGAAGGCGAACGAGGCTCCGCTTGAGGGAGGACGCTGGGGACGCAGAGCAGCAGGTCCGGACCAAAGGGCTCGACCAGATCTGGTCGAGGTTGGACGCCGTGAACTCGGGAAGTCGCCGGGTCTTCTGGCACCGGGTGGACTGGACAGATCCGCGCGACCTCACGGGAACGGACGCCATGAACAGCTCGGGTGTCGGAAGGAGACGAGGTTGGCGGCGTTGGAAAGAGGACGACGAGAGGTACCAACCCTGAAGAAATCAGCTCCAAACTCGGCGTCGTGCGTCCTGTGGGATTTTCGCAAGGAGGAGGTTGGATCTGGGCGCGCAGAGATGGAGGCTCCTGCGCTAGCTCACGAGGAAATCCGCCACGGGTGGTGCCGACCTCGGATCGAGGCGAAACCAAGGCCCACGCGTCGCTGACTTGTAGACGTATCCACAGAAAAAGGAGGGGGCTCAGATTCGATCAGCACCGGACGGGGTCACCGCTGCAACTCGGGGCTGAATCTGGAACTCACGAATTGAACCGGAGACGACGTAGAAGAGGGAGGGAGCCTCGGCGTCGCACCGAGGGGATGGGGCGTCGCACCCCGGGGTTGCTCCCGTCGCAGGAGCTGTGGAGGAGGAGAGGGTCGCCCTCTCCAAGAGGTGGATGCGCAAAAGGCTCCTCAAGAAATTGTTTGATTGTTCATTAATTTGAAAAAGAGGAAAATACAAGGGTTATATACCCGGGGGGGGAAACTAGGGTTTCAACCTAGCCACATGGGGGGTGGGGGCGCAAGTGGGAGGAGGGGTGGGCCCCAATTCCCTCCATTCAAGGGGGGTTGCGACCAGCCCTCCCTCCAATCAAGGAGGGTGCGCTCAAGTGAGTCAAGGGGGAGAGAGTGGAAAGGGGAAAGGGGGGGGGCGCCCAAAAAGGAAGGCGGCTGCTACCTCCTCCACTTGGAGGAGGTGGGATGCGCCCAAAACCCTAACCCTAGGGGTGGGTGCGCAAATCCCCACATGGGCCAAGGAGGAGTGGAGCACAAGATGGCCCACTAACCCTTTGCCCTCTAAATAAGCCTACAAAGCATAAAAAAAATGTCCAATTGGCCTACAAGGGCCCACAACTAGAAAGCAGTGTCCATGCAGGGACTAATCCAAGGCCCAACATGGCCTAAAGCATGAAAAAATAAATAGGGATAACTCTGCTAATCTGCTAGATGATCGCCGAGCCAAAGGGATGCCGGCATGCTCCGTGTGCTCCGTCGAGTGATGCGGCGTGTGTCCTCACCAGGACGACCACCGGGAAGAAGCAAGAGTAAGAGAGAGAGAGCTTGATGTAATGGGGGAGAGGGTTGGGGACGGTGGCCCAGGTCCTAAGCCCCAATGCTTTCTTCCCTTTTGTATTCCGTTCCTCCTCCTCCCGTTCTTTGTCTTCGGATTTCCCCTTGTCCACGGCTTCGTCCTGGGCATTTTTCTTTTGTAATGTGTATGTAGGGCCTCGGCCTTTTGATTCCCATGAATAGAAACCACCCTCCACGGGTTTCTCTTGGATTTCGTTGGCTTATGCTGGTCTTTGCAGTTTCCGACGGGTTGTCCGTTTCCCCCTCCGTCTCCCCATTTCTCCGGTGTTATTGGGGCCTCCATGTCGATATGATCGCTCTTCCATGAGCATTGGCCTCATGGGCCCTTCAATCCCCTCCATGGCCCTCTGTTGTGTTCACCGGTTTAGGGGAGAGGGAGACCCTTACCCTCTCTCCGAATACACAGTAACCAAGTGGCCTACCCCCGGCCTTGAATCCCCCCTCTTTTCCTGAATGGCCTCCAAGTCTCCCAGCTTGCACACTCTGTTTAAGCCCCCCAGCGATGCACCTTCCCGGCACTTGGCCGGCACACACCATTTGCCCTCAGCGGCACACCCTCATTTGCCCTCAGCGGCACACCCTTATTGGCCCTCAGCGGCACACCCGTTCGCCCTCAGCGACACACACCCGTTTGCCCTCAGCGGCACGCTCCTATTGGCCCTCAGCGGTACACCCATTGGCCCTCAGCGGCATACACCCTTTGGCCCTCAGCGGCACACCCTAATGGCCCTCAGCGGCACACCCTTTGGCCCTCAGCGGCACACCCTTATGGCCCTCAGCGGCACACCCTTCAGTCCCCCAGCAGCACACTTCTTGGCCCTACCCCGAGCCCTTTCCTTCGCGTTTTCCGAGGCTCCGTAAAGGTGTTGTTGCCTCCGGGCGCCCACCTCCAGTTGTCGGGTTCCGCCACTCCATGTGGGCGCGTTCCCTTTATCTCCCTTACGCCCCGGGTCAAGGGGAGATGCTGCCGAATTTTTGTGAGAAACTAACAAAAGATTAAAAGAGGCAAAAGGAAGCAACAAACGAACGGGATAATTAATAAAACCTTCCAACTAATCAAACCACTGCCGGCATCATGACGAGAACTGAACCGACTGACCGCCCGGCAACCCGAATGTCTGACCCGCAGAAAAAGGCTGAACAGAACAAGGCAAAGGGAGAAGTTTATATAAAACTACATAAAAATTAAGACAAGAAGAAAAGAAAAGCCCTAAAGCAAATAATAAAAGAATAACCCATCAACGGCACACTCCTTTCAGCCTCCAACGGCACACTCCTTCCAGCCTTCAACGGCACACCCCTTTCAGCCCTTGAGCCCCCAGCGGTACACTCCTCTCAGCCTTCAGCGGCACACCCCTTTGACTCCAGCGGTACGCCCTTGTTGCCTCCCTGCGGCACACCCCTATACTCCCCTCGCCGGCACACCCTATCGCCCCAGCAGCACACCCATTTCATCCTTCAGCGGCACACTCCTATCTACCCTTCGCCGGCACACTACACCTATGCATATACACAACATGATAATGGCCTTAACAGTAGCAGATAAATTGATGAAAATTATGCTAAGTGAAGAACTCCAAATGTGCAACATCAACAATGATAAAAGAGGTGGGAGGGGTAATAAAAAAATGATAAGATAATAATAACAATAATAATAATAATAACAATAACGAATAAAAAGGAAGAGAAATCATCCGGAATAGATGCATGAAGAAGTAATAAACAGCAAAGGAAAGAACAAAGCATATAATCAAGAAAATTCCAGATAAAAGATGCTGAGATCCACATTGCAGCCCCATCTCTCCTGTGACCCGGTGCTGAAGGAACAACAATGCCGCCCTTGTGGGCTGGGCCTGTGCCTTGGGAGTTATCCCGAAATGGCCATGGCCTGACCTCGCCTCGGGCTGACATTCCGATTAAACCGGACTCATTTCTCCGGCCGGATCCCTTCCGAGCCGCTACTAAAATTGCCGCACGTTCGGCAGACATTTGAACAGATTCACCTCGATTCCCTCCGCGTTCTTATTACGGACCTACGTCCGAACATGAAAAGGCCCGCGAGCGACCTGCATAGCCGGGGGCTCCTACCCCGATATGGTTGTGAGCCGGCATTGCTCCGGGCCAATAGCTCATCAATTCCGGAGTTGTTCCAACGGGATTCGCTCCCACTCTTTCATTGAAATTGCCGTAAACTCGGCACACATTTGTACGGGGCTGTTTCCCCCCGCGTCGCACTTTCGATATGGGCCCCTGCCCGAACATGAAAAGGTCCGCAAGCGACCGACAGAAACGGAATGGAACAAGATGGCCCTGGCCACCCCCGGACTCCTTCCGTGGGAATATCAATAAGACCTCCATGGGCCACACTCAGACCTCGGGCCTGTCTCGATCATGGTCATCGTCTGGCTCATATCCTCGGTCTATAGCCCGCTCCGTTCGAACGCGTTTCGATTTTGAAATCCAGTCCCGGGACTCTCCCCCGTTGCCCCCGGGCACCGGGAATATTAATGATGCCCACGCAAGCCCTGTTCGGACCACGGGAGGCGCCCCCAATATGGTCCTGACTCGATCTTGCACTGGGCCAATAGGTTCACCGGTTTCCGGCTACAATAACCGAGATTTAACCGAATGTTTTCAGTGTCTCGGAATAATATACTTGCCGTATCCCAGCATGCATCTGCTCCAGGTCCTCCCGCGACGATTACAATATTCTCAAGCTGGACTCCCGTCCGAATATTAAACGGTCTCCCGAATGACCGGCATGTTTCGAACGCCCGCTTCTCCGGACATAGGGCTTTTCAGCCGATTCAAGGGATATTCCCTCGTCGCCCCCTTTGCACCGGAAATATCAATGACGCTCATACAAGTCTTGTTTCGACCGCGGGGGGCCCACCGCAGTATGGTCGCAGCTTGCTCTTGCACCGGGCCAACAGATTTACCGGTTTCCGACCGCTCCAGCCGAGGTTTAGCCGAACGTTTTTCGTCCTTCTGAACAGTAAATTGCCATATACTGGCATACATACGCTCCAGTTTTCCCGCGACAACCGCGATTTTATCGAACCGGACATTCGTCCGAACATTAAATGGTCAACACATGACCGACATGACCGCGAATGGCTTTCTTCTCGCCCTCGTGTGAGGATTTCAATGCCGCGTAATAGACCTTTCATGCAATTAATTTCTTGGCCATGAGGCCCTGAATCTCGGCGATTAATCAAGGGTGTTCCCTCGTATGGGGGATGTAAATGACGCCGTGACCTTTATGGCGCGGCGGGTTTTGGTCTCGACGCGAACCACACAATCGACTGACGAAGTCACATCGAGCGCACCATGGGCTCTTCGGAGCCCGAATAAATTGTCACTCCGGTGACTGGCACGCCCACGCACTTAATAAACCAACAAACGAATAAAATAGTTATTAAATAAAAAGTGCGTCCACAGGGCTATAGGCCGATGATATGGGTCAGACAATGACCATAATCGGGACGGACCCGAGGTCTAAGCATGACCCATGAAGGCCTTATTGATATTCCTATACGTAGGGTTCGGGGATGATGAGAGCCGCATCGTTCTGCTCATTATTGTAATCATTTTTCATTTATTTAGCTATTTATTTTTCTTGTATTGCTCATTGATTCTCCTTTTATTACCGGTGCGTGATATTCTCTTTTCTTTATTTATTTTATTGTCGTTCTTTTATTTTTTGTTATTTATGTATTTATGTATTTTATATATTTTTATCTTTTTATGAGTTTTATTATTATTATTGTTATTGTTATTACTTATTATTATTATTATTATTTGTTGCATTTGGAGCGTGCGTGGGAGGGTCTTCACACGATGTACAAGGCCCTATTTATGCAAGCTTTGATGCGATCAGATTAATGCATGCATGGAGGAGGAGGGGTGCTTTCTTTTTATTTGTTAATTGCACAAGGGAAGCTTGCATTATTTCCTTTTATCCTTTTTATTTATTTTATTTTATTTTTTATTATTATTTTTTATTATTATTATTATTTTATTACTATTATTATTATTATTTATTATTATTATTTTATTATTATATTAATCCTGGTGAAAATGCGACATTGTCTCCCTTGCACCCGAGCGCTCAGAGAGGGTGGTGAAGGCAAGCTAAGAGTGTGCCGGGGAAGGGTGGATGGGTGTGCCGGGGAAGGGCTAAAAGAGTGTGCCGGGGAAGGGCTAAAAGGGTGTGCCGGGGAAGGTTTAAAAGAGTGTGCCGGGGAAGGTTTGAAAAAGTGTGCCGGGGAAGGGCTAAAAAAGTGTGCCGGGGAAGGTTTGAAAAGTGTGCCGGGGAAGGGCTAAAAGAGTGTGCCGAGGAAAGTTTGAAAAAGTGCGCCGGGGAAGGGCTAAAAGGTGCCGAACAAGAGGAAGGCTAGGCCGTGCCAGGCCTCCAGGGATTCATGCAAGGTATTTATTATTTACCATTGTTTTTAGAGGTTAAAATTATATTGTGTTCTTATTTCTTTTATTAGTTGCAATCCTGACGAAATTTCGGCAGCATCTCCCCCGGACCCTGGATGGAAGGGGAATAAAGGGAACGCGCCCACATGGAGTGGCGGAACCCGACATTTGGAGGTGGGCGCCCGGGGGCAGCAACACCTTTAATAAAACTTCGGAAAGCCCGGAAGAACCAACGAATGGAAGATATCTCCAAGACTGGCCAAGGAGGGATTCAGTTGCCAAGGGAGGAGGGCGCCAAAGGGGTCAAAGGGAAGATGTTAGGCTCGTAGGGCTCTGGGAGAGGAAGGAACAAGCTTCCCATTTGGGCTAAAGACCAAATGTGGAATCCGGGCCCTCAGAGGGGAAGAACATCGACACATAGAATCCACGAACACCGAGAAGATAGCAGGGGAAATGCACAACACACCACACGCAGTTTGATAGATTGAGGGAGGCCACAAGAGACCCAAAAGAAGAGGGGAGACTTTCATTCATAAAGAAAAATGACCGTGACCGGCCATACACATTGCGATATACATCAAGGCCGAAGCCACAGAAGAGGGGAGAAGAAGAAAAGGAAGAACATGGAGAGGAAATAGGAGGGGAGCTGGGGTCGGGCAGAGGCGATGGCTCCCTGCTCTTCCCTACTCCCCCTGCTACACAGGCCCTCTCTCTCTCTCTCTTTCTCTTACTCTCTCTCTTTTCTCTGGCCTCCAGGAAGCCTTCAATGCCGAGGCCGCAGCTTCTTCCACTTCTCTCTTCTCCCGGTGGCAGGCTCTGTTCGTCTCTGTGGGTATGCCCTCTACCTCTCTCTTCGTCCCCTTCTTCTGCCGGAATGGGAGGAGATTTATACTCCCAGCCGCGGGAGCCTTCGAGCACGGCAGTCGGAGGCGGGAAGCAGCTTCATCATGATGGCGTTTGACCTTTCCCGTCTTGGGTAGCTAGATGGTAGCCTGCGTGGCCCAACCCCTGGCCGACACCTCGGACAGCCACTGCGCGCCGAAGATCCATAGGGCATGGGCACCACGTCGTTCGGCCCGTTGACATGCCTTAACGCTGTACCGCTGGCGGGCTCAAAAGGTGTGCCGTAGGAGAGCCAAAAGGGCGTGCCGCTGGAGGTTGCCCAAGCGTACCGCTGAAGAGGGCAAAAGGCGTGCCGTTGAAGGCCGGCAGGAGACGGCCGTGGATGGCACTTAAAGGTGTGCCGCTGAAGGGCATAAATAGTGTGCCGCTGAAGGCACTTCACAATGTGCCGCCAAAGGGCACAAACGAGTGTGCCGCTGGGGGCCTGAAGAAGCGCGCCGTTGAAGGGCACGAGATAGTGTGCCGTGGAAGGTCAAAGAGGGTGTGCCGCTGGGGCACTTTAGGATGTTCGGACTGCACCGGGTGAAGAAGAAAATAAATTGTGCCGGGTGAAAGGCCGCCAGCCTTACCGGGTGGAGCACCCTGAAAGTGTGCCGGTCAAGGGCCGTTTGGAGTGTGCCGGTGGAGACCTCTGGGCAGTGTACCGATGGAGGGGGCCTGTCGAGTGCACCGGGTGAGAAAGGGGGATGCATCACCGGATCAATGGGCTGACATCGTCACCGGATGAAGGCAGTTTTAGGGTCACCGGATGTGCAGCCTTGTACATGCCACCGGATGGTAAATGGGCGGACACCGGATATGGAGGCTTGAAGGGCCACCGCTTATATTCTTATGCTTGTCGGATAAAGAGAGCAAGAGCTTCCACCGGCTAGGCTTGATGAAGAGACTGTCGGGTAAATGGGGAAGAACCCTTGCCAGCCAAGGTGTGCCATTAGCTCCCGATCTCATGCCATCACATTTGAAACTCAGCCACCCGGGGGGAAAGAAACAGACAAGCAAAGAATAATATAGGAAGGGCTGCGACGAGAGAGGAGCCCCTTTCTGCTTCGGCATGGTGACCATGTCATCATACAGAATTCTCAGATGTTTCCTCTGTAGGCTTGGGTTTCAGGTTTGCAGTTGACTCCGTGCCATTTGCATTTGAGTCTTTGCCATTTGCATTTGACTCTTTGCTATTTATGGCTACTACGTTCTCAGCTCCTTGTTTAGAATCCACGGATACCGGAGCCTTCGTTGATTCGCTGGCAGGTTCGCCCTTGTCAAGTTGGCTGAAGTTTCCCTTCTGCATGAGGAGCCGTGAGTGGTGGTGTTTATAGTAGATTCTTCCCTCATGTGCAACATAGTTGGATGGGCTGATTACACAACCCCCATGAGCACACCTGAAGCACGTTATGTGATACGAGTTGCCATCAATAGCTACCCTTTTCAATTTGGATAGACAGTTTCTTTTTTTTGCAAAGGACGTCCCTGAATCAGCGATCGCAGGGCGGCTGCCAAAACAGAGTCCCGTAGAATGTCCACCAATAAGTGCATCACCCATGTTAAACAGTCAATGACCTTTCTGAGTCACTGGAACGTATGTGATTTCTCTAAAAAAACAATGTCTAGGATCTATGCCACCAAACATAATTTCACCACCCTCTTCCTCAGCATTTCGATTAAACTAGAAAGAAAAATGGGGTCTTCTACGAGACCTTGTTCAATCATGTTATACCGCAGTGGGGCAGCATTACCAATATAAATTTCTTGAAATCCAAGGCCCATTGTTCCATCAAATTTGCCCACCAGAAATGCAATGCTGGGTTCCCTAGTGGCCTCAATAGAAGTCTGATTCTTCATAATTATGTCACCAACTTTGGCATGGTCTCCAATGAAGAAACCTGATATCCCACCAATCCCATAATGAATCTCGACAGACGTTCCATTCTCCTGTTAAGTACGTGGCAGGCTTGACTTGTACTTGGAATGGAAATAGCAGGCAATCAAGTAATAGCACTTAGAGGAGGGGACCCATAGATTTGAGCTGCCGGTATTGAAGATGACGGTGAAACTCTGAGGCGTGTGGTGAAACGGTGAGAGAAGTGTGCCGTGGAGGCTTGGCGTGGTGATCCAGTGACGAGTGTGGGGTGAAAGTGGTGGTTATCCGGCACGTTGGGTGCCATCCGGCACAGTATATGCCATCCGGCACAGTGGTGTGCCGGGTGTAACGTGAGTGTGCCGTGGAGGAGAGGAGCGGGCGTGCTCGGCACGGACGCTAAAGGGCTAGAACCCGCTATCGCAAGACAAGGGGCTGTGATTATAGCGCAAGCCCATACGGAAACACCCTATGCGGATCTAATCACGGTGACCGTGAATGTGGTCACCACTGGAAATGATGGCGAGGAACCAGCGCCTGCTTCAAATGCTCCGGCGGGAGAGCAAGGTCATGCTCCCAGCTCCTCCATGCCTGATCAGGCCACCATGATGCTCATGATGAAAAGATACCAGCAAGAAATTGAGATGCTGAGGAAACAACTCAGCGACATGAATGTACACGCTCTGGCTTCAAGGCAGGTCGAGCTCCCTCTTGAAGCCTCACAGAGAGGTGCTAATGAACATGCAGCTGCCCTTCCAACCATGGCATCTCAGCCGTCACTTGATCATGCTGGGGGCACGGCCCCGACTCTACAGCCTACTCTCCCGTTGCAGGGGACGGCTGCTACACCTCAACCAATGGTGCTGACGCCGCCAATGACCCAACAAGCTCTATGTTGCCCGAGCTCGGCTGACTCGGTAGGGATAAATGAAACAATGATAGAGCAAATGATAGAAAAGAAGCTGGTAGATCGAGGTGGTGGTGATTATGCCTCATTCGATGCCTACAAGGTGCCGTACCCGATCCACCATGCCGCTAAAAAGCTACCTCCCGGCGTCACTAAGCCGCCAAAATTTGATAAATTCAATGGACAAGGATCGCCAAAGGAGCACATAGCCTATTACGTCAACATGATGGGTGATTTGGCGACCGATGAGTCCTACTTATTGAAGTATTTTGGGTCCTCACTGACGGGACTTGCTTTCGAATGGTATTCCAACCTGCTAGCTGGAGCAATCAATGATTGGCCGGATATGCAGCGCCAATTCCGGGAGCGGTTCCATATAGCCGAAAGAGAAATAACCATGGCTGAGCTCTATACCTCCAAGCAGAGACATGATGAGACCGCCTTGGACTACATCAAAAGATGGCGAAATCTTAGCATGAAATGCAAACGTCCGCTACACCAAGAGGATGCAGTTCAAATATGCAAACAGAACTTAAGGCCGGATATCCTTGAGAGGATGATCGGGAGTGATATTAAGACTTTCGACCGGCTAAACAACGTGGTGGCCGAGATCGAAGCCTTCTTCTCCAGCTATCCTCACATTCCCACTTCTGCAAGCCAAAAGGCCCGCTTTGCCGATAAGCGACCAGAGCCAAAGGAAACTTGCACGGTTGACTTCAAGGAATTTGAACCCCAGAAGAACAGAGGCAAGGGGCTTGTTAGCCCTTCCCTTGCTGAACCTAATGAACCACAAGAGGGCCCGTCCTTGCGGACTAAAATGAAGAAGCTATATTCCTTTCCTAAGGAGAGGACCCGGGCCTTGTTTGAATGGGCCACCCAATACAACAAAGTCACCCTCCCAGAGCCGAAGAGGCCGACGGATGCTAACAGAAGAGATGATCCCCGCTTTTGCCCGTATCATCAGATGATCGGTCACCCTATTGAAGATTGCTATCCATTCAAAGATGCTATTGAACGGCTAATCCGAAGGGGAGAGCTCCAGATAGGGGACCACAAGGTTGACCCTCCACTTCCTCATGAGTTGCCCGATCTTAAAAGGGTGGTCAATATGGTGTCTTTGCACCCTCTACCACCAGAAGGGCCAAGGCCTTCCGCAAAGAAGAATGAAAGGAGGAAGATGAAGGTCAAAGGGAAGGGGGTTACCCTCTCTTGCGATACATTATCTAGCCTTCCCGGCACGAGCCAAGCCGCTAAGGAAAGAAATGAAGAACCATGTTGTCCACCGCCCGTTAGAGAGGCGCGCCACCATACTCCCTCTCCACGTGAGAACATGGGGGCAAGAATGCCAACTTTTGAAGCATGGGATTCCCCGGCAATGATGACGAGACGCTGCTGGCCCCGCCCAGAGTCCAGACGGAAGGCAGCACTTCCAGCTCCCCTCAACCTGACCCTGCCATGGTAGTAGAACTATATCAAAAGCTTCAGGAGACTGAAGTGCCAAGAAGAAAATTAAATGAAATGGGTCTATACCTAGCTATACCCGGACAGGCCGGGTCACCTCTCGAAGTTTCACAAAGCGACGCTAAGCCCCGAATGACACGTGATTATACTGGGGGCACCCCCTCGCAGCATCTTCATCACGCGCCTCCCGCGCATCTCCCGGCTCCCCGAACATGTCAGGGGGCAGCTAGCACATCTCGCGGCATGTCATCCATGGCCCCGCTTCCACAACTGACTGGCTCGAGCCATGGCTTTTCGACTCCGCCAATAATGAGTAAGCCGAGAGTGGAGCGTGCTGCTAAACTAAAGCTAGCCGAAGAAGAGATCACCCAAGTAACGCTGCATATGACCAAGCAGAGGAATGATGAATATGCCTCGGATTACATTCGACGGTGGAGGGACCTCAATGCGAGGTGCAAACATTCGCCCAATTACCAGGATGCTCTCCAAATATGCCAGCACAACATGAAGACGCACCGCCTGCTGAGGGCAATTGGCGTCGAAATTAAATCCTTCGAACAACTGGATGATCTTGCGACGGATGTTGAAGACCTCTTGGCAAAACATTGCCCGTCTACTATTGTCCAGAATTGTGAACATAGGCCGACTGATGAGTCATCGGCACAAATGGAGATAAGTCCTGCTGACCTTGAGACCTTTGGGCAACGTCAGAAGAAATTGAAAGAGGCGGCTGGCCCTCCCTCCCCTAAGCCCTTTGAGCGGCACTTTTCACTGAGGGGCAAAATGATGAAACCCTATTCCTTTCCAAAGGACAAGACTCGGGCTCTCTTTGAGTGGGCCCAAGAATATGGCAAAGTAATGCTCCCAGAGCCCAAGAGACCGAATGAGGTAGAAAGAAAAGATGACCCTCAGTTTTGCCTATACCATCGAGGGTTGGGGCATTCTATTGAGGATTGCTACATATTCAAAGACATCATAGAAGGCCTGATTAATTCGGGTGAATTGCAAATGGGCAAGTATAAGGTGGAACCACCGTGCCCTCACAAGATGCCTGTCTTTAAGGCGGCGGCTAACAAGGCCCCTCTGCGTCGGTTGGAGCAACACAATCACTAAACGGTGCCTCGGGCCCCATGTGCCCCCGCTACCATCTGCTCACATGACTTTTCATGAGGAGAATAAGCCACCATGTGCAGGGATTTGCTTTGAGTAGCTTCTTCACTTATTTACCCCCGTCTCGGAGGCACCTTGAGCTGTAATGTCATTTGGGCGTCTACAGGCCCCGCTGAACCTGTAAGGGCACTTGGGCAGCTTAACAGCCCGCTGAAGAAATGGAAATACCATGATTTTCTTAAGGCCCGTCGGGCCTATAAATGTTTGGGGTGACAACCCGCTGCGAGTGCTATCTGTCTGATGGCCGACTTGAATCCCTCATTCGCGGGGATCATTCGCCATGCTTTATGCAAAAAAAAAGAAGAGAGAGAGAGAAAATGAAGAGAAGAAAAGAAAGGAAGAGAAAGAGAAGATCAAGAAGAAGAGAAGAAAAGAGAACAAAAGAAGAGAGAAAAGATGAACAGAAGTATAGAGATGGGAGGTGTCATCGTGTTCATCAACCCCCCCTCTCAACGATCCTTCGACTTTACAGCCTACTCTCAAGGCCCGTTGGCATACACGCGCGGCCTGCTCTCTTGATGTCTCTTGGCTCCGATAGCCCACTTTCCTTATTTTTGACTCTTGCCGTCTACTTCTCAATTTTGACTCTTGTAGCCTGCTTCCCAACTTTGGCCCTTTGCAGCCTGCTTCTCAATTTCGGCTTTTGTAGCCTGCTTCCCAATTTTGGCTTTTGCAGCCCGCTTTCCTGATTTCGGTCTTCACGGCCCGCTTCCCAATCTTCGGCTTTATAGCTTGCTCCCCAGACTTTGGCTTTTGACGCATGCTTCCCAATTTTGGCTTTCGCAGCCCGCTTTCCTGATTTCGGTCTTCACGGCCCACTTCCCAATCTTTGGCTTTATAGCCTGCTTCCCAGACTATGGCCTTTGTCGCCTGCTTCCCAATTTTGACTTTTGCAGTCCGCATTCCTGATTTCGGCCTTTACGGCCCGCTTCCCAACCTTTGGCTTCTGTAGCCTGCTTTCCCCATTTTTGCTCTTGTAGCCCGCTTCCCAACCTCTGGCTTCTGTAACATGCTTCCCCAACCTCTGGCTCTTGTAGCCCGCTGCCCAACCTTTGGCCTTTGTAGCATGCTTTCCCCATTTCTACTCTTGTAGCCCGCTTCCCAACTTCAGCTCCCTGCAGTCTGCCTCACGAACCTCGGCCCTCGCAGCCTACTTCCAAATTTTGGCTTTCGCAGCCCGCTTTCTTGATTTCGGTCTTCACGGCCCGCCTCCCAATCTTTGGCTTTATAGCCTGCTTCCAAGACTCTTGCTCTTGTAGCCTGCTTCCCAACTTCGGCTCTTTGCAGCCGGCTTCTCAGCTTCGGCTTTTATAGCCTGCTTCCCAACTTCGGCTCTTCACAGCCCGCTTCCCAATTTTGGCTCTTGTAGCCTGCTTCTCAACTTCGGTTCTTTGCAGCCCGCTTCTCAACTGCGGCATGTAGCCCTACTTCCCCGACATTCTGGCTTCTGTAGCTCGCTTCCCTTTGGCCTTCATGGCATGCTTCCTGATTTTGGCCCCCGTAGCCTACTTCCCCGATCTTTGGCTCTCGTAGCCTGCTTTCCTTAATTTCAGCTCTTGCAGCCCGCTCCCTGACTTCGGCTCTTGCGGCCCGCTTCCCATACTTTGGCTTTCGTAGCATGCTTCCCAAACTTTGGCTCTTGGTAGCCTGCTTCCCAAAATTTCTGGCTCTTGCAGCCTGCTTCCCATCTCTCGGCGCTTCGTAGCCCGCTGTAATATCCCGGACCTTTCGGATCCTTCTTCGTGGGTCCCGGATCTGGTTTTCGGAGCGTTCGGCTCTGTTGTGTCCGAAATTTCGTTTCGGACATCTTTCGTGTTCGGATCGGCGCGATCCGGAGTTGTTTCGGAGGCCCGGAGGCGTTCCGCGGCTTTTCCGCGTGTGTTTTCCGATTTCCGGCGCGGGTTTCGGCTTTTCCTTCGGACGCTCGCTGCGGGTTAACTGGGCCGTTCACCCGGGCACGAGTGGTACCATTGTGATCGGTGCGTTCCGAGGATTCTGGAAATGTATTTTTCTATTTTTCGGTATTTTCCAAAAATTCAGATTTTCTATAAATCCTAATCCTTTTTCTTTTCTTTTTCCCTTTTTCTCTTTCTTCTTCCTCTTCCTCTCTCTCTCGCGACCGTGAGCCCCCCTCTCTCTCCCTCTCTCCCATTCGGACGCGGCGAGCCCCTCTCCGGCTACGGACGGCGGCGGGGCGACGGCGCGGACGCGTGGGCGACGGTGAGGCGATCTCGTGGGCGTGCGGCAAGCATGGGGAGCGTGGGGAGTTCGTGAAGCTTCGAGCATTCTTCGTGATTCATGATCGATCCGGCGGAGCATTCGCTCCATTGAGGTAGGGTGACGTTCCCTAGCTCTTCGCCGTTCTTTTCCGTGGTTTGTAGGCCGCGGGGAGGCCGAGAGAGGCATGTTTGGGCATTTTTGGGGTTTTTCCATGTTTTGGGGTGAGCCGCCCGATCTATGGTTTTAGCCCATGATTTTGTGTTTTGGTGGCTTAGATGCATGCTAGGGGTCCCCAGGGGTCTTCCCCCTTGTTTTCCCCCTCTCCGGTGGAGGTACGGGGGCGTGGTTGGCGTTTTTGGGGTTTTCCCGCCGTAGCGTGCTCGGAGGCAAGCGACGGTCCTTCCAGTGACCGCCACTTGCATGTGACGCCCCTAGGCAGGTGCGTTACTTCCCTGGGTGTTGGCCTTTGGGGTCGAGGGCTGTAACGGTCCTGCGACTGGCCGCCGTTTGCTAGTGACGCCCCTGGGCTGGGCCGTCACATGCTTTTCGACCGTTGGTTTTGACCGTTGGGGGTCAGGCCATGTGACGCGCCATGCTAGGTGCGTCACATGCGTGTAACGCCCTGGGGCAGGAGCGTTACTTCCTGTGTTCACCCCAGGCGTGAGGGCCATGTAACGCGCTGGTCCAGGTGCGTTACATGGGAGTAACGCGCCCTGGCAGGGCCGTTACATCCCTTTTGAATCTGTGCCGTGGAGGGGCGTGTAACGCGCTAGGCTAAGCGCGTTACATCCGTGTAACGCGCTGGGCCTGGGCCGTTACTTCCCTTCCCCCCGTGTTGAGTGACGGTCTGCCTTAGACCGCCATTTTCAAGGAGCGTTCCTCGCACCTGTGGTTGCATCGTTATTTTCCGTGACTCGAGAGTCTACTCTTGTGTGACCCTCCACTAATCGTAGCCTGCTTACACGCGAGTGGTCCCACCTGGGAGTAGGTGGAGAGGCTTACCCTGAGGACGGTTTTAGACTGGTTACCGTCGGGCCCCTCGTCAAATCAGAGTCCAGTGCCAGGGGAAAACCGGTCAGAGGGCCAGACCTAGGACGCGTGGTCTGTGTGTGCACACGTGGTTGGGGACTATGGGCGCACGTCGACGGGCGTGACCCCAGCTAGTCACTTGTTTGTGGTTACTTGTACGGTGTTTTCGCCTCGGGTAGGACCTACCACGTCAGGCGGTTCACCTGCGGTGCGGTGTAAGACGTCAGGGGACGCTACCGGCTGTGCTTCTAGTGGGTGGTACTCCTGTCGAGTACGGAGTGACAGACTGTCAGTCGGGTGTTTCCGACCTTCGGATTTTGTCGGTTCGACCGTTGAGTTTCGGTCTTCTCGTACCGTGGCACGTGTGTCGGTTTACGTGCCGTTAGGGTCTAGTTCTGTAGAGTACATGGCTTTCCTTTCCGAGGTACTTTCCTACCGCTAGAGTAGTGGTTTCTCGTTTTACGAGGTAGGGTTCGAGTGATCCCTACTGAGTCTTGTTCCGAGACTCATTCCCTGCGTGTTTTCACCGTGTTTCAGGTGAGACGCCACCTTCGGGGAGCGCGTCAGGAGCGCAGCGTGGTGCGGGTGCCCAGAGGTAGTGCCAGAGGTCAGAGCCGGGGTATGCCCCGTGTAGTTGTACTTTTCTTTCTTGTCACTGTACTAGTCGTGGACTACTGTTGCTGTTGTTATTCCTTGTGGACCATGTAAATTGTTAATTTATTTCCTGCTTAATATTAACTGTTTATTTTCTACAATTATTTGTGATACTTGTGTAGTTTCCACACCATCCTTTTAACCCTTCCGAGTCTTCGGGCTCGTGGGTGGCGGTGCGAGTCTCGGGTTATCGGGCCTTCCCGGTAATCGGATTCTCGGGTCGTTACAGCTGGTATCAGAGCGCGGTTGTGGAATTACATGAGAATCATAGGTAATTGTAGTGGTCCACTAGTCCACAGCGATGATGTACATGTGACGTTGGCATTGGGCATCGCGTGTTTTATTCTGACATTGCCGTTTTCGTGTTTTCTGTCTTGTGCTTCAGGAGCGAGGATGGCGCCGAGGAGGAGTTCTCGCTCTCAGCAGGGACAGTCGGCTGGAGGTCAGGAGATCCAGCAGGGGGTCCAGAGGGACCAGGAGGAGCATAGCAGAGTTCCGGGAGCTACCGAGGCCACGGATGCTGCGGGAGCTCCGGGGGCCGAGGATTTCTTCCGTGGCATGTACCATCTCATGTCTCAGCAGTTTGGCGGAGAGACTGCTGAGGGCTCGTTTGTCAGGGGTGGGCCGGGCCGAGCAGTGAGGGACTTCATGCAGTTCCATCCACCTTAATTTAGCGGCCAGGCAGACCCTGATGCGGCTCGTGATTGGCTCGATGAGATGGAGCGGGTGTTCAGTTCTGCGAAGAGTGCTGCCGAGGACAGAGTGGTGTTGGCCTACAACCAGTTGCAGGGTACGGCTCGGAGGTGGTGGTCTTCCGAGTGGAAGACGTCCTTTCAGCTTCGTCCACTTGAGCAGATCGAGTGGGATGACTTTGTCAGTGCTTTCGAGCGTACGTACTGTCCAGATATTGTTGCTACACAGCGGATGCGGGAGTTTCTGGAGCTGGTGCAGGGTGACATGTCCGTGTTGCAGTACAGGGCCCGATTTGTCGAGCTGGGTCGGTACGCACCTCATATCATGGAGCATGAGAGGGTGAGGACCACGCAATTTGTGCAGGGCTTGAGGCTGGAGCTGAGGCACCATTTGATTGCGAATGGGGCCACTGATCTAGAGACAGCGTCTCGTGTTGCGATTTCCTTGGAGATGGATATGCAGAGGACTCGAGGACCGATCAGCCAGGGGCAGTCCGTGTCAGGTCGCAGCCAGCAGTCGGCTACCCAGCAGCAGGGTTCCTTCCAGCATGCGTCGGGTGGTTCAGGAGTACCGGCATCGGCAGCTTCGGTGACAGGATCTGCGTCCTTTAGCTCGAAGGTCAAGAAGTTCCTCTCGAGGAATTTCCGCAAGAAGAAGTCCAAGGATCAAGGGCAGGCTTCATCGGGCAGTGTACAGCAGCCGTTTCCTTTGCAGCGTCAGGGATCAGTGGGTGGATCGCGAGGACCTTGTCCACGGTGTGGTGGGACCCACCCAGGCAGGCAGTGCACGGCGCCGATCATCTGTTTTCGGTGTGACCAGCCAGGGCATATGGCGCGTGACTGTCCTCAGAGGCCGCCGCAGCAGCAGTTTCCTCAGCAGCAGCAGGTTCCCCAGCAGCAGCAGCAGGGACAGTATCCGCCGCTACCCAGGTCAGCCAGCGTGGGAGGCAGGCAGAGGGCTCGTGGCCAGATCACGCACTTGACCAGGGCGGAGGCAGTGGCGTCGCAGCTCGTGGAAGGTACCGTTCAGATTTTGGGTTGTGCGGCTCGGGTTTTGTTCGATTCTGGCGCGTCTCATTCGTTTATTTCGGAGGATTTCGCGTCGAGCGTCGAGGAGCCGGTGACCCAGTTGTCTTGTGATTTGGCAGTGGAGTTGCCTTCGGGTGACTTTATGGTCACTCCGTATTGCTTCGACCAGGTTCCGGTGTGGATCGATGGCCGGAGTATGCCAGGCAGATTGTATGCGTTGCAGCTTCGGGATTACGATGTGATTCTAGGCATGGATTGGCTCGAGACTCATGGAGCGGTGGTGGATTGTGGGATGAAGAGGGTCTACTTCCAGCATCCGAGCAGGTGGACCTTCTATTTCCAAGGTATCCGTTCCACCTCTTCTCGATTCCTTATCTCTGCTATTCGAGCCCGTCGATTGCTTGATTCCGGTTGTCAGGGTTTTCTCGCGTCAGTGGTTGTGTCTGACCGGATGGAACCGGATGTCGAGGACATTGCGGTGGTGTGCGAGTTTCCCGATGTTTTTCCTGAGGAGTTGCCTGGATTATCTCCCCAGCGGGAGATCGATTTCGTGATTGAGGTTGTACCTGGTACGGGACCTTTGGCGAAGGCTCCCTACCGTATGGCCCCCGCTGAGTTGAGGGAGCTGAGGGCGCAGTTGCAGGAACTGCTGGCCAAGGGGTATGTTCGTCCGAGCTTTTCCCCTTGGGGTGCGCCCGTGTTGTTCGTGAAGAAGAAGGACGGTAGTCTGCGGCTATGCATTGACTATCGGCAGCTGAATGAAGTGACCATTAAGAACAAGTATCCGTTGCCGCGGATTGATGATTTGTTCGACCAGCTTCAGTCTGCGCGAGTGTTCTCGCGGATTGATTTGCGGTCCGGTTACTATCAGCTGGGAATTCGCGAGTCCGATGTGGAGAAGACTGCATTCAGTACGAGGTACGAGCATTATGAGTTTCTGGTGATGCCGTTTGGGCTCACCAATGCCCCGGCAGCCTTCATGGACTTGATGCAGAGGGTGTTCCATCCGTATTTGGACCAGTTCGTGGTCATCTTCGTGGATGACATCCTTGTTTATTCGCAGTCTGCTGAGGAGCATGCGTGCCATTTGAGTGTGGTGCTGCAGACGTTGCGAGATCACCAGTTGTATGCGAAGCTCAGCAAGTGCGAGTTTTGGCTCAGCGAGGTGCACTTTCTGGGGCATGTGATTTCTGGTGATGGCATTTCCGTGGATCCCGCCAAGGTCGAGGCTGTGATGCAATGGCCGAGGCCGAGGTCGGTGACGGAGATCCGGAGTTTCTTGGGGCTTGCGGGTTATTATCGCCGGTTTATCAAGGATTTTTCCCGCATTGCGACCCCGATGACGAGGCTCACGTGGAAGGATGTGCCTTTCGTTTGGTCCGAGGAGTGTGAGCAGAGCTTCAGTGAACTGAAGAGGTTGCTCACCTCGGCTCCGGTGTTGGTTTTGCCTTCTGGATCGGGAGGTTTTATGGTGTGTACAGATGCTTCCGGCGTCGGATTGGGTGCTGTTCTGATGCAGCATGGTAGAGTGATGGCTTATGCATCTCGGCAGCTAAAGCCCCATGAGGAGAACTACCCTACCCATGACCTTGAATTGACAGCAGTGATCTTCGCGCTGAAGATCTGGAGGCATTATCTGTACGGTGAGAAGTTCGAGGTGTTCATTGACCATCAGAGTTTGAGGTATGTGTTCTCGCAGAGAGATCTGAACCTCAGACAGAGGCGTTGGATGGAGTTCATGAAGGACTATGACTTCACCCTGTCTTATCAGCCGGGCAGGATGAATGTCGTTGCCGATGCCTTGAGTTGGAAGGTTGCGGTCAGTGCCTTGATGTTGAGGAGGTGGAGGCTCTGGGAACAAGTGCCCGAGGTATCTTTCAGGCTCAAGATTCCCCAAGAGCGAGGGTTGGCAGTGCTTGCGAGTCTGACTGTCACTCCTGCTATCTGTCGTTAAGTGACAGAGGCTCAGCATGCAGACCCTGAGTTGCCCCGGATTCTGGCTATGGCTGATGTGGAGCTTGGCGAGGACGGTGCTGCGAGGTTTCGTGGCAGGCTGTACGTCCCAGCCGAGGAGCAGGTTCGTCGTGCGGTGTTACGCGAGGCCCATGGGAGCAGGTACACTGTACACCCGGGTGCGACGAAGATGTATCGGAACTTGCGGAGGCAGTTCTGGTGGCCTGGCATGAAGAGAGATGTTGCCGAATTTGTGGCCAGGTGCCTGATCTGTCAGCAGGTGAAGGCGGAGCATCAGCGACCAGGAGGTACTCTCCAGCCCTTGGATGTTCCTGCTTGGAAGTGGGACCATGTGACCACGGATTTTGTGGTGGGGTTGCCAAGGACCCCGAGTGGGCAGGACAATATTTGGTTGCTGGTGGATCGGCTGACGAAGGTGACGCGGTTGTTACCGGTCAAGGTCAGCTGGAGCGTGTCTAAATTGGCTCGTTTGTATGTGGAGCGGATCGTGCCGTTGCATGGGGTTCCCATTTCGATCGTGTCGGATCGGGATCCGTGCTTCACTTCTAGGTTTTGGAGGAGTTTCCAGCGAGCTCTTGGCACGGAGTTGGCATTTAGATCGGCGTATCATCCGCAGTCAGATGGTCAGTCCGAGAGGACCATTCAGACCTTGGAGGACATGCTGAGATCCTGCTGCCTGGAGTGGCAGGGGAGTTGGATTCATCACCTACCGTTGGTGGAGTTTGCCTATAACAACAGCTATCATTCGAGTATCGGCATGGCTCCCTATGAGGCTCTGTATGGGCATCCTTGTCGGACTCCACTTGATTGGTTTGAGGTGGGTGAGCGTGTTTTGACGGGACCGGAATTGGTGCAGCAATGTGTGGATGTTGTGCACCTGGTTCGTCAGAACATGTTGGCGGCCCAGAGTCGGCAGAAGAGCTATGCTGACCGTAGGCGGCAGCCCCTCGAGTTCGCCGTGGGCGATCATGTGTTCTTGAGAGTTTCTCCGATGAAGGGGGTGATGCGTTTTGGACGGCGTGGGAAGCTGAGTCCCCGCTATATTGGTCCTTTCGCGATTGTGGAGCGCATCGGTGAGGTTGCTTACCGGTTGCAGTTACCCTCTGAGTTGGCGTCGGTGCATGACGTGTTTCACGTCTCGATGTTGCGGAAGTATATGCCCGATGACTCTCATGTGCTCGAGTTTTCTGTTTGGCCTGAGGTGACTCCAGATCTTTCTCTCCCAGAGTTTCCGATCCGCGTGGAGGATAGGCGAGAGCAGCGCCTGCGGAACAAGGTCATTCCCTTGGTAAAGGTCGTGTGGCAACGACACTCTGGTGGTGAGGCTTCATGGGAACGTGAGGACGAGATGCGTCAGCAGTTCCCGTATCTGTTTGAGTGAGTCTTCCTCTTCTTTCCCCTTTGGTTGTTCTCAATTTCGAGGACGAAATTCCTTAAGGGGAGAGGGCTGTAATATCCCGGACCTTTTGGATCCTTCTTCGTGGGTCCCGGATCTGGTTTTCGGAGCGTCCGGCTCTGTTGTGTCCGAAATTTCGTTTCGGACATCTTTCGTGTTCGGATCGGCGCAATCCGGAGTTGTTTCGGAGGCCCGGAGGCGTTCCGCGGCTTTTCCGCGTGTGTTTTCCGATTTTCGGCGCGGGTTTCGGCTTTTCCTTCGGACGCTCGCTGCGGGTTAACTGGGCCGTTCACCCGGGCACGAGTGGTACCGTTGCGATCGGTGCGTTCCGAGGATTCCGGAAATGTATTTTTCTATTTTTTGATATTTTTCCGAAAATTCGGATTTTCTATAAATCCTAATCCTTTTTCTTTTCTTTTCCCCTTTTTCTCTTTCTTCTTCCTCTTCCTCTCTCTCTCGCGACCGTGAGCCCCCCTCTCTCTCCCTCTCTCCCATTCGGACGCGGCGAGCCCCTCTCCGGCTACGGACGGCGGCGGGGCGACGGCGCGGACGCGTGGGCGACAGTGAGGCGATCTCGTGGGCGTGCGGCAAGCGTGGGGAGCGTGGGGAGTTCGTGAAGCTTCGAGCATTCTTCGTGATTCGTGATCGATCCGGCGGAGCATTCGCTCCATTGAGGTAGGGTGACGTTCCCTAGCTCTTCGCCGTTCTTTTCCGTGGTTTGTAGGCCGCAGGGAGGCTGAGAGAGGCATGTTTGGGCATTTTTGGGGTTTTTCCATGTTTTGGGGTGAGCCGCCCGATCTATGGTTTTAGCCCATGATTTTGTGTTTTGGTGGCTTAGATGCATGCTAGGGGTCCCCAGGGGTCTTCCCCCTTGTTTTCCCCCTCTCCGGTGGAGGTACGGGGGCGTGGTTGGCATTTTTGGGGTTTTCCCGCCGTAGCGTGCTCGGAGGCAAGCGACGGTCCTTCCAGTGACCGCCACTTGCATGTGACGCCCCTAGGCAGGTGCGTTACTTCCCTGGGTGTTGGCCTTTGGGGTCGAGGGCTGTAACGGTCCTGCGACTGGCCGCCGTTTGCTAGTGACGCCCCTGGGCTGGGCCGTCACATGCTTTTCGACCGTTGGTTTTGACCGTTGGGGGTCAGGCCATGTGACGCGCCATGCTAGGTGCGTCACATGCGTGTAACGCCCTGGGGCAGGAGCGTTACTTCCTGTGTTCACCCCAGGCGTGAGGGCCATGTAACGCGCTGGTCCAGGTGCGTTACATGGGAGTAACGCGCCCGGGCAGGGCCGTTACATCCCTTTTGAATCTGTGCCGTGGAGGGGCGTGTAACGCGCTAGGCTAAGCGCGTTACATCCGTGTAACGCGCTGGGCCTGGGCCGTTACTTCCCTTCCCCCCCGTGTTGAGTGACGGTCTGCCTTAGATCGCCATTTTCAAGTGACGGCCCTAGAGTGGACCGCCATTTGGCAGTGACGGTCTGAGGGTAGACCGCCACTTCCTGAGTTGCCCCATGAGGGTGGCAACCTTACTTTTCTCCGACCGTGGTCTCCGTGTGACGGGACTAGTGCGTGGGGTGATTCCCACACGTTGTCGGGCTTGGGCGTTGTTTTCCGTGACTTGAGAGTCTACTCCTTTAGCGACCCTCCACTAGTCGTAGCCCACCAGTACGAGGTGCTGGTCTCACCTGGGAGTGGTGTACGGGCACCCACCTGTCGAGACGGTTTGTGGACCGGTTACCGTAGGCCCCTCGTCCCATCAGAGTCCAGTGCCAAGGGAAAATCGGTCAGAGGGCCAGACCTAGGACGCGTGGTCTGTGTGTGCACACGTGGTTGGGGGCGGTTGGACCCACGTCGACGGGCGTGACCCCACCTAGTCACTTGTTTGTGGTTACTTGTACGGTGTCTGCGCCTCGGGTAGGACCTACCACGTCAGGCGGTTCACCTGCGGTGCGGTGTAAGACGTCAGGGGACGCTACCGGCTGTGCTTCTAGTGGGTGGTACTCCTGTCGAGTACGGAGCGACAGACTGTCAGTCGTGTGTTTCCGACCTTCAGGTTTTGGCGGTTCGACCGTTGGTTTCGGTCTTCTCGTACCGTGGCACGTGTGTCGGTTTGCGTGCCGTAGGGTCTAGTTCTGTAGAGTGCAGGGCTTTCCTTTCCGGGGTACTTTCCTACCGCTAGAGTAGTGGTTTCTCGTTTTACGAGGTAGGGTTCGAGTGATCCCTACTAAGTCTTGTTCCGAGACTCATTCCCTGCGTGTTTTCACCGTGTTTCAGGTGAGACGCCACCTTCGGGGAGCGCGTCAGGAGCGCAGCGTGGTGCGGGTGCCCAGAGGTAGTGCCAGAGGTCAGAGCCGGGGTATGCCCCGTGTAGTTGTACTTTTCTTTCTTGTCACTGTACTAGTCGTGGACTACTGTTGCTGTTGTTATTCCTTGTGGACCATGTAAATTGTTAATTTATTTCCTGCTTAATATTAACTGTTTATTTTCTGCAATTATTTGTGATACTTGTGTAGTTTCCACACCATCCTTTTAACCCTTCCGAGTCTTCGGGCTCGTGGGTGGCGGTGCGAGTCTCGGGTTATCGGGCCTTCCCGATAATCGGATTCTCGGGTCGTTACACCCGCTTCCTGACCTCGGCTCTTGTGGCCCGCTTTCCAATTTCGGCCTTTGTCGCCTGCTTCCCAATTCCGGCTTTTGCAGCCACTTCCCCTGACTCTGGCTTTCATAGCTTGCTTCCCAGAATTTCTGGCACTGGTAGCCTACTTCCCAACTTCGGCTCCTTGCAGCCTGTTTCCCAATAACTTTGGCTTTTGTAGCATGCTCTCTCAACTTTGGCTTTTGTAGCCTGCTCCCTCAATTTTGGCTCTTTGTAGCCCGCTTCCTAATTTCGACTCTTGCAGCTCGCTTCACAATTTGGCTCTTGTAGCCTACTTCCCAGCCTCAGCTCCTGCAGCCCACTTCCTTAATTTCCTTTTGCCCCTTCTCGATCTGCTTTCCTAATACCTTTACTACCACTACACTTATATGTAACAACAATATTTTCTTACGCGAAAAAAAAAGCAACAACAACAAAAAAGGAGAGAGAAGAGAATGCTTGGTTAGCCCACTTGCATGCTTGCTTATATTATAGGATAATACACACCTCCTTGCAAATTTCTAAGACCTTGTTTCCTTGCTAAATAATAATATCGCCCCGATTCCGGATGCACGCGCGTCACGGCGTACGCTCGAAGGGAACCCAACTATGGCGGGTGCACACGTCAAGGGGGAGAGTCATGGCTGTATCGCTAAGCCCAGCTCACAAAATAAACCTGAGGCAATGCTCCCACACTTAGCACTTAATGTGTTCAATAGCCTTCGACTATAGGGATTACCCGAATTTCTTCTTAGCACTCTACGGATGTTTGAATTCCTGCACTCGCGTGAAAGGTAACCGTGAGGAAAAAGCTGCCTACCCCCACTGTAAAAAAAAAAGAAAAAAAAAAGGAGAAGAAAAAAAAAAGAAAAAGGAGAGGGGAAAAAAAAAGAGAGAGACACGTGAATCCGAGTAGCCGGGAATCCCCATTGAGACACATGAGGAGACTCGCGCGAAATGGTGAAGCGAATTATAATAAGGATGAAACCTATTAGTCGGGAATCCCCATTGAGACACATGAGGAGACTCGCGCCGAACGGTGGAATCCGTAATAGAATTATAATAAGGATGAATCCTAGTAGCCGGGAATCCCCATTGAGACACATGAGGAGACTCGCGCCTAACGGTGAAATCCGCTACAAAAAAATAAACAGATGGGGGCTGTGTGAAGCTACCGAAAGTCGAAAGCCTGGAACTAATGTGTAGGCGCTAGAGTGATCCTCGAGTGTCACCAGGAAAACCTGCATATCCCTATGGTTAGAGCCCTTTGCTCACACATTTGCACTGTCACGCCACAGAGAATTACCTCGGGTGAAATGCGTGAATCTAGGCTATGCATGCAAGACGTGCGATATCCTCTTGACGGGTGCACCAGCCCTCAATTGTGCCTCGCGGCCCGCACCGCATCTACGAATTACGGGCGACGTCCCTATCCTATCCCCTATAGAGGGAGCCGCCTTACTTATATTTATGTTATGCCTGCTAATGAATGCTTGCATACTTTAAAAAAAATGAAAATGATAAAAAAAACAAACAAAATAAAACAACATAAAAAATAAAAAAAGCATAATAACAATAAAATAACAAACAAAATAAAACAACATAAAAAATAAAAAAAAAGCATAATAACAATAAAATAACAAGAATGTGCATATGCAACAAACTCAATTTCGGCTATCGCAGCCTACTTTCCCAGCTCTGGCTCGTAGAGCCCAACCTTGGCCCCCCATGGCCTACCTCTTGCCCTCACGGCTCGTTAATCTCCCATAATTTCGGCCTTCACGGCCCGCTTCCCAACTTTGGCTCTTGTAGCCTGCTTACCTCGGCCCCCATGGCCCGCTTTCCCAATTTTGGCCTTCACGGCCTGCTTCCCAAAATTCGGCCTTCACGGCCCGCTGCCCATAATTTCGGCCGTCACGGCCCGCTTCCCAACTTTGGCTCTTGTAGCCTGCTTACCTCGGTCCCCATGGCCCGCTTTCCCAATTCTGGCTCTCGTAGCCTGCTTCCCAGAATTCGACCTTCACGGCCCTCTTCTCATATTTTCGGCTCTTGCGGCCTGCCTCCCAATATCTTTGGCTCTTGTAGCCTGCTTACCTTTAGCCTTCGCGGCCTACTTTCCAATTTCGGCTCTCGTAGCCTGCTTCCCGATTTGGCTCCCGCAGCCTGCTTCACATAATTTTGGCTCTTGCAGCCCGCTTCCCAACAACCCTGGCCCTTTACGGCCTGCTTCCCAGAATCTGGCCTGCACGGCCCGCTTCCGTAACGCCAACTTTGGCCCTCGCGGCCCACTTTCCCGAGTTCGGGTTTCATAGCCAATATCCCCGGCGCATTTTCGAATCAACAAACTCTTCTCTCCGCCCCTTCAGACGACGAACATCTCAGTTGCCTCTGGCCTTGGCTGTTTCGGCCTCACTTACTGGCTCCCGTGCCAACAGCTTTCAATTATCGGCCGCTGTGCCTACAACTCTTATATCATTGGCATCCATGCCAACAACCACCTGGAGTTCTTCAAAAAAAAAGAAAGAGAAAAAAAGAAGGGAAAAGAAGGGAAGAGGAGAAGAAACAAAAAAAAACAACAACAAAAAGGACAAAAAAGGGAGATGACAAAAGAGGAGAAAAGAAAAAAAGAGAAGAAGAGAAAAGAGAGAAGAAAAGAAAGAGAAGAGACAAAGAGACCAACATACCACTTCAGTCCCCGGCACCCCGTCGGCACTGATGAAGAGACCAATATACAACTTCAGTTCCCGACACCCTGTCGGCACTGATGAAGAGACAAAGAGACCAAGATACAACATCAGTCCCCAGCACCCCATCGGCACTGATGAAGAGACCAATATACAACTTCAGTCCCCGGCACCCCGTCGGCACTGATGAAGAGACCAAGATACAACTTCAGTCCCCGGCACCCCGTCGGCACTGATGAAGAGACCAATATACAACTTCAGTCCCCGGCACCCCGTCGGCACTGATGAAGAGACCAACATGCTGCTTCAGTTCCCGACACCCCGTCGGCACTGATGAAGAGACAAAGAGACCCACATATTGCTTCAGTTCCCGACACCCCGTCGGCGCTGATGAAGAGACCCACATACTGCTTCAGTTCCCGACACTCCGTCGGCACTGATGAAGAGACAAAGAGATCAACAAGCCATGTCAGCCCCCGACACCCTGTCGGCACTGACGAAGAGACCAAGAGATCAACAGACCAGGCCAGCTCCCGACACCCTGTCGGCACTGGTGAAGAGACCAAGAGAACAACAAACCAGGCCAGCTCCCGACACTCTGTCGGCACTGGCGAAGAGACCAAGAGAAAACCAAACCAGGCCAGATCCCGACACTCTGTCGGCACCGGCGAAGAGACCAAGAGAAAGAAAAAAAACAAAGCAGGCCAGCTCCCGACACCCTGTCGGCACTGGCGAAGAGACCAAGAGATCAACATATCATGTCAGCTCCCGACACACTGTCGGCGCTGACGAAGAGATAAAGAGATCAACATATCATGTCAGCTCCCGACACACTGTCGGCGCTGACGAAGAGATAAAGAGACCAACATATCATGTCAGCACCCGACGCCCTGTCGGCGCTGACGAAGAGACAAAGAGACCAACATATCATGTCAGCACCCGACGCCCTGTCGGCACTGACGAAGAGAAAAAGAGATCAACATATCAGGCCAGCCCCCGGCACCCTGTCGGAGCTGACGAAGAGACAAAGAGAGCAGCGTATCATGCCAGCCCCCGGCACACTGTCGGCGCTGACGAAGAGACAAAGAGATGAGCATACCACGTCGGCTCCCGACACCCCGTCGGCACTGACGAAGAGAAGACGAGACCAACCTGTTACGCCAGCTCTCAACACCCCGTCGGCATTGGTGAAGAGACGAATAGACCAAGAGACAAAGAGGCCAACAAACCAGCTCAGCTCCCGACGCCCCGTTGGCGTCGACAAAGAGAGAAGAGACGAAGACACCCGCGGGCACCGCCCGGCTCATCCTTCGCCTGCCATACCCGTGGGTGGGGGGCATTTGTGGACACCGAAAATTGCACACCCTGATGTCCCACTCGGCCCGTTATCAACAGCGGCACGAGTGAATAAGCCCCGGGAGAAACTGTCGCAAAGCCGCCTCCAGGAGTCACGACAGTGAAGAGAAACCAAGCACAAGGAGCCCCCCCCCCCCACAATTTGTGAGCCTCGGAGAAAGCCAAATAGGCTATGACTCGTGTCCATAGCGGGCTCAGAATGGGCTCAAAAACACGCCCAATTTGGCCTTCAACGGCACGCCCTGGGGTGCTCAGCGGCACGGCCCAGGGCCTCCAGCGGCACACCCACTGGACTGCCCCGCGGCACACCCCCCTGGGGTTCAGCGGCACACCCCCCCAGCGGGGGCTTCGGCGGTACACCCCCATGGGGGGGTCTCCAACGGTACACCCCCCCCCTCCCCATGGGGGGGGGGTCTTCAGCGGTACACCCCCCCAGGGGGTTCAGCGGCACGGCTCCATGGCCCCTTGGCGGCACACCCCAAACGGGTTCTTCAGCGGCACCCTCTACTGAGCCTTCAACGGCACGCCGTTTTGGCTCCCCCACGGCACGCCTTTTCAACTCGCCAGCGGCACAGCGTTGAAGCTTTTCAACGGCAAGACGACGTGAAGCCCATGCCCTACGCATCCTTGGCGCGCAGTGAAGCCGTCTGAGGTGTCAGCCTATCGTTGGGCCACGTAGGCTACCCGACTGACACCCAGGATGGGGCAGGTCAACCGCCATCATCATAAGCCACTTCCCGCCTTCGACGGCGGTGCCCAAAGGCTCCGGCTGCACGGAGTATAAAAACCCTCTGCTTTCGACAGAGGGAGACAGAGACAGACAGAAGGGAGAGGGGGACGAAAGAGAAGACACAGACACACACCCAGGAGAAAGAGGAGAAGAGAGAATAGAAGAAGAGGCGTCCCGGCGGGAGCTTCCTCGGACGACCACCGGGAAGAAGCAAGAGTAAGAGAGAGAGAGCTTGATGTAATGGAGGAGAGGGTTGGGGACGGTGGCCCAGGTCCTAAGCCCCAATGCTTTCTTCCCTTTTGTATTCCGTTCCTCCTCCTCCCGTTCTTTGTCTTCGGATTTCCCCTTGTCCACGGCTTCGTCCTGGGCATTTTTCTTTTGTAATGTGTATGTAGGGCCTCGGCCTTTTGATTCCCATGAATAGAAACCACCCTCCACGGGTTTCTCTTGGATTTCGTTGGCTTATGCTGGTCTTTGCAGTTTCCGACGGGTTGTCCGTTTCCCCCTCCGTCTCCCCATTTCTCCGGTGTTATTGGGGCCTCCATGTCGATATGATCGCTCTCCCATGAGCATTGGCCTCATGGGCCCTTCAATCCCCTCCATGGCCCTCTGTTGTGTTCACCAGTTTAGGGGAGAGGGAGACCCTTACCCTCTCTCCGAATGTTGTGTTCACCGGTTTAGGGGAGAGGGAGACCCTTACCCTCTCTCCGAATACACAGTAACCAAGTGGCCTACCCCCGGCCTTGAATCCCCCCTCTTTTCCTGAATGGCCTCCAAGTCTCCCAGCTTGCACACTCTGTTTAAGCCCCCCAACGATGCACCTTCCCGGCACTTGGCCGGCACACACCATTTGCCCTCAGCGGCACACCCTCATTTGCCCTCAGCGGCACACCCTTATTGGCCCTCAGCGGCACACCCGTTCACCCTCAGCGACACACACCCGTTTGCCCTCAGCGGCACGCTCCTATTGGCCCTCAGCGGTACACCCATTGGCCCTCAGCGGCATACACCCTTTGGCCCTCAGCGGCACACCCTTTGGCCCTCAGCGGCACACCCTTATGGCCCTCAGCGGCACACCCTTCAGTCCCCCAGCAGCACACTTCTTGGCCCTACCCCGAGCCCTTTCCTTCGCGTTTTCCGAGGCTCCGTAAAGGTGTTGTTGCCTCCGGGCGCCCACCTCCAGTTGTCGGGTTCCGCCACTCCATGTGGGCGCGTTCCCTTTATCTCCCTTACGCCCCGGGTCAAGGGGAGATGCTGCCAAATTTTTGTGAGAAACTAACAAAAGATTAAAAGAGGCAAAAGGAAGCAACAAACGAACGGGATGATTAATAAAACCTTCCAACTAATCAAACCACTGCCGGCATCATGACGAGAACTGAACCGACTGACCGCCCGGCAACCCGAATGTCTGACCCGTAGAAAAAGGCTGAACAGAACAAGGCAAAGGGAGAAGTTTATATAAAACTACATAAAAATTAAGACAAGAAGAAAAGAAAAGCCCTAAAGCAAATAATAAAAGAATAACCCCTCAACGGCACTTTCCTTTCAGCCTCCAACGGCACACTCCTTCCAGCCTTCAACGGCACACCCCTTTCAGCCCTTGAGCCCCCAGCGGTACACTCCTCTCAGCCTTCAGCGGCACACCCCTTTGACTCCAGCAGTACGCCCTTGTTGCCTCACTGCGGCACACCCCTATACTCCCCTCGCCGGCACACCCTATCGCCCCAGCGGCACACCCATTTCATCCTTCAGCGGCACACTCCTATCTACCCTTCGCCGGCACACTACACCTATGCATATACACAACATGATAATGGCCTTAACAGTAGCAGATAAATTGATGAAAATTATGCTAAGTGAAGAACTCCAAATGTGCAACATCAACAATGATAAAAGAGGTGGGAGGGGTAATAAAAAAAATGATAAGATAATAATAACAATAATAATAATAATAACAATAACGAATAAAAAGGAAGAGAAATCATCCGGAATAGATGCATGAAGAAGTAATAAACAGCAATGGAAAGAACAAAGCATATAATCAAGAAAATTCCAGATAAAAGATGCTGAGATCCACATTGCAGCCCCATCTCTCCTGTGACCCGGTGCTAAAGGAACAACAATACCGCCCTTGTGGGCTGGGCCTGTGCCTTGGGAGTTATCCCGAAATGGCCATGGCCTGACCTCGCCTCGGGCTGACATTCTGATTAAACCGGACTCATTTCTCCGGCCGGATCCCTTCCGAGCCGCTACTAAAATTGCCGCACGTTCGGCAGACATTTGAACGGATTCACCTTGATTCCCTCCGCGTTCTTATTACGGACCTACGTCCGAACATGAAAAGGCCCGCGAGCGACCTGCATAGCCGGGGGCTCCTACCCCGATATGGTTGTGAGCCGGCATTGCTCCGGGCCAATAGCTCATCAATTCCGGAGTTGTTCCAACGGGATTCGCTCCCGCTCTTTCATTGAAATTGCCGTAAATTCGGCACACATTTGTACGGGGCTGTTTCCGCCTGCGTCGCACTTTCGATATGGGCCCCTGCCCGAACATGAAAAGGTCCGCAAGCGACCGACAGAAACGGAATGGAACAAGATGGCCCTGGCCACCCCCGGACTCCTTCCGTGGGAATATCAATAAGACCTCCATGGGCCACACTCAGACCTCGGGCCTGTCTCGATCATGGTCATCGTCTAGCTCATATCCTCGGTCTATAGCCCGCTCCGTTCGAACGCGTTTCGGTTTTGAAATCCAGTCCCGGGACTCTCCCCCGTTGCCCCCGGGCACCGGGAATATTAATGATGCCCACGCAAGCCCTGTTCGGACCACGGGAGGCGCCCCCAATATGGTCCTGACTCGATCTTGCACTGGGCCAATAGGTTCACCGGTTTCCGGCTACAATAACCGAGATTCAACCGAATGTTTTCAGTGTCTCGGAATAATATACTTGCCGTATCCCAGCATGCATCTGCTCCAGGTCCTCCCGCGACGATTACAATATTCTCAAGCTGGACTCCCGTCCGAATATTAAACGGTCTCCCGAATGACCGGCATGTTTCGAACGCCCGCTTCTCCGGACATAGGGCTTTTCAGCCGATTCAAGGGATATTCCCTCGTCACCCCCTTTGCACCGGAAATATCAATGACGCTCATACAAGTCTTGTTTCGACCGCGGGGGGCCCACCGCAGTATGGTCGCAGCTTGCTCTTGCACCGGGCCAACATATTTACCGGTTTCCGACCGCTCCAGCCGAGGTTTAGCCGAACGTTTTTCGTCCTTCTAAACAGTAAATTGCCATATACTGGCATACATACGCTCCAGTTTTCCCGCGACAACCGCGATTTTATCGAGCCGGACATTCGTCTGAACATTAAATGGTCAACACATGACCGACATGACCGCGAATGGCTTTCTTCTCGCCCTCGTGTGAGGATTTCAATGCCGCGTAATAGACCTTTCATGCAATTAATTTCTTGGTCATGAGGCCCTGAATCTCGGCGATTAATCAAGGGTGTTCCCTCGTATGGGGGATGTAAATGACGCCGTGACCTTTATGGCGCGGCGGGTTTTGGTCCCGACGCGAACCACACAATCGACTGACGAAGTCAGATCGAGCGCACCATGGGCTCTTCGGAGCCCGAATAAATTGTCACTCCGGTGACTGGCACGCCCACGCACTTAATAAACCAACGAACGAATAAAATAGTTGTTAAATAAAAAGTGCGTCTACTGGGCTATAGGCCGATGATATGGGTCAGACAATGACCATAATCGGGACGGACCCGAGGTCTAAGCGTGACCCATGAAGGCCTTATTGATATTCCTATACGTAGGGTTCGGGGATGATGAGAGCCGCATCGTTCTGCTCATTATTGTAATCATTTGTCATTTATTTAGCTATTTATTTTTCTTGTATTGCTCATTGATTCTCCTTTTATTACCGGTGCGTGATATTCTCTTTTCTTTATTTATTTTATTGTCGTTCTTTTATTTTTTGTTATTTATGTATTTATGTATTTTATATTTTTTTATCTTTTTATGAGTTTTATTATTATTATTGTTATTGTTATTACTTATTATTATTATTATTATTTGTTGCATTTGGAGCGTGCGTGGGAGAGTCTTCACACGATGTACAAGGCCCTATTTATGCAAGCTTTGATGCGATCAGATTAATGCAAGCATGGAGGAGGGGTGCTTTCTTTTTATTTGTTAATTGCACAAGGGAAGCTTGCATTATTTCCTTTTATCCTTTTTATTTTTTTTATTTTATTTTTTATTAATATTATTTTATTATTATTATTATTTTATTACTATTATTATTATTTATTATTATTATTTTATTATTATATTAATCCTGGTGAAAATGCGACATTGTCTCCCTTGCACCCGAGCGCTCAGAGAGGGTGGTGAAGGCAAGCTAAGAGTGTGCCGGGGAAGGGTGGATGGGTGTGCCGGGGAAGGGCTAAAAGGGTGTGCCGGGGAAGGTTTAAAAGAGTGTGCCGGGGAAGGTTTGAAAAAGTGTGCCGGGGAAGGGCTAAAAAAGTGTGCCGGGGAAGGTTTGAAAAGTGTGTCGGGGAAGGGCTAAAAGAGTGTGCCGAGGAAGGTTTGAAAAAGTGCGCCGGGGAAGGGCTAAAAGGTGCCGAACAAGAGGAAGGCTAGGCCGTGCCGGGCCTCCAGGGATTCATGCAAGGTATTTATTATTTACCATTGTTTTTAGAGGTTAAAATTATATTGTGTTCTTATTTCTTTTATTAGTTGCAATCCTGACGAAATTTCGGCAGCATCTCCCCCGGACCCTGGATGGAAGGTGAATAAAGGGAACGCGCCCACATGGAGTGGCGGAACCCGACATTTGGAGGTGGGCGCCCGGGGGCAGCAACACCTTTAATAAAACTTCGGAAAGCCCGGAAGAACCAACGAATGGAAGATATCTCCAAGACTGGCCAAGGAGGGATTCAGTTGCCAAGGGAGGAGGGCGCCAAAGGGGTCAAAGGGAAGATGTTAGGCTCGTAGGGCTCTGGGAGAGGAAGGAACAAGCTTCCCATTTGGGCTAAAGACCAAATGTGGAATCCGGGCCCTCAGAGGGGAAGAACATCGACACATAGAATCCACGAACACCGAGAAGATAGCAGGGGAAATGCACAACACACCACACGCAGTTTGATAGATTGAGGGAGGCCACAAGAGACCCAAAAGAAGAGGGGAGACTTTCATTCATAAAGAAAAATGACCGTGACCGGCCATACACATTGCGATATACATCAAGGCCGAAGCCACAGAAGAGGGGAGAAGAAGAAAAGGAAGAACATGGAGAGGAAATAGGAGGGGAGCTGGGGTCGGGCAGAGGCGATGGCTCCCTGCTCTTCCCTACTCCCCCTGCTACACAGGCCCTCTCTCTCTCTCTCTCTTTCTCTTACTCTCTCTCTTTTCTCTGGCCTCCAGGAAGCCTTCAATGCCGAGGCCGCAGCTTCTTCCTCTTCTCTCTTCTCCCGGTGGCAGGCTCTGTTCGTCTCTGTGGGTATGCCCTCTACCTCTCTCTTCGTCCCCTTCTTCTGCCGGAATGGGAGGAGATTTATACTCCCAGCCGCGGGAGCCTTCGAGCACGGCAGTCGGAGGCGGGAAGCAGCTTCATCATGATGGCGTTTGACCTTTCCCGTCCTGGGTAGCTAGATGGTAGCCTGCGTGGCCCAACCCCTGGCCGACACCTCGGACAGCCACTGCGCGCCGAAGATCCATAGGGCATGGGCACCACGTCGTTCGGCCCGTTGACATGCCTTAACGCTGTACCGCTGGCGGGCTCAAAAGGTGTGCCGTAGGAGAGCCAAAAGGGCGTGCCGCTGGAGGTTGCCCATGCGTACCGCTGAAGAGGGCAAAAGGCGTGCCGTTGAAGGCCGGCAGGAGACGGCCGTGGATGGCACTTAAAGGTGTGCCGCTGAAGGGCATAAATAGTGTGCCGCTGAAGGCACTTCACAATGTGCCGCCAAAGGGCACAAACGAGTGTGCCGCTGGGGGGCTGAAGAAGCGCGCCGTTGAAGGGCACGAGATAGTGTGCCGTGGAAGGTCAAAGAGGGTGTGCCGCTGGGGCACTTTAGGATGTTCGGACTGCACCGGGTGAAGAAGAAAATAAATTGTGCCGGGTGAAAGGCCGCCAGCCTTACCGGGTGGAGCACCCTGAAAGTGTGCCGGTCAAGGGCCGTTTGGAGTGTGCCGGTGGAGACCTCTGGGCAGTGTACCGATGGAGGGGGCCTGTCGAGTGCACCGGGTGAGAAAGGGGGATGCATCACCGGATCAATGGGCTGACAGCGTCACCGGATGAAGGCAGTTTTAGGGTCACCGGATGTGCAGCCTTGTACATGCCACCGGATGGTAAATGGGCGGACACCGGATATGGAGGCTTGAAGGGCCACCGCTTATATTCTTATGCTTGTCGGATAAAGAGAGCAAGAGCTTCCACCGGCTAGGCTTGATGAAGAGACTGTCGGGTGTAGATCTATTTAAAATCCACACTTGAATATAAAAAAAGAGAGAGAGCAAAAGATATGATGAAAGCAATAAAATAGCACGAGGTGCTAAAAGGAGGAGTTGTGATCGCCAGAGGGTTTACCTCAATAAAAAAATAAGATCGCATGTACCTGGTGAAAGATGTGATGCGGGATAAATGTGGATCTCTTCCTCCAACTCCAATCGGCCGGCCGACGAAGTGGGTTTTCTTGATTGATTACCTTGTAAGAAAGACAATAAAGACAAGTAAAAGAAAAGGGATCAGCCAAAGTGCAGTAGCATCAGTCAAAAACCAACATAAAAATAATGAAAAGACCTCAACATGCGCACCTTCTTTTTTGTTTTCTTTTAAAACCCCTTAAGAAGACTTAAGGGAAAGGGGAGTTTGATGATAAAAAATGCAACAAAACGTGAACAGGAATAGAGATATAAAGGACAGAGGGATGATGGTATGAATAAAAAACAAAATAGATGGAAATATGAGAACCCTGCTGTCCCTGGCGACAGTAAAGGGAAGAAACCGAATAGTGATGGACGAAGCACCGGTTGTAGCTCAAAGGGAAGCAGAGAGGAGAGGCAGCAAGGGATGAAGAAAGCTTCTTCCCGTGATGACAGAAATCTTCCGAGCGCTCAACCCGTCAAATACTGAAGGTGCTTAACCTTCTGCACGATCAATCAAGGCTTCAATTTATAATGCCTCAAACGGATGTGATCAAACCAAGGAAGGATAAGAACAGGCAATGAGGCATCCAGGGAAGGATCAAGATCGAGCAAGAGTCCAAAGATAGCAGGGAAGTGTGAAGGAAAGAGTGAAAAAGGAAGGACTCTGGAGTGAAACACGCCTCAATACAGGGCGTCTTTTATGAATTGACAACCTTCACGAAGACGTCTTCTTGAAACACGACCTAGGAAAGGGCGTTTCTTCCTGGATTCAATTTTGGAAACGAAACCTTGCCTTGTTTGAAAGCTCAAATAACACGCCTGAGATAACGGCGTTAATTAAAATCACGCCCTGAGAGAAGGCGTTACTCACAAAAGGCTTTTATTTTGAAAATAGATAATCCCAGAAATTAAGGGATAACACCAGGAATTGACGCCCTCACGTACGGTCGTCCTTTCTTTGAAAACGCCCTATCATAGGTCGTTACTTTTAAAATTAACGCCCTTAATCAAGTCGTGAATCACAAAAATACAGGAAAAATGCAGAAAAACTCACAAAAAATAGAAAAACTTCATGTTGTAGGAATATTGAAGTCCACTTGGGGCATTTATATAATAACATGAGATTTGATCAACAAAACGTCAATTTTGGCGTGTCTACATCGGGTAAATGGGGAAGAACCCTTGCCAGCCAAGGTGTGCCATTAGCTCCCGATCTCATGCCATCACATTTGAAACTCAGCCACCCGGGGGGAAAGAAACAGACAAGCAAAGAATAATATAGGAAGGGCTGCGACAAGAGAGGAGCCCCTTTCTGCTTCGGCATGGCGACCATGTCATCATACAGAATTCTCAGATGTTTCCTCTGTAGGCTTGGGTTTCAGGTTTGCAGTTGACTCCGTGCCATTTGCATTTGAGTCTTTGCCATTTGCATTTGACTCTTTGCTATTTATGGCTACTACGTTCTCAGCTCCTTGTTTAGAATCCACGGATACCGGAGCCTTCGTTGATTCGCTGGCAGGTTCGCCCTTGTCAAGTTGGCTGAAGTTTCCCTTCTGCATGAGGAGCCGTGAGTGGTGGTGTTTATAGTAGATTCTTCCCTCATGTGCAACATAGTTGGATGGGCTGATTACACAACCCCCATGAGCACACCTGAAGCACGTTATGTGATACGAGTTGCCATCAATAGCTACCCTTTTCAATTTGGATAGACAGTTTCTTTTTTTTGCAAAGGACGTCCCTGAATCAGCGATCGCAGGGCGGCTGCCAAAACAGAGTCCCGTAGAATGTCCACCAATAAGTGCATCACCCATGTTAAACAGTCAATGACCTTTCTGAGTCACTGGAACGTATGTGATTTCTCTAAAAAAACAATGTCTAGGATCTATGCCACCAAACAGAATTTCACCACCCTCTTCCTCAGCATTTCGATTAAACCAGAAAGAAGAATGGGGTCTTCTACGAGACCTTGTTCAATCATGTTATACCGCAGTGGGGCAGCATTACCAACAGAAATTTCTTGAAATCCAAGGCCCATTGTTCCATCAAATTTGCCCACCAGAAATGCAATGCTGGGTTCCCTAGTGGCCTCAATAGAAGTCTGATTCTTCATAATTATGTCACCAACTTTGGCATGGTCTCCAATGAAGAAACCTGATATCCCACCAATCCCATAATGAATCTCGACAGACGTTCCATTCTCCTGTTAAGTACGTGGCAGGCTTGACTTGTACTTGGAATGGAAATAGCAGGCAATCAAGTAATAGCACTTAGAGGAGGGGACCCATAGATTTGAGCTGCCGGTATTGAAGATGACGGTGAAACTCTGAGGCGTGTGGTGAAACGGTGAGAGAAGTGTGCCGTGGAGGCTTGGCGTGGTGATCCAGTGACGAGTGTGGGGTGAAAGTGGTGGTTATCCGGCACGGTGGGTGCCATCCGGCACAGTATATGCCATCCGGCACAGTGGTGTGCCGGGTGTAACGTGAGTGTGCCGTGGAGGAGAGGAGCGGGCGTGCCGGGCACGGACGCTCGCGGGTGTGTCGGCGGAGGCGGCAGCGGGTGTGCTGGACACGGATGCTCTCGAGTGTGCCGGCGGAGGGTTCAGCAGGGGTGCCGGTGAAGACGCCCACGGGTATGGAGTGTGCCGAGGAGGGGGTCATCCGGCACAGTGGTGTGCCGCGGACGGGAGTGTGCCGCGGAGTGGCCCGGCACGGTGGTGCACCGGGGAAGGTGGAGTGAGAGAGAGAGAGAGAGAGTGGGAGAGAAAGTGAGAGAAAGAGATAACGAGAGAGAGATATAGAGATAGAGAGAGTGGGCCCTCCCGTCTTATTTTACTAATATATATATATATATATACATAATTTATTATTATTTTTATTACTTCTTTTCTTCTTTTTTTCTCTTCTTTATTTATTTTTTTATTTTTTTATTTTATTTTCATCATTTTTTTATTTACTTTTTTTTTCTTTCTTCCCTTCCTTCTTTTCTTTTTCCTTCTTCTCTTCTTTTTATTTCTCTCTCTTTTTTCTTTCTCTTTTTTTGGTGTCCACAAATGCCCCCCACCCGCGGGTGACGCGAGTGAAGGATGAGCAAAGCGGGGTCTGCGGGTGTAGCCCGTCTAAGAGATTTATCACGATAAGAATAGCAGGTCCACATACCGAGGTTGAGATCAAGAGACCAGATCACATGGGCCAGAATTGGGCAGCAGGCTATGGGAGCCGAAGTTGAGATTGGGCTGTTAGAGCCGGGAGGTATCAGAAGCGCGGTGGGACGGAGTGTCGGGAGCTGAAAGCAGGCTACAAGAGCCAAAGTTGGGAAGCTGGCTATTGAAGCTGAATTGGGGAGGCAGGCCTTAAAAGGCAAGGGTATTGGGAAGCGGGCTGCAAGAGCCGAAATTATGGGAAGCGGGCCGTGAAGGCCGAATTCTGGGGAGCAGGCTACGAGAGCCGGGTTCTAGGGAGCAGGCTACAAGGGCCAAAGATATCGGGAGACGGGCAGCGAGAGCCGAAATGATGGGAAGTAGGCTGCGGGAGCCAAATCGGGGAGCGGGCCATGAGAGCCGAAATTGGGATGCAGGCCGCGAAAGTCAAAGGTAAGCAGGCTGCAAGAGCTAAAGATATTGGGAGGCAGGTCATAAAAGCCAAAGGGAAGCAAGCTGCAGGAGCCAAAGTTGGGAAGCTGGCCACGAGGGCCAGAATTGGGAAGCAAGCTACGAGAGCCGAAATTGGGGAGCGGGCCACGAAGGCTAAAGGTAAGTAGGCTGCAAGAGCCAAAGCTGGGAAGCAGGCCGCGAAGGCCAAAGGTAAGCAGGCTACACGAGCCAAAGTTACGGGAGGCGGGCCGTGGAGGCCGGATTAGGGAAGCAGACTGTAAGAGCTAAAGGGAAGCAGGCTGCAAGAGCCAAAGTTGGTAAGCGGGCTGCAAGAGCCGAAATTATGGGGAGCAGGCTACGGAAGTCAAATCAGGGAAGCAGGCTACGGAAGCCAAATCAGGGAAGCAGGCTACAAGAGCCAAAATTGGGGCGCAAGATGTGAACGCCCAAATCGGGGAAGCGGACTATAGAAGCTGGAGTTGGGAGATTAACGAGCCTTGAGGGCAGGAGGTAGGCCATGGGGGCCAAGATTGGGCTTTATGAGCCAGAGCTGGGAAAGTAGGCTTCGCTAGCCAAAATTGAGTTTATTGTATACACATATTTTTATTATTATTTATTATTATTTTTTATATTGTAATTTTTTTGCTCAGGCATGCAAGTATTCATTAGCAGACATAACATAAATATAAGTAAGGCAGCTCCCTCCTTAGGGGATAGGATAGGGACATCGCCCAAAATTCGTAGACACGGTGCGGGCCACGAGGCATAATTGAGGGGTGGTGCACCCGTCAAGAGGATATCGCATGTCTTGCACGCATAGCTTAAATTCACGCATTTCACCCGAGGTAATTCTCTGTGGCATGGCAGTGCAAATGTGTGAACAAAGAGCCCTAACCATAGGGATATGCAGGTTTTCCTGATGACACTCAAGGATCACTCTAGCGCCTACACATTAGTTCCAGGCTTTCGACTTTCGGTAGCTTCACACAGCCCCCACTTGTTTATTTTGGTGGCAGATTTCACCGTTCGGCGCGAGTCTCCTCATGTGTCTCAATGGGGATTCCCGGCTACTAGGATTCATCCTTATTGTAATCCTATTGCGGATTCCACCGTTCGACGCGAGTTTCCTCATATGTCTCAATGGGGATTCCCGGCTAATAGGTTTCATCCTTATTGTGATTCGCTTCACCCTTTCGCGCGAGTCTCCTCATTTGTTTCAGTGGGGATTCCCGGCTACTCGGATCCGCGTTTCTCGCTCTCTTCTTTTTTTTTCTCTTTTCTTTTTTTTTCTTCTTCTTTTTTTTTTTACAGTGGGGGTAGGCAGCTTTTTCCTCACGATTACCTTTCACGCGAGTGCAGGAATTCAAGTCTCCGTAGAGTGCTAAAAAAATTCGGGCAATCCCTATAGTCGAAGGCTATTGAACACATTAAGTGCTAAGTGTGGGAGCATTGCCTCAGGTTTATTTTGTGAGTTAGGCTTAGCAATTTAGCCATGACTCTTCCCCTTGACGTGTGCACCCGTCATAATTGGGTTCCCTTCGAGCGTATGTCGTGCCGCACGTGCATCCAGAATCGGGACAGCATTATTTAGCAAGGAAACAGGGTCCTAGAAAATTCCAAAGAGGTGTGTTATTCTATATTATAAGCAAGCATGCAAGCAGGGTAGCCAGGCATTCTCTTTTTTGTTTTGTTTTATTTTTTTGTGTTTTGTTTTTATTTTTGTTTTATTTTTTTTTTGCATAAGAAAATATTGTTGTTACATATAAGTGTAGTGGTAGTAAAGGTATTAGGGAAGCAGACCGAGAAAGGGCGAAAGGAAATTAGGGAAGTGGGCTGTAAGAGCTGAGGCTGGGAAGCAGGCTACAAGAGCCAAAATTGGGAAGCGGACTGTAAGAGTCGGAATTGGGAAGCAGGTGACAAAGGCCGAAATTGGAAAGCGGGCTGCAAGAGCCAAGGTCAGGAAGTGGGCTGCGAAGCGCCGAGAGATGGGAAGCAAGCCGCAAGAGCCAGAAATTTTGGGAAGCAAGCTACCAAGAGTTGAAGTTTGGGAAGCAGGCTACGAAAGCCAAAGTATGGGAAGCAGGCCGCAAGAGCCGAAGTCAGAGAGCGGGCTGCAAGAGCCGAAGTTAAGGAAAGCAGGCTACGAGAGCCAAAGATCGGGGAAGTAGGCTACGGGAGCCAAAATCAGGGAAGCAGGCTACGGGAGCCAAAATCGGGAAGCAGGCCATGAAGGCCAAAGGGAAGCGGGCTACGGAAGCCAGAATGTTAGGGAAGCAGGGCTACAAGCCGCAGTTGAGAAGCGGGTTGCAAAGAACCGAAGTTGGGAAGCATGCTACAAGAGCCAAAATTAGGAAGCGGGCTATGAAGAGCCGAAGCTGGGGAGTAGGCTATAAAAAGCCAAAGTTGGGAAGCAGGCTACAAAGGCCAAAGTCTGGGAAGCAGGCTACAAGAGCCAAAATTAGGAAGCGGGCTATGAAGAGCCGAAGCTGGGGAGTAGGCTATAAAAAGCCAAAGTTGGGAAGCAGGCTACAAAGGCCAAAGTCTGGGAAGCAGGCTACAAGAGCCAAGATTAGGAAGCGGGTCGTGAAGACCGAAATCAGGGAAATGGGCTGCGAAAGCCCAAATTTGGGAAGCAGGCTACCAAAGCCGAAGTTGAGGAGCGGGTTGCAAAGAGCCGAAATTGGGAAAGCGGGCTATCGAAGCCAAGAGACATCAAGAGAGCAGGCTGTGTGTGCCAATGGGCCTTGAGAGTAGGCTGTAAAGCCGAAGGATCGTTGAGAGGGGGGGGGGTTAATGAACACCGATGACACCTCCTTTCTTTGTACTTCTGCTCATCTATTCTCTCTTCTTTTTGTTCTCCTTTCTTCTCTTCCTCTTGTTCTTCTCATGCTCTTCCTTTCTCTTTTTTTTTGCTTTCTTTTACTCTCTTCATTTTCCTTTTTTTTTGGCATAAAGCATGGCGAATGATTCCTGCGAATGAGGGATTCAAGTCGGCTATCATACGGACAGCACTCGCAGCAAGTTGTCACCCCAAACATTTATAGACCCGGTGGGCCTTAAGTAAATCATGGTACTTCCATTTCTTCAGCGGGCTGTTAAGCTGCCCAAGTGCCTGTGGATGCACTTTTTATTTAATGATTATCTTATTCGTTCGTTGGTTTATTAAGTGCGCGGGCGTGCCAGTCACCGGAGTGACGATTTATTCGGGCTCCGAAGAGCCCATGGTGCGCTCGAATCTGACTTCGTCAGGCGATTGTGTGGTTCGTGTCGGGACCGAATCCCGTCGCGCCATAAAGGTCACGATGTCATTTACATCCCTCATACGAGGGAATACCCTTGATTAATTGCCGAAATTAGAGGCCCCGCGGCCGAAAGGAGTAACACTAATTATGCGAGAGAGATAGGGATAGATCACACTGAAAGTTGTATTAAGGCCATAAACTGTCGGCCGTGTCGGCCACTCGTAGACCTTTTGTATTCGGACACAAGTCCGTGGCAGCGTCACAATGAGAAAACCGAGGTAGATCCCTTCAAATGTCTGCCGAGCATGCGGTAATTTTTTTTTAATGAAAATTCGGAAGGTATCCGGAATGAGAAAATAAATCCGGTCCGACTAGGATGTCGGCCCGAGGTTAGATCAAAGCCTGGCCATATCGGGGTGATTCCCGAGACTCGGGCTCGACCTAAAAGGGTGGCGTTATTATTCCCTTTTGCCCCGGGTCCCGGGGCGAGAGAGGGCTGCAGCGTGGGCGTTGGCGTCTTTTGTCTGGGGCTTTCTTAGTTATATCTTTTGGGATTCCTGATTTGATGCTTACTATTTGTTCGCGCCTTTGTCCGGGGTGATTTTTCTTCTTTTTATTCATGATCATTCTTATTATTGTCATTTGTTTATTATTTATCTCTTTTTTATTACCCCTCCCGCCTCTTTTATTGTGATTAATATTGCGCATTCGGAGTCCTTCAATTAGCGTAATTTTTATTAATTTATTTGCTATTGTTAATGCCCTTATCAGGTTGTATATATATATGCATATAGTGTGCCGGCGGAGGGGAAAACGGGGGGTGTACCACTGAAGTATTGGGTGTACCGCTGGGTGGCAAAGGGGCGTACCGCTGGAGGCTGAGAAGGGCGTACCGCTGGGGGGCTGAAAAGGGCGTACCGCTGGAGGGTGTGTCGGTGAAGGGGGGGTGATATATAAAATCTAAGTCTATACGTTGCCTATTCACCCATCACTAAGTCTGTGCGTTGGCGGCTCAAGGTCTGTACGCTGGCTGCTCAAAGTCTATACATTGCCCAGCATAAAGTCTGTACGTTGGGGGCGTGAAGTCTATACACTGCCCAAAGTCTATACACTGGCTATCATGAAGTCTGTACGTCGGCTGGCTCAAGTCTATACGCTGGCTGCTCAAAATCTATACATTGCCCAGCATAAAGTCTGTACGTTGGGGTGTGAAGTCTATACACTGCCCAAAGTCTATACACCGGTTATCATGAAGTCTGTACGTTGGCTAAGTCTATACAGTGGCTGAGGGTGTGCCGGCGAAGGGAAGGAGTGTACCGCTGAAAGGGCCAGGAGGAGTGTGCCGCTGGGGGCTCAGGGAGAGTGTACCGCTGAAGGGTTGAAAGGGGTGCACCGCTGAAGGCCAATAAGGGCGTGCCGCTGAAGGCCAAAGGGGCGTACCGCTGAAGGTCAATGGGGCGTACCGCTGAAGGTCAATGGGGCGTGAGGGTGGAGGCCCGATCAGTTTTCGACTATTTGTTTTAAGGCTTTTCTTTTCTTCTTATCTTAACTTTCGTGCAGTTTATACAAAATTCCTTCCTTTGTTCGTTCTCTTTGTTCGGTTCGGTCTCTTTTCTTGTGAGTCGGATGCTCGGGCTGCCGGGTGGTCAGTTAGTTCGGTTCAGTTTTCGTCATGGTGCCGGCAGTGATTTGATGAGTTGGAAGGTTTCATTGGTTATTCTGCTCGTTTGTTGCCTCCTTTTGCCTCTTTTAATTGTTTATTAGTTTCTCACAAAAATTCGACAGCATCTCCCCTTGACCCGGGGCGTAGGGGAGATAAAGGAAGCGCGCCCACATGGAGTGGCGGAACCCGACAACTGGAGGTGGGCCCCCCCGAAGGAGCAACACCTTTATAGAGCCTCGAAAAATCCGAAGGAAAAAACGACAGACCGAAGGCCTCCAAGGGGCATGGACTGGGGCTGGCCAAGGAGCATGCCGCTAAAAAGAGGGCTGGAGGGTGTGCCGTTGAGGGCTGAAAAGTGTGTGCCGCTAAGGGCTGAACAGGGGGGGTGTACCGGCCAAGGGCCAAAGGCTATAAGTGCGCCGGCCAATGACTAGTTGGGTGTGTGTGCCGCTGAGGGCAGAAAGGGGTGTGCCGCTGAGGGCACATGGGGTGTGCCGCTAAGGGCCAAAACTGGGTGTGCCGTTGAAGGCCATTGGGTGTGTCGGCCAAGTGCCGGAAAGGTGCATCGCTGGAGGGGGCAAACAGAGTGTGTAAGCAAACTGGGGGGGGGTCTTAGAAGTCATTCAAAAAAGAAGAAAGAGGATTCAAGGCCAGGGGTAGGCCATTTGGTTACTGGATATTCAAAGAGGGGGGGGGGGGTAAGAGTCTTCCCCTCCCCTGGCCCAGTGAGCACAACGGAAGGCCATGTGGGGGCTCGAAGGATTCATGAGGCCAAAGCTCGTAGGAGAAATCACCTCGACGTGAAGACCCAAAAACACCGGAGAAATGGGGAGACGGAGGGAGAACGAACAACCCCATAAAAAGGCCGTGAGAGCTAACGCAAGCCAATAAAACTCATAGAGAAACCCAAAGAGGGTGATTTTCATTTATGGGGAGCCAAGGGCCAAAGCCCTATATGCACATTACAGAGGAAATGCCCAAGACGAGGCCATGGACAAAGGAAAAGAGAAACCCAAAACAAAGAGCAGGAGGAGGAACGGAATACAAAAGGGAGAGAACATTGGGGGCCAAAAGCCCTGACCACTGTCCCTAACCCTCTTCCCCATCACATTGAGCTCTCTCCCTCTCCCTTACTCTTGCTCTCTTCCCGGTGGTCGTCCGAGGAGGCTGGCTGGAGCTTTTCTTCTTCTATTCTCCCTTCTCTTCTCTTCCTCTACCTCTTCCTGGTGTGTCTCCCCTGTCGTCTGAGCCTCTCCCTCTCTCCTCTTTTTGTCTGCTGAAGCGGAGGGTCTTTTATACCTCCAACAGCCGAAGCCCTCCAGCCCGGCCGTTGAAGGCGGGAAGTGGCCTTGTGATGATGGCATTTGACCTGCCCCGTCCTGGGTCGTCAGGGGGTAGCTCACGTGGCCCAATGGACGGTTGCCACCTCAGACGGCTCACTGCGCGCCAAGGAAGCGTAGGGCATGGGCTGCACGTCGTCTTGCCGTTGAAAAGCTTCAACGCTGTGCCGCTGGCGAGTTGAAAAGGCGTGCCGCTGAGGAGCCAAAACGGCATGCCGTTGAAGCTCCTGAAGGGCGTGCCGCTGAATGGCCTGAAGGGCGTGCCGCTGAGTGGCCACGGGGCCGTGCCGCTGAACCCCCTAGGGGGTGTGCCGCTGAGCACCCACGGGGGGTGTGCCGCTGAGCACCCACGGGGGTGTGCCGGTGAAGGGCCCTGATGGGCGTGTGCCGCTGAACCCCCCCAGGGGGTGTGCCGCTGAAGCCCCCAAAGGGCCGTGCCGCTGAGCACCCAAAGGGGTGTGCCGGTGAAGGGCCCTGATGGGCGTGTGCCGCTGAACCCCCCCAGGGGGTGTGCCGCTGAAGCCCCCAAAGGGTCGTGCCGCTGAGCACCCAAAGGGGTGTGCCGCTGAGCACCCAAAGGGGTGTGCCGATGAAGCCACCCCCAGGGGTGTACCGCTGAAGGCCCCCCCAGGGGTGTGCCGCTGGACCCCCAAGTGTGTGTGCCGCTGGGCAACCCTGGGTGTGCCGTTGAAGGCCAAATTGGGCGTGTTTCTGAGCCCGTTCTGAGCCCGTTGTGGACACGAGTCATGCCCTATTTGGTTTTCTCCGAGGCTCACAGATTGTGGGGGCTCCTTGTGCTCGGTCCCTCTTCACTGTTGTGACTCCTCGCGGCGGCTTTGTGACAGTTCTCCCGGGGTTTATTCGCTCGGGCCGTTATCGTCACTGGGCCGAGCGGGGTATCATGGGTGTGCAAATTTTGGTGTCCACAAATGCCCCCCACCCAAGGGTAGCGCGAGCGAAGGATGAGCCGGGCGGTGCCCGTGTGTGTACTTGTCCCTTTTCTCTTCGTCGGTGCCGACGGGGTGTCGAGAGCTAACCTGGTTGGTTGTTTGTTGGTCTCTTCATTAGTGCCGACAGGATGCCGGGAACTGGCATGCTTTGTCGATCTCTTGGTCTCTTCGCCAGTGCCGACAGGATGCCGGGAACTGGCATGCTTTGTTGTGTCTTTGTCTCTTCGCCAGTGCCGGCAGGATGCCGGGAACTGGCATGCTTTGTTGGTCTCTTGGTCTCTTCGCCAGTGACGACAGGATACCGGGAACTGGCATGCTTTGTTGTCTCTTTGTCTCTTCGCCAGTGCCGACAGGATGCCGGGAACTGGCATGCTTTGTTGGTCTCTTGGTCTCTTCGCCAGTGCCGACAGGATGCCGGGAACTGGCATGCTTTGTTGTCTCTTTGTCTCTTCGCCAGTGCCGACAAGATGCCGGGAACTGACCTGCTTTGTTGGTCTCTTGGTCTCTTCGCCAGTGCCGACAGGATGCCGAGAACTGGCCTGCTTTGTTGTTTCTTTGTCTCTTCGCCAGTGCCGACAGAATGCCGGGAACTGGCCTGCTTTGTTGGTCTCTTGGTCTCTTCGCCAGTACCGACAGGATGTCGGGAGCTGGCCTGGTTTATTGTCTCTTAGTCTCTTTTCTCTTCGCCAGTACCGACAGGGTGTCGGGAACTGGCCTTGTTTACTATCTCTTAGTCTCTTCGTCAGTGCCGACAGGGTGTCGGGAGCTGACCAGATTTATTGGTTTCTTCACCAGTGCCGACAGGATGTCGGGAACTGAAGCAGCATATTGGTCTCTTATTCTCTTCATCAGTGCGGACGAGGTGTCGGAAACTGAAGCAGTTTGTTGTCTCTTTGCCTCTTCATCAGTGCCGACGAGGTGTCCGGGACTGAAGCAGTTTGTTGTCTCTTTGCCTCTTCATCAGTGCCGACGAGGTGTCCGGGACTGAAGCAGTTTGTTGCCTCTTGTTGTCTTTTAGTCTCTTCGTCAATGCCGACGGGGTGTCGGGAACTGACCTGGTCTCTTGGTCTCTTTGTCTCTTTGTTAGTGCCGACGGGATGCCGGGAACTGACCTGGCCTCTTGTCTCTTAGTCTCTTTGTCAGTGCCGACAGGATGTCGGGAGCTGACCTGGTTTGTTGATCTCTTCTTGTCTGTCCTTTCTCTTCGTTTTTTTTTGTACCACATTACCGATACAAGCGCCCTTTCGGGTTTTCGCCGGTACCGGCCCCCCTCTTGCTTTTGCCCACGCGCCCTCTCGGGTTTTCACGTGGCGGAGTACCCGATTTTGCCCGTAGCGCCCTTTCGGGTTTTCGCCACAGCCGAGTTGTTGCCATTTTTACCCTTGTCCCCCTGTAGGGACAAGTCCGGCGGGGTATCTCTATTTTTTAACCCCATTTTATTTTATTTTTTTTTTTTTTTTGAAGAGTGAGTGATATGCGTGTGTAGGCTAGGGCACGAAGCCTTGCGCCGGAAGATAGGGTTCATTCGTTGGCAAGAATAGAATGCCAGCGTAATGGGAGAATTTATGCCGATTCGGACGTAGGGTCCGTAATGGTAATATTGTGCGGAGTGGGTGGCTAGGGCACGGGGCCTTGCGCCAGAAAGGGATTTATTCGTTGGCAAGGGGCTAATGCCAACGCAAAGATAGAGGTTTTACCAACCCGAGCGTAAGGCCCGTGACGGTACTTCTGTATGACGGGAGGTGGTTGAGGCACGGGGCTTCGTCCCTGGGAGGGTCTTGGCAGGGCAGTGGTGCCCTTGTCGGAGTAACGTTGCAGGGGTAGAGTTGTTTTCGCCCGTGCGGACGCTCGTCCTTATAGGATTGTGGGGATGGGATGTTTTCCCCAGGGACGTTTATTATTATATGTCATCGACTCACTCCTCCGCGTATGTGAGCGGATGAGTATGTCAATGTGTGTACATACATGGGTGTATATGTATACATGGATATATATATATGTATATATATATATTTTTTATTTAATATGTTATATATTTTTTGCTTCCCCTCCTTTTATTTTCTTCTCTATTTTCTCCTTTTATTCCCCCCCTTTTTTTTTCTCTTTTCTCTTTCTTTCTCCTTCTCTTTTTCCCTTCTTTTCTTTTTTCCTCTTCTTTTTTTTTCTTATCTCTCTTCCTCTTTTTTTTATATAAAAGGGGGGCGGGGGCGGTTGACGTTTCCCCCCCCCTCTTTCGAATTCTCTCCACCCTCTCTCTCTCTCTTTTCAACGGGCAAAACCCCCCCCCCTTTTTCTTCTTCTTTCTTCTTCTTCTCCGTCACCGAGCAGTGCCGCCGTGTCCGTCGCCCTCGTCGTCGTCCGGTGAGGGCACTGCCGCGAAGGCCGCCCCCCCCATCTCTCTTCTCTTCTCTTCTCTCCCTTCTCTTTCCCTATTCTTTCCCGTTCTCTTCTTCTTCCTCTCTTCTCCACAGTGGACGGCGGCCGGAGGCCCTCGCCCCCTCCATCTCCGTCTCCCTATCTCTTCCCTCTCCTTCTTGTTCTCTTCTTCTTCCCCCCCCCCCTCTTCTTCTCCGTCTCCGGCGTCGTGGGTGGCCGGAGGTGCCGTTGGGAGCGGGCGTGGGCGCGCCGGTCGGGATGGTGCCGGGGAAGGCCCCTTAGGGCGTGCCGGGGGAGAAGCAGAGGCGTGTGCCGGCGAGGGGCTTCAAGTGTGTGCCGGTGAGGGCTGTTTAGGGCGCATCGGGGAAGACGTTGGCACCGTGCCGGGGAGGAGCTCTCCTGGGGCGCCGGGGAGCAGTCTTCGGAGCGTGCCGAGTAGCCCAGTGCAGGGGCGTGCCGGGGAGGCATCCGTGGGGAGTGCCGGGGAAGACACCATGGGGTGTACCGGGCAGCATGGGGCACGAGTGTGCCGGGGGGGGGGGGGGTGAGCCCGAGTGTGCCAGTGAAGCGGCCAACGAGCGTGCCGGGGAAGCCAAGCACGCATGTGCCGGGGAAGCACCAAGGGCGTGCCGGGGAGGCCTCGAAGGGCTGTGCCGGCGAAGGGGGCACTGGGGTGTGCCGGTGAGGGCCTGTAGGGGAAGTTGTACCGGCCAAGGGGCCAAGGGGGATTTTTAGCTAGGGTAGAAGACTCCTTTGACCGGCGGACTTCTGGTGTTGCCTCTCGGGGCCCACCATGCCTTGTTGGGGCCGTCACTCCTTGTGGACGCGCACCCGTGTTTTCCCTTACGCCTCTGGCCTAGGGGAAACTATGCTGAAATTTTGTCAGAAATTGGCAATATCTTGTTCGTTTGACTCGTAGTAAAGCCCCTCTGCAGTCCTTTTACTTGTGATTTATTCTGATCTTCTTATTTGTGTATCTTTGCAGACAAATGGCTGCCCCAAGTGGTTCTTCTACCCCTGCTGCCGCTGTCGGTGCCGACCTCATTCCGCGGGGTCCAGTGCCGACAGTCACATGGCTCAATGTGGAGGACCTAGACCGAGAGCACGCGGAGATTGCCGCCTTGGCTGAGTCATCGGGGTCCGACCGTGAAAGCATGGACGTCCGCAGACTCGTCAGGGTTGAAAGCGGCTTCACATTCGATCGGGCCACCGAAGAATACAAGAAGGATTTCCCGAAGGATAGGCACCTCATTCGATTTCTGAAGCATTTGCGCTCTCGAGAGGGGCGAGATTATCGCGTCATAAAGGCGGCCGAGCGGGCGATCCTGCATGCCCGAGACAGTCTGCTATACAGCGTCCCCAGGAGCATTCCAATGTACCTGGTGGGAGAGGCCCGGGAGTGGAAGCCGGTCCTGGGGATCGAAGGGGTGCTGCCGGCTGAAGATAAACTGGTGCGAGCTCCTCAATTCACGCCAGCAAGGTGGGACATGTCTGCGGGGAAGGTGCATGGCGAGTCGCCCCGATTTGGCTTATTCTTGGCTCCCCTAAAATGGGGTTATAGGGAGGAGCCGTTCATATTGGACTGTTTGGCCATCAGGTTCAAATATGAACTATCACTGGGCTGGTTCGGGGACCTGAAGCTTCAAGACGCCCACAGCTTCCGAGAAGGGGCGGTGGAGTTCACTGAATACGTACTGTTCAACTATGCCCCATTGCTGGTCCGGGTTGGCATCTACCACAGCGTGTACGCCTCCCGGTATGGTTACCCCATCTCCAAGGGTCTCTGTTGCGGCATGATAGAAGTATTTAGTGCGGAGACCAATACCTTTTACACGGCGGAGGGAGAGACTTCACTTGATTTGTGGAGCCTAAGCCAGCTGAGCGGCTTGCCCATTGACGGGGAGCCTTATGAAGAAGTATGCCTCCCGGATTTGATCAAGGACCAGACTAACGGGGACGGCTATTATTCTCTGGGGTATTCATACCGGTACCTGATGAAGGCGTACTGGGAGCTGTACCAGTTGTCACACAAGGGGAAGCAGCCCGCCCGTGGGGACAGAAAACGGGTGCGTATGGCAGTATGGCTGGAATATTTCTACGATGGGCTGAAGCAGTATGAAGATTTTCCCTGCGTTGGCACCGCCGTTGCTCGCAAGATGTGTGCGAAGCCCAAGCATGATGTGAAGATCCCCTCCAAGGGACGTCGGAGCGAGGCCAATCCGATGGGGGTCGACCCACAGACTCACTGTGCCGCCTATCTGACGTACTGGCTGTGCTCATTTGCCATGCCGTACGGGGACGAGACAGTGATCCTGCCAGATGCCATCTACTCGGCGTGCCAGATGGCGTGGGGTGTCAAACTTTCTCTGTGCCCGGCGGCGCTCTGTTTGATTTATAAGGCCCTGGGAGACATCAGCACGCACCAGTTCCCGAGGCAGGCCCGGTACGTGTGCCCACTGCATTTCTTCAACGCGTGGGTTTGTTCACTGTTTCCGGAGTTTGCCCCGCGAGTCCTTCAGGATTGGGGGCTGGTACCGAGGATGCTGGAGTTCGCGAGTGCAGAGCCGGCTTCTACCTCCATGCGGATGTATGATATTCGGGGCCGGTTGACCACGGTTCCCCGGGATGCAGCCGATACCATTCACTTCTGGACGCTGGCCGCACATTCAAGCCCCCTCGTGAATAATAAGAGGGAATGCAAGGATGACCAGGTGGAGAGGTACGTCCACCCTATCAGCCAGGAAAACGTGGTGCGCCCGTTGCTGGAGCCCGAGCTGAGGGATTGGGCGCTGTCCATTCGCCCCAGCGTGTTGGTGTTCCGGAAGGGAGATAATGTGCTGCTGGAGCCGTACCACCCCTTCCGATTTGGCCGCAACTTTGGGTATGATCAGCATATCCCTGCTTATCATGCGCAATTCGGCTTGCCTTCGCGGAACGTCCGGGGAAGTTCGGTTGCCGAGCACGCTAAAAGCTGGTGGGACTTCTTCCACCGGGCGGACTCTGCCTCCTTCAGGGTGCCAGCCCCGGGTCGCGTGCCCCGAGTGACCGAAGACTATATAAAGTGGTGGAATGCCCGGACGGCTTTCTATCGGTTGCACAAAACCGATTGTTGGGATGGCGCCGAAAGGAGGTTCCTTAGCCGGCAACCAGTGCTAGTACTTGATATTGAGCCAGATCATCTTCTTCGGCTCAAGAACAGGCAGGAGAAGGAGGTGGCGGCATATATGGCAGCTCGTCGGGAAGCCCGGGAGAGGAGGCCGACGCCGAAAGTGGAGTTGCCTCCAGTGGCGAAGGACAGCTATCAGAAGACGCTGAGGGATCTGTGCCGGGTGGGGAGCGACTGCCTGGACCTCATCAATTATCCATTCCCCATAGAGGAAGAGGGGACTCCCGCTAAGAGCTGGCGTCCGGTGAGAGATGTGCTCTGCCCATACCGCACATTTATGAGGCGGGAGGAGAGGCGGCCTGAGAACTATAAGGATACCACATGGCTCTATGTTCTCCTCCGGGTGAATGGGCTGAAGATCGAAGATCTGACGGCCTCCCTGCTGAGCAAGCGCCTGCACATCCCTTATTATTACGCTGACGGGTGGGGCATAGACCACTTTAATCTCTTCTGTCACCTCTCCTCAAAGAAGCACGCGGATCTGGCCAACCTCACGGACCGGTGCCAAACGATTGAAGACGTTTGCTGGCTAGTCCGGGAGGCGGCGTGTCGGGACAAGGAGACGTCCCTGAGCTACTGGCCGATCACGCTGCGGCTGTACACTGGCCCTCACGGTATTCAGTCCCTTCTTGCTCCTTGGTTTTGTCTCTTAGCACTGCAGCCTTCGCGGTGAGTTGGGTACTAATCGTAAATGCATGTTCGTCCTTTCCCCTCTTTTCTTTGCAGACCATCCCGACAGCACGCAGATGGCCACGTACCGGAATCTCCTCCGGCTGGTGAAGAAGCCTGCATATTTTGAAGCAGCGCCGCTGGCCCCGAGCACGGCTCCTTTGCCCAAAGCCGCGAAGAGGCCCCGGGCGAAATCTCCCGTGAAGAAAGCGATGGATGCCGCGAAGGCGGCCAAACAGCGGGACACGAAGCGACGCAAGACGGAGGCGGCCAAAGCCCCGACCGCCGTTCCTTCAGCACTACGGGTCCCAACCTTCGAGGAATTTGAAGTTGCTCGGCCCGAGCCCAGCCCGCCCGCCGGTCAGTACCTTCGACCGTCGGCTCCTCTTTTAAGTCTTCTTTTTTTTTCATTTTTTTTTTCTTAAAGCAGGGCCCTGACGCTTGAATGTATTATTTTTGTCTCAGCCCTTGCGGAAGAGCCCGTGTCTGCGCCTGCTCCTGATGTGGAGGGGTCGCCTCCTATATCCGAGCCTGTCATGGGTGCGACCGCGATCGTAGCAAAGGTGGCCTCGGCGGCGGCTCCTGCTCCCTCACTACAGGCCGAGGAAAGGCTTCGAGCGAAGTCGCCTGTAAAGAAGGCGTTGGCTGCTGCCAAGGTGGCCGGGGAACAGGCGGCCAAGCGAAGGCGGGCCAAGGAAACCCTGGGTACGACAGTAGCCTCACCGGCGGCCGCTATCCCGTCCTTCGAGGCATTTGAGGCCGCCCGGACCGGGCCGAGTCATGATACTGGTGAGGCTCGGCGGTCGCCTACGTCGTCCGTGGTGGGTTTCCCGCCTGAGCTGGCCCCGCGTCCGCGCGCGGAGACGATGCGTTTCTTCTTTGGGGGCGGCGTGGAGGGAACGGCGCCCGTGCCGATTCCGGGTGAGGGCAAGGCTGCGACTCCCGAGAAGACTTCGTCTGTCGAGGTCGAAGAGGGTATTTGTCTTTGTCGCCCCTTTTCAATGCTTTCCTTCTTTGGGAGCCGACAGGGTTTGACATAACCCGTCTTTTCGTTTATGTGACAGGTGCAGCTGGAGCAGTTGCTGGGCTATTCGGCCTCCGAATGCACCTCCCGGTGAGGCAGCTGTATGTGCGGAAGAGGCTGAAGCCTGGGCTGCCAGCCTCACCCAGTCCGCGAGAGGAGGCGCCGGTTATCGAGCTCGAGGTGGAGGCCCCTTTGCCGGCGCCGGCCGAGCCAGCGGTAGTCGAGTATCCGTCCGGGGAAGAGGTAGATTACGACTACTCTTCCGACGAAGCGGCTCCCGCTGAGGTAGCGTCTTGAGGCATCGGGCCGCCCGAGCCGGCCTTTAAGGCTTTTTCATTTGCTAATGCGCTCAGCTTGATGGAGGCTGCTGCCGTAGGCGTGTTTTTTTTATTGGTACAGGGCTGCCTTGGTGGTCGCCTACTGACGCCGTTTTTGTGTCGGTTCTTTGCAGGAATCAGTTAAGCCGGAGGCCGCGAAAGGGGCTGCTCCAACTGCGCCAGTTGACCGCTCGACGGGGGTTGCTGTTGGCATGGGCAGGCTGGCCCTTCTGTTCAAGGTCCTTCAGGAGGATGTGCCGGTGGGGCCCTTGGCGGTAGAGCCTCTGGAGGAGGGGGAGATTGCACCTGAAAGCGGCGCATCGATGGCTGAGGTAAGCGTGCGGGTTCCACGACCCCCTTTTCGCCCCCTGCCCTCGCATGATCTTTTCTCGGTGGCGAGTGGCTGATTTCCCTTCATATGGTCAGGCGACGCCGGGGCCGGAGAAGACGTCCGGTCATGTCCGAAAGGCCGTAGCCAAACGGAGACCAAGCATTGCCCCGATCGCGGTGGAGGGGCCGGCGCCCGTCTCTGACTTAGGGGCCGCGAGCCTTGATGCACTGGTGGAAGCGGGGCGTCTACCCCGACTGATGACTCCACTTCCACCTTTCCCGAAGCTTCCGGCCCAGATGGAGGACCCGCTCCTGAGGCGAATATTTACGGGGCTTCGCGCACACCTGGAAGGATCCTAGACGCGAGAGAGAAGTTCGTGGATGGCATCCTCGGGTCCAGCTCTGCTCGAGGCTCCTCCTTCGGCCAGGGTAGAGACAGCTGCACCCTCGCCTGTCGAGCCAGCGGCCGAAGCAGACGGAGCCGGGGAAGAGGGGACAGGGGAGCAGCGGATGATAGAGACGCCGGATGCTTTAGCGCTGGTCTCAGCCACTTCCTTGGCGGTGGTTGGCCAAGAACTCTCTGTCGAGCCATGCCAGCCAGGCGACTTGACTCTTGCCCTTCCATCTTCTTCCGTCACGGTGGATGCCGGCTTGTGGGCGGAGGTGGACAGCACCGTGGAATTCACCCCCCCCAGCCCCGCCTTCGACCGGCCATACCTCGTCGGAAACACCGGTCCGCCATATGCTGACCACCCTACGGGCGATGCTCCTTGCCGATCCCTCTTTGTCGTATCGGGAGGTGCACACCATAGTGACGCAGCTGACCGGGGCGTTGCAAGTGCTTGGCTGCCCGCTGGGGGAATGGTCGCGGCGGGTCTTGTTATTGCTGAAGTACGTCAAGCGTCACGAGTTCTTGGAGACCCAAGCTCCTGACGAGCGTGCCGCCCTCCATGCCCAGGCAGACGAGTATCTGCAGACCCTAAAAGCCCGACGCCACAGTAGAGAATGTCACGGGAAGGCCTTAGAGGAAGGCAACGGCAGCGTTCGTTCCTTCAAGAGCCGGATCGAGAAGCTAGAGGGCTATCTCGCTGCGGCTAGACTTGGCCTCACCGAGGCGGAGAGGGTGGTGGCCTAGGAGAGGGAGGCTCTTGCCATCGCCGACGCTGAAATGGTGTCCGTCGAAGCGGAGCTCGCCCGTCTCGAGGGATTGAGGGGCCGACTACGCGAGATGACGAACTTCCCTTGCGTCGGGATCCTTCCTCTCGAGGACATCTTCAGGGACATCGACTAAGCGTTGCATCCCTTAATTTCTTTTTTTTGAATGTAACGCAGGGGTGTGCCCCACAGCACATGTATTTTGATCCCTTTTTGAATACATCAAAGTATTTATGATTTCACGCGTTCTTTGCGTATGTATTTGTCTTTCTTACCCTTCTTTCTCTTCCGTGCATATTGTTTTCTTCTTCCTCTTCCCTTGCTCTTGTATCTTCCCCCCTTTTGTGTAGAGACCCATTGGCAGGGTATGAGTCCTTGCGGGGGTTCGCTTTGGGAGGACCGGGCAGAGACCCATGTCAGGGTACAGGAGAGTGCTCGCCTTCCCAGGGGGAGGACGAGGGGACCACTGCACCATACCGAACGGGCGACTCCCCCGGTTTTGCCGCAATGTTGGAGGCGCATGCTGGTCTCGAGTGAGGGGTACTTGGTCAGAGGCCCCTTTCGCCGTTCAGAGGTGGCGGATAGAAAGGTCTGTTTAGTCAGTGACTCAGACGGGAGGTCCTGGCCAAAGGGGTACTCACCGTCCGGGGAGGACGGAGAGAAGAGTTTGTTTAGTCAATGACCCGGACGCGAGGTCCGAGCCAAAGGGGTACTCACCGCCCGGGGAGGACGGAGAGAAGAGTTTATTTAGTCAATGAATCGGACGTGAGGTCCGAGCCAAAGGGGTACTCACCGCCCGGGGAGGACAGAGAGAAGAGTGTGTTTCTTTCTTTTTAAATCAATTTTTAGTACCCCCGTGTGGACGCACTTTTCGTTTAACAATTATCTCGGCGCGATCGTTGGTTTATTAGGTGCGTGGGCGTGCCAGTCACCGAAGTGACGATTTATTCGGGCTCCGAAGAGCCCATGGTGTGCTCGAATCTGACTTCGTCAGACGATTGTGTGGTTCGTGTCGGGACCGAATCCCGTCGCGCCATAAAGGTCACGACGTCATTTACATCCCCCATACGAGGGAATACCCTTGATTAATTGCCGAAATTAGGGGCCCCGCGGCCGAAAAAAGTAATACTAATTATGCGAGAGAGATACGGGTAGATCACACTGAAGGTTTTATCAAGACCATAAATTGTCGGCCGTGTCGGCCATCCGTAGACCATTCGTATTCGGACGCCAGTCAGTGGCAGCGTCACCATGGGAAAACCGAAGTAGATCCCTTCAAATGTCTGCCGAACATGCGGCAATTTTAATGAGGATTCGGAAGGTGTCCGGAACGAGGAAACAAATCCGGTCCGATTAAGATGTCGGCCCGAAGTTAGGTCAAAGCCTGGCCATACGGAGTAATTCCCAAGACTCGGGCCCGACCTGAAAGGGCAACGTTGTTATTCCCTTTTTGCCCCGAGTCCCGAAGAGAGAGAGGGCTGCAGTGTGGACATTAACGTCTTTTATCTGGGGCTTTCTTAGTCGTATCTTCTGGGACTTCCGCTCTGAGGTTTAATGTTTACTCGTGCCTTCGGTCGGCATGATTTCTCTTCTTTTATTCATGATTATTCTTATTATTATTATTTATTTATTATTACCCCTCCCACCTCTTTTATCGTGATTAATATTGGGCATTCAGAGTCCTTTAATTAGCGTAATTTTTACTGATTTATTTGCTATTGTTAATGCCCTTATCAGGTTGTATATGTGCATATATGTAGTGTGCCGGCGAAGGGGAGATAAGGGTGTACCGCTGAGAAGCCCAGAGGGCGTACCGCTGAAGGCCAAGAAGGGGGGGCGTATCGCTGAAGGTCATGGGAGCGTGCCGCTGAAGGCCAAGAAGGAGTGTACCGCTGGGGGTTTAAGGGGCGTGCCGCTGGGGCAATTAAGAGTGTACCGCTGAAGGAGGACGGGGAGCGTACCGCTGAGGGCAGAAAGGGCGTGCCGCTGGGGGTTGAAAGGGACATGGGATGGCCTGTGCCGTTGAGGGCCAATGGAAGCGTGCCGCTGAAGGCCAACCTAGGCGTGCCGCTGAAGGCCAATGGGGCGTGATTGTAGAGGCCCGCTCAGTTTTCAATTATTTGTTCTAAAGCTTTTCTTTTCTTCTTATCTTAACTTTCATGTGGTTTTATATCAAATCCCTCCCTTGTTTTGCTTTGTTCGGTTCGGCCTCTTTTCTTGCGAGTCGGACATTCGGGCTGCCGGGTAGTTAATTAGTTCGATTCAGTTCTCGTCATGGTGCCGGCAGTGATTTTGATTAATTGGAAGGTTTCATTGATTATCCTGTTCGTTTGTTGCCTCCTTTTGCCTCTTTTAATTGTTTATTAATTTCTCGCAAAAATTCGGCAGCATCTCCCCTTGACCCGGGACGTAAGGGAGGTAAAGGGGACGCGCCCACATGGAGTGGCGGAACCCGACAATTGGAGATGGGCCCCCGAAGGAGCAACACCTTTATAGAGCCTCGGAAAACACGAAGACGACTGAGGCCTCTAAGAGGCATGGACTGGGACTGGCCAAAGAGTAAGCTGCTGAAGGACTGAAGAGTGTGCCGCTGAGGGCTGAACAGGGTGTACCGCTGAAGGCTGAACAGGGCGTGCCGCTGAGGGCTGGACAGGGCGTGCCACTGAGGGCTGGACAGGGCGTACCGCTGAAGGCTGGACAGGGCGTACCGCTGAAGGGCAAGGCCAATGGGGCGTGCCGCTGAAGGCTGGGCAAGTGTGTGCCGGCCAAGGGCCGGAAAGGTGCACCGATGGGAGGCTTAAAAGGGTTGCAAGCATCTGGGGGGGGGAGACTTGGTGGCCGTTCAGGAAAAGAGGAAGAAAGACAGGGGATTTCAAGGCCGGGAGTGGTCTATTAGTCACTGAGTGGTTGGGAAGAAAGAAGGGTACCTCCCCTTCTCCTCAAGCCCGGGAACACGGTAGATGGCCATAGAAGGGAGTGAGGAGCTCACGGAGCCAAGGCCAACAAAAAGGGGGAAACCCACATCGACGTGGAGGACCCTAAAGACGCCGGAGGAATGAGGAGACAGAGGGAGGAACGGATTGTCCGTCAAAAAGCCCGCAAAGCCTAGCATAAAATATCGAAGATCGAAAAGAAACCCGGAGAGGGTGGTTTTCATTCATGAGAATCGAGAGGGCGAGGCCCTTCATACATATGGCAAAAGCAAACTCCCCAAATGGGGCTGTGGACCAAAAGGAAAAAGAATCCATAACGGAGAACGGAAGGAAGAATGGAATGCGAGAGGGCAGAAGCACTGGGGCCTAAGACCTTCGCCACTATCCCCAACCCTCTCCCCCGTTACATTAAGCTCCCTCCCTCTCCCTTACTCTTGCTCTCTTCGCGGTGGTCGCCGGAGGAGGCTCACGCCGAGCTCGGGTTCTTCTCTTCTCTCTTCCTTTCTTTTCTTCTTCTCCTTGCCTCTGTGTCTGTGTGTCTCCCTCCTCCTCGATCTCATCCCCGGATGCCCCTCTTCTGTTGAAAACGGGCGTCTTTTATACTCTGGGCAGCCGGTGACTTCGAGCACCACCGTCGAAGGCGGGAAGCCTGGCTGTGATGATGGTGGCTCACCTGCTCCGTCCTGGCTGTCAGTGGGGTAGGCTACGTGGCCCAGTCGTCGACTGCCACCTCATACGGCTCCACTGCGCGCCAAGGATGCGTAGGGCATGGGCCTCATGTCGCATTGACGTTGAAAGAAAATTCACCGCTGTGCCGTTGGCGGGTTAAAAAGGCGTGCCGTGGGGGAGCCAAAAAGGGCGCACCGCTGGGAGCCCAAATGGGCGTACCGCTGGAGGGCCATGGGGCCGTGCCGTTGAAGGCCCTTTGGGGCGTACCGCTGAAGACCCTGCGGGGTGCACCGCTGAACAGCCCAGTGGGCGTGCCGCCGAAGACCCCAAAGGGGTGTGCCGGTGAAGCCACCCCAGGGGGTGTACCGCTGAAGGCCCCAAAGGGGAGGTGTGCCGGTGAGCGCCCAAAAGGGGCCGTGCCGCTGAGGACCCCAAAGGGGTGTGCCGGCGAAGCGCCTGGGGGCGTGCCGCTGAGCAGCCTTGGGCTGTGCCGCTGAGGACCCCAAAGGGGTGTGCCGTTGAAGGCCCTGCGGGGTGCACCGCTGAACAGCCCAGTGGGCGTGCCGCTGAAGACCCCAAAGGGGTGTGCCGGTGAAGCCACCCCAGGGGGTGTACCGCTGAAGGCCCCAAAGGGGAGGTGTGCCGGTGAGCGCCCAAAAGGGGCCGTGCCGCTGAGGACCCCAAAGGGGTGTGCCGGCGAAGCGCCTGGGGGCGTGCCGCTGAGCAGCCTTGGGCTGTGCCGCTGAGGACCCCAAAGGGGTGTGCCGTTGAAGGCCCCTTTGGGTCTTTGGGGCGTGCCGTTGAAGGCTGAGCAAGCCGTGCTGCTGAAGGCTTGGGCGTGCCGCTGAAGGGCTTCAGGGCATGGTTCTGACCCCGTTCTGAGCCTGTTATGGGCACGGGTCAGGGCCCGTTTGATTTCCTTTGGGGCCCATGGGCTGTGGGGCCTTTTGTGCTTGATTTCTCTGGGGTTCCTTCACTTGGCGCCGTTGTCGATGCTGGGCTGAGCATGACGTTTGGATGTGCAATTTTAGGTGTCCACAAATGCCCCCCACCCACGGGTAGCGCAGGCGAAGGATGAGCCGGGCGATGCCCGTGGGTGTTTTCGTCTCTTCTCTCTTTGTCGATGCCGACGGGGCGTCGAGAGCCGACCTGGTCTGTTGATCTTCTTTGTCTCTTCATCAGTGCCGACGGGGTGTCGGGACTGAAGCATCATATTGGTCTCTTTGTCTCTTCATCAGTGCCGACAGGGTGCCGGGAACTGAAGTAGCTTGTTGGTCTCTTAGTCTCTTCATCAGTGCCGTCGAGGTGTCGGGAACTGAAGTAGTTCATTGTCTCTTTGTCTCTTCGCCAGGGCCGACAAGATGCCGGGAATTGGCATGGTTTGTTGGTCTCTTGGTCTCTTTGCCAGTGCCGACAGGATGCCGGGAACTGACCTGGTTTGTTGATCTCTTAGTCTCTTGGTCTCTTCGCCAGTGTCGGCAGGATGCCGGGCATTGACCTTGTTTGTTGATCTCTTAGTCTCTTGGTCTCTTCGTCAGTGCCGGCAGGATGCCGGGCGTTGACCTTGTTTGTTGATCTCTTAGTCTCTTGGTCTCTTCGTCAGTGCCGACAGGATGCCGGGCGCTGACGTGGTTTGTTGATCTCTTAGTCTCTTGGTCCCTTCGTCAGTGCCGGCAGGGTGCCAGGGACTGACCTGGTTTATTGATCTCTTCTGTTCTGTTCTTTCTCTCTTTTTTTTGAACCACCTTACCGATACAAGTGCCCTTTCGGGTTTTCGCCGGTACCGGCCCCCTCTTGCTTTTGCCCACGCGCCCTTTCGGGTTTTCACGTGGCGGGGTACCCAATTTTGCCCGTAGCGCCCTTTCGGGTTTTCGCCACAGCCGGGTTGTTGCCATTTTTGCCCTTGTCCCCATGCAGGGGCAAGTCCGGCGGGGTATCTCTATTTTTAACCCCATTTTATTTTTTTTTTGAGTGAGTGATATGCAAGTGTCGGCTAGGGCATGAAGCCTTGCGCCGGAGGTAAGGTTCACTCGTTGGCAAGAATAGAATGCCAGCGCAACGGGAGAATCTGTGCCGATTGGGACGTAGGGTCCGTAATGGCCATATTGTGCGGAGCGAGCGGCTAGGGCACGAGGCCTTGCGCCAGAAAGGGACTTATTCGGTGGCAAGGGGCTAATGCCAGCGCAAGGGTAGAATTTGTGCCGACTCGGACGTAGGGTCCGTAATGGCAATATTGTGTGGAGCGGGTGGCTGAGGCCCGGGCCACGTGCCGGGGACGGGCCCGTTTGTTGGCCTAGGAATGGCACCGTCGCAAGGGTGGAGTGTGCATGGGTAAAGTTGTCTTGCTTGTGCGGATGCGTGTACGACCCGGCTTGTGGGGATGGGATGTTTTCCCCGGGAGGATCTCCTTTTTTTTGTGCCTTATTCATGCGTACGTAAGTATATATATATATATATATATATATATATATATATATATATATATATATATATATATATATATATATATGGATATACGTGTGTGTGCATACATGTATGTATATAAGTATATATATATATTTATAATAATTTTGTTTCCCCCCCCCTTTTTCTTTTCTTCTTTCATTTTCACCTTTTATTTCCCTCATCTCTCTTTTTTTATCCCCTTTTTATCTCCTTCTTCTTTTCTCTCTTTTTTTTTACTTCGTTTCCCTCCATTTTTACTTCTTTTCCCTTTCTTTATCTTCTCCTTCTCTTTTACTTTCCCCTCTTTTTTCTTATCTTTTCCCCTTTTCTCTCTTTTTTTTTCTTCTCTTCTTGTTTCCCCTCCCTTTTTTTTTCCTTTTTCTTTTTTCTTTCCTTTTTTTTGCCGTATAAAAGGGGCGGGGGCGGTTCATTCGAACCACCCCCGTTCGAACCCCCCCTTTCCCTCTCTCTTTCTCTCTCTTCGCGACCGAAGGGACGGAGCTCCCCCCCCTCCCCCTTTTCTCTTCCTCTTCCTCGCCGGAACAGCCGCGGTCGGCGTCGTTGTGGTGAGGAGAAGGCCGTGAAGGCCCCTCCCCTCTCTCTTCTCTTCTCTTCTCTTCCTCCTGTCCTCTTCTTCTTTCTCCTTTCTCCACGGTGGACGGTGGCCGGAGGCCCTCGCCCCCTCCATCTCCGTCTCTCTCTTTCTCCTCCCTCTCCCTCCTTTTCTCTTCTCCCCCCCCCCCGCTTTTCTTCTCCGTCTCCGGCACCATGGGTGGCCGGAGGTGACGTTGGGAGCGGGCGTGCCGGGGAGCACGGTTTAGGGCGCGTCGGGGGAGACCCCCATTGGCGTGTCGGAGAGGGTGGCTCTGTAGTGTGCCGGGCAGGGAGCCCTTTAGGGCGTGCCGGAGGGGTGGTCGCCAAGGAGCGTACCGTCGAAAGCCCGCGTAAGCGTGCCGGGGAGCGGGCAGATGGCGTGTGCCGGGCAAGGGCGAGCGAGGGTGTGACGGGGGGGCGGTGAGCCCGAGTGTGCCGGCGAGGCCCCCCCCCCCCTGTGGGCGTGCCGGGGAAGGCGCCACGGGGTGCGTCGGGGAAGCCGACTACGGGGCGTGCCGGGGAGCCCGGAGTGTGTCGGGGAACGGTCCCGCGTAGTGTGCCGGGGAGGCATGCTGGCGTGCCGGGGAGCAACCCTGGCGGGTGTGCCGGGGAAGGCCGTTGCAGGGGGACTGTGCCGGGGAAGCCTGAGTTGGCTGTGCCGGCGAAGGCGTCTGTGGGTGTGCCGTGGGAGGCACCTGTGGGCGTGCCGGGGAAGGCACTGGGCAGTGTGCCGGTGAGGGCCTCCAGGAGGGAGTGTACCGGCGAATGCCGCTTCAGGGCGTGCCGGGGAAGGCACTAGGCGGTGTGCTATTGAAGAAGCCTTAAGCCACGGGAAGAAGACTTTTGACCGGTGGACTTCTGGTGTTGCCTCTCGGGGCCCACCATGCTTTGTTGGGGCCGTCACTCCTTGTGGACGCGCACCCGTGTTTTCCCTTACGCCTTTGGCCTAGGGGAAACTCTGCCGAAATTTCGTCAGAAATTGGCGATATTTTATTCATTTGACTTGTAGTAAAGCCCCTTTGCAGTCTTTTGCTCGTGATTTATTCTGATCTTCTTATTTGTGTATCTTTGCAGACAAATGGCTGCCCCAAGTGGTTCTTCCGCCCCTGCTGCTGCTATCGGTGCCGACCTCATCCCACGGGGTCCGGTGCCAGCAGTTACATGGCTCAATGTGGAGGAGCTAGACCGAGAGCACGCAGAAATAGCTGCTTTGGCAGAGTCATCTGAGTCCGACGGGGAGACCATGGATTTCCAGAGGCTTGCCCGAGTTGACAGTGGCTTCACATTTGACCGGGTCACCGGGGAGTACAGGAAGGACTTCCCGAAGGACAGACACCTGGTTCGATTTCTGAAGCATTTTCGCTCGCGGGAAGGGCGAGACTTCCGGGTCGTGAAGAAGGCTGAACAGGCTATACTGCAGGCCCGGGATAGCCTGTTGTACAGCGTTCCCCGGAGTATTCCGATGTACCTGGTGGGAGAAGCCCGGGAATGGAAGCCGGTCCTGGGAATCGAAGGGGTACTGCCGGCTGAAGACAAGCTGGTGCGGGCGCCTCAGTTTACTCCGGCCAGATGGGACTTGTCTGCCGGGAAGGTGCACAACGAGGCGCCTCGGTTCGGTCTATTCTTGGCTCCCCTGAAGTGGGGCTACAGAGAAGAGCCCTTCATCTTGGACTGTTTGGCCATCAGATTCAAGTATGATCTGTCATTGGGCTGGTTCGGGGAGCTGAAGCTTCAGGACGCCCACACCTTCCGGGAGAGGGCGGTGGAGTTCACGGAGCATGTGCTGTTCAACTATGCTCCTTTGCTGGTCCGGGTCGGCGTTTATCACAGCGTGTACGCCTCCCGATATGGCTATCCCATTTCCAAGGGCCTCTGTTGCGGCATGATAGAGGTGTTCAGCGCAGCGACTAACACTTTCTACACGGCGGAGGGCGAGACTTCGCTTGACTTATGGAGTCTCAGTCAGCTGAGCGGCTTACCCATTGACGGGGAGCCTTATGAAGAAGTGTGCCTCCCTGATCTAATCAAGGATGAGACTAACGGGGATGGCTATTATTCTCTGGGGTATTCATACCGGTACCTGATGAAGGCGTACCGGGAGCTGTACCAGCTGTCGCACAAGGGGAAGCAGCCCGCCCGTGGGGACAGGAAGAGGGTGCGCATGCCTCTGTGGCTGGAGTATTTCTTTGACGGGCCGAAGCGGTATGAGGAATTCCCCTGCGTCGGTACTGCCGTGGCTCCCAAGAAGCGTGCAAAGCCCAAGCTTGACGTGAAGATCCCGTCTAGAGGGCGCCGAAGCGGGCCTAACCCGATGGGTTTGGATCCCCAAACCCACTGCGCCGCCTATCTCACGTACTGGCTATGCTCATTTGCCATGCCGTACGGCGACGAGACAGTTATCCGGCCGGATGCCATCTACCCGGCATGTCAGATGGCATGGGGTATCAAACTGTCCCTGTGCCCGGCGACCCTTTGCTTGATCTACAAGGCGCTGGGAGATATCAGCACCCATCAGTTTCCGAGGCAGGCCCGGTATGTGTGCCCACTGCACTTCTTCAACGCGTGGGTCTGTTCGCTGTTCCCGGAGTTTGCCCCGCGAGTTCTCCAGGATTGGGGACTAATACCGAGGATGCTGGAGTTTGCCAGTGCGGAGCCGGCCTCTACCTCCATGCGGATGTATGACATCCGGGGCCGGTTGACAACGGTCCCCAGGGATGCGGTCGGGACCATTCATTTCTGGACGCTGGCCGCACATTCAAGCCCCCTTGTGAATAATAAGAGGGAGTGCAGAGATGACCAGGTGGAGAGGTACGTTCATCCTATCAGCCAGGAGAACGTGGTGCGCCCACTACTGGAGCCGGAACTGCGAGACTGGGCGCTGTCAATTCGCCCGAGCGTGCTGGTATTCAGAAAGGGGGAGAATGTGTTGCTGGAGCCGTATTACCCTTTCCGGTTCGGTCGCAATTTCGGGTATGACCAGCATATCCCCGCTTATCATGCGCAGTTCGGGCTGCCCTTGCGGAGCGTCCGGGGGGGCTCAGTTCCTGAGCACGCCAGGAGTTGGTGGGACTTCTTCCACCGAGCGGACTCCGCCTCCTTCAGAGTGCCGACCCCGGGTCGTGTTCCCCGAGTGACCCAAGATTATATAAAGTGGTGGAATGCCCGGACGGCTTTCTATCGGTTACACAAAACCGACTGTTGGGATGGCGCCGAAAGGAGGTTCCTTAGCCGGCAGCCCGTGCCCGTGCTTGATATTGAGCCAGACCATCTTCTTCGGCTCAAGAACAGACAGGAAAAGGAAGTGGCAGCGTATCTGATGGCTCGCCGGGAAGCCCGGGACATGAGGCCGACGCCGAAGGTGGAGCTACCCCCAGCGGCTAAGGATGACTACGAGAAGACGCTGCGGGACTTGTGCCGGGTGGGGAGCGACCGTCTGGAGCTCATCAACTACCCATTCCCCATAGAGGAAGAGGGGACTCCTGCCAAGAGCTGGCGCCCAGAGAGGGACGTGGCCTGCCCGCATCGCACGTTTATGAGGCGGGAGGAGAGGCGGCCTGAGAACTATAAGGATACCACATGGCTCTATGTTCTCCTCCGGGTGAATGGGATGAAGATAGAAGATGTGACGGCCTCCATCCTGGGCAAGCGCCTGCATGTCCCTTACTATTATGCTGATGGGTGGGGCATGGACCACTTCAATCTTTTCTGTCACCTCTCTTCCCAGAAGCACGCGGATCTGGCCAACCTCACGGACCGGTGTCAAACTATTGAGGACGTCTGCTGGCTAGTTCGGGAGGCGGCACGTCGGGACAAGGAGACGTCCCTGAGCTACTGGCCGATCACGCTGCGGCTGTACACTGGCCCTCATGGTACTCAGTTCCCTCTTGCTCTTTGACTTTGTCCCTTAACGTTGCGGCTTTTGCGGTGAGTTAAGTACTAATGGTATATGCATGTTCGTTCTTTCCCCTCTTTTCTTTGCAGACCATCCCGACAGCACGCAGATGGCCACGTACCGGAATCTCCTCCGGCTGGTAAAGAAGCCTGCATATTTTGAAGCAGCGCCGCTGGCTCCGACCACGGCTCCTTTGCCCAAGGCCGGGAAGAGGCCCCGGGCGAAATCCCCCGTGAAGAAAGCAATGGATGCCGCGAAGGCGGCCAAACAGCGGGATACGAAGCGACGCAAGACGGAGGCGGCCGAAGCCTCGACCGCCGTTCCTTCAGCGCCTCGGGTCCCGACCTTCGAGGAATTTGAAGTCGCTCGGCCCGAGCCCAGCCCGCCTGCCGGTCAGTGCCTTCGACCGTCGGCGCCCCTTTTAAGTTTTCTCTCTCCCTTTTTTTTTTGAAGCAGGGCCTTGACGCTTGAATGTATTTTTTCGTCTCAGCCCTTGTGGAAGAGCCCGTGTCCGCGCCCGTCCCTGATGTGGAGGGGCCGGCTCCTATGCCCGCGCCTGTCATGGGTGCGGCCGCGGTCGTAGCAAAGGCGGCCTCGGTGGCGGCTCTGGCTCCCTCACTGCAGGCCAAGGCAAGGCCTCGAGCGAAGTCGCCTGTCAAGAAGGCGTTGGCTGTTGCCAAGGTGGCCGGGGAACAGGCGGCCAAGCGGAGGCGGGCCAAGGAAGCCCTGGGTACGACAGTAGCCTCACCGGCGGCCGCTATCCCGTCCTTCGAGGCATTTGCGGCCATGCAGACCGGGCCGAGCCGTGATACTGGTGAGGCTCGGCGGTCGCCTACGTCGTCCATGGTGGATCTCCCTCCTGAGTTGGCCTTGCGTCCCCGCGCGGAGACGATGCGTTTCTTCTCTGAGGGCGAGGCTGCGGCTCCGGAGAAGGCTTTGTCTGCCGAGGTCGAAGAAGGTATCTGCCTTTGTCGGCCTATTTTACCTCTTTCATCCTTTGGGAGCCGATCGGGCTTGACACGACCCGCGTTTTTTGACTGGTGCAGCTGGAGCGGTTACCGGGCTATTTGGCCTCCGAATGCACCCCCCGGTGACGCAGCTGTATGTGCGAAAGAAGTTGAAGCCTGGGCCGCCAGCCTCACCCAGCCCGCGAGAGGAGGCGCCGGTCATCGAGCTCGAGGTGGAGGCCCCTTTGCCGGCTCCGGCCGAGCCAACGGCGGTCGGGTCTTCGTCCGGGGAAGAGGTAGACTACGACTACTCTTCCGACGAAGCGGCTCCCGTTAAGGTAGCGCCTTGAGGCACTGGGCCGCCCAAACCGGCCTTTAAGGCCTTTCATTTGCTAATGTGCTCAGCTTGATAGAGGCTGCTGCCGTAGGCGTATATATATATATATATATATTTTTTTTTTATGTTAGTGCAGGGCCGCCTTGGTGGTCGCCTACTGACGCCGTTTTTTTTGTGTCGGTTCTTCACAGGAATCAATTAAGCCGGAGGCCGCGAAAGGGGCGGCTCCAACTGCGCCAGTTGACCGTCCCGGGGTCGCTGTCGGCATGGGCAGGCTGGCCCTTCTGTTCGAGGCCCTTCAGGAGGATGTGCCGGCGGGGCCCCTAGCGGGAGAGCCTCTGGAGAAGGGGGAGATCGCGCCTGAGGGTAGCCTCATTCCTGTGGCTGAGGTGAGTATGCGGGCTCCATGGTCTCCCTTTTCGCATGGTTTATTCCAGCTGGCGGATAGCTAATTCCCATTCCCATGGTCAGGCGATACCGAGACCGGAGAAGACGTCTGGTCGTGTCCGAAAGGCCGTGGCCAAGCGGCGACCGAGTGTCGCCCCGATAGCGATGGAGGGGCCGGCTCGCATCTCCGACTTAGGGGCGGCGAGTCTTGCTACACTGGTGGAGGCGGGGCGTCTACCCCGACTGATGGTTCCTCTTCCGCCTTTCCCGAAACTTCCGGCCCAGATGGAGGACCCGCTCCTGAGGCAAATATTTACGGGGCTTCGCGCACATCTGGAGGGATCCCAGACGCGAGAAAGAAGTTCGTGGATGGCATCCTCGGGTCTAGCTCTGCTCGAGGCTCCTCCTTCGGCCAGGGTAGAGACGGCTGCACCCTCGCCTGCCGAGCCAGCGGCCGAAGCGGACGGGGCCAGGGCAGAGGCAACAGGGGAGCAGCGGATGATAGAGACATCGGATGCTTCGGCGCTGGTTTCGGCCACTTCCTTGGCGGTGTTTGGCCAAAAGCCCCCTGTCGAGCCATGCCAGCCGGGCGACTTGACTCTTGCCCTTCCATCTTCCTCAGTCACGGTGGATGCCGGCTTGTGGGCGGAGGTGGACAGCACCGTGGAATTCACTCCCCCAGGCCTGCCTTCGGCTGGCCACACCTCGTCGGAAGCGCCGGTCCGCCATATGCTGATCACCCTACGGGCGATGCTCCTCGCCGATCCCTCTTTGTCGTATCGGGAGGTGCACACCATAGTGACGCAGCTGACCGGGGCGTTGCAAGTGCTCGGCTGCCCGCTGGGGGAATGGTCACGGCGGGTCTTGCTGTTACTGAAATATATCAAGTGCCGTGACTTCCTCGAGACCCAGGCTCCTGACGAACGTGCTGCGTTGGATGCCCAGGCGGACGAGTATCTGCAAGCCTTGGAAACCCGGCGGGGCGACAGGGAGCGCCATAGAGAGGCCTGGGAGGGGAGCGAGGGCAAGGTCCCGTCTTTGAAGAGCCGAATTATAGAATTGGAGGGCTACCTTGCTGCAGCTAGGCTTGATCTCGCCGTGAACGAGGAAGCGGCCGAGAGAGAGAGAGAAGCCTTTGGTACCGCTCAAGCCGAGGTGGAGTCCATGGAGGCGGAGCTTACTCAGCTGGAGGAGCGGAGGGGGCGGCTCCGCGACCGGATGAACTTCCCTTGCGTAGGGATTCTGCCTCTCGAAGACATCTTCAGGGGCCTTGACTAGGCGTGGCTCCCTTATTTTTTTTCTTTTTCTTTTTTTTGTAACACAGGGGTATGCCCCGAAGTGCCTGTAGTCCGGCTCCTTTTTTTTTGAATATAGAAAAACCCCATTTATGGCTTCGCGTGTTCTTGTGTGTGGATTTGTCCCAGAGAGACCTTCCTTCCCCTTCTTTTCTTTTGTGTACATTCCCCTCTTTTTATGCTCCCTCCCATGCTTCCATGCCGAGACACATTGGCAGGCTGCAGGTTCCCGTAATGATTCGCTTCGAGAAATCCGGGCAGGAGCCCATGCCAGGGCACGGGAGAGTGCTCGCCTTCCCAGGGGGAGGGCGAGGGGACCACTCCACCGTACCGGACGGGCACCTTCCTAGTCTCGCCGCAAGGTTGAAAGCTAGTGCTGGCTTCAGGGGGGGCCTCGGTCGGAGACCGTTTACTGGTCGCTCAGCGGGCACAGAGAGAGAGCTGGTCTAGTCAATGATCTGGACGGGAGGTCCAAGCCAAAGGGGTACTCACCGCCCGGGCAGGACGGAGAGAAGAGTTTGTTTAGTCAATGACCCGGACGGGAGGTCCAAGCCAAAGAGGTACTCACCGCCTGGGGAGGACGGAGAGAAGAGTTTATTTAGTTAATGACCTGGACTGGAGGTCCAAGCCAAAGAGGTACTCACCGCCTGGGGAGGACGGAGAGAAGAGTTTGTCTCTTTCCCTCTTTTTTTTAATCAATTTTTGGTACCCCCGCTGATGCGGGGCGGCGGCTGGAAACGGGGGGCGTTCCCCCCCTTTCCTTCTCTGCTTTTATTCTGCCCTTGTTTTTTTTTCGTCTCTTTTCTTTTCCTTTCTTTTTCTTCTTCTCTTTTTTTCCTCCTTTTGCTCTTTTATTTTCTCTTCTTCTTTTTCCTTTCCCCCTTTTTTTTCTCTTTTCCCTTCTTTTCTTTCTTTCTCTTTTCTTCTCTCTTCTTTTCCTTCTCTTTTCTTTCCTCTCTTTTTTTTTTCTTCTTCTCTTCTTTTCTCCTCTTTTGCTCTCTCTCCCTTTTTTTATTTCTCTTCTTCTTCTTTCTCCCTTTTTTTTCTTCTCTCTATTCCCTTTTTTCTTCTTTTGCCCCCTTTTTGAAAGCGTGGATAGTGGTTAATTTATTTGGGCCATTAATCGAGACAACCCGCCCGAAACCGGGCGGAGGGTAATATTATTAATTTAATGGGGGCGCCGGAGCATGATACAACCTCAAGTGCCTTCCATTAAGGGGCGGGAACTGAACTTCCCCGCGATGGTTGACAATCACATAGGCACCACCTTCGTAGACTTTTTGGACTACGTAAGGTCCGAGCCAGTTCTCATTTAACTTGCCCTTAAGATTGGCAGCCATGAGGTCTCTTCTCTTGACCATAACAAGGTCAGCCTTTTTGAATTCGCGCTCCTTGACAAGCTTGTCAAAGGCGCGTGCAATCCGGGCCTGGTAGACCTGAATGTTCTGTTGGGCTTGAAGCCGCTTTCCTTCCAGGCTGGAGAGTTCGTCGAGTCTTCGCTCGACATTGGTCTGCCCTTCAAGGACAAGCCCATGCTGAATGGCGACCCGGAGGGAAGGTATCTCCAGTTCGACGGGGACGATTGCCTCCGAACCGTATACGAGAGAAAAGGGCGAGCAACACGTTGGAGTCTTGTATACAGTTCGGTATGCCCATAGCGCCTCGTACATCCTCTCTTCCCAGTCCTTCTTGTTAGAGCTGACAGTCTTGGCCAAGAGGGTGCAGAGTGTCTTATTGAAAGCTTCGGCCAGCCCATTGGCTTGTGGATTGTAAGGAGTTGAGGTCCTCCAATCAATTTTGTATTTTTCTGCTAGTCGGTAGACCTTCTGGTTACGGAAGTGGCTGCCGTTGTCTGACACAATTCGGTCGGGCACGCCGAACCGGAACATGATATTGCGGAGGACAAACCTGGCCACGATTTCTCCGGTGACCTCCCGTAAGGCAACGGCCTCGGCCGAGCGGGAGAAGTAGTCGGTCGCCGCCAGAATGTATTTGCAGCCTGTGGAAGATGCGAGCAAGGGGCCCACGACGTCCGTTCCCCATTGGGCGAACGGCCAACTGGGCGCTGTTGGGTGCAATGGTGCAGGAGGTCTTCTGGGAATGGTGGCATGCTCCTGACATCTCTGGCATGACTTAGCATATTTGCAGCAGTCGTCGAACATTGCAGGCCAATAGTAGCCAAGTTTCTTGATTTCAATCTTCATTTTCGGTCCCGCCTGGTGTGCACCCGCCGTCCCGGCATGGACCTCCTTCATGACCCTCCAAGCTTCTTCAGTGGACAAACATCGGAGGAGCAGCTTCCGTCTGGCATCTGCCACAATTCGGAATAATATTCCGCTTCGGAGCTCATAAGAGTCCTTGGTTCTGACTAGCTTGATCTTTTCTTCTCTTCGGTCAGGCAACCGCTGGTGTTTGAACCACTGCATCAGGGGGCCTCTCCAGTCGGGTAGGCTGACGGCTTCCACTGTAGTGACCTCTAGGTCCTCTTCTTCTGATTCCCCTTCTATCATGCTGGGCATCTGGCGTTGGTTTATTACTTGGATGCTGAGAGATCCATCCGGAGGCACTGCCAGTGAGCTTGCCAACTTTGCCAAGGCGTCGGCCTGGGCGTTCTCCCCTCGGGCGACATGGCCTATCTCGAGGAGGTAGAATCGCTCCATGAGCCCTTTTGCCCTAGCGTGGTAAGGGAGCAGCTCGGGTTTCCGGACATCAAACTGCCCCTGTACCTGCTTGACGACCAGTAGCGAGTCGCCAAATACCTGGAGCATTTTGATCTCCATTTGGAGGGCGACCTGGAGGCCGATGATCAGAGCTTCATACTCTGCTTCATTATTGGTGCAGGGTTTGCTAATGCAGCAGGAAGTGTGCATCACTTCTCCGTCTGGTGACCTGAGGACGATGCCTGCTCCGGCTCGTACCTTGGCGCGCCCGGACGGGGTCGCTTCTGTTCTCGAGGCCCCGTCGAAGTATAACTGCCAGATGGCTTGCTGTACTTGGTTTACCTCTAGTGTTTCATCTTCTGGTAGTTCGGTGGCCAGAGGGGAGTCTTCGGGCACAGGGTGTGCCGCGAAGAAATCCGCGACGGCTTGTCCCTTGACGGCCTTCTGTGGCACGTAGGTGATGTCGAACTCCATGAGCAGCACGGCCCACTTGCCAAGGCGCCCCTTTGGGACGGGCTGAAAAAGGATGTGCTTAATGGGGTCGGCCCTGGATATCAAGCTGACTTCATGGGACAGCATATAGTGCCTCATCTTCTTGACCGCGAAGACCAAGGCAAGGCAGATTTTCTCAATCGGGGTGTACTTAGCCTCTGCGCCCACCAACCTTCGACTGAGATAGTAAAGAGCCTGCTCTTTTCCCTCGTCATTGTTCTGGGCGAGCATTGCCCCCAGTGAGTATTCGGTGGCCGCTATGTAGAGAATAAGCGGTCTACCTTTGACAGGTGCCCCCAGGACAGGTGGGGTCTTCAGGTACTCCTTTAGCTGGTCGAACGCGTGCTGGCACTCGTGACCCCAGCTGAAGGGTGTATTCTTCATCATCAGTCTGTGGAAGGGTTGGCAGCGCCCTGACAGGTTGGAGATGAACCTGCGGATGTAAGCTAAACGCCCCTGCAGGGACCTCAGCTCTCCCAGACTCTTGGGAGGAGGCAGCTCCTGGATGGCCTTTATCTTCAAGGGGTCGATCTCGATCCCTCTGTGCCGGACAATAAAGCCGAGGAATTTCCCGCTGGACACGCCAAAGGCACACTTCATGGGATTCATCCTCAGCCCGTACTGCCGGAGTCTTTGGAAGACGACCCTGAGGTCACTCAGGTGCTCGTCTCTTTTCTTCGTCTTGACGACCAGATCATCAATGTAGCACTCGACCTTGCCGTACAGCAGCTCGTCGAAGATCTTGGTCATCGCCCGCTGGTATGTGGCACCGGCATTCTTGAGGCCGAAGGGCATCCTCTTGTAGTGAAATATCCCTTTGGGTGACCGGAAAGCTGTGTGGACCCGGTCGTGATCGGCTATCCAAATTTGGTTATAGCCGGACGACCCATCCATGAAGGACAGGGCCTCGTGGCCAGTGGTTGCATCAATCATCACCTCGGTGATAGGCACCGGGAAGTCATCTTTCGGGCAGGCTCTATTCAGGTCGCGGAAGTCCACGCAAATCCTGATCTGTCCATTCTTCTTTTTCACCGGTACAATATTGGCCAGCCATGTGGTGTATTGATTTTCCGCCACGAAGCCGACGTTTATGAGCTTGTCGACCTCTTTGCAGATCTGGCTGGTTAGCTCCGGCCTCATGCGCCGGGGAGGTTGCTTCACTGGTTCCACTTTGGGATCAATGGACAGGATGTGTTGAGTCACCTCGGGGCTAAGTCCGGGCATTTCTTTATAGTTCCAGGCAAAGCAATCCCGAATTCTTGCAGCAACTTTGTGTATTGTTCTCTCTCCTGTAGAGGCATGAGAGCACTCAGAAAAGTCGGCCTGGGATTGTCTTCTGTGCCAAGGTTGATTTCAACCAATTCGTCGACTGTGGCCTGGCCGCCATTTTCAATTTCCGGCGGGGCTGGCGACAAATCGACGAAGTCTTGGTCTTCATTGTCCTCGGGTTCGAGAATGCCATCTCCCTCTTCTTGTTCATCATGACTGGGCATGGAGGCTGCATTCACCTCGCTCTCCTCCTGGGCCGTGGCCGCCGGGTGTGCGAGGTCCGCTGGCTCAGAGGGGCATAGGTCCATCTCAGGCTCTTCTGTGTATTCATCATAGACCGCTCCTGCGGGGGTCGGGGTAATCGCATCTTCAGGCACCTGGCATTGGATGGACACCGCGTAGGCTCCTGCCCTGGGGCTATCCGCCACATGGGGGCGTGGCGGGGCTACCACGTAGTCCCCCATTCTGAGCTCATCCCTGTCAATGAGGCTTTGAGCAATGTCTTTGAAGACATAGCAGTCTTCAATGACGTGACCCAGCATCTGGTGGTAAGGGCAAAATAGTGGGTCCCCACTCCTTCTGGTGTCTTGTGGCCTCTTGGACCGTGGGAGGGAGACCTTGCCGTAGTGGCAGGCCCAGTCGAAGATGCCCCGGGTCTTCTCTCTCGGGAAGGAGTAGGGCTTCTGCAGTTTCTCTTGAGTGTTAGCCCTTGCCTGGTTGGCCGCTCGGTCAGCAAACTTGCCATGTCTCTCATCTCCCGCCTTGACAAGGCGGGAGTGTTGGGACTGGTGCCCCGGGGCCGAGGCACGCGGCCACCCTGCGGGGAAAGAGATCCCGGATCAGGTCAGCGACTAGCGATGTCAACTCAGCCAGTCGTACTTTTAGTGTCTCGATCTCCCGTTGCTGCCTGTGGTACAAGGCGTACATGACGGGGTCGTATCGAGGGGATTTTGGAGCCTGGCCCATGCTTCTGCTCCTTGTTTCGCCAGCCGACCGGGGTGGAGGTGCCTCGCCGGTGTGCCCTCTCGAGGTCGACACTTCAGAGAAGGAGGGGGTCTTCTCCATACAGCGGCGGCCGGGAGGCTTCCACAGGAATATTTCTTCGTCTTGTGCCTCTTCGGCCGGGGCCCCGGGACATGCGTCTTGGTGGGTTTCCCGCGAATCTGCAGCTTCTGCGGGATCGTCGCCGGGCCATGTTGAGACCGATATGACATCAGCCTCGTAGTAATCTTCTAGTGAAAAGCCCAGACCGGGGTGCTTGGTGATTTTCAGCAACCGTCGATCCAGGTTTGGCGGGTTCCACATTCTTTCAAACATTTTCTTCCGGCTGGAGGGCTGGTAAGGAGGGATCTTCTGCTTTCTGACCATTCTGGCTGCCCGGTCAGTCATGTGAGGAAGTCCCGTAATGGGGACGTGCAGGTCGTGCAACTCGTCAGGGAACCGGCAGTCATCGTCCTCCCTGACTGGCTTCTCCCCGGCAACATAAAAGATAGTGGGGAGCCCTTCGGGGTTAGGTACTTCGAAGGTTCTCAGTTGTTCAGCCGCTTGGCATTCAATTTCCGCTATCGGCTTGACGATCCCTGGCGGGACCCTGACATCTTCTAGCAGGTCTTCGAGGCAGGGTGCCCCCGGTGTGGGGTAGATGGGGAGAGGGGCTGCCCTAAATACCCCTTCCTCTTGTGCAATAAATGGTACATGTGGGGGAGCCACATAGCCTGGGGGCGGCGGAGGAAACCAGCCTCCCGATCCCATTTTCTTCTTTCCCTTGTCTCGGGCAGCTTGAGGAGCTTGCTTCGCCTCTTCCGAGTACAGATTAGCATCTGACAAGTGACACTCAAACACCTCGAACGGGTGGAGGTCGGCGAAGATCCTGACTTCCTTCCCCTCACAGGAGTATTTAATGCATTGATGCAGGGTGGAGGGCACCACTCTATTCTGGTGTAGCCAAGGCCGGCCAAGCAACGCCTTGTAGGAAGTGTTGGAGTTGATGACGTGGAACTGGACTTTGGAGGTGAAGTCGTCGAAGGTCACGTTGAACTCTGCGACCCCCATGGGAACCTCACATTTCTGGTTAAAGCCGGCAATCTTGACATTTTTAACTTCGACCAGGTGTACGTCAAAGTAGTGCTTCTGGTATACCCGGTACGGGAGTATATTCACTGCTGCCCCCGGGTCGATCAAGACCCTGTTGATAGGCTGGCCGTTTAGCTGCCCTTTCATGTAGAGGGGCCTGTTATGGCTGCAAGTCGGTAGGAGCATATCATCTTCTGTGAAAGCCACCGCTACTTCAGGTGATAGTTCTGCCAAACAGGCTTCAAGGTGTGCTGGCGTCTGGAGTGCGGCGATGATGGCTTGCCGTGTTTCTTCATTCAAGGACAGCATCTCCCACACCGTGAACCGGGTCGGGATTTTCTTGAGGTGTCTGACTATTCGCTCGGCTGCTCGCACCTTGAGCAGCTTCATCTCTTCGGGCTTGCTGCGTCTGCCCTCATCCTGGGATTGGGGTGCCAGCCCTGGGGATGCCTGTTTTGTGAGCTCTGATGCGGCCTGTTGAGCCGGCGGGGCCTGCTGGGCTTCTTCTGTTTCTCGCACGAACTCGGCGAGGTTTGGGATGCCGTTGAATTCTTCTTCTGGCTGGGCAGGAACTGTAGCCGGTAGAGCTTGAGGAATGCTTGCTTTACTGGTCGCAGCGGACCCCTGGGGGTGCACCCGCCTTCCTGCTCGAGCGGACAGGAACTCGGCGAATGACGGGGCGCTTTGACTCTTGGTGCCTCCGGGATAGAGGCCTGATGGAGGAGGGATCTCGGCGCCTCGGACCTCGGGCTCGGGAACCTGGTATGGTTGTTCCCCCCTGAGCATGATGTTGAGGCTGCCCTGAGGAGAGCGCCCCCATTTCCTCCCTGACCTGGTGGCGTGCTGGGAGGTGGATGCCTCAGCTTGACTCACCTCTGCCGGCTCACGGGGTGGCTCTTCTTCTTTCTCTTCCAGGGAGAGAGAGGTGTCGAACAACGCCGAGAGAGTGTTGCAGGCGAAGACGACCTCCTTTTTATTCTTGCCCCTGGGTCTTCTCTTCTTCTTCTTCTTGCCCGCCGCGGCGGATGGCTGCTCCCGAATAGGTTCACCCCACAGGGGAGGCTCTTTATCTGCGTCAGCTTCTGTTCCTGGAGCCAGCTCGAGTGACTCGAACTCCTCCCAGGGAACATATTGTTTTAGCTCGACGGGCTGGATTTTGGGCTGCTCATAATCTTCAAGCCCATCAATAATAGCCTGGAGTCTTTCAATCGCGGGGCTAGTCTTCTTGTACATCCGCAACGGGGCAGAGCTCTTCTTGTTGTGAGTGGGCCGCCTCATGACCAGCCGAGGGGCCGTGTCGTGGCAAACCGGGTTTGCCGGGGGCGGTGCAGGCAGGGGTGCTGCTATCCTCGAGTGAATTCCTGGGTAGGTCGAGAGGCGCGCGCCTTTCTAGTTCTTCTGGGTATAGTCTGCCACCCTTCTTGGTCTTGAGCTGGGGCCATGATGAAGGTCTCATAAGTGGCACGGGCACAGGCTTCCGCCCATTCTTCTGGCAACTCCTGATATAATGAGATCATATTGACGGAGGAGGCTATGCTGGGCAGCTCGTGTGGCTGCGGGGGGTCCACTTTATGCTCCCCCATGTCGAGCTCCCCGTCCCTGATCAAGGACTCAATAACGTCCTTGAAGACGTAGCAGTCTTCAATGGTATGCCCGAGCACCCGATGGTACATGCAGAAGCGCGGGTCATCCTTCTTCTTCAAGTCGCCCGGCCTTTTCGGCTCGGGCAGTGTGATCTTATTGTAGCTAGTTGCCCACTCAAACAGGAGCTTGGATTTGTCTCGAGAGAAGGAATATAGCTTGTTTCTCATCTTCTCCCTTAGCGAGGGGCCTTCCCGCCGCTCTGTGGTTCTGGGCGGCGGAGGGTTAGCCGCTCCCTTGGCTTTCTCCTTCTGCTTTTCAAAAGCCTGGAAGTCTAGTGCATGCACCTCCGGGGGAGCCGGCTTCTTCTCCGCCTGCCTGGCCCTCTGGCTTGACATGGCTGGGGTGGAGGAGTATCGGGCCAAGAATGCCTCGATCTCCGCTACCACATTGTTCAGACGGTCAAATGTCTTGACCTCAGTGCCGATCATTCTTTCTAGGATTTCTTTCTTTAAGTTTTGCTTGCAGATCTGAACTGCGTCCTCCTGATGCGGGGGGCGTTTGCACCTCATACTAAGGTTCCTCCATCTTTTGATGTAGTCGAGGGCCGACTCATCATTCTTCTGTCTTGTGGCGTAGAGTTCAGTCATAGTAATTTCTCTCTCGGCCACGTAGAATCTTTCCTTGAACTTCTTCTGCATGTCGGGCCAATCGGCCACCGACCCGGGCGACAAGCCGGAGTACCATTCAAAGGCAAGCCCGGTGAGTGTTGAACCGAAGAACTTCAGGAGGTAGGCCTCATCAGCAGCCAGGTCTCCCATGACGTTCACGTAATAGGCAATATGCTCTCTGGGAGATCCTTGCCCATTGAACTTTTCAAATTTCGGCGGCTTGGTGACGCCAGCCGGCAACTTCCTGGCAGCATACTGAGCCGGGTAGGGTACTCGGTAGACGTCGAAAGGCGTCTGATCCCCATCGCCCCTTTCGGCCAACTTCATGTCTATCATCTGCTCAAGCATCAACCGGCTGACTGCCGCCGGGTCGACCGGGTTCGGGTAGAAATGAGCGGGCTGTGCGCTCGGGGTGACTACCACGGTCGCTCGGGGGGCCATGGGGGACCCTTGTGAAAGCGGAGCCTGTGGCGGGGTCACCGCTGTGCAATGTGCTTGCTGCGGGGGCGTGCCCCCGAGGGGATCGAGGGTTGCCGGAAGAGCTGCCTCGGAAGACTGCCCCCTGTCCCTGGGTACCTCGGGTATGGTCTCGGTCTGCCAGGACATTGGGGGTGGTGTGTTTCGCTCATTCAACTGCTTTTTAAGTGATTCGATTTCCTGCTGGAATCGTTGCATCATGAGCAGTATTGCTGGGTCAGCTGTGGGGAGACTGGGCATGCCCCCCGTCTCTTCGGTCGGGGCGTCCTCGGATGATGTCGAGGGTCCGCCACTCGTGTCGCCGGTGGTGACTACATTGGCCGTGAGGGCCGTGAGGGGTTCCTCAGGTAGAGCTCCTTCGGGTCCCGTGGGTGTCGCGCCGCCTGCCGCTCTCCTTCTTCTGGTAAGGGGTCCCGGCCTGGCAGCTATTCTGGCCAATTCTTCCGGGTCGGTGGGTAAGGCCCCATACCGACCATGGACTCCTGCCATATTGCAGGTGAATGTCTGCCATTTCTTATTCTTGTTTCTTCTTGACGCCCTCCGGGACGGTCCTCCTGGGAATGTCAGCCTGTCAAAAACCGACCGTCGGGGCGGCGCTTCCTCCCGTGCAGGGGACTGGCGCGGCTCCTCCGGGTGGGTCCTCGACTCCATACTAGGTGCAGGTTCCCCCCTTTCTTCTTGGAAGGCGGAGGTCATTGCCCCCAGTAGTCTCTGGCGGCCAGCGGGGGTGCTACCCGGGCCTCGGAGATAGTTCCTCATGGCCTGCTCGATCCCTTCCCACTCCTGGTCAGGGAGAGCGGCCTGTGGTTGCGCGTCGATGACAGCAGCAGGGGGAGAGTAGGCCCTGAGTGCCGGGCGGGCGGCGTTGTGTCGGTGCCCCCGGCGACGGCGGTGAGCATTCTCAGGCGGCACCGGGATGACGGGTGCTGGTCGAAGAGTTGGGGTCATCACCTCGACCCTGTCATCTCTTCGGGCCCTCCTCGGGCGGAAAGTGCTGGGCCCTGCCTGGGCGGGTGCAGTGGGCTGGGCCTCCTTGGGTACCCAGGCTTGCTTCAGTTTGGCCAGCCGGTGAGCCGGTGCAATCTTTGGTGGGGTGGCCACAACAGCGGGCGTCACCTTCCCTTTCAGTTTCTCCAGCCCTTGGAAGGAGTTGCGGACTGGGACGGTCGGGACGACGCGGTCTGGCGTCACCTGGGACCTCTGCCCGTCCAGGCGGACTTGGAGGGCCCCAACCGTCATGGACTTTCCGGAGTTGGACATGCGACGCGCTGAGCCGGCGCCAGTGCTGCTCCTCCGAAGCCTCCTTCGGTGGGATGCCGACCCGTGGTGGGATGGGCCGGTAGTTTGGTGCACGTGGTGCACGTTGCAGCTCAGCGTCGTCGTCGGGACGCTGGTATTGTTCTTGGCCATACTTTGGCCGGCAGCAGCTTCAGTGGCCCCCGGGGCGGGGGCGTTGATCTGGGCGTCCTCGGGTGTCTCCACGTCGAGGATCTCGGCGAAGGCCACCCCCAAGAAGTTGGGGAAGCCCACAGTGGGAGGGAAACTCCCGAAAGCGAGGGGTACCGCCAGGTAGCCACCCCGCACGTGATTCTCCACAACCTCAGGGCTGCAGACAACAGCCATTATCGGCTCCATGCTGTTGCTTCCTCTTCTTTTCTGCATTTAAGAAAGTAGCACGATCAGTATTACAAGATGGGGGCCGCGGGACCCCTAGTTTCGGCAAAGAGATGAAGGGTGGATCGGTCCCACCGGGCGTGCCAGAGTTGTGGACGCACTTTTCGTTTAACAATTATCTCGGCGCGATCGTTGGTTTATTAAGTGCGTGGGCGTGCCAGTCACCGAAGTGACGATTTATTCGGGCTCCGAAGAGCCCATGGTGCGCTCGAATCTGACTTCGTCAGACGATTGTGTGGTTCGTGTCGGGACCGAATCCCGTCGCGCCATAAAGGTCACGACGTCATTTACATCCCCCATACGAGGGAATACCCTTGATTAATTGCCGAAATTAGGGGCCCCGCGGCCGAAAAAAGTAATACTAATTATGCGAGAGAGATACGGGTAGATCACACTGAAGGTTTTATCAAGACCATAAATTGTCGGCCGTGTCGGCCATCCGTAGACCATTCGTATTCGGACGCCAGTCAGTGGCAGCGTCACCATGGGAAAACCGAAGTAGATCCCTTCAAATGTCTGCCGAACATGCGGCAATTTTAATGAGGATTCGGAAGGTGTCCGGAACGAGGAAACAAATCCGGTCCGATTAAGATGTCGGCCCGAAGTTAGGTCAAAGCCTGGCCATACGGAGTAATTCCCAAGACTCAGGCCCGACCTGAAAGGGCAACGTTGTTATTCCCTTTTTGCCCCGAGTCCCGAAGAGAGAGAGGGCTGCAGTGTGGACATTAACGTCTTTTATCTGGGGCTTTCCTAGTCGTATCTTCTGGGACTTCCGCTCTGAGGTTTAATGTTTACTCGTGCCTTCGGTCGGCATGATTTCTCTTCTTTTATTCATGATTATTCTTATTATTATTATTTATTTATTATTACCCCTCCCACCTCTTTTATCGTGATTAATATTGGGCATTCAGAGTCCTTTAATTAGCGTAATTTTTACTGATTTATTTGCTATTGTTAATGCCCTTATCAGGTTGTATATGTGCATATATGTAGTGTGCCGGCGAAGGGGAGATAAGGGTGTACCGCTGAGAAGCCCAGAGGGCGTACCGCTGAAGGCCAAGAAGGGGGGGGCGTATCGCTGAAGGTCATGGGAGCGTGCCGCTGAAGGCCAAGAAGGAGTGTACCGCTGGGGGTTTAAGGGGCGTGCCGCTGGGGCAATTAAGAGTGTACCGCTGAAGGAGGACGGGGAGCGTACCGCTGAGGGCAGAAAGGGCGTGCCGCTGGGGGTTGAAAGGGACATGGGATGGCCTGTGCCGTTGAGGGCCAATGGAAGCGTGCCGCTGAAGGCCAACCTAGGCGTGCCGCTGAAGGCCAATGGGGCGTGATTGTAGAGGCCCGCTCAGTTTTCAATTATTTGTTCTAAATCTTTTCTTTTCTTCTTATCTTAACTTTCATGTGGTTTTATATCAAATCCCTCCCTTGTTTTGCTTTGTTCGGTTCGGCCTCTTTTCTTGCGAGTCGGACATTCGGGCTGCCGGGTAGTTAATTAGTTCGATTCAGTTCTCGTCATGGTGCCGGCAGTGATTTGATTAATTGGAAGGTTTCATTGATTATCATGTTCGTTTGTTGCCTCCTTTTGCCTCTTTTAATTGTTTATTAATTTCTCGCAAAAATTCGGCAGCATATCCCCTTGACCCGGGACGTAAGGGAGGTAAAGGGGACGCGCCCACATGGAGTGGCGGAACCCGACAATTGGAGATGGGCCCCCGAAGGAGCAACACCTTTATAGAGCCTCGGAAAACACGAAGACGACTGAGGGCCTCTAAGAGGCATGGACTGGGACTGGCCAAAGAGTAAGCTGCTGAAGGACTGAAGAGTGTGCCGCTGAGGGCTGAACAGGGTGTACCGCTGAAGGCTGAACAGGGCGTGCCGCTGAGGGCTGGACAGGGCGTACCGCTGAAGGCTGGACAGGGCGTACCGCTGAAGGGCAAGGCCAATGGGGCGTGCCGCTAAAGGCTGGGCAAGTGTGTGCCGGCCAAGGGCCGGAAAGGTGCACCGATGGGAGGCTTAAAAGGGTTGCAAGCATCTGGGGGGGAGACTTGGTGGCCGTTCAGGAAAAGAGGAAGAAAGACAGGGGATTTCAAGGCCGGGAGTGGTCTATTAGTCACTGAGTGTTTGGGAAGAAAGAAGGGTACCTCCCCTTCTCCTCAAGCCCGGGAACATGGTAGATGGCCATAGAAGGGAGTGAGGAGCTCACGGAGCCAAGGCCAACAAAAAGGGGGAAACCCACATCGACGTGGAGGACCCTAAAGACGCCGGAGGAATGAGGAGACAGAGGGAGGAACGGATTGTCCGTCAAAAAGCCCGCAAAGCCTAGCATAAAATATCGAAGATCGAAAAGAAACCCGGAGAGGGTGGTTTTCATTTATGAGAATCGAGAGGGCGAGGCCCTTCATACATATGGCAAAAGCAAACTCCCCAAATGGGGCCGTGGACCAAAAGGAAAAAGAATCCATAACGGAGAACAGAAGGAAGAATGGAATGCGAGAGGGCAGAAGCACTGGGGCCTAAGACCTTCGCCAATATCCCCAACCCTCTCCCCCGTTACATTAAGCTCCCTCCCTCTCCCTTACTCTTGCTCTCTTCACGGTGGTCGCCGGAGGAGGCTCACGCCCAGCTCGGGTTCTTCTCTTCTCTCTTCCTTTCTTTTCTTCTTCTCCTTGCCTCTGTGTCTGTGTGTCTCCCTCCTCCTCGATCTCCTCCCCGGATGCCCCTCTTCTGTTGAAAACGGGCGTCTTTTATACTCTGGGCAGCCGGTGACTTCGAGCACCACCGTCGAAGGCGGGAAGCCGGCTGTGATGATGGTGGCTCACCTGCTCCGTCCTGGCTGTCAGTGGGGTAGGCTACGTGGCCCAGTCGTCGACTGCCACCTCATACGGCTCCACTGCGCGCCAAGGATGCGTAGGGCATGGGCCTCATGTTGCCCGTTGAAAAAAACTTCACCGTTGTGCCGCTGGGGGCTTCGAAGGGGCGTGCCGCTGAGGAGCCAAAAAGGCCTGCCGCTGAAGCCTTTGCAGGCTGTACCGCTGAAGCCCCTTTTAGGCGTGCCGTTGAAGGCCCCAAAGGCCGTACCGTTGAAGCCCCTTTTAGGCGTGCCGTTGAAGGCCCCAAAGGCCGTACCGCTGAAGCCTCAAAGGGCTGTGCCGCTGAAGGCCCCAAAGGGGGTGCACCGGTGAACCCACCTGGGGGGCGTACCGTTGAAGGTCCCCCCTTGGGGGTGTGCCGGTGAACCCCCAAAGGGGTGTGCCGGCGAAGGCCGCGGCAGGGTGTGCCGCTGAAGTGAGCGTGCCGGTGAAGCCCCCCGCTGGGCGTGCCGCTGGAGGCCCTTTGGGGCGTGCCGCTGAAGGCTTTCCAGGGCGTGCCGCTGAAGGCTTTCCAGGGCGTGCCGCTGGAGGCCCTTTGGGGCGTGCCGCTGAAGCTTCTGATGGGCTGTGCCGCTGAACAGCCTAATGGGGTGTGCCGCTGGGCAGCCTGAAGGGGCGTGCCGCTGGGGCTCCACCAGGGCGTGCCGTTGAGGGCTGGATGGGCAGTTTTGGGCCCGTTGTGGGCACGAGTTGTGACCTGTTTGATTTCCTTCGGGGCCCACGGGCTGTGGGGCCTTTGGTGCCTGATTTATCCGGGGTTTCTTCACTCGGCGCCGTTGTAGATGCTGGGCCGAGCATGACATTTGGATGTGCGATTTTCGATGTCCACACATACTCAAGTAAGTTATGTCTTCACCCAGCCCACTTGACCCTCATAAACCCCAGCTCACCCAACTAACCCAAACCCCTGAACCCAACCAATCATTCCAGCCAACCTAAATCCCGGGCTCATGCAGCCATGGCCCGCGTAAACCCCCTTTACGCGGACCAGCCCACCAGTTCCTAAACACGGTCGCCTTGGCGACCGAGTTTAAAGATCCCAGTCAAACCAAAACCCCCCGGTCAAACCCACATAAAGCCCACGTGTCACTGAGAACACGGTCGCCCCCGGTCAAAGAAAAAAGGGCCAGTCAAACCCGCGTAACCCCCCCCCCCCTTTACGGGATCAAGCTGACCCCCCCAGTCTGGTCCGCGTAAAGCCCCCTCCTAACTCTATAAACCCCCCCATAGGGTGCCCAAGGGTCATAAGATACATGGAGCTCACCCCTGGGACTACAAAGGTGCGCAAAGGACTTGGTTGGCTAGTTTTGTGTTTGCTAGGCTCACACCGAGGGCATGTCACACGGTTATCCCTCGTACGGTGTCTAGCCCCAAACACATACCTCCTAAAAGGTGGCCCCCCTGCTATGATGAGCGCACCCTAGATGTCATGGAATAATCGTGCATGGCCCCAGATCTTGCTTGATGAAAGTACTCTGCTGGGCCCTATCTCGATATTCGTGCATGACCCTGGACGCCACTTGACGAAACCGCTCTGCCCGGCCCCTATCTCGATATTCATGCGTGACCCCAAATGCGACTCGATGAAGGCATCGTGTCGGCCCTGTCTCGATATTCATGCATGACCCTAGATGCGACTCGATGAAGGCACCTTGTCAGAGCTCTGTCTCGATATTCATGCACGGCCCCAGATGCGACTCGATGAAGGCATCATGTCAGAGCTCTACCTTGATATTCGCGCATGACACTAACAATGCCTGGTAAAAGCACCCTGCCCGGGCCCTACCTCGATATTCGTACACCATCGACGCTACTTGATGAAAGCACCCTACCCAGCCTCTACCTCGATAACCGTGCATTACTGGATGTTGCTTGATGAGAGCACCCCTCCCGATCCCTACCTCGATGATCCTGCACCACCGTGATGTCACCTCGATAAATGTGCCCTCAACAATGGGCATACTTCACGAGTCTCGACGCTAGATGAAGTGTCAGGCCCCTGCCTCTGTCAATGGGGCCCGAGCATGACCATCGTGGTCTCAGGGCGCCCATCTCCTTCAGTCACAACGGTGCCCATGGCCCCTGACTGTTAGTCCCAGACGGGCCCCGAACACGACCATCGAGGCCGCACGACGCCCATTTCCTCGAGTCACAACGGTGCTCCCGGAGCCCGACTGCCCAGCTATGCCGGTCACCATGATGCCCCCTACGCCCAACTGCCCAGCTACTCCAGTCACATCGGTGCCCCCAGCACCCGACCGCTCAACCACTCGAGTCACATCGGTGCCCCCAGCGCCCGACTGCCCAGTTACTCCAGTCCCAACGGTGCCCTCGACACCGGACTACCCAGCTACTCCAGTCGCATCGGTGCCCTCGACACCTGACCGCTCAACCACTCGAGTCACAACAGTGCTCCCGGCACCCGACTACCCAGTTACTTCAGTCACAACGGTGCCCCGAGCGCCCGACGGTCTAGTTACTCTAGTTCCAACGGTGCCCTCGGCACCCGATTGCCCAGCTACTCCAGTCACATCGGTGTCCCCGGCACCCGACCGCTCAACCACTCGAGTCACCACGGTGCCCCCGGCGCCCGACTGCCCAGCTACTCCAATTACATCGTTGCCCCCGGCACCGGACCGCTCAACCACTCGAGTCACAACGGTGTTCCCGGCACCCGACTGCCCAGCTACTGCAGTCTCAACGGTGTCCCGTGGCATGCGACCACCCAGCTATGCCGGTCACCACGGTGCCTACTGTAAGGTTCCACACAACACAAACGGGCAATGTAGCAGATAACAAAATTTTATTTGCCCGACCCCGACTTCATGGAATCCTAGATGCATGCTCTAATCGACGTTTTAATCACCCAACCCCTAACTACGGGTTGCGTATTTATACCTTGCGTAAAACGGTGCTGTCTGCAGTGCCCGATGCAGAATATTGCGAAGACCGAGTCGCACAGATGCACGGCCTCTAGAGCAGATCCACACGGATCCTTGCGTAGCGACGGTACCCCCCGGCACGACCTTCCCCAACCCTTTCACCTTCTAGAGAGAGAGAGAGAAAGAGGGAGGAAAGGGGGGAGGAGCTAATCCTTCTTCTCTTAACCTTAATACTTGATTAGCCAAGAGAGGGGAGAAGTATCGTAGCATCCATATATATAGGATTTGGCCATTTCTAAAAGAACCCCAAAGGACCAAAACTGTATATATGTCCTTCCCATTATTGTACAAATATATTAAGCCCCTTTTATATGCCTTTCCAAAAGGAATTAAAGAAAATTAATATATGCATTTGTACAATAATAATCCGTCACCCAAGAATCCATTGTGTGTGATCCTCTAGGCCCATAGTCACTCTAGTTTAAGGCCCATGAACTTCTAATTTCCAATTAGAAGTAAATTAAACTTATTATTCACTTCTACTAGAGCCGAATAATATTTTAATTTATCCCAAACATTTGATCACGTTGGGTCAAGTAAATCCGCGTGATCCTAGAGGACGTCGGGTTTGAACCAGCCTGTCTGGTACCTATAAGTCCACAGTTACCGCATCGATATAATCCCTCGCTCCTTTTATGAGTCTGGCACAATAGAGAGTGTGATTTTTGTCAAACCCCATGATCGTGCCATTTGACCATGACCTCCTTAAAGTGTATGACGTCCGTTCTAAACGAACTCACACGACCCTGGCCAGGAATTTAATGGAGCGTCAATGTCATGACCCATTAACTGTCTGATATATACCCGACAGTGAGCGATCCCCTCTTGACCATTGATGATCTTCACACGTATCCTGGAGTGGCTAATGACTCGGCAACTCATGACTTATGGTTAAAGTCACTTATCCAAGTAATTAAACCATTACAGTCTTCATGTAAGATCCGATCAATGTCTCAGGTCAAAGGGCCAACGATGCTACTGAGACCGTTGGATCTTCAGTTGATATTAGGTATAATCAACCATCTGAAGATCCAATAGCGGATCAGTTCAGTGTACATCCTCCAATGACATACACCTACACATATGTGTTGGTGCCCCGCACCAGTGACCATGAGACTGGTCCCTCACACATCATGTGTACTGGTTTAATAGGTAATCAAAGTCCCCGAGTGATTACCCTCCAACCATGAACAATTTAATGTATGTGTCCATGTAAAGTCAGTCTCATGTTCAAGATTCCATCTCGAGTTGACTTTACAACCACATATCCTAGGGACATCGTAAAGTAATATACAATCACATATTTACGCTCAAATACCACTTTATTAATAATGAACAAGATCGTACATCTATCGGGCCTATCCGACCCAAAATTGGCATGTTGCACACCAATACTAACAATCTCCCACTTGAACTACAACCAATTGCCCACAACTTTGAGGCCCATCTTATCCCGATTGCGCTCAAATATAGTCTATGTCAAATGATTAGTCAATAGATATGCTATGTTATCTTCTGACGGTACACGCTCTACCGCCACATCTCCACGATCAACAATCTCCCGAATAAGGTGGAAGCGCCTGAGAATATGCTTTGACCTTTGGTGAGATCTTGATTCCTTCGCCTGGGCGATAGCCCCATTATTATCACAAATTAATGGGATGGGAGCTGATATCTCGGGAACTACGCCGAGTTTCAAGATGATTTTTTTCATCCAGACGGCTTCGTTAGCAGCTTCAGCTGCAGCAATGTATTCTACCTCTGTCGTCGAGTCTACAATCGTATCTTGCTTGGAGCTTCTCCAACTGACTGCCCCTCCATTCAACATGAATACAAACCCAGATATGGATTTATAGTCATCTAGATATGACTAGAAACTAGAGTCTGTGTAAGCTCTAAGCTATAGGTCCTCTCCTCCATAAAGTAGAAAAAGATCCTTAGCCTTTCGCAAGTACTTAAGGATGTCCTTTACTGTCTTCCAGTGCTCTTCGCCTGGATTTTCCTGATATCTACTGACAATGCTCAAAGTATTGGCAACATCAGGACTGGTACATAGCATTGCATGCATGATTGACCATATCGCCGAAGCATAGGGTACCTTATTCATGTGTGCCACCTCCTCAGAAGTTTTAGGAGTCATCCCTTTGGATAGGTAAATTTCATGTCTCATGGGAATGAGACCTCTCTTAGAATTTTCCATCCTAAACCTTTTGAGGATAGTGGCTATGTACATGGATTGGGATAATCGTAGCATCATTTTAGATCTATCTCGATAGATCCTTATGCCCAGCACATAGGATGCTTCTCCCAAATCCTTCATGGAGAAGGTCTTGGACAACCAAGACTTAATTGATGTCAACATCTCTACATCATTCTCAATGAACAAGATGTCATCAACATAAAGGACCAAGAAGGTCACAGAGCCCCCACTGACATTCTTGTAAACACATGGTTCATCTTCATTCTAAATGAAGTTGAAAGATTTGACAATCTCATCAAATCTTAAGTTCCAGCTCCGAGATGCATGCTTCAATCCATAAATAGACCTCTGAAGTTTGCATACCTTATTAGGATGAAGCATGGAAGTGAATCCTTCAGGATGTACCATGTACACCTCTTCTGACAGATTTCCATTCAGAAAAGATGTCTTCACATTAATTTACCAAATCTCATAATCCAGGTATGCAGCAATGGCAAGTAGGATTCTGATTGACTTAACCATGGCCACATATGAAAATGTCTCGTCATAGTCAATATCTTATCTTTGACGATACCCTTTCGCCACTAATCTGGCCTAGTATGTGTCAATCTGTCCATCTACACCGATTTTCCTTTTGAAAATATATTTACAGCTGATAGGGACTTTCCCTTCGGGTACATCAATCAAGTTCTAAACTTTGTTGGTGTACATGTAATGGATCTCTGAATCCATTACCTCTTGTCATTTCTCGGAGTCCGCACTACAGATCGCCTCCTAGTAGGATTGAGGATCTTCATCCTCATCAATGCATACCTTAGAGGACCTCTCTAAGACATGTCCAACATATCTCTCAAGTTCTCTTGGTAGTCTACCAGATCTCCGTAGTGTCTGTGTTTCACTCCGAATAAGATCAACCGATACAGTCTCATCTAATGAGTTTGTGTCTACGGGTTATGGCTCTTGGACCTCGTCCAATTCTATATGGCTCTCACTATCTTTCTGGAGAAGATATTCTCTTTCTATAAATACAGCTCTCTTAACCACTAAGACCCTTTGCTCAGAAAGGTGATAGAAATAATATCTAAATGTCTCCTTTTGATATCCCACAAACCTACACTTATCGGTTCTCAACTCAAGCTTATCACTGTCGTTCTTCTTTACATGAGCTAGACACCCCCAAATTTTAATGTGATTAAAATTTGATTTCATGCCCTTCCATATCTCATATGGTATAGAAGGAACATATTTATATGAGATCCTATTCAATAAATAAGCCGCAGTCTCTAATGCATAGCCCCACAGAGATAATGGTAGTTGTGACATAGACATCATGGATCGGACCATGTCTAACAATGGCACATTTCTCCTTTCGAATACACCATTGTGTTGTGGTGTATACGGTGGAGTCCACTGAGAAATAATTCCATTATCTTTAAGATAATAAGTGAATTCATGGCTTTGGTATTCACCTCCTCGATCCGATCGAAGAGCCTTAATACTCTTGCCAGTCTGTTTCTCTACTTCATTCTTGTATTCCTTAAACTTCTCAAATGCTTGTGATTTATATCTCATTAAATACACATAGCCATATCTCGAAAAGTCATCAATAAAAGAAATAAAATAGAGGTGACCCCCTTTTACCTCCATGGATATGGGTCCACACACATCCGAGTGTATGAGATCGAGAAGGTCAATAGCCCTCTCACCATGTCTACTAAAGGGAGCCTCGGTCATCTTCCCCATGAGACATGACTCACATGTATCAAATGGCTTATATTCGAATGAATTCAAATACTCATTTGAGTGTAGGTGAGAGACTCTTTTCTCGCCTACATGACCAAGCCTGCAATGCCATAGATATGCAGAATTCACTTTATCAACATTGGAAAGTTGCATAACATTAGAACATATATCTAATACATAAAGATCATTGACTAATGAACCATTGGCTATAATCAAACTATTATTCATTATAGAACACCCAGTGCTATTAAAAGCCAATGTATATCTAATGTTATACAAACCATAGATTGAAATAATGTTCTTAATAATATTAGGAACATAATAACAGTCATTCAGCTCTAGAATGACTACTGAAGGTAAACTGAGGCGTGCAGTCCCAACAGCTTTGGCAGCAACTAAAGCTCCATTGCACATCCTCAGTTCAATATTCTTTTTACCCAGTCGCCTTCTATTTGCCAGCACCTGCACAGAGTTACAGATATGAAATGCACTTCCAGTATCCAATACCCATGATGTGGATTCCATATATGACAAATTAAGATGTATGACAAAAACACCTTCATTTAGAATTACCTTGCAATTCCTTTTCCAATGCCCTGTTTCCTCGCATCGAAAACACGTGTCTTCTTTTCATTCTTCTTGCCCTTCCCTTTATCAACTTTGGCGAGTTACTTACCCATGGCCTTCTTCTTTCCCTTCCCTTTGTCACCTTTAGTGGATATCTGGGTGGCCTTCCTTTTCTTGTTGGTCCGGCCAACAATCATTACAGAAGAAGATGGTTCATCTTTCTGCATAGTTCATTCAGCACTCTTTAACATGTTGAGCAGCTCCGGGAGAGTTGCATCAATCCTATTCATGTAAAAATTTATGATGAAGGAAGAAAAGGAATCGGGTAATGACTAGAGTATAAGATCAATGCACAGTTCAAGATCTAACTTGAACCCCAGTGCATTGAGTCTCTCAATCCACTCCATCATTTTCAGTACATGAGCATGTACTGAAGCACCCTCTGACATCCGTGTCCTGAAAAGCTTCTTGGAGATGTCATACCTCTCAATCCTACCCTGCTCCCCGAAGAGCTGGCGTAGATTAAGAAGTATGATTCTACAATCAGTATTTTCGAATTATCTTTATAGTTCGGGAGCCATAGAGGCCAACATGTAACATTGGGCAAGGGAAGAATCTTCAGACCATTTGGCATAAGTCATTAACTCGCCCTCGTCGGCATCGAGAACTGGCATAGAATGAACCGTGTCCAACACGTAGGCTATTTTTTCGGCGGTGAGGACTATGCGTAGATTACGCAGCCAATCCGAGTAGTTCGGCCCAGTCAGTCTGTTGGCATCCAAGATGCCGCGGAGGGAATTGGACGACGACATTATAATCTGGATAAGAAATAAAAGACAACTTAGCATGTGTTCAAATTCTAACTTAGATGTGATTTTCTATCTTAGTTAGTCCCACTATTTTTCGATCGAACTATATAACCCTCAGTATATAGAACGGGAGATCAGCGAGATCATCCTAGTGGGTCGGAATCATAACGAGACTGAGGTACGACCTTGTGGAAAGCACAACAAGCCATACACCATCTCAAGGGCAGTCAACAGGCACTTGCATCTAATGCAATATCCGATATTCGGCCCCCGAGAAATCATCCCCTTGTGGAAAGCACAACAAAGGATATTATCGGTTAGATCTAACCATCATTACTACATAGCAATGAGTTCAGGACCCGACCCTTGTGGAAAGCACAACAAGGTCGAGTTCAATTCCTCACCCCATTGAGGCCGAGCCTTGGAGTTGTATCCCACCCCCAAACTCATGAACCTTGTGGAAAGCACAACAAATCCATGAAATAAAGACGTTCATTCACTCTATAATGATGGAGGGTCACGACGACTCCTAGAGCCACGCTTACTGATCTAAAATTAAATCGGGAGGGAATTTGATTTTATCTTGATATCACCCAAGGTGGTAATATAAATATATCTAATATATTTACCGTACCTAGTAATTTGCACAAAGTAAATGCATCCAATGCAAAATTAAATCGCAAGTGATCATGGACTTTATTCCTAATGTAACTAAGACATCCGGCCCATTTCTTAAGCAGCTGGATCGTCCTCGTCGGGTGTGCTCTGTACTTTCAATCTCCCACGCCGCATTAATTACAGCTTTTACACGGCACGCAGGCCGGCAAAATTTAAATTACATGTCACTAAAATTTCAGCAGCCCTTAGGGCGTGTACAACTGTAAAGGGAGATAGAAGTACATAGGGATTTTAGCAGAGAGAGAAAGGATGTTCGCAGATCCCAATTAATTACATTTACCAAGTCCATGATCACTTGCCAACCCATTCATGTAAAATCAATCAAGGGTGTTGGAGTTGGATGGACGCAGTCTATCTCCAAGAAGTATGGATCTAGAGGGGGGTGAATAGATCTACAGCCTAATTTAAAATCAGTTGTAGGTTCAAATGCGGAATAAAGGCAGATCTACTAAAACACTAAGTCGAGTGTCTAAACTTAGCAACAACACACGTGATCTGTGAAGATAATCAAGAGATTCAGTAAGAACAAACTCACAAACACAATGCACACAAGATTTTAGGTGGTTCGGTCAATGACCTACATCCACCCCACACTCAACCGAGTATGGCTTACTACTGCGCAACACAGCTTGCGTCCGCTGGGTAATACAGCTTGGCCTACAAACCGCTGAGCAACACAGCTTGCTGTCCAGTGGAATCATCCACTGCCCGCTGAGCAACACAGCTTGCTGTCCAGAGGATACACCTCTGCAAACCGCTGGGGAAATACAACTTAACCCGTCCGAGACCAAGTCTCGCCAGCTGAGGATTACAGCTTTACATGTCCAGTGGAAACCTCCACTGCATCTGCTGACATACAGCTTGAATAAGGGATAAAATGGAAAACGAAAATAGAATGAAACAGCAATCGGAAAGCTGTAAATGAAGAACACAATATAGCTCTCAACAGAGCAGACTGGCCTGGATTTGATCCACGGTCCAGTGAACAAATCTTCAGACTTCACTCTTCTTCTTTCGATCTCACTGTCTCTCTTTCTTTCTCTCTGTATCTTCTTCTCTCCTTTTCTTCTTCTCTGCTTTTCTTCTCTTACAGTGGATCTCGGTGGCTACTGTTTCAGACTGGACGTATATGCTTCGCCAACTTCGATCATCTTCTTCAGAAGATGAAGACTGATATTTATAACAGCAGCAGCTGGATAAGGGCGCGTGGCTTCCACGTTTTCCCGCCCAAGGAATTCTCCAGATTCGAGATGCTTCCATCCACGTGGCAGCATCTGGTCACATTATCCTCCTGGGATCACGAGCCATGTCAGCAATCTCAGTAGAGAGTCCCTGTCAAAACAGAGTATCGGATGGTCAGGTTGAAGAACAACTCTGTATAGACTTATCAAAAGAACTTCGTTGTATAGACTTGACCAAAAATCTGAGACACTAACGAAGACACTGGACTGACACTAACTAGAAGACGAAAGACAAAACTGACACGAAGTGTGGTCACAAGGTGAGACAGACACGGGGTCTAGGAAAGACAACACGAGGACACAATACGGAAACGACACGAAGACAACTCGATGATACAAACACAGAAACAACAGAAACCGACACGAAGTGTGGTTTCAACATACGAAAGACACGAAGTCTAGGAAACACGACACGAAGACATGAGAGGGAAAATGACACGAAGTCATGAGAGGAAAAACGACACGAAGTCATGAGAGGGAAAACAACACGAAGTCATGAGAACAACACGAGGTGAAAACGACACGGGCTGACCACGACACGAAGACAGAAACAGAAATTGACACGGGTTGAAAATAACACGAAGACGAAAAACAAAATTGACACGGGTTGAAAACAACACGAAGACGAAAATTGAAATCGACACGGAGTGTGGTCAAAGCGAGAAAGACACGAAGTCTAAAGCGAAAAACCAACACGAAGACAGAATACAAAGAAACGACTCGAAGTTAGGACAACACTAGGAGAAGATTGTACGAAGTGAAAACAACACGAAGACAGAAGATGACACGGATAGAACAACACGAAGTATACCTCATACAAGTTTTCCTGTCAAGCATGGAAATCAACACGAAGTGTTGTGAACATGAACAGCACGAAGATGAAAGGAACAGTGCAATGTATAGACTTTAAGTCCAATGCAAAAGGCTGTACAGACTTCATGAACAGTGCATGATTGTACTGGACGATGTATACACTTAGCCTATGCAGACCAGTCCGATGTATAGACTTTAAAGAAACACATGCTACAGTGCAATGTCTAGACTTGTTGTGCCTTCGCCAAATGCATGCTACAGTCCACTGTATGGACTTAGAAGAATGATACATGAGACGCTCAATGTATCGACCTTGAGCTTGCTATGCAGTGTAAAGACTTAGAGCATAAACGACACGATGCAATGTATAGACATGCTATAAGATGCAGAATGAGACGCTGAAGTCTGTATAGACTTCACCAAGACACTGCATAACACTATGATGCACAATGTATAGACTATGCATATAACAGAAGTCTAACACAAATAATATATCAGTCATACACGTGCATTCTCCATCTGATATACCAGTCACAGTCATGTTGCTATCATCAAAACACAATGTCATCAAAACACTCATGTGTTGCTATCATCAAAACACAATGTCATCAGAATAAGCATTCTAAAGCGCAGAGTCTTCATTCATATGAATTTAGAAACTACTTTCAGATAGAAGTCTGGTTTAAAGGTTATAAATTTTGAGTTCATGCACTACAATCAATGGATAAGTTGGCTGTGCATGATAAAACAATAAACCAGAATCACATTTGCATGAAAGATTCAGTTTCAAAATATCCTACTTTCGTATACTCATTTAAAAGTTGTTAAGAGATGCTAGGTCATGTATTGAAAATAAACAAATTGACATCCATGAATTTTTTTTTGAAGGAACATCATTTTTCAGTAATGTTTCATTTAGGGCATTCAGGTACCAACAGTCTTTTTGCATAAGGGTATACGTTTATCAGACGCCAATACTCCTAGATACTCAACATGATGGACCATCTGGCCTATGATCAACCTCAATAGAATTGATTGACACCTTTTTGTATGAGGGTACACGTTTATTGGACGCCAGTTACCCCCAGGTACTCAGTGACAACAACCTACTGTTTTGATCATTTTATACAGAGATAGCTGATACATTGCATGACATGAGTGTTGTCCACTTCTTTGATGGATCACTCAGTTTCTCAGTGATTTACCAGTCATTGCTCTGCCAATGTTAATTTTAAATGATTTTCAATATTTTTCAATATCTTTCTTAGCTGTCCTTTATATGTTTCAGAATGACTTGTTTAAGGACAATACACATACTTAGCTTCTCTAACATGATTTCAGATGAGTTTTCAGATTTCAGATATGATTAGCTTTGTCTAACATGAAATAAGAAAGGGGTTGAGAGTTTTATCAATTTTCAGCTTTCTTATTTACAGATTGCAATCTTTAAACTTCAATGATTATAAAATTTAAACCATTAAGTCAGTCTTTAAGCAATTTAAAATTCTTATAAGAGAAGAAGTCTGTTTTCTATTGCTTAGAAATCAGAACTTACTAACAGATTGCCATAAGTCAGACTCAATCATTTAGAGTCAAGGATGAAATGATTCAATAGAATTGATGACCACTCTGAATTTCTAACAGTACTCCCCCTGTCTATATGCGTGTAATTTTGCTAATGAATGACAAGAATTAAATGAGAGAGAGCTTATGCATAGATCATGAATGAATGATATGCAAAGGCATGCAAAGACTCAACAAGCTCCCCCTGAATATATGCAATGTCTTCTCTGAAAATTGAACAAGGGATTTTAAAATGCATGCTCATTCAGACTGCCCTATCAATCAATATAACCCATGGTACTAGGCGGAGAACATGATCTCAATGACCATCTCACACATAGCAAGAGCCTCCAGACAAATTTTCCTGCCCTTTAGTAGCTTACCATTAATATACCACGGTTATGCAGAGAAAAGCAGTTCAAAGCAGTTTTAATATGCATGTGATTTTAGACACATTTATGACTAAATGATATGTAATGATGATCATGAAAAGTATGAGTGTCATGCATGATCATGAGTCTGTTGCAACATCGAGCATTCACAAAACCAGCAGAGAGTTTATTCATTAGAGAGCATCATTCGGGAGCAATCAACTTTTCAAGATAATACAGTTTCTAGCATTCAGTGTACACAGTGCAATAACATGCAAAGAGAAAAGAATCATCAGCTTTTGTGCAGAATTTAAATTCAGTAGCTGAGTCTGGAATGCAGACTAATCAGCTAGACAAGAAGAGAAAGTCAGGAGTTAACTAATCAGATTGACATTACTTTCTCAATTCAATTCTGAAGAAAAGTCACTTACCTGCTTTACCTGACTGATTTATTTTTACCCTTAGTGTTCCATCAGATTGTTGACAAGGCCTCCAATCTCTTTTAGCTTTTGAATTTATGGCCTTATCTCCTGTCATATGCCTGAAGCAGCCACTATCCAAGTACCACAGATTTGTCCTTGGCTGCCAGACATACTTGCACACACAATCAAGTAGATGAGTGTGGAACCCAAGTCTGATTGGGCTCCAGAGAATATGGAATAGAAGTAAAGCAAGACAGCAGACTTTTTGGTATCCACATTTGTTTGAAAGGATTTTGTTCAGTGGATCCTACATATTTCTTTCTATTGTTGTTCCTTTTCTTTTTGTTGTTTTTCTTCTTATTTACACCAGCATGATTATTGATAGTGTTGTTTCTTTGCCAGTGCCTTGGCCAGGGTGTGTTCACGAAGTTTTTGCCATAGTAGTTCCTGGGCTGACTGAAATAATGCATATTTCTAGGTGACCAGTTTCCATAACCACTAACCCAATTTCTAGTGTAAGGTCTATAATATTGTGTAGCCTGATATGCAAGAGCTGCAAACCTTCCCGGAGTTCTAGTCCAACCTGACCTATTGAAATAGGTTGGCTGTGCATTGTAGTGAGTCTGAGCTCTGGGTTGATAGAAATAATTGGGTTGACTCCTGGCAGCATTCTGTCTCCCCTGTACTTTGGACCCTGCTGACCTATTCATGGGTGTGTATTGGGTCTTCTTCAGATGTGATGGTGATGGTGGAGACTTTGTGGCCTTGACATGGGGTTTATATGACTGTTTAAGTTGACCCCTAACCTGTGATTGATCCTTGGGATTTTGCTTGGATGTGCTGGCTCTACTTGGCTCATTAACCTTTTGTTTGCCCTTCTCCTCAGCACTGGGCCTTTTCAGATTAGCAGTTTTGTTCATTGAAATGGTTGAGTTCATGCTAATTAGAGGTCCCTTTTCTTTTTGAGCAACAAATGAAATCGTTTTCATCCCAAATATTTTTGTTGCACTAGAATTAAATCCTAGGTCCTCTTTTCTGAAATTAACCTTTGACCCTAACAAAACATTTAGATTCTCTGTACCTTGGGTCATTTTCTCAATGGTCTTAAGCTTGTCCTCATTGTCTTTTTGAATATCTTCAACAGATTTCTTAAGTTCAGTATTTACAATTTGGACAGCTTCATATTTCTCATTCACCAGCTTCATCTCACTCTCATATTTTTGAATTTTCATTTTCCATTCATCAATTTCCTTTTCTAACCTCACATTCTCTTCCCTAGAAATTTTTAACTCATTCTTGATTTCTTCTGATTCAGAACATGTAAGTTTGAGTTTATTATTTTCAGCTTCAATACATGCAATTTTATCAGGCAATGAGGTATCATTTTGCATGGAATTGATTTTTCTTTTTAAATGCCTATTTTCCCTTCTAATATCATCTGCTTGATCAGCTAGTTTATGATAGGCATCTATCCATTCAACAATAGTAAGATTATTAAATGGAGAAGTTACCTCATCTAAATCTTCCTCTCTGTCTTCAGAGCTAGTTGTCATGAGACAGATGGGTTTCTCAGCTTCAACTTCACTGTCCGAAGTATTACTGAGACAACCTTCATCCTCATCGCTCCATGTGCTGATCATGGCTCTTCCTTTCGTGTTCTTTCTGTTTGATTTATCTTTGTGCTTCTGGTTCTTCGGACAGTCAGCTTTCAGATGGCCAGAATTCTTGCATTGGTAACACAAGTAAGTTCCATATTGATTTGCAGGTTTAGATTTATACCTTGTGTCCTGCCGGCCGCCACTATGGTTCCTTCGGTTGAATTGTCCTCCTTCTCTCCTGAGGAACCGCCTGAACTCTTTAGTCATCATAGCCATCTCAGTATGAGTTATGTCTTGTTCATTCAAGCTCTCCTTGGATGATGATCTGCTAGAGTTGGATCGGTTTGATTTGTTGGATTTGCTAGCACCAGCCTTCAGTGCGATCGGTTTCCTCCTCTCTTCAGCTTCATCTACCTTCGGCAGTTTCATCTCATACGCCATTAGAGATCCAATTAGCTCATCTGCCCTTGTATTGTGCAGATCTCTTGACTCTTCCATGACGGTGGCCTTGGTGTGCCAAATTGAAGTCAAGGATCGCAAAATCTTCCTGACTACATCATACTCAGAATACTTCTTCCCGAATCCTCTGAGGCCATTAGTAATAGTTGTCAATCTAGCATACATCTCCTTGATGGTCTCGTTGGGTTTCATCTTGAAGGCTTCATATTCAGACACAAGTAAATTGGCCTTCGTCTCTCTAACCTGAGAAGTCCCTTCATGAATTGCTTCCAGTGCATCCCACATCTCCTTAGCTGAATTGTAGGCTGATACTCGAGAAAATTCAGTGGGATGCAGAGAACATTGGACTGCGTTGATTGCACTCCAGTTGAGCGTGGACCTTCTGATTTCCTCCTTGGTCCAGACTTCCTCATTCGGGGACAGCTCATAAGGTCCCTTGCTAACTACCTTCCAAAGCTCGTAATCCTTAGCCCTCAAAAAGACCTGCATACGGTTCTTCCAGTATGCGTAGTTGGATCCATCGAAGTACGGGGGCTTTGTAGTTGAGTGACCTTCAGCAATCATCCCTCGAACATCCATCTTGCCTTTCCTCTTCGGGCGATGAGTCCCTGTAGAAGAGTTAGGCTCTGATACCAAGTGTTGGAGTTGGATGGACGCAGTCTATCTCCAAGAAGTATGGATCTAGAGGGGGGTGAATAGATCTACAGCCTAATTTAAAACCAGTTGTAGGTTCAAATGCGGAATAAAGGCAGATCTACTAAAACACTAAGTCGAGTGTCTAAACTTAGCAACAACACACGTGATCTGTGAAGATAATCAAGAGATTCAGTAAGAACAAACTCACAAACACAATGCACACAAGATTTTAGGTGGTTCGGTCAATGACCTACATCCACCCCACACTCAACCGAGTATGGCTTACTGCTGCGCAACACAGCTTGCGTCCGCTGGGCAATACAGCTTGGCCTACAAACCGCTGAGCAACACAGCTTGCTGTCCAGTGGAATCCTCCACTGCCCGCTGAGCAACACAGCTTGCTGTCCAGAGGATACACCTCTGCAAACCGCTGGGGAAGTACAGCTTAACCCGTCCGAGACCAAGTCTCGCCAGCTGAGGATTACAGCTTTACCTGTCCAGTGGAAACCTCCACTGCATCCGCTGACATACAGCTTGAATAAGGGATAAAATGGAAAACGAAAATAGAATGAAACAGCAATCGGAAAGCTGTAAATGAAGAACACAATATAGCTCTCAACAGAGCAGACTGGCCTGGATTTGATCCACGGTCCAGTGAACAAATCTTCAGACTTCACTCTTCTTCTTTCGATCTCACTGTCTCTCTTTCTTTCTCTCTGTATCTTCTTCTCTCCTTTTCTTCTTCTCTGCTTTCTTCTCTTACAGTGGATCTCGGTGGCTACTGTTTCATACTGGACGTATATGCTTCGCCAACTTCGATCATCTTCTTCAGAAGATGAAGACTGATATTTATAACAGCAGTAGCTGGATAAGGGCGCGTGGCTTCCACGTTTTCCCGCCCAAGGAATTCTCCAGATTCGAGATGCTTCCATCCACGTGGCAGCATCTGGTCACCTTGTCCTCCTGGGATCACGAGCCATGTCAGCAATCTCAGTAGAGAGTCCCTGTCAAAACAGAGTATCGGATGATCAGGTTGAAGAACAACTCTGTATAGACTTATCAAAAGAACTTCGTTGTATAGACTTGACCAAAAACCTGAGACACTAACGAAGACACTGGACTGACACTAACTCGAAGACGAAAGACAAAACTGACACGAAGTGTGGTCACAAGGCGAGACAGACACGGGGTCTAGGAAAGACAACACGAGGACACAATACGGAAACGACACGAAGACAACTCGATGATACAAACATAGAAACAACAGAAACCGACACGAAGTGTGGTTTCAACATACGAAAGACACGAAGTCTAGGAAACACGACACGAAGACATGAGAGGGAAAACGACACGAAGTCATGAGAGGAAAAACGACACGAAGTCATGAGAGGGAAAATGACACGAAGTCATGAGAACAGCACGAGGTGAAAACGACACGGGCTGACCACGACACGAAGACAGAAACAGAAATTGACACGGGTTGAAAACAATACGAAGACAAAAAACAAAATTGACACGGTATGAAAACAACACGTAGATGAAAACTAAAATCGACACGGAGTGTGGTCAAAGCGAGAAAGACACGAAGTCTAAAGCGAAAAACCAACACGAAGACAGAATACAAAGAAACGACTCGAAGTTAGGACAACACTAGGAGAAGACTGCACGAAGTGAAAACAACACGAAGACAGAAGATGACACGGATAGAACAACACGAAGTATACCTCATACAAGTTTTCCTGTCAAGCATGGAAATCAACACGAAGTGTTGTGAACATGAACATCACGAAGATGAAAGGAACAGTGCAATGTATAGACTTTAAGTCCAATGCAAAAGGCTGTACAGACTTCATGAATAGTGCATGATTGTACTGGACGATGTATACACTTAGCCTATGCAGACCAGTCCGATGTATAGACTTTAAAGAAACACATGCTACAGTGCAATGTCTAGACTTGCTGTGCCTTCGCCAAATGCATGCTACAGTCCACTGTATGGACTTAGAAGAATGATACATGAGACGCTCAATGTATCGACCTTGAGCTTGCTATGCAGTGTAAAGACTTAGAGCATAAACGCCACGATGCAATGTATAGACATGATATAAGTTGCAGAATGAGACGCTGAAGTCTGTATAGACTTCACCAAGACACTGCATAACACTATGATGCACAATGTATAGACTATGCATATAACAGAAGTCTAACACAAACAATATATCAGTCATACACGTGCATTCTCCATCTGATATACCAGTCACGGTCATGTTGCTATCATCAAAACACAATGTCATCAAAACACTCATGTGTTGCTATCATCAAAACACAACAGCATTGCTATCATCAGATCATCATAGCACATGCTTGTGCCTAGGGGGCACAACAAAGGGTTATTTATGAAAATAATCTTTATTTTTGAATTTAAAAATGGGATGTGCAAACAAAAATAGATTAGCTTTGTTTAATTTTAAAAATCGAAGCAGGATTAACTAAAATTTAACACATAAGCAAGCCAATGTAAGGTAAATAAAGCAAATCACGTAAAGAACCATCATTTATAACATGGACATACATATTTGAATCTGATTCAAATAAGTCAGATAATTAATATAATTATTTAAATTTAAATTTAATTATCCAATAATCAAATTAAAATTAAAATTTTAAACATGATAATCATTTAAATTCAAATTCAAATTAATTATCCAATAATTTTGTTTAAACGTAACTTTAAATAATGCATTTATCCTCAATTATCAATATTCTAAAATTCAAAATTTAAATTTAACAATTATCTAATAATTAAAATTTAAATATTTGAATTTTATATATTTAATCTTTAATAAAATTTAAATTCTGATTTTCTTAATTATCTAATAATAAAAAAATTGAAAATTGAATTTTATTGAAGTACCTTCAATTATTACCATTTTGTCTCAAGGTAAATAATAATTATCTCACCTTAGTAAATTTAAAAATGTTAAATAAAATTTAACATTTGAATTTTACTATTGAGATAACACAATTAATTTTTGAGATAAAAAATAGATTAATTTACGGTGTATTTATATATATATATATATTATATAATAGCACAAGAAATTAATAAGAGTAGTTTTTTTAAATAAAAAAAATAACCGTCGGCACCCTCGGGTGGGGCCGCCCACGCGGGACGCGTGGGCCGGCGCGCCCGCGTCCGCGCTCGGGCGCCGCCTGGCGGCGCCGCACGTGGGTGCCCGCCACGCGGCGCGCCCGCGTTGCGACGCATGCATGCCGGCGTGCGCAGTGAGGGCGGCACATGAGGGCTAATATTTTTTTTTAAAAAAAAAATTTACTCCAGAGATGTCCCAGCATCCTAGAAGAACAGATATGCCCAGCATCCCCTTCTTCTACTAACAATTGAAGATTTAAATTCCCCTAAAAACATGGTTCTATACGGCGATAAAACACCGACCAGAGCGGTAACCTGGCTCTGATACCACTGTAAAGTTCCACACAACACCAACGGGCAACGCAGCGGATAAATAAAATTTATTTGCCCGACCCCGACTTCATGGAATCCTAGATGTCTGCTCTAATCGACGTTTTAATCACCCAACCGTTAACTACGGGTTGCGTATTTATACCTTGCACGGAAAGACGCTGTCTGCAGTGCCTGATGTAGAATACTGCGAATACCGAGCCGCATAGATGCACGGCCTCTAGAGCAAATCCACACGGATCCTTGCGCAGCGACGGTACCCCGGCACGACCTTCCCCAACCCTTTCACCTTTTGGAGAGAGAGAGAGAGAGCAAGAGGGAGGAAAGGGGGATGAGCTAATCCTTCTTCTCTTAGCCTTAATGCTTGATTAGCTAAGAAAGGGGAGAAGTCTCGCAGCATCCATATATATAGGATTTGGCCATTTTTAAAAGAACTCCAAAGGACCAAAATTATATATATGTCCTTCCCATTATTGTACATATATGTTAAGCCCCTTTTATATGTCTTTCCAAAAGGAATTAAAGAGAATTAATATATGCTTTTGTACAATAATAATCCGTCACCCAAGAATAAATTGTGCGTGATCCACTAGGCCCATAGTCACTCTAGTTTAATGCCCATGAACTTCTAATTCCCAATTAAAAGTAAATTAAACTTATTATTCGCTTCTACTAGAGCCGAATAATAGTTTAATTTATTCCGAACCTTTGATCACGTTGGGTCAAGCAAATCTACGTGATCCTAGAGGACGTCGGGTTTGAACCAGCATGTCTGGTACATGTAAGTCCACAATTACCGCATCGATATAATCCCTCGCTGCTTCTAAGAGTCTGGTACAATCGAGGGTATGGTTTTTGTCAAACCCCGTGATCGTGCCATTTGACCATGACTTCCTTAAAGTGTATGACGTCCGTTCTAAACGAACTCACACGACCCTAGCCAAGGATTTAACGTAGCGTCAATGTCATGACCCATTAACTGTCTGATATATACCCGACAGTGAGCGATCCCCTCTTGACCATTGATGATCTTCACATGTATCTTGGAGTGGCTAGTGATTCGGCAACTCATGACTTATGGTTAAAGTCACTTAATCAAGTAATCAAACTATTCCAGTCCTCGTGCAAGATCCGGTCAATGTCTCAGGTCAAAGAACCAACGATGCTACTGAGACCGTTGGATCTTCAGTTGACATTAGGTATAATCAACCATCTAAAGATCCAATAACGGATCAATTCAGTATACATCCTCCAATGACATACACCTACACATATGTGTTGGTGCCCCGCACCAGTGACCATGAGACTGGTCCCTCACACATCATGTGTACTGGTTTAATAGGTAATCAAAGTCCCCGAGTGATTACCCTCCAACCATGAACAGTTTAAGGTATGTGTCCATATAAAGTCAGTCTCATGTTCGAGATCTCATCTCGAGTTGACTTTACAACCACATATCTTAGGGACATCGTAAAGTAATATACAATCACATATTTACGTTCAAATATCACTTTATTAATAATGAACAATATCGTACATCTATCGGGCCTACCCGACCCAAAATTGGCATGTAGCACACCAATACTAGCACCTACGACACCCGAATGTCCAGCTGCTCTAGTTAGAGCGGTGCCCATGGCAGCCGACTGCCCAGTCCCGGCGACACCCGACTACATTAGCCCCAGCGGCGCTCGAGCTCTCCGGTCTTAACGGTGTTATGGCACCTGATCGTTCTAAGCGACGATGTACAGGGCACCCAACTCTCCCAGTGTGAACGGCGCCTGGTTGCCTCAATTACAGTGGTGCTTAGGGCACCCGACTACTCCAGTTATTACCGTGCCAACATCACCCGACTACTCCAGTCAAACCAACGCCTACGGCCTTGACCACTCCTGTCACCAGGGTGCCCCCGACACCCAACAATTTCGAGCCCCCAGTCATGGAAATGCTCACGCCATCTGACCTCTCCAATCTTAATAGCGCTCGACTGCCCCAGTCTTAACAGCGCCCGGCCGCTCCAGTCGTAGGGGTGCTTGCGCCATCCAATCGCCATGTCTTAATGGTGCCCGTCCGTTCCAGCACGGCGGCGCTCACGGCACCCCAACTTCCCCGACCTCGGCGGTGCTCCGTATCGGGGATATGTCACGACACCCTTCGGCCGGCATCTTGTCGAGTCGCATGTCATTTGATGGACACCATGTACAAATGCGAAAATACCCGCACAACAACGCAATGACCCCGGGACCGTCACAAACGACGGAATTGTCTCGTGACTTGCACACATTTGTAATCGGGCTGGCACATCCCATACAAACGCATTCTATGACATATAGTGATGTAATCCAGTCCGGGAATTGATCCCCATTGTCGCCACCTACCAGTCTCAAGGCTGCCCAGCAAACCGCCACCTGTCTCCCAACTCGGTCCGAACTCCTCTAGCCGGACGGACCCTACATCTGAGCCAGGACCTGCCTGCTCCTTGCCGAGCCAGTGTCAGCCACTCCGCGCCTGAGCCAGGACCTGCCTGCTCCTTGTCGAGTCAGGGTCCACTGCTCCGCCGTCCAAGCCAATACAACGTTCTCGTAAACCCAGAGTTCATACCCTTCCCAGTGTCCACACTAGAACGAGGCTCTCTGCCCCTAGTTATCCATGTTGTGTTGCTGTTGCCCTATCACTGTTGCATGGACTAAGCCCTCCCGACGTTGCGGCTCCCAGGGTGCCTGACTCCTCTTTGGCAGTAGAAACAAAGGTTTTCGGGCTCCGCCCAATGTAAAATAAACACTGATTGCTTACGATCGGTGGGGAAGACGTCCACTACACGACCCCCCACAATCATCTACACTCGCACCAGCAAAACCTCCTTCTCTCCACGTGGCGCACAACATTTCGTGCTCACATGTCGCGACCTGGTGGCACATCCCCGGTCAAATATTTGGTTCCGCCGGTGATCGTCGAGAAATCGACTGGCATGCCCGCATTCCATCCAGCTGTCTATGTTCCATTTTTCCAAAATGATTAACCATACGCCATTCCTTCAAGTACGTTCCCATCGTTCTTGTCACCTTCTTGTCAATACCCCTGAAATTCTCGCGTGCCAAGTCGACCTATCTCGGCCTTCCGTAAAAGGCAAGTGTGTCACCGCTGCGAGGAAAAACAGAAGGGATTCCCCGCGCGCGTAAACAATATACAATATGAGTTATTGGGGGCTCTTTTGGAAAGGGACCTAATACACTTATATAGTTATATGTATCTCACATAAGGATTTTCTGAAAAGTGAAAACCAAGCAAAGGAGAAACCCCACAGTCGTCGTTCCTTTTTCAACCCCCTCTCTCTCTCTCTCTCTCTCTCTCTCTCTCTCTCTCTTAGACAATACTCTCTCTCACCCACTATCTCTCCCTCGTTGCTCTCTGTCTTCTTCTCTTTCAAGAGAAAAAGGACAAGGGAAAATATGTGGAGATATGAGAGATTTGTGGTTCGTGCACGCGGGGATAAAAGGAATGGGTGGACGTCGTCATAGCGTGAGGATCCGTGTGGATCTACTCTAGAGGTCAGACATTTGTGTAGCTCTGCGTTCAAGAAATTTTACACCGGGCACTACGGACAACGTCGTTCCACATAAAATCCAGATCAATAACCCTTTTATGGGGTTGGGCTATTTTTTATTACATTGATCAGGGTACGGTTCTTGGATTCCCGGAGAATCCGATTTTGATTTAATTTTTGTTTACCACTGCGCAATCCAAACTCGGGTGTGAGGAATCATTACAACGGCTGTTGCAAAACTTTCAATCTAGTGTTTCCTCTAAGGGCGACTACTGCAAGAGAGCTTCAACACGCGCATCTTCTCAAGGGCAACAAGTAGGGCTGTCAATGGGCCGTGCTGACCCGACAGGCCCGCAGGCCTGGCCCGATTTCGGGCCGGGCCGCAAGACCTTTTACTTCCCGTGGGTCCTTAGTCGAGCCTAAAAGCCCAGCCCCACTAGGTCCACAGGCCAGGTTCTGGCTTTGAGTTCGGCCCACGGGCCGGCCCGACCCGTTCTCATTTTTTTCTCCATTTAAAATTTCAAAACTACGTAATTAAAATTATGTTATTTTACTTAATTATAAAATTTAAAACTCTTTTTTCACACAAATCACATAATTAATATCAAAATTTTAATTAATTTAGTGAGATTATAAGTTTTATATTATTACATGTATTATAGGGTGTTTGGTTACGTTTTTTTCTCCTTTTTTCCTCTTAAATTTAAAAATATGAATACATAACTCACTGACCACGTTTTGTAGTTACTTCCCTAATTTTTAGGAAAGAATCCACTCTATTGAAATCTCTTTCCAACTAAAAACAACTCGATAGCATTTTTTTTAAGGATGCTCGTCGCGACTCTCGCATCCCTCGCGCACCGCATCCTGCATCTCATCTCCCTCACCCTGTGGTGTCTTCGTCACCTACGGCATCGTCCTCTCGGGATCTCTCTCACCTCTGCAGGCGTCGCTCAAAACCCATGAGGTATGCATTTCCCGCAACCCCCACGGTCCCCTGCACCCCTCCTCTCTCCGACGTCGTTTCCCGGCTGCCCTCCCTCTCCTCTTTCGGCGTCGTTTCCCACCGACCATAGTTTGCATGAGATCGGCGTAACCGGCATGAGACCCGACGGTTTTAACTCCCTTG